>JBAMNC010000341.1:0-735598 GCA_037902135.1 Cetoscarus ocellatus
CCAAAAAGTCTCTTTTTAGAACATTTTTTGAGGGTCCGAAATGGCAAAAAAAGTCATATGTTAGCATGTTGTTTTTTTCCAAAATCTGACGAGTGGGAAAATGCTCAAAAGTCCATATTGAAGTCAAATATGACCACAACCCTGTGCACCATTATGTTCTCCTGCCTCAAAATATGTCTGAAAAAGTCTCTTTTTAGCACATTTTTTGATGGTCCGAAATGGCAAAAAAGTCATATGTTAGCATGTCGTTTTTTCCCAAACCTGACGGGAGGGAGAATGCTCAAAAGTCCATTTTTAAGTCAAATATGACCAAACCTTGTGCACCAGCATGTTCTCCTGCCTCAAAAAATGTCCAAAAAAGTCACTTTTTGGAACATTTTTTGAGGGTCCGAAATGGCAAAAAAAGCCATTGTTAGCATGTCGTTTTTTATTCAAAAATCTGACTGGAGGGAGAATGCTCAAAAGTCCATTTTTAAGTCAAATATGACCAAACCTTGTGCACCAGCATGTTCTCCTGCCTCAAAATATGTCAGAAAAAGTCACTTTTTAGCATATTTTTTGAGGGTCCGAAATGGCAAAAAAGTCATATGTTAGCATGTTGTTTTTTTCCAAAGTCTGACCAGTGGGAAAATGCTCAAAACTCCATTTTTAAGTCAAATATGACCACAACCTTGTGCACCATTATGTTCTCCTGCCTCAAAATATGTCAGAAAAAGTCTCTTTTTAGAAAATTTTTTGAGGGTCCGAAATGGCAAAAAAAGCCATATGTTAGCATGTCGTTTTTTATTCCAAAATCTGACTGGAGGGAGAATGCTCAAAAGTCCATTTTTAAGTCAAATATGACCAAACCTTGTGCACCAGCATGCTCTCCTGCCTCAAAATATGTCAGAAAAATTCACTTTTTAGCATATTTTTTGAGGGTCCGAAATGGCAAAAAAAAGTCATATGTTAGCATGTCGTTTTTTTTCCAAAATCTGACGAGTGGGAAAATGTTCAAAAGGCCATTTTTAAGTCAAATATTATCAAACCCTGTGCACCAGCATGTTCGCCTGCCACAAAATATGTCCCAAAAAGTCACTGTTTGGAACATTTTTTGAGGGTCCGAAATGGCAAAAAAAGTCATATGTTAGCATGTCATTTTTTTCCAAAATCTGACCAGTGGGAAAATGCTCAAAAATCCATTTTTAAGTCAAATATGACCAAACGTTGTGCACCAGCATGTTCTCCTGCCTCAAAATGTCCCAAAAAGTCTCTTTTTGGCATATTTTTTGAGGGTCCGAAATGGCAAGAAAAGTCATTTGTTAGCATGTCGTGTTTTTGTCCAAAATCTGATGAGTGGGGAAAATGCTCAAAAGTCCATTTTTAAGTCAAATATTATCAAACCGTGTGCACCAGCATGTTCGCCTGCCTCAAAATATGTCCAAAAAAGTCACTTTTTGGAACATTTTTTGAGGGTCCAAAATGGCAAAAAAGTCATATGGTTAGCATGTCGTTTTTTTCCAAAATCTGACGAGTGGGAAAATGCTCAAAAGTCCTTTTTTAAGTCAAATATTATCAAACCCTGTGCACCAGCATGTTCGCCTGCCACAAAATATGTCCCAAAAAGTCACTTTTTAGAACATTTTTTGAGGGTCCGAAATGGCAAAATAGTCATATGTTAGCATGTCGTGGTTGTCCAAAATCTGACCAGTGGGAAAATGCTCAAAAGTCCATTTTGAAGTCAAATATGACCAAACCATGTGCACCAGCATGTTCTCCTGCCTGAAAATGTCCCAAAAAGTCTCTTTTTAGCATATGTTTTGAGGATCCGAAATGGCAAAAAAAAGTCATATGTTAGCATGTCTTTTTTGTCCAAAATCTGACCAGTGGGAAAATGCTCTAAAGTCCATTTTTAAGTCAAATATGACCAAACCTTGTGTACCAGCATGTTCTCCTGCCTGAAAATGTCCCAAAAAGTCTCTTTTTGGCATATTTTTTGAGGGTCCGAAATGGCAAAAAAAGTCATATGTTAGCATGTCGTTTTTTTCCAAAATCTGACCAGTGGGAAAATGCTCAAAAGTCCATTTTTAAGTCAAATATTATCAAACCGTGTGCACCAGCATGTTCTCCTGCCTCAAAATATGTCAGAAAAAGTCACTTTTTAGCATATTTTTTGAGGGTCCGAAATGGCAAAAAAAAGTCATATGTTAGCATGTCGTGTTTGTCCAAAATATGACCAGTGGGAAAATGCTCAAAAGTCCATTTTTAAGTCAAATATTATCAAACCGTGTGCACCAGCATGTTCTCCCTCCTCAAAATATGTCAGAAAAAGTCACTTTTTAGCATATTTTTTGAGGGTCCGAAATGGCAAAAAAGTCATATGTTAGCATGTCGTTTTTTTCCAAAATCTGACCAGTGGGAAAATGCTCAAAAGTCCATTTTTAAGTCAAATATGACCAAACCTTGTGCACCAGCATGTTCTCCTGCCTCACAATGTCCCAAAAAGTCTCTTTTTAGCATATTTTTTGAGGGTCCGAAATGGCAAAAAAAGTCATATGTTAGCATGTCGTTTTTTTCGAAAATCTGACCAGTGGGAAAATGCTCAAAAGACCATTTTTAAGTCAAATATGACCAACCTTGTGCACCAGCATGTTCTCCTGCCTGAAAATGTCCCAAAAAGTCTCTTTTTAGAATATGTTTTGAGGTTCCCAAATGGCAAAAAAAGTCATATGTTAGCATGTCGTGTTTGTCCAAAATCAGACCAGTGGGAAAATGCTCAAAACTCCATTTTTAAGTCAAATATTATCAAACCGTGTGCACCAGCATGTTCGCCTGCCTGAAAATGTCCCAAAAAGTCTCTTTTTAGAACATTTTTTGAGGGTACGAAATGGCAAAACAAAGTCATATGTTAGCATGTCGTTTTCTTCCAAAATCTGACGGTAGGGAGAATGCTCAAAAGTCCATTTTTAAGTCAAATATGACCAAACCTTGTGCACCAGCTTGTTCTCCTGCCTCAAAAAATGTCCCAAAAAGACTCTTTTTAGAACATTTTTTGAGGGTCCCAAATGGCAAAAAAAGTCATATGTTAGCATGTTGTTTTTTTCCAAAATCTGACGAGTGGGAAAATGCTTAAAAGTCCATTTTTAAGTCAAATATGACCACAACCCTGTGCACAAGCATGTTCTCCTGCCTCAAAAGATGTCAGAAAAAGTCTCTTTTCAGAACATTTATTGAGGGTCCGAAATGGCAAAAAAGTCATGTGTTAGCATGTTGTTTTTTTCCAAAATTTGACCAGTGGGAAAATGCTCAAAAGTCCATTTTTAAGTCAAATATGACCAAACCTTGTGCACCAGCATGTTCTCCTGCCTCAAAATGTCCCAAAAAGTCACTTTTTGGAACATTTTTTGAGGTTCCGAAATGGCAAGAAAAGTCATATGTTAGCATGTCGTGTTTTTGTCCAAAATCTGATGAGTGGGAAAATGCTCAAATGTCCATTTTTAAGTCAAATATTATCAAACCGTGTGCACCAGCATGTTCGCCTGCCTCAAAATATGTCCAAAAAAGTCACTTTTTGGAACATTTTTTGAGGGTCCAAAATGGCAAAAAAGTCATATGTTAGCATGTCGTTTTTTTCCAAAATCTGACGAGTGGGAAAATGCTCAAAAGTCCATTTTGAAGTCAAATATTATCAAGCCCTGTGCACCAGCATGTTCGCCTGCCACAAAATATGTCCCAAAAAGTCACTTTTTAGAACATTTTTTGAGGGTCCGAAATGGCAAAATAGTCATATGTTAGCATGTCGTGGTTTTCCAAAATCTGACCAGTTGGAAAATGCTCAAAACTCCATTTTTAAGTCAAATATGACCAAACCATGTGCACCAGCATGTTCTCCTACCTGAAAATGTCCCAAAAAGTCTCTTTTTAGCATATGTTTTGAGGATCCGAAATGGCAAAAAAAAGTCATATGTTAGCATGTCGTTTTTGTCCAAAATCTGACCAGTGGGAAAATGCTCAAAAGTCCATTTTTAAGTCAAATATGACCAAACCTTGTGCACCAGCATGTTCTCCTGCCTGAAAATGTCCCAAAAAGTCTCTTTTTGGCATATTTTTTGAGGGTCCGAAATGGCAAAAAAAAGTCATATGTTAGCATGTCATGTTTGTCCAAAATATGACCAGTGGGAAAATGCTCAAAAGTCCATTTTTAAGTCAAATATTATCAAACCGTGTGCACCAGCATGTTCTCCTGCCTCAAAATATGTCAGAAAAAGTCACTTTTTAGCATATTTTTTGAGGGTCCGAAATGGCAAAAAAGTCATATGTTAGCATGTCGTTTTTTTCCAAAATCTGACCAGTGGGAAAATGCTCAAAAGTCCATTTTTAAGTCAAATAAGACCAAACCTTGTGCACCAGCATGTTCTCCTGCCTCACAATGTCCCAAAAAGTCTCTTTTTAGCATATTTTTGAGGATCCGAAATGGCAAAAAAAAGTCATATGTTAGCATGTCGTTTTTTTCGAAAATCTGACCAGTGGGAAAATGCTCAAAAGACCATTTTTAAGTCAAATATGACCAACCTTGTGCACCAGCATGTTCTCCTGCCTGAAAATGTCCCAAAAAGTCTCTTTTTAGCATATGTTTTGAGGTTCCCAAATGGCAAAAAAAGTCATATGTTAGCATGTCGTGTTTGTCCAAAATCAGACCAGTGGGAAAATGATTAAAACTCCATTTTTAAGTTAAATATTATCAAACCGTGTGCACCAGCATGTTCTCCTGCCTCAAAATATGTCCCAAAAAGTCACTTTTTGGAACATTTTTTGAGGGTCCGAAATGGCAAAAAAGTCATATGTTAGCATGTCGTTTTTTTCCAAAATCTGACAGTAGGGAGAATGCTCAAAAGTCCATTTTTAAGTCAAATATGACCAAACCTTGTGCACCAGCTTGTTCTCCTTCCTCAAAAAATATCCCAAAAAGACTCTTTTTAGAACATTTTTTGAGGGTCCGAAATGGCAAAAAAAGTCATATGTTAGCATGTTGTTTTTTTCCAAAATCTGACGAGTGGGAAAATGCTCAAAAGTCCATTTTTAAGTCAAATATGACCACAACCCTGTGCACAAGCATGTTCTCCTGCCTCAAAAGATGTCAGAAAAAGTCTCTTTTTAGAACATTTATTGAGGGTCCGAAATGGCAAAAAAGTCATATGTTAGCATGTTGTTTTTTTCCAAAATTTGACCAGTGGGAAAATTCTCAAAACTCCATTTTTAAGTCAAATATGACCAACCTTGTGCACCAGCATGTTCTCCTGCCTTAAAAAAGTCTCTTTTTAGAACATTTTTTGATGATCCAAAATGGCAAAAAAAAGTCATATGTTAGCATGTCGTTTTTGTCCAAAATCTGACCGGAGGGAAAATGCTCAAAAGTACATTTTTAGGTCAAACATGATCAAACCGTGTGCACCAGCATGTTCTCCTGCCTTAAAAAAGTCTCTTTTTAGAACATTTTTTGAGGGTCCGAAATGGCAAAAAAAAGTCATATGTTAGCATGTCATGTTTGTCCAAAATATGACCAGTGGGAAAATGCTCAAAAGTCCATTTTTAAGTCAAATATTATCAAACCGTGTGCACCAGCATGTTCTCCTGCCTCAAAATATGTCAGAAAAAGTCACTTTTTAGCATATTTTTTGAGGGTCCGAAATGGCAAAAAAGTCATATGTTAGCATGTTGTTTTTGTCCAAAATCTGACCGGAGGGAAAATGCTCAAAAGTCCATTTTTAAGTCAAACATGATCAAACCGTGTCTACCAGCATGTTCTCCTGCCTTAAAAAAATCTGTTTTTAGAACATTTTTTGATGGTCCAAAATAGCAAAAAAAAGTCATATGTAAGCATGTCATTTTTTTTCAAAAATCTGACCAGTGGTAAAATGCTCAAAAGTCCATTTTAAAGTCAAATATGATCAAACCTTGTGCACCAGCATGCTCTCCTGCCTGAAAATATGTCCCAAAAAGTCACTTTTTAGCATATTTTTTGAGGGTCCGAAATGGCAAAAAAGTCATATGTTAGCATGTCATTTTTTTCCAAAATCTGACCAGTTGGAAAATGCTCAAAAGTCAATTTTTAAGTCAAATATGATCAAACCTTGTGCACCAGCATGTTCTCCTGCCTGAAAATGTCCAAAAAAATCACTTTTTAGCATAGTTTTTGAGGGTCCGAAATGGCAAAAAAGTCATATGTTGGCATGCCGTTTTTTTTCCAAAATCTGACCAGTGGGAAAATGCTAAAAAGTCCATTTGTAATTCAAATATGACCAATTCTTGTGCACCAGCGTGTTCACCTGCCTCAAAATATGTCCTAAAAAGTCTCTTTTTAGCATAGTTTTTGAGGGGTCCAAAATGGCAAAAAAGTCATATGTTAGCATGTCGTTTTTGTCCAAAATCTGACCAGTGGGAAAATGCTCATAAGTCCATTTATAAGTCAAATATGACCAAACCTTGTGCACCAGCATGTTCTCCTGCCTCAAAATATGTCAGAAAAAGTCACTTCCTAGCATAGTTTTTGAGGGTCCGAAATGGCAAAAAAGTCATATGTTAGCATGTCGATTTTTTTCCAAAATCTGACCGGAGGAAAATGCTCAAACGTCCATTTATAAGTCAAATATGATCAAACCTTGGTGCACCAGCATGTTCACCAGCCTGAAAGTATGTCCCAAAAAGTCTTCTTTTAGCATAGTTTTTGAGGGTCCGAAATGGCAAAAAAAGTCATATTTTAGCATGTCATTTTTTTTCAAAAATCTGACCAGTTGGAAAATGCTCAAAAGTCCATTTTTAAGTCAAATATGATCAAACCTTGTGCACCAGCATGTTCTCCTGCCTCAAAATATGTCCCAAAAAGTTCCTTTTTAGCATATTTTTTGAGGGTCCAAAATGGCAAAAAAGTCATATGTTAGCATGTCATTTTTTTTCCAAAATCTGACCGAAGGAAAATGCTCCCAACTCCATTTTCAAGTCAAATATGACCAAACCTTGTGCGCCAGCATGTTCACCTGCCTCAAAATATGTCAGAAAAAGTCTCTTTTTAGAACATTTTTTGAGGGTCCGAAATGGCAAAAAAAGTCATATGTTAGCATGTCGTTTTTTTCCAAAATCTGACCAGTGGGAAAATGCTCAAAAGTCCATTTTTAAGTCAAATATGACCACAACCTTGTGCACCAGCATGTTCTCCTGCCTCAAATATGTCAGAAAAAGTCTCTTTTTAGAACAGTTTTTGAGGGTCCGAAATTGCAAAAAAGTCATATGTTAGCATCTCGTTTTTTTTCCAAAATCTGACCGAAGGAAAAATGCTCAAAAGTCCATTTTTAAGTCAAATATGACCAAACCTTGTGCGCCAGCATGTTCTCCTGCCTCAAAATATGTCAGAAAAAGTCTCTTTTTAGAACAGTTTTTGAGGGTCCGAAATGGCAAATAAAGTCATATGTTAGCATCTCGTTTTTTTCCAAAATCTGACCGGAGCGAGAATGCTCAAAAGTACATTTTTAAGTCAAATATGACCATAACCTTGTGAACCAGCATGTTCTCCTGCCTCAAAATATGTCAGAAAAAGTCACTTTTTATCATATTTTTTGAGGGTCCGAAATGGCAAAAAAGTCGTTTTTTTCCATAATCTGACGAGTGGAAAAATGCTCAAAAGTCCATTTTTAAGTCAAATATGACCAAACCTTGTGCACAAGCATGTTCTCCTGCCTGAAAATGTCCAAAAAAATCACTTTTTAGCATAGTTTTTGAGGGTCCGAAATGGCAAAAAAGTCGTTTTTTTCCAAAATCTGATGAGTGGGAAAATGCTCAAAAGTCCATTTTTAAGTCAAATATGACCACAACCTTGTGCACCAGCATGTTCTCCTGCCTGAAAATGTCCCAAAAAGTCTCTTTTTAGAACATTTTTTGAGGGTCCCAAATGGCAAAAAAGTCGTTTTTTTCCAAGATCTGACGAGTGGGAAAATGCTCAAAAGTCCATTTTTAAGTCAAATATGACAAAACCTTGTGCACCAGCATATTCTCCTGCCTCAAAATATGTCCCAAAAAGTCTCTTTTTAGAACATTTTTTGAGGGTCCGAAATGGCAAAAAAGTCATATGTTAGCATGTCATTTTTTTCCAAAATCTGACCAGTTGGAAAATGCTCAAAAGTCAATTTTTAAGTCAAATATGATCAAACCTTGTGCACCAGCATGTTCTCCTGCCTGAAAATGTCCAAAAAAATCACTTTTTAGCATAGTTTTTGAGGGTCCGAAATGGCAAAAAAGTCATATGTTGGCATGCCGTTTTTTTTCCAAAATCTGACCAGTGGGAAAATGCTAAAAAGTCCATTTGTAATTCAAATATGACCAATTCTTGTGCACCAGCGTGTTCACCTGCCTCAAAATATGTCCTAAAAAGTCTCTTTTTAGCATAGTTTTTGAGGGTCCAAAATGGCAAAAAAGTCATATGTTAGCATGTCGTTTTTGTCCAAAATCTGACCAGTGGGAAAATGCTCATAAGTCCATTTATAAGTCAAATATGACCAAACCTTGTGCACCAGCATGTTCTCCTGCCTCAAAATATGTCAGAAAAAGTCACTTCCTAGCATAGTTTTTGAGGGTCCGAAATGGCAAAAAAGTCATATGTTAGCATGTCGATTTTTTTCCAAAATCTGACCGGAGGAAAATGCTCAAACGTCCATTTATAAGTCAAATATGATCAAACCTTGTGCACCAGCATGTTCACCAGCCTGAAAGTATGTCCCAAAAAGTCTTCTTTTAGCATAGTTTTTGAGGGTCCGAAATGGCAAAAAAAGTCATATTTTAGCATGTCATTTTTTTTCAAAAATCTGACCAGTTGGAAAATGCTCAAAAGTCCATTTTTAAGTCAAATATGATCAAACCTTGTGCACCAGCATGTTCTCCTGCCTCAAAATATGTCCCAAAAAGTCACTTTTTAGCATATTTTTTGAGGGTCCAAAATGGCAAAAAAGTCATATGTTAGCATGTCATTTTTTTCCAATATCTGACCGAAGGAAAATGCTCCCAACTCCATTTTCAAGTCAAATATGACCAAACCTTGTGCACCAGCATGTTCTCCTGCCTCAAAATATGTCAGAAAAAGTCTCTTTTTAGAACATTTTTTGAGGGTCCGAAATGGCAAAAAAAGTCATATGTTAGCATGTCGTTTTTTTCCAAAATCTGACCAGTGGGAAAATGCTCAAAAGTCCATTTTTAAGTCAAATATGACCACAACCTTGTGCACCAGCATGTTCTCCTGCCTCAAAATATGTCAGAAAAAGTCACTTTTTAGAACATTTTTTGAGGGTCCGAAATGGCAAAAAAAGTCATATGTTAGCATGTCGTTTTTTTTCCAAAATCTGACCGGAGGAAAAATGCTCAAAAGTCCATTTGAAAGTCAAATATGACCAAACCTTGTGCACCAGCATGTTCTCCTGCCTCAAAATATGTCAGAAAAAGTCTCTTTTTAGAACAGTTTTTGAGGGTCCGAAATGGCAAATAAAGTCATATGTTAGCATCTCGTTTTTTTCCAAAATCTGACCGGAGGGAGAATGCTCAAAAGTCCATTTTTAAGTCAAATATGACCATAACCTTGTGAACCAGCATGTTCTCCTGCCTCAAAATATGTCAGAAAAAGTCACTTTTTATCATATTTTTTGAGGGTCCGAAATGGCAAAAAAGTCGTTTTTTTCCATAATCTGACGAGTGGAAAAAATGCTCAAAAGTCCATTTTTAAGTCAAATATGACCAAACCTTGTGCACAAGCATGTTCTCCTGCCTGAAAATGTCCAAAAAAATCACTTTTTAGCATAGTTTTTGAGGGTCCGAAATGGCAAAAAAGTCGTTTTTTTCCATAATCTGACGAGTGGAAAAATGCTCAAAAGTCCATTTTTAAGTCAAATATGACCAAACCTTGCGCACCAGCATGTTCTCCTGCCTCAAAATACGTACGAAAAAGTCTATTTTTAGAATATTTTTTGAAGGTCCGAAATGGCAAAAAAAGTCATATGTTAGCATGTCGTTTTTGTCCAAAATCTGACCAGTGGGAAAATGCTCAAAAGTCAATTTTTAAGTCAAATATGACCAAACCTTGTGCACAAGCATGTTCTCCTGCCTGAAAATGTCCAAAAAAATCACTTTTTAGCATAGTTTTTGAGGGTCCAAATTGGCAAAAAAGTCATACGTTAGCATGTCGTTTTTTTTCCAAAATCTGACCAGTGGGAAAATGCTCAAAAGTCCATTTATAAGTCAAAAATGACCAAAGCCTGTGCACCATTATTTTCTCCTGCCTCAAAATATGTCCAAAAAAATCACTTTTTAGCATAGTTTTTGAGGGTCCGAAATGGCAAAAAAGTCATATGTTAGCATGTCGATTTTTTTCCAAAATCTGACCGGAGGAAAATGCTCAAAAGTCCATTCATAAGTCAAATATGATCAAACCTTGTGCACCAGCATGTTCTCCTGCCTGAAAATATGTCCCAAAAAGTCACTTTCTAGCATAGTTTTTGAGGATCCGAAATGGCAAAAAAAAGTCATATGTTAGCATGTCGTTTTTTTTCCAAAATCTGACCAGTGGGGAAAATGCTCAAAAGTCCATTTATAAGTCAAAAATGACCAAAGCTTGTGCACCATTGTGTTCTCCTGCCTCAAAATATGTCCAAAAAAATCACTTTTTAGCATAGTTTTTGAGGGTCCGAAATGGCAAAAAAGTCATATGTTAGCATGTCAATTTTTTTACAAAATCTGACCGGAGGAAAATGCTCAAAAGTCCATTTATAAGTCAAATATGATCAAACCTTGTGCACCAGCATGTTCTCCTGCCTCAATATATGTCCCAAAAAGTCACTTTCTAGCATAGTTTTTGAGGATCCGAAATGGCAAAAAAGTCATATGTTAGCATGTCGTTTTTGTCCAAAATCTGACCAGTTGGAGACTCAAAAGTCCATTTATAAGTCAAATATGATCAAACCGTGTGCACCAGCATGTTCTCCTGCCTGAAAATGTCCCAACAAGTCTCTTTTTAGCATATTTTTGGAGGATCCGAAATGGCAAAAATAGTTATATATTAGCATGTCGTTTTTTTCCTAAATCTGACAGGAGGGAAAATGCTCAAAAGCCCATTTTTAAATCATGACCAAACATTCTGCACCAGCACCAACATACATATAATACTATGTTGGATGCTGTTCTCAAACTATCCCACATTTTCTTACACCTATTAGCCAGAAAATTCCACAGGTTCACTTGTCAGGACCAAGTAGTCAAAAATTTATCTCAGAGTTCTTTATTTAAATATCTATATTGTTCAAGATATCTTCTCCTTATACACAAAGCATTATTACCTTCTAGTTCCTACACTTCAAAAATTTCCACTTGCCTCAAGTTGTTTTTTACTTTTTGCAGGTTTTTCTTTCCTGAAGGGTCAACCTGCTGCACCCATCCAACCATACAGCTGATGGATGAAGACTGGATGGTAGCCATCACCGGAGGACGGCTCATTTTGATGAAAGTTGAAGGAATAGGTGCGTGTCAGAGCACATGCCTTGATGAGGCCTTCGTAACAGCCTTCAGTATATATTTTGCTAACATTGCTTACCCGCGCCACCTCTAAAACACACTGCAAGTGACTTAACTGAGCGATAAACCTGTGCTAGGTCATTATGCCTCAGCTGCACCGGTTCCCAAAGTTTAACCAAAGGAATTTGACTCTGGTCAAGTTCATCCAGCATGTTGGGCTGGTTCATGCACATGAGCCAGAATTTAGTACACCTGGTGTAAGTGACTGTATTTACACCATTATTGAGAAGCACTGCTTTTAATGCTTAAACTTATACTGACAAATTGGTCTACCAAAAAGATGTACCGATTAAAATGGACTGCAAGCAGATCAGTTAACTTGTGAAATGTGGATTTTTCTATGATGTTAAATGGTTTAATAAACTTTGTTAAATATCTGTATTTGTTTTTTCTTTTTAAAGATATGATTTTGCCTCATTAAGGTACAAAATACACTGTCGCTCATTGGGTACTAATTATGTACCTTCTTATGGGGTACATATTTGTCCCTTGGGGTCCATAAATGTTCTTTTAGAGGTACAGAGTGGAAGGTACTAAAATGTACCAATATTAAGAGGTACATGCAAGGGTACAGCTGGGGCGACAAAGCCTTTGTACCTTTTTAGGTCCAATCCTGTCCCTTGATTTCTTTGTGTTTCCTGCATGACACAAGAACCAGCTCTCTCTTGGTGAGTGAAAGAAAGAAAGTTTGAAAACAAGAGGTGGAAAAGCAAAGATAAACATTTTATCGGAGTACTCATTTGGTATTGATATTTTAGGGGAGTATTTGATACCAAACGAGTACTTGCAATTGCAGCATCAATACTCCGAACCCTAGTAGAAAGTTTTAGGGGCAGGATGGATCAAAACTATGTCATTAAAAGGTTGTTTACTTGATTTTTTTGAACAGTTCAGTAAGTTCATCCAAAATACAGGGTTTTTGTTATTGTTCGTTGCAGGGCATTGCGTCTTCCAAACTCTTCTCTCCTTTCCAGGGTTTTCATAGCAACATGTCATGACCCGACTTACTTTGTTGTAAATGTTATAATTGATTGTTGCTACATTCTTTTGGCATGTGATTAACTGCCTTGAAAATTATAATGGAACAATGCCATGATAAATAAAATGTTACAATTCAAACTCCCTCAGGGATATTACTGGAAGAGAGAGGATTAGGCATGTTTAGGGAATGTGGTCAAGTCACAAAAGCTAACAACAACAGCTTATGACAACTCTTTCAGTACTTTGAAAATTACTGTAGGCAATGATAATTGACAACAGAGTGTGAGTCTCATAGCAGGCATTTAGCTTTATATTAAAGTAGGGAGCATTAATCACAACAAAACAGTAGTCATGAGGTTTTCACATGGTGGACAGCCATTCATTCAGTATGCAATTTTGTAAAATAAGTTTTTACACGTGAGGGGCTAATTTACTCCAAAAAAACAAGGAGTGCATGGAGACAAAATGATGTAAATTAAAGGCCTAACTAGCAGGGGTGCATGTTTGTTGCCTGATTGATTTTTATGACCTTAAATTGAATGTTATGTCCGAGTTTAAGCTCTTCAGTGGCTGTTCTTTTAAGCTGGAAAAAGCTCTCCCATATGTTTGCATACATGTAGACTTAAGGATTTGTTATCCCTTGGAGACAAAAATCCCAGAGAAGACCAGACAGCACAACTTACACAACTTCCTGCCCAGATCCAGTGAGCCAGCACCAGCTCTCAAATTGTATGCCACGAATGCAAGCATTTAGAGGTAACTCTGAGGTCAGTTTGAGTAAAGAGACAATGGGCGATAAGTCATTCAGAATGATGTAGCTGACAGTGTTGGGGTAACTCAAGGGTATTTGTGAATAAAAAAATAATCTGTTTTCCTTTGGGCTTTCTCAGTCCAAGTGGAGCACATGTTTTTGTGTGACTGTGACTTACTGTATTTACTACAGCTGTGGAAATGACTTCAGCAGTTTGTATTTTCAGCAATTTGAATTTTAAAGCCAACAACAGGAGTAAGAGAGTAGCACATGACTCGCTCACATCAAAGACACGTCACACCCGAACATTTGGATTCAATGAAATCCAATACATGAAGAATTTCACCAACAGTGACAACTTCCCCCTTAAATAGAGAGAAAATGTAGGAAAATATTCCCCATGAGTTGTCTTTGCAGTTTTTTCCTTGTTTCCTGCTATTTTTTATTACAAGTAGGGACACCAAAAAAATGCAAAAAATGTTTACAACTGCAGTGAAAGTGGAACCACTCTACCTCTGGTATAAACAAATATTTCCGTTTCTTACCACTGCAGTGACTGCGACCAAAGCATCCACACAGCCGGAGCACAGAGCAGCCCGATGTGGAGGAATGAAGAGACCAAAGACAGTTAATGAGAACAAGGCTGGTGAGAAACTTGAACTGCATAATAACACATGGCATCCATTTGATCCCAGGGTTTGATTCGGTTTGAGGAATGCGCACTACGTTTGGATTGTGGTTTCTCAGAGAAATAATCTTTCGAGCCATTTTGTTTTTCCTGACGTAAGATTTAGTGGGTGGTAATCGCACTTTTAAACCTTGAATTTGGTAATGAGCTTCAGTTTAAGTTTAAAAAAAATAAACCTTTTTTGCACTTAAACTGATTAGGGGATATGCTCATCCAGTCCCACTTCATTCTGTTCATTTATATTCTCTTACTCTGGGAGGTTTTACTTACTGTTTACTGTTTACAGATATTTCATCATCTGAACAAACAAACTTCATTTTTGTGAACATATTATCTAAAGATTTTTTTAAACTTAATGCATAACTTGAAAAGCACTCAGGGAGCACAGACCTCCGCCAAGCAGCTCAGTTCTGGCAGTGGCTTTTCGACAATCCCTGAAAAAGATATAATTCAAGATCACCACATCTAGAAAAGTGCCAGGATCCAGACCAAACTAAGCACATACATGGAGGTTGTTATCCTGTATGAACACAAGTTGTGGGAACATCACTTAATATTTTGATTTTATATAAATTATTGAATGCTGTCAATGGGATTTCCCATTATAAAGTTTAATGTTTTTTTATGCCATCAGTTTGGATCGGATCCAGCTAAAATTGACCTTGATGATAGAGACATGGACCTCATATTATCCTGTAAAATTGGAAGTGAATCCATTTAAAAATGGCAGAGATATGATTTTTTAAAATTCCTCCCAATGTTAATTTATGGGATATTTTGAAATTCTTGATTTTTTTTTGCATCCAGACAAATATATGTATCACCACCAAAAATGAATAATTTCTAAGTTGGGCCATTACCAACATTTCCTGAAAATTTCAGCAAAATTTGTCCTGTAGTTTTTGTGTTATCTTGATAGAAAACAAACAAACAACCAAACTTCTTCTTAATGAGAGAGGAAAAACGTCTTAAAAAGGACTCCCTGGGTTGTGTTCATAGTTCTTGCTTCAAACTTGCAAAGCATGCTTGGGTCCACTTTCAGAAGCATTTTCCCCCCATTATATGAAATTTGATCTGTGAAACAGAAACATTGGTTTGCTGTGTGGTAAATACACCTCATGTAGGGGCATTTTTTCTAAAAGAGAGGTGACACTGAAGGCGGACGAAGTAGCCAGCAGACCATCATTCATACTGTAACGTTGGGGCTTGGAGGTGGAGTGACAGGAGGTTTGGGTGACAGAACAGACAGTGGGCAGAGAGTAAAGGTCCATCACAGGAAAGCAGCAAATATATGAACGAGAAACAGAATGGCAGCAGTAGCAGGTTCTGCTTACTTGACTTTAATGAATTACGTTGTGAAACATGGCAACGATACATGAATGGTACCATACATTATCTGGACCGTGTCTTCTATGATATTATGAATTTCTCTGTCTTTGAAATATTCAGGAAATATTCAAGGAAATGTTAGCTTTCTTCCAAAACATGTACAACTGAATGAATTAATTTGGTACAAGAATTTTAGGAAATGAAACGGAAATTTTACATACTGTTAGTTTAAGTAAGTTTCTCTTAACTGAGTATGAATGCCCACTCTGACTCTGTATGTGAAAATTATATCTCCTGTAAACTTTAAGAGATCTTGATCAAATTTTTCCACAAATGTCCACTCTTACTAGAGAAAGAACTAATTTGGGTTTGGAGGTCAAAAGCCAAGCTCATTAACCTTGCAGTGCAGATGGACCTGCCTGATTCATTGTCTGAAATCACACAGATCCATCTTGCCAATCTCCTACGACTTCATCGGCCAAAAGCTGGACAGCCCAAGCAGGTAAGAGAGACGGAAACTGAAGATGTAATGACAGTGGGAAGTGACTGCATGTTTGAAAACAATGGCGGCTTCTGAAACGGTGTCCATGGATGCGACACTATCTGCGGTTTTATCAGAAATGGACTGAACTTCTTCTTTAAAAGAAGAGCAAAGAACGTCACTTAAAGCTTTTCTTACAGGGAATCATGTTTTTGCTCTTCTCCTGACTGGGGATCACTGCTGGGAAACTGAGAGCAAATGCAGAAATCCTGCGTGGACGATGCCAGTTTAGTCTATGGTAGTCATGGTTACTCAACGATATCTGGCGAAATATGCTCTCCTCAGAAGTTTACTAGGAGAACTTGGTGGGGATTGTTGTTGACGAGGTTCATGTCACATGTAAGTGGTAAATGATACATCTGTGTGGTATAATTTAATATAAGATGATAGTCTAAGGACTGAAACGTAGTTTAAGCTAACAGCTAACAACAGGGTCTAGCTGTGGCTTGATATGATTGGTCTGTGGTGAGTGTGACGAGCAGAACAATCACCAGCTGCAGTTGCTTTTGAAGGTTCAGCCTCTGAAAACATTTTCTATAGGCTCTTCTCCAGATGGACTAGTGGAATATTTCTGTGGCAGACATATGGAACTGTCCGTCTGGCTGTGAGGTTACAAGGTCATTGCTTCTCAAGTTTAACCCTTTTTTATGAACGTGATAAGGCAAAAACTTTTTGCCAGATATTCTTGAGAAGTGTCACAAATATCTAGTTTGACACAAGGAAGAATCTACTAGATTCTGGAGTTTGTCAAGGTCATATGGCCTCATGTTAATGCCGTGCTTGTGAACACATTTTCTCAAGAATAGTTTGAAGGATTTTCATCAACCCTTTCACAAATATTAACCTTATCAAAGGATGAACTGAAGGTTTGGAGGTCAAACGTCCAGGCAACTGTCACTCATATTGACCTGTTAATTTGAAGATCATGTTTTGATAGTGCTTTAAGGATTTACCACAAAAACTTTAAATGAATGAATGTCCACTCCAACTTAAAGATGAACTGAGAACATTATAGAGGTCAAAGGTTATGGTCACAGGGTCTAGTGTTCAACCCCTCACATGTAAATGAAGTCTCTCAATAACACTTTTAGGATAATCTTTAAACCATGTATGCATGTCCACTCTGGCTCAAGGATGACATTTGAAAGCTTATAGAACAAGATCATTGGGTCTCATGTTTATTTCCTGCATGTGACTTTGTATACATTTCCACTTTGACCTGAGTATGAACAAATTATATTTTAGGGGCCATAGGTCAAAACTCAGGATCATTGACTCTGATGTGTATCCCTTTCTCGTAAACACCATATTTAAAAAACAAATTCAGGGATTTTCTTTAAAATGTACATAAATGTACACTCTGACTCAAGAATAGATTGATTATATTTCATAGCGAACATCAAGTCAGAACTGTTTGGTCTAAAGCTTTTTCTTGTTTGTGAATATCATAGAGTCTGAAGGTAAAGAATTATGCTTTTAGGATTTTTCGGATCTCTTTGCACAATGTCGTCTCCAGCGGAAGGATGAAGTGTTTAGATCTTAGAGGTCATAGGGCAGAATCACTGGGTCATCTGTACATTTCTTGCTTGCGTAGGTGATATCTCAAGAATGCTTAGAGGGAGTTTCTTCAAACTTCACACAAATGTCCTCTTAATCTGACAGCCAGATGGACTGTTTACAAATCCATGGGATATATTTTACCTGTCCATCTGCACAACGGCCCACAGAGAGTGGCTGGGGAGGACAGAGCCTTTCAAAAGTAATACTAAGAAGGTGATTGGATGACTGTCAGTCACATTTATTACGACCCAGTCAGATGATGTGGAGGCTGCTGCCAAGGAGAAGAGCACATAATGCAAAGCAGTTATTAAATCAAACTCTTGCCAAAACCTATCAGGAGAGCAGAAATGATGTTTATTCCATCCACAAACACTCTCACTATCATTATTTGCTCCTCTTATTTGCTCCACTAAACTGCGGCTGAAGCAGCACCCACAATCATCTCACCACAGGCCGTCACCGTTTACAGTCACTTCTGATGTCTCACCTTTAGGCTCCACTCCCTTCATGAGTTGCTGATTGATCAGTACCTTTTCAGGTTGAGCTCAAGTCTGAAGCTTTCAAGATGGACCTGCTTCAGAACAGACAAGGACTTTGGCTGTTGAAGCTGCTCCATGGGGTCAACGTCCTCTGAGTAAAGAATAAACTGAAAACATTTTAAAGATCAGAGGTTAAGTTCATGGAGCCTTGTGTTTGTGCATTGCTTATTAATGCATCTCGTGCAATATCTGGTGGTGGATTTTAAACTTTGAGTGTTTCATACTTCCTTTGAATGTCTGCTCTGACACAAGGATAAATTGATTCAATTTTTTTAGGTCACATGACAATGCCATTGTGCTTCAAGTCCATCCCTTGCCTGTAAACGCAGTATCTCAAGAATACTCTTTTTTTCATTTTGCAAAAATTCACCCACCTTTCCATTATCAACACACTTTTAGGGTCATGGGGCCCTATCTACCCTATCCTCGCTGACATTGGGCAGGAACACCCTGGACTGGTCACCAGCTAATCGCAGGCCAGACATTAGAGACAGACAACCATTCACACTCATGCTTATACCTAACAGAAAGTAGAATCACAAATTGACCTAATCATCATGTTTTTGGTCTGTGGGGGCAAACCGGAGTACCCACTCATGCACAGGAGATCATGCAAACTCCACAGGCCTCGAATGACTCTGATTAAAGGGGTTATTGATGACACTCTGAAGGCCTTAAGTTCATCCCTCACTTGGAAACACAATGGACCTCATTTATCAAACATGCCTACGACCAAAAGGTGAGTGTGCAGTCAGTTTTACTCACAGATCAGCATTTTTTCTATGTAAAGCATCACTGTTACATTATTTTTTTTATGAAAAGCACCGTACAGACACTGTTTGATTGATTGATTTATTTAGCTGATTTGAATATGGGCATAGGATATGATCAAATCCCTCGTCAGGTCTGATCTCTTGAATGTTTACATTCAGTGTTGACTCAGGCTGCAACAAGTAAAATCTGCCTGTGAAGAAGAATCTTTAAAGCATACTCACTCTGTATTTATAGACTGACTGGCACATAGATTAAAAGATGAACAGTGATTTTAGATGCATCCTCTAAAATATAATTATATTAAACTACACCTCAAGTAGAATAAAAAATGTTTATACAGACGAGCTGCACAATTGCTCAGCTGGATTCTTTGATCATATTTAATGAAATAATGTTTTCTTTATCAAATTTTTTTAAACAGAGAACTGCTTTCAGTATTTATATTCATTTCTTTCACAAGCAAATCAGAAATATAAAAAAAATGTAATTTGACAGAAAGCTCATAGAGGGCATTCAATTTTCTGTGTGAATCTCTGCTCGGCTCAGCAGTCCAAATCATCTCCCCAAAAAAATAGTCTGTTCAATTAAACCTGCTCTGTTTATCCTTTTCTTAAAAATAAAGACTTATACCACTGTTTTCTTCAAAATGCATCTTTTTCGCATGATTGAAGTGAAGACTTTGTGAAAAAAGTCCTGCAGCCAGTTAGAAAGCAGATATACATGGAGGTGTAGAGGAAAGAAACAAAACCTTCCATCCATCATCTAAAGTAATGTAACTTAGTTCATAAGGCAGTTGTTGAACAACAATACAGCCTCTCATTTTGTCTGCTAACAGATCATTTCTCTCTAAACATTCACAACGTGCCATTACGCATGATTTCCCCTGCATCAGTGTCGATGCTCTGATAACTATGAACTCCTATCCCCTCATATAGACCACATCTGTCACTGTGAGTTTATTTTTGTTAATTTTAAACCGTTCACAAGTAAGTTGTCCATGTGGGTCTACTAAAACACTCATATTCCAGAACAATTAATACTTAATTCCACAATAGTGAATACAATTTGTAAATCTGGGCCAAATAAAGTTTATCTTTTTTATTTAAGATAATTTCTCCTCAAAATAAAACAGATTTCCAGCGTTAATATCACATTCAGAGATGCTATATCTTTTAAACACATTGACCTCTCCATGTTTTAAATTTTGGGCTTAATCATAAATATGTACACACATGTACACATTTATTTTTCTATATGTATATACAGTATGCATACATTGATATATGTGTTTCTATAAAATGAATAGTATGGCTTCAGTTTGCTCTATTGTTAGGTGTTATGAATTGACACAAAAAAGGATTAATTGATTCATTGATTGATATTTAAATTAATGTTTAAAGCCACCTCATTTATCAACATTTTGTCCTTTATATGCTGGGATTTGACAAAAATGCAGTTTTATGAATCATAAATCTGTGTGTGTTCTTACACAAGGTTGATAAATGAGGGCCATTATCTCAAGGATGCTTTGAGGGACTTTCTCTGAGCTTTGCGCTGTTCCCTCCTACACAAGGATGAACTTTAACAAAGTCAGGGTCACTGTTTACATTAATTTTGTCACAAAACAGAAGCACAAAAAACAAAAGCAAAGGACAATTTCTATCTCCATAACTACATGTAATTTACACCCTGTCCTTTTAACATGCAGCAGTGAGTACCTCGCAGAACGGCCAGAGAGTGGTTCTACATTTTACAGCTTGTACATTTTTCTCTCATTGTGTTATTGCAATTTTAACAACCCTTGTCATGGAGTTTGTTACTTTTTTAAATAAGAACATTTTAGCTGATATAAATTACCATTTGTGTTTGCAGAATGAGAGAAAAATATTCAGGATAATGGTGTTGGTGTATGCAAGACATCTGTTGTTGCAAACAGCTCTGACAAGACCTACAATAAACATGCCAAAGTATTACATCCCCCTCCCATGTCCAGCTGCAGCGTGTTGGTGTGCTCAGACGTCTTTTGAGAGAGGAATCAGTATGGAGGATGCAGCACAGACTCTGGAGGACTCGAGCAGCCTGAACAAATGCAGCGAGCAGGTGTTACTCCTCTCTCGGAGCAACTCTGAACTCCCAGGAGGTTAATCAATACTACGCTTTTTGGTGATTTTTCCATTAAGAAATGATTTAAAAAGACAGTGGGTGTAGCATTTTTTTTTTTAAAAATCAATTTAAGTAAAGATTTACTCAACATTAGTCTGGGGGAGAATGTGAGGTCTTGGATTAGTCATTTTATAATGGAGATGGATGTATAAGTGAAAGATATGAACATGCTGTCTCCTCATGTTCATTCATTATTCATGTACATTTGGCCATTGCACATCCATAAATATTTAAAAGCTTTAAACCTAAATAAACATTAATAATTCAGTGAATTTATACAAGCCACTAATTGAGAACAATGTCATATCATGTTCTCAACTTAAAATTGATTTAAAAATTATTCAAGTCTTTATGAATTCTTGTTTTCTGGGACATGTAAACAGTGTTGGAGCAAAATATGAAGTTGATTTTTCTGAAAGTTCGCACACAGACTATGAATGGTGTGGCTTTCTGCTCACTCATTGGCCAGTTTAAGTTTTTTTGAGCGGCAGTGGAGATGCAAAAGGCTGCTTTATTTGGCACGTTGTCTCTAAATAGATCTTGAATGGCATTATGTCGCCTGTTGAAAGAAAGATGGCCATTCATTTCATTTCCTGGCGTGCATTTGTTTCAACAATGAATCTTCTGTTTGGAGGTATCTGATGTTTTCTACTATGAAACTCAGCAAACAGTCTCACAAGCAATTGCCTGACTGCCTGGGGCTGTGTGCACCCAGAGGATTCAACAATGCATTAAATAGGTTCACATGTAAATATAAAAAAGAAATCTAAAAATGCTTTCATAGTTGAGACTTACATTTATGGAGTGAATAAGGTGCTAAGAGTGAACACATAGCATAAGAATAGTTTGATTTTCCAAAGCAGTCCCCGGGAAGGACCCCTATAGCCAAAACACAGAGACCAACCAAGGTCCAGGAAAACTATCTGCACTTAACAGAAGTAAAAGTCGCCCTGAAATTCACAAAGTATGTATTTGTACATTTATATTCCTAATGTTGTAAGTAATAGAATTTAAGTCAGGACCATTTGTCATGAAAAAACACCGTCGTTACTAAAATTTAGCTTTATTTGCAGTTTTGTAAATTGATCTTATTTACAGTTATGTGAGCCTTTATTTGCAGAATGTATCAGTCTTATTTGCAGGTATTTGAATTTCATGGTATGGCTCTCATGTGGGCTCTCCCTGCCCCTCCACATGCCTGCGTGGAAACCCACGGCACTTTCTTACTCCTACAAGAAAATTCCCAGAGCAAGCATCAATTTTGAAATCAGGTCTGGTGGGAGGAGGGTTGCAAAGCGGCTTGCAGAGGTTGCAGCAAAGAGTTAGCAGGCAAGATCAGCCTAAACTAGTAAAGCACTCAGAGAGCGCAGACCTCCGCCAAGGTGATCCGGATCAGTCCCAAAATTTAATCAGTTCTTCCATACCCAATTTCCAACAATTCCTGAAAATTTCATCCAAATCCGTTCAGAACTTTTCGAGTTATTTTGAACACAAACAAACAAATAGACAAACAGACAGACAGACAGACAGATAAACGCCGGCAAAAACATAACCTCCTTGGCGGAGGTAATAAGGCAATCTGAGTGCTTTCAGCCAATCGCAGCTTAGAGGCAAATCAGCTTCTCTTCAAACTAAAACAGATTTCAGGTGTTAGTGTCACTTTTCAGGTTGCTAAACAACAATATTTTGTTGTTTTCTTCTTCTCCTGTGCGGATGTCAGCCTGCAATTCAAAGACGTTTCTTCTCCGTTTACATCATCTGGGCTTATATTAGAAAAAAAAAAACATACTCCATATAGAAACACCAGAGGCATCCCCTGTGATGTAGATGGAGTCCTCTGGCCTGTCTTTTCAGATCGAAAGACAGGATGCTGAGGCTGGATGAAAAATCCACAGCACTGAATGTAAATAACTGTAACTGTGGTTGTGAATTCATGTCTCAGGAATATGTAGCAAAACAGATGCATCATTTATTGTTTCGCTATAACTTAACTGACAATAGATTGATTGCTCACTCTTGCTATTGTTGCCATGTTAGGTTGTTTTTTTTTACATTGCAACCAGGATGATTCAAAAAATGACTGACAGATTTTGATGAAATGTCCACTGGTTGTTGGTCATGGCACAAGGAAGAAGTAATGAGATTTTGGTGGTGGTCCAAATTCAAATGTGGACCATGGAATTTCTTTGAGGGTCTGTTAACACTGTAAGGCAGGGCAGTTTCCACGTTTTTGTTAAAAACTCAAAAAGTTATTAACAGATTCGGCTGACATGTTCAGAAAATTATAGTCATGGCACCAGAAAAAAGTGGTTCAAGTCTGGTGGTGGTTTCAATCCAAATGTAGCTCTAGAAGTTTTTAAGGATTTGTTAACATTGATTGGGTGATTTTCCACATTTTTGTAAATAACTTATTATGTTCTGGACAGATTTTGAGGATATTTTCAGGGAATGTTGGTCAGGACACATGTAAGAAATAACTAGATGTTAGTGGCAATCTGAATCAGAATGTGGATCCGGGAATATTTTCAAGGAATTGTTAAAATTCAACAAAGGGCAGCTTTCAATATTTTCCCCAATAATTTAGGACATTCACAACAGATTTTCATGAAAATTACACCAATTCTTGATCATTATACAAGGAAGATGTGATTAGAATTTTGTGGTGATCCGAAGATGAATGTGGGTCATGGATTCTTTTAAGGATTTCTTAACTTTGCACAAGAGGAAAGTTTCCACATTTTTGTTCATAACTCAATTTGTTCTGAAAATATTTTGATGACATTTTCAGGGAATGTTGGTCATGGTACAAGGAAGAAGTGATTAGAATTTTGTGGTGATCTAGATCCAAATGCAGATGAAGGATTTTTTTAAAGATTTGTCAACATTGCAAGATTGGGCAGTTGTCAACATTTATATTCATAACTCCATATGTTCTGAACCGATTTTCATGACTTTGTCAAGAAATATTGGTCATGGCATATGGGAGAATTCATTAGATTTAAGGGTGATCTGAATCCAAATTTGGATTCAGGAATATTTTAAACGAATTGTTAGCATTGCAAGAAAGGACAGTTTTCCACATTTATGTTTCATAAATCAATATGTTCTGAAACAATTCTGATGACATTTTCTGGGAATGTTGGTCATGGCATAAAAAAAAGTAACTAGATTTAAGGGGCAATCTGAATCAACATGTGGATCCAGGAATATTTTCAATGATTTGTTAACAGTGTGGGATAGGGCACTTTTTCACATGCTTACAGTAACTGGCTCAAAAATGTTGGAAATGCCTTGGCAGTGGAGGTTCGAGGTCTTCTAGTTTAATAACTTATATTTGTTTTCCGATTAGAGAAAAGAGGGGAAGGTTTCAAGACATGACTCTTAGCAATCATGAAAAACTGTAAAACCAAAAACAGACGAGGAAAAAGAGAGAGATCCTTCCCTGCACAGTGAGAGCCTATAAAATCATATAATATCCTGACCATAATTGTTTTCTAACAAGGCTGTGAACATGTTTATTTCCGCTGTAAAATGGACACTGTAATATGAAATACGAGATACTTAAAGATCTGCACTTTTTCACGTTTCAGCAATGGTTTCATTTTTCAGCTCTAAAAGTTACTCCTTGGAACAGCCCTCTTTTTGTCTTTTTCTGAGGCCTCCAATAGACCAAAACTGCCCCCTGATCAGAGCGAATGTGATTGTAACGATGTTGCTGATAGCTCTTCCTCTGGAGAGCTGCTTGGACAGTTGGCAGACCAGCTCACTGTTAACAAGCGGCCTGAATGTTGTTGATCTTGAGCAGAGATATGTCAGGACTTTGTAGTGGAGCTGACACAGTTATCTTTAACCCTCTATACTTCCCTCTCGCTCTTGTGCTGTTGTGAGTCATTGTTCTCTGCTGCTCGGTCATTACTTCCCCCATGGATCAGAAAAAAAGCCCCACACCTTGAAACCTTTGACCAGCTTTCCCCATAGTGGCTTTGTTTATATTCCGCCTCTGTATGGGCAGGGATGGGGCCGCTTTAAGTTCAAGATGCTTTTGATTTGAGTCAGATATAAAAAGGGCCGTGCGTGCCGGAGTGTTTATTTTTCTCTGTTGGTGGGTGTGTGTGTTTAAAGGGGCTTTGGGGTGGGGCGATGAGCGGGTGTGGCAGGATTTGATGGAAAAGGGGGATTAGAGGGAAGTGGGGCAAGGTGTAGAGCTGGAAGGCCGAAGGAAGCGACCATCCTGCAGATCAATTCCCTCGCTCCAACATACGGCCTCCACACTCCTCTGCAGATCTCTCTGATGAATATCACACTTCCTGTCTCTGATGAATATGGAGCTTATTACTCGCTCTTAGCAGATTTCTGTGAGATTACTGTCCAGTCTGAAGAACACATTTTTTCACTTTATTTAAGAGGTATTTCTCAAGTTGTATGAATTTCTGGACATTCGTGTGTTCAGACTTCAAAGCCAGACCCGCAATGAGGTATCATGTGGACATTTTGGACAACGCTGATAAACAAAGGATATCCTACATAGCCAACATGTTTAGCAACTAAGATTATAAAACTTTTTAAAGCCAACAGCAAAGAAAGGGAAATGGAAAATAGAAGATAAATGAAGATGATTTCAGGGAAAGCATTAAACAGTTGGCACAACTCACTGATGGTTGTAAATCATTATGTTTCAATACATTCAGGAACACTATAGCCCTAAAGGAGTAGTACGTAGAACATGAGCACTGAAATGTCAGAGTTGTTCAAAACTCACCCTGTGTTGTGTATATTTTCAGTTGATTGCTTAGATTACCTAAAATATTTCCAGCAGTTTTCAAACTGAATTTTTACAGCTGTAATGGCCCAAGTCTCACCATGGCAGCCGCCAGGACAGACACAACATGTTTATGGTTGTCCTGGAAACACTGGATGTTTCGACATTGAGCTGCTCATGGAAGCTGCCATTCTGTTTCTGTTTCTCCTTCGTGTTTTGTGCTACTCACTTGTGATGAACCAGGATTTTTTTTTTTTTGCCATCAGTTGTGAAAAGTTTTCCCTCATAATGTCTGTTTTCCCCTGATCCTCAACTGACCTCCAGCTCCGATGACAATCGACCTGTCTAGTCTTAAGATTAGGAGAGGCCTGCTTTCCAGCTCTGCCCGCCCCCTAAGCATATAATAATTATTTCTTTTATTTATTTACTTATAAAAACACTTCAATACAAAAAACAAAGAGCGAACTCATGAATGAAAAGGAGCAGAAATAGAATAGTCCACGATTTGCCTCGTTTTACAAAACACTTAATAACAATGCACATAAGAAAAAACAGACTTTAAATCAAACAGCTGAGGCCGAAGAAGCCCTCACTTACCTTAAAAAGATTCAACTGACATTTTATCAATCGATCAATCAATCAATCAATCAATCAATCAATCAATCTTTATTTGTAAAGCACCAATTCATAACAAGTGTTATCTCAAGACACTTTACAATAGAGCACAAAGCTCTTCATATTATGGATACACATATATGCATAGAAACATATATACATATATAAAATACACATATACATATATATACAAATATATACATCCAACACCCAACATGAATCCATATAGCCAATCATGAATCCCTCCATCATGGCAGCAAGAAAAAACCTTCTGTTAAGCAGCGGGAAATCTTGAATGTGGACCCCAGTCTCATGATGAACAGCAAATCCACACGATGCTGTGTTGGGTGTGTGGGCAAAGGGAGGGAGGTAAGCAGAGACAAGTGGACTAAAGTAAGAACTAAAGTTAGTGACAGATCAATTGACCAATCGTAGACCTGTCGTCGTCAAATTTGTTTCTGCTGGAAAGAAATTTATTAGAGGTTAGCCTCTTGAGATGCTACATCTTGTTTTCAGGAGGGTCCTCATGTCTGTGTGGTTGTGGTGATAATTTTATCAAAGTATAATCAACAATAGTCATGCTGAAAATAAGAATTTATGGTAGTGACGAACTCATGACGCTTATCAGACAAAAAAGATCACAAAATAGTGAACCAGAAACTCAGGTGCCGTCCACACAGAGATGAATTCAGTTTTTAATGGTATGGGCATTTTATTCACATGAACACAATTGTTTGAAAACAGGTCCCAGGGTGGATCATCTGAAAACACCGGCCCATGTGGACAACGAACACAGATATCTTCAGGAATGATGACGTCATGGCCCGCCTCTCCCTTAAACCGCATGTGCGAACCCTGACAACAACAGAGACTATGGCGGAAAACAGTGCCACATTCGTGCTGCAGAAGCTTCTGAGCTTGTTTTGTCTTTAAAAGCAAAATCTTCTGCTCGTCTACGACCACCGTGAGCAACAAGAGGACACGGAGAACAGCAGACACCAGTGTTTATTTACGTTTCTCATGATCTATGCTCCAAGTCTTCTTCTCTGGTTTTGTTGTGTGTTACAGCTCCACTCACAGGCATATTTACTACAGTGTTTTCAGTGTTTTCATGTGGATGAACAGATTATTTGAAATGATGCCGTCTGTAGAGAAAACATGTTAAAAAGGAAACATTTTTGTCTTTGTGTGGACAGGTGGGCAGGGCTTAAAAAACAAAGAAAACAAAACTTTATTTTCATATTTCATTTTTGGTGGTGAATGTAAAAAATGCCCTGGCAGAGGTTTGTGCTCTCTGAGCACTTCTAGTTATAAATGAAAAATCCTTGGAAGCAGATTTTGAATTCTGTTAATTTAAGTCTATTTGGTATTTATAACATGGGAAAGGCTCTACACTGTTACTTGGTATTCTAGTTTTATCTTTGACTATGTCAAACCCATGAAAGCTTCAATAACTCCAATGAAAGTTTTATTAATGTTGCCAAAACAGACCAGATATAAAAAAGTAATTCTTTGAACAATGTGTGCCCACAAAATTGCAAAATCCCATTCAAATGAGGCTGTAAACAAGTTGATTACTGCTGTAAAATCCTGCATCATTGTGGAGGCTGAATGTGACTTCCTGCGCCTCTGCAGTCAGCCTCGAGTGGACACTTGAAGAACTGCAGCTTTTTTTTGCTGCCCTGATGCATTGACTTTAAATTCACCATCTAAAGCTGCATTACAAAAATCCAGAAAGTGTTGGCTCATTTAAAGGAGAACAAAACACAATTAATAAAAATTACAATCCCCTGGAAAAGTCAATAGAAGAAATATTAATCATGTTCTTTAAATTTTCATATCGCTAAGTCATCAAACCCGGTGCATTTTTTTGCAGTATGAGGCACTACTTGGAAACTTAAAAAACAAGCTATAAATGATCATTAAAATAAGAACTGAAAATAAATTGATTGATAAAACAACTTGCTGGAATAATAATAATCTTCTGAATGTAACAGAGTGATAAAGGGCTCCACAGGTCTTTCTTACTCTGCATTACTGATATACATCCTTATTGAATAGACTTTCTTGTGCATAGCGTCAGCTCACTTGATGCTACCCTCCTGCAAATTAGGACCTGTTGCTTTAGTTTAGCCAGAGTCTCAAAAACAACTTATTTACAACAGGATTGGCACACATGCTGTTTGTTTTGTTTCTGCTGTTTAATCTCATTTAAAGTTGTGACATATGTTGTGCCACAAACAACACTAATTAGCTAAGAAATCCCTGTCAGATCAGGATTTTGTGTTTAATTGTCATTTGTTACAGAACAAATACCCAAAGTGCTCTGTGTTCAGCAGTAAGGGTGTTGGACTGGGCGGAGCAGGGGACTGAGTAAACAGGGTCTTTATGTGAAAACAGCCTGTAATGATGAAATATGAACAGCCATACATGCAGGGAGGGGTCCTGGAGAAAATGCCTCCTTTGAGCGGCCATAATTGTGTGTAACACCCATTTTAGTGGTAGTATTTGTATCTGTCACGTGTAGTCTGAGAGGCAGAAGTAACAGAATGAGCTTTAAAGGGCAGAAAAATGAAAAAGGGGATAGAGGAGTAAATACTGATATGTCTATTCTCTGCTGTCTTATTTCTCTAGTCTGACTGTTAACAGTGGGAATATTTATGGATTCATGACAACAACAAAAGCTTGGATGTAGCTCAAAGCTTTCTGGTTTGAATTGAGCTCAAACAGAGAAGTATTTATAGCACTCAGAATATCTGGTATGGTTTGTACTGTCATTATGATAAACAAAAAGGGGACTGACTTACAACAGAAACTTTAACTCCCATGAAAACTGCTCAGGCGGCTTCATTTATAAAAAGATTATGGATGCGATGAGACATTTAATGTGAGGTTTTGTTGTTCTGAAAAATCAATCATGCAATATTAAAGATATTTATCAGGCACTTAAGATTTGTTTTTGACGGCTCCCCCTTGTGGCGTAACTGAGGAGAGAGATGGTTTCAATTCACCAGGGGTTACTGTTGGTCACATTTTAATGTTAGACATACATATGGCTGTCTTTATGAGACACTCTGAACTGATTTAACCTTGATGTTCAGACCAGGGCTGGAAAGAGGACACAGATATTGAACTCGAGTTAAAGGACCGTTACTTTGATAAAGCTTAACTCATGTACAAACCCCAATTCTAATGAAGTCGGGGCGCTGTGTTAAATGTAAATTAAAACAGAACACAATGATTTGCCAATCACTTTCAACCTATATTCAAGTGAATGCACTACAAACACAAAATATTTAATCTTGAAACCAATAAACTTCATTGTTTTTTGCAAATAATCACTTATTTTGAATTTGATATCTACAACACATCCCAAAAAAGCTGGGACAGGGGCAAAAAAAGACGAGGAAAGTTGAGGAGTGGTCAAAAAACAGCCTGTTTGGAACATTTCACAGGTTAACAGGTTAAATGGGGTGAGGCTCACCACTTTGTGAACAACTGCGTGAGCAAATGGTCCAACAGTTTAAGAACAAAGTTTCTCATTGTCATATAGGTCATCATGTCATCCAGGCTAAAGAGAAAAAGGAGGTGTGTCCACTGTCAAATAAGGACAATAGGTACCCAAATAACTGATCAGTAGTCCAACCTTTTCGTAGCCCTGTGAAGGGGTGCAACTCGACCCTAAAAGGTGGAGCCAAGAGCACGACAGTCAGCTGAATGGTCACAAAAATCATCAATTCCCATGCAACAGCAGTTGAAATAAAAACACATACCATGCTGTGTTCACATAAGTACTTGAGTGCTGGAAGTTCTCCATTGTTGCTCTTTGCACAGTCGCGCTGTACTGCAGGCTGCTTCACTGTGTCATGCTGCTGTGATGTCAAACAATTATGTACCTGGCAAGACCCTCTCTTCCTGACCACATCCAACACCATAAAAAGATAAAGGATTAAACCATCAAAACTGAGAAAATTGTAATTAAGCATGTCATCCAAACAACATTATCATTACAATCATCAATATTTCTTTCGTTATCTTATTATCATTACTATTATTGTTATTTCCATTATTCATATATTTGTTTTTAATATTACAACAACTAGAATGCACCAAGAGCATTTTCAACATTGTTTGTGCGAGTTACTGTCAAAATGTGGAAAACTGCCCGATCTCACAATGTTAACAAATCCTTACAAAAATTCCTGGATCAACATCTGGATTCAGATCACCACCAAATCTAATCATTTATCCCTTGTGCCATGACCAAAGCTCCCTAAAAATGTCATCAAAATATTTTAAGAGCTTATTTAGTTATTAGCAAAACTGGGAACACTGCCCTATCTCGCAGTGTTCACAAATTCTTTTAAAAAATTCCTGGAGCTGCATCCATATTAGGATCACCAGCAAAATCAAATCACTTCTTCCTTCTTGTTAATTCTTCTGCAGTTTGTGCAAAATGCTGCTGCACATCTTCTCACAAGGACAAGAAAACATCCTCATAAAACACCAGTTTTAGCATCTCTTCTCTGACTTCCTGTACATTTTGGGATTGGTTTTAATTGGTTGTTTTTAAAGTTTAAATGGACCGTTCTTCCTTGTTGATTTGGTTTGTCATAACACTCCAGCTATATCTCTAGGGTCATCGAATCAACTGCTTTTGGTGATGCCTAGATTAAGTCTTGGAACGAGAGCAGATCAAGTCAGTCAGCAGCTTGGTAGTGGATGTAAACAAACTGTTGGTAGCCTGTGATAACCCCATGCTGTTTTTGTGGCTTGTTTTCTCCCTCAATTCATTCAAAGATGCAGAAAGTTTGGCACCATGTACAGCAATGTATTGCATTAGCGTCTGTCCTGGGATTTCTGAACAGAGAGAGAACTGAGCTGTGACACTGTGGCACATGCTCAGGCTCATGCCGTGTACCTCACACAACCCCACTTAAAAAAATAACAACTATCCCTTTAACAGTGACTTTTAAGAATACTGTTGGCTGAAAATCACCTGTTGATATGGTAACTAATTGAACTGCTCCACCTTTAGAGGAAAAAGCCGTAACAACAGTGTGAATGTGATGCTGATGGTGAGTGATTCATCTACTGGTGATCAGTCTGATTTCTGTTGATTACTGATGGACAGTTTATGAGTTATTCTCCCTACTCTTCCTCCTCTTCCTTCATATTATCAGCTTAGGTGATGATGGTGAAGAAGAAGTCCTTGACATCTGGATGCTTTCCTTTCCCTTGATCAATCAAGGTTCCAGGAGTTTTCAGCTTTCCAACTCTCAAAGTGCATCGAGAGTCTTGAAATCGTACAGGTCCAGAAATGCTTTTAGTGGCTTTATTAAACCAACATGTTCCACTTGTGACCTTCATCAGGTCATTTCATGCTTTATCCAAATACCTGAAAATTGACACATCTATGTTATGGTTCCTTACATCACACTGAAGGAAGGGTCTTGTGTTCGTCTTCATGTGGGGCCTTCAAATCACTAAAGCCATCTGTGGTTCCCTCAATGCTTTTCTTGCACGATACCAAATGGAAAAGTTGCATAAATAAAGAGAGATTACTAACAGGAATAAAAGGAGTGTGACGTTGATTTAAAAGGTCTTCACGTCAGCCCATACAGGAATAAATAAATATATTTCTCAAGAGTCAGACATGGTTTTACGGTAGCGTATTGTTGTAGACTCTAAATAGACGGACAACAAAAATGAAATGTTTGGTCTAGTAACCACACCAGCGTTGTGGAAACCTCTGCCTGATGACTACACTGTGAAAACATGTGAAGTCCATTCAAATCGGGTTTTCCAGATGCATTTTTGTAGCACAAAGCAAATAGAATGAAAGTGGTGGGAAGAATTCATGTCAGAGTCATCCGTGGTGCATTTCAAAGGTTATATTTATTACACAACTGTTGCGTTATTGTGGTTTTGAATGTCATGGCTCAATAAATAAAGCCATATAGAAATAAAGTCGTCTTTTGTTTCCACTGTTCACTGATTTTTCACTTAAGTTTTTCGCTTTTCACTTATATTCTGTGATAAATGAGGATCATTACTCTTAAACTCAGATGTGTTAACAGCTGTCCAGGAGTCCCTTTTCTATTTTGGAGGGCTGCTGGTTTGTGGCCTTGAAATTTACTTTGAAATATGTGAAATAATTTATGCTTCAATTTAGGGATTCCCAAATGTTTGAGCCCAGTGCCAGAATGTGGGGACACCCACTGTCCATGCAAGGGGAAGAGTTTAATGGTTCTCACAGCTGCACACACTCAAAGGTCTTTCCCAGTTCAGACTCAAAAACAGCATCAGTGAACCAGAAGCCAATAACCATCGTACTACAACGTAATTACCACTCATCTGACCTCATTATGACACTTTTGTGTTAAATTGAACTTATTTGATCCTTTGACTGATATGGACACTACAAAGACAAGATATTTAATGTCCAAACTAATAAATTTTAATGTTTTTTAAGCAATTATTTACTCATTTTGAATTTGATGCCTACAACACATTCCAAAAAAGCTGAGGCAGGGGCATGTTCACCTCTGTGTTACAGCAACTTTCCATTTAACAACACTTAATACGTGTTTGGGACATGAAGACGCTAACTGTTGAAGCTTTGAAGGTGAAAGTCTAGCACATTCTTGCTAGATGCACAGCAAAGACCGGGGTCTTTGCTGTCGTATTTTGCACTTCCTAATGCTCCACACATGGAGACAGGTCTGGACTGCAGGCAGGTCAGTCTAGTATCTGCACTCTTTCACTACGGAGCCACGCTGCTGTAACACATGCAGAATGTGCTTGACGTTGTCTTTCTAAAGTTAGTCGGGACGTCCCTGAAAAAAATGTCACTTGTGGCAGCATATGTTGCTCCAAAACCTGTATGTATCTGCCATCATTACCGGTGCCTTCACAGATGCACCTACTGTTCATATTTTTAAAAGCAAAGTCAAGACCTACCTTTTTACTCGAGCTTTTAGATGATTATAGTTATTATTATTTCTTATTACCTTTTTATTTATTTTTAATCATCTTATTCTGTTTTATTTCTTTATTTCAGTTCAGATTTATTATCTGGAATTTTATTCTCTCGTCACTGCTTTTCTTTTTACCCTCCTACTTTAGCTGATTTTATTACACATATGGTTTTAGGTTATTTCATTTTACCATATTATTTATTTAAATTTTATTATGTTAGTTCATTTATTTATTTATCTTCCTTTCCTTATAGTATTTTTATCTAATGTCTTATGATTTTTAATTATAATTTAAGTATTAGCTCCTGTGTTTCCTCATTTTTAATTAAAGATAGCGTTTCCTCAGTCGTCCTCAGTCTTTTAATTCTTTTTTCTGTTTAGATTTTCCTTTTATGTCGCTGTGCGTTTGATTGATTTAGTGTAGGGGTTGTATGTGAATTGCGAGGGTGGGTGGGGTCTTTTATTTTCTTTGTATGCAGTTTTCTACTTTTTATGCCATTTATTGTTATTTCATTTTATTTCTTATGTGAAGCACTTTGTGCTACAAATTTTTTGTATGAAAAGTGCTATACAAATAAAGTTTGATTGATTGAGTTTGATTGATGTGCAAGTTACCCATGCCATAGGCACTGACACACTCCCCTTCCATCACAGATGCTTTTGAGCTTTGCGCTGATAACAGTCTGGGTGTTGTGTAACATACTGGGCCGAACTGAACTGGAGTGCTTGGTGGAAACGCAGCAGAAGTATCCATATGTTAAGATCTGAAAATCTAGTATCTCTAAAACAGCAGGCATGGCAGTAGTTTACCTACCCAGTGAGAAATTCAGCTCAAAGATAAGTCCTAATCAGTGTGTGCTCTGGCCTACTTTATAATGCTGCAGTGTGAGTGTTCAGTTAAAATATATCAATGCATCAATTCATCATCTGATTTGGGATAAATCATGCGGGCTGTAGGAGTAAAAGCATTTTCTCAGCTCTCCCTGTTGTGGCTTTACTCCTTGTAAGGAAGAATTTGCTTAAAGATTTATCTGATCCTCTTTTAGGAAGATGATATAATGTTTGGTTTTGAAGTTGCATTTCTATGTGTTAACTTTTGTTTACCCAAGCTGCTCTGGAGGAAGTGTGACTTGATTCACGTCTGCTCACTTGTATAAAAACACTACTCCCTCTTCAGTCTGATCATTCCTTGAATTCCTCCATACAGGATTTTAGCTCTATCTTTTATCAGCTCTCTCTTTTGATCCACTCTGACATGATCTGCCTATAAAATTCCTGAATCTTCCCCTCAGACTTCCAGCCTCGTATGACTCATTTACAGACCTGTCTATGGTAAACAAGCTTCGGTTTGCAGGTGACAACATGCAGCCCTTAAAAAATGTGGCGTCTGAAGTGGAAATTTTAATTTTGTACTCCCTCTAAAAGCTCACTGAGTTATAACTGCTGAGCCGACCGTGCGGGGAAGAGGAATAGCTCTCGTGTTAGCAGGTGTAATTTGTTCTCTGTGAGGAATTCTTAAAAGGAGCTGTTTGAGTAATGATACAAGAGCTTCATTCCTCGGCTCTTACTTTTTTTGAACAATGCATATTAGGCGCTTCTCATTCTGACATCATGACATGTATAGGCTTGAAAGTTATCCAGGTCTACTGATATTCAGGAGCTGCTGCTACTCAAGGGTATCGCTTTTCAACGGCTTCCACCTGGTCTGAAGTCATGCATTTGTTTGGTGTGTCATTTGCATTTAAAGGGCAGAAAAACACCCCCAGTATTCATCCAATCCAAATACGATGCAGATTAATTCTATGCAGAGACAGAGGAGCACTTTTTCAACAAAGAACATTGCAACCATCCACAGATTCACATGAAAGTACCATGTGGAGTCTGTGACCACAACAGCTCCATAAAGTCATGTTTTCATCAGAGGGTTTCCTTCCCGTTTGTGGCCGAGACATGAACCAGGACACAGAGCAGCTGTTTTCATGCTGTTTTTGTGATCGAGAGCCAACAATGAAATGATAATATTACCCCATGTTTGTCGTCTAGTTTGTCCCAGAGACAAGTTAAAATTTGCTTTAAAGGGAAGAAAAATAAGAGTGGTGGTGGTGGAAACAACAAGAAAAGAAAACACAGCTGGTGAGCATCTGTCAATAAAACACAATTAGTGAAAGCCTATTAAAGAGCCATGTTTGCCATACATGTACAGTATGTACAATCTGACATGAAGTTTTATTTTTGTACTAAATTAACAGATTCTGTATACATATATATATATATAGATAGATAGATAGATAGGTGGATAGATAGATAGATATAGATATAGATATACAATGTATATTGGTGGAAAGTAAACATTTCCTCCAATGTGTCCTTAAGATTTTTAAAATATTGCATAGATGAAAAGATCCGGATAATGGCAACATCATGAGGTCATTGTATTTGTCTGGTATTGTTCTGTCTGTAGTTACCGAGTTTGTTAATTTTTTGTTTGTTTGTTTGTTTCTTTTAACAGTATTTATCGTTGTGTTTTATGTCTTTAAAGACCCAACCAGGGCTGGGCATTGCAAATTAGCTCAGGCTATAAATGCTGAAGTGTGTGGCAGCATTCTCTTGTTTATACTGTCCCTAAACAAATAAACATTTAATAATAATAATAATAATAATAATAATAAGACACTGTAATGCGTGAAAGTGTGCAGTGTAAGTCAGAAGGACCTGCTACTACTGCTGCTGTGTTCCTCTATATCTAAAGCCCTTTTCACACATGCAACCCTGATATTATTAGGATAATATCCAGGTAGTCTGCCAGGGTAATTCCTTGATATGGTTGTTCACACTTGCTCCACTTTGCTTTCCTTTAAGTGGTGGAGGGGGTGGAGGGGTTCACCGGAAGGCAGCACATGACGTCAAAACTATGCAGTTTTGATAATAAAGTGGACAGATGCAGCTTCGGTCCCAATTTGTATTCTAACTTTACTAAAACATGTTAAAAACTGTATCAGCAGCATCGATTAAAGAGCTAAGAGGAGCACTGAGGCACGCAGAAGTGTACAATTACAACAGAGAAAGAAAGCCGCAGTGTTTCAGCTCCGCATCCAACAGCAGCGTGAGACGGCTCTTTGTACACACAAGGATGTTGATCGTGTTTGAGCAGATGATCTACAGAACTTTGATGATGTACAGTGGAAACAACACTTTCAAATTGAGTTTTCTCTACTCTACCAAACTTCACTGAACCAAACCAGAGCACTCAGTGGAAACACAGCTTCAGAGCTCCCTTTCTCTGACTGGTTGACTGGTCTACTCTGTGGTAATAGGTCGGTTCAGTGCTGCTCAGTGCTGTTTTTAACGACTGGGTATTAATTCAATCTTCACTGCTCTGCACTGGACTTACCAAGATGTCACAGTACTTGGTCTATTTATGGGAGACAAGGCGAGTGGGTGAAGGCCCAGGTTGAGACTTTTACCATTTGTTTTGCCTGTTTGCACATATGGGATAAATACAGGAGCAACATAGCTTCATTATATATCAGTTTGTGCTCCAGTGACTTTGACCAGACCAGCACTCTGATCTGGACAGCTGATGAGAGAAGAGCAGCATGTTTCTGGCAGAAGGACGTATAGATAGATAACTTAGATAGATAGATAGATAGATAGACAGATGGATAGATAGATAGATAGATAGATAGATAGATAGATAGATAGATAGATAGATAGATAGATAGATATGTTGCATCACGAAATTACTCCAAACAGGGGCTTTGTTGAGGAAACATGAAACACTGTAATGAGTCTTACTGTAGAGTCCAGTTGAGCCACTGTATTTTTTTTTTTTTTTGTAGTTTTACCCTAAAAGAAGGGCAATTACGAGGTTTTCAATGGCACCATTGACTTATTGGCTAGCACCCACACCCAGCTGCATCCACTCTGGGACAAAGAGTGGAGTTTTTTTTTGCAGTTTTATTTACTGGAGCCTTTGCCTCGGCATCAATAGCCTCTTAAAAACAGAAATAGCCCTTTAAGTACTGATAGAAAAAACTAAAAACTTAGTCACTTGTTGTGTCATTGCAGTGATTACTTTCCAAATTCCCAAGGCAAACTTAGACAAGGCCCGCCAGTGTGCCCCTTGAGAGCCACAGCTCTAGATAAGTCAAGGATTACCTTAAAATACTTTTGTTTATTTTTGTTTATTTATTTTCACTTTTCAATCGAACAACAATTAACAAACAAAACAAGGTACAACACAACACAAAACAGTACAGTAACACTGTCAGATGATTCTAAATAATATAGCCTTACATGAAAAATACCACAATATTAATAACTCAAGACTTAAAATAAAAATAAACAAGAAGCACTTGGAGAGAGCAAACCTCCACCAAGGTAGCTCACATATTGCTGTTACATCTATAAGCAATAGTTTCATGACAAAGTTACCATCATAGTATGATTCCTTGACCCTGAAAACCCACACCTAACACTCAGAATCATGTTGATATCATTATAAGTTAGACAGTTATTGAGCAAAGTCGATCATTTGATCATGGCAGTTATCTGGATCACCACCAAAATCTAATCATTTCTAAGTTGGGCCATTACCAACACCTCCTGAAAATTTCAGCAAAATCTGTACAGTAGTTTTTGTGTAATCTTGCTAACAAACAAACATACGCTGGCGAAAACATGACCTCCTAAAGGAGGAGGTAAAAAAAAAAAAAAGAAAGGGTCCTATGCTTGTTCAAATGTCCAAGAAAGTCAGGGTCTCTATGGATGATGAGTTGTGTTACACTGAGACACAGAAAAGGTCCCCAAATTTTCAAAAATAGTCTGTTTCGTGTGTTAGGTTTATCCAGACACAGTCTTTCCATCTGAATAACAAGCATCTCTCTGAGCCAATATGTAAAGCAGGCTGAGTTGGTAGACTTCCAGGTCAGGAGAATAAGTTTTTAGCAACCATCATTGCTAGATGTGGTCTGTATGTCACACGACAACTCAAAGGTCCTTGTAGAGCAGCCAAAGACGTGGTTGTGGTTTGGTTGAATTTCCCTGGAATATGTTTGTGAGAGCCATTCAAAGACTGTGGTCCAAAAATTGTGTAAAGTAGGGCAGAACCAGAAAAGATGTGCCAGTGATCCTGTTGCAGAGAAACACTTGTCACATTCAGGAGACACTGATGCGAAGATGCGGTTTAGTTTTGTTTTTGAATAATGCTGTCTATGCATTACCTTGTATTGAATCAAGCTATAAGATGAATAGAACAAATACTTTAATTAAATCAGGAAATTATTGGTGAAATCCTAACACAAGCCGAATGGCTTTGGCCTCACATGTGGAGTCAATCGGTGTTGACTCCACGTTTTTGTCAGATTAAAGGGTTGGGGGGGGCTCATCAAAGTTTGTACAGTTCATCCTGAGTAAGACATGATTCATCAAATGTCATGTTGTTGAGACATTTATCTCAAAACCTCAAGAGAAATGTCAGAATCACAAAAGCATTTTGGATTCATTGTCCAGGACACGTGAATTCTTGAAGTAAATGTCATGCCATCCATCAAACGTAAATGTTTTGTAGACAGACTGACAAACTGACCGACTGTTTGACAGACCAAAATCTTTATCCCAAGAGCCATGCCGCTGGAAATGAGGGTCACAAAGGAAAGAAACAAACTAAAACCCTGAATGGTAAACTGCTCTCTTAGTCACTGGAGTCTCCCTTCTCCCCTTTGGGTAAACACAGATTTCCCCCTTTGATAAAACCTGTTAACTACCACCATGAACCACAAATATTTACCATAAAGTACCAACAACACATGGTGCTTATGCAGTTACTGAGGTGATGACTATCCCTATATGACCCTGACGCCTCGGGCACTCATGAAGGAACGCTATGATTCAGAAAAACAGCCAGGTTACTACGCAACACGTTACTGCTGTACAGGTAAGAACACCTTTGAATATTCCGATAACTGTTCTGCTGCTCTTTTCTGTTGGAGCAGCGTTTGTTTATTTTTGTGCCGAGTTTCCTACGTGACAACTTTTTGAGGAGAGAAAAGCCGTAAGCCTCCTAAATCAACAAGGACTACAAGAGGAGGGAGGAAGTGTTTGAGGGTTTTCTTTTTACTGTTTGGAGAACTTCCTCCAGAGAAGAGAGAGAAAGATCTTTATTTGATCCCAGCGTAACAGAGGAAAAACATTAGTGCCACACCGGCTGTGTCTCATTACAAACAGTTGTGACAAACTCACCGAGGGACAGATGCTGATCCAAAAATATTTGAAGTAAAGAGAGGAATACAAATTACAGAGTGAAGAATTTAGAGCCGAAAAGGAGGGAAATTCAAGTGTTGATTGGTTTGAGGCGGAGGTCTCAAACTCCCACGCTGTGATCACTCCTCCCATGGAGTCAAAAGTTCAATACAATCAGGCCCAGGATGGATTTTTTAGAAATTGGATTATTTTAAATTATTTTTATTAGAGATATTGGATATTTGCTGATGTCCAATATGCCGATATTTCCAAACGTATTATTGCTGATACTGATATTTTTCATCAAGAGCACGAGTCTTTACTTTACAAAAATGGACTTGTTGCTTTCAATGTAAGAGTCGTTTTGTGTGAGGAACAGATTAAAAATAAGAAAACATTTAACTTTTACTTACAAATGAGCATCTTGCTTTTAAAATGTACCCCTGCAGCGATGATGAAATGAAGCGATTTGGTACATTTGTGTATTTTGCCGACATTACTGCTGATATGTATGGCTGATATATCAGCTGTAAATATCAGCAAAAAACTTCAATTCCAGCCAATACCGATATTCATCTTTTTAGGCCATTATCTGCCAATACTTATATGTCGGTATATCTTACCGATAATATCGTGCATCACTAATTTTTTTTTTTTTTTTCAAAATACTTTCTGAATTAGGGTTTCTTAATTATGGGAAAAAAATCATGATTTCTTCAGCAGTTTTTGAGATCACATTTATGAAACATGATGACTCCATGAACATCAAATGCTCTCATTGAATGTCGAAGCTTTTGAAATGATTATTTTTAACCTTAAAGAACAGACATTACATAGATATATACCTGTAAAAATAAAAATACCTCAAAATAATGCTAATTAATAATAGTGAAAAAAACTGTTTAACATGTCATGTGGCACGGTAATCTTTTTATTTCTCAGTCTTCAATTGTGGAAGGCAGCAATTGTAATCTTGCTGAAATTTGACTAATTGGTCGGCTCTGTTTCCAATGTTCATAAGTGTAATTCTGAAATAAAACACAAATGTTAGAATAATAAAGTATTATCATTTACCTAAATTAATGACAAGTCTTAACATATTCATTAGTCTGGAGTTTTTGAGTGCAGGTGTTCAATCACGTGGCATCAACTCAGGGGCCATCCATAGGAAGACAAGGCGTATCCATAATAGTTTTTATCATATTGGCATTTTATCCACATGGATCCGGCGTTTTGACAGCCTTTTTTGAAAACAGGTCCCAGAGTGAACACATCTCAAATTGCCACTCTTGCATTTCCATGTGTACAACTAATACGCACATTTCCAGAAATGATGCGCTGATAGCCCCGACCCTCCCTGAAAACAAATGTGCAAACCCCAACAACAGAAACAACAGTGAAATACAGTGTCGTACGTTGACGTTTGTGCCGCAGAAGCTACTGAGCTTGTTATGGCTTTACAGCAAAATCTTCTGCTCCTCTACGACCACTGTGAGCAACAAGAGGGCATGAAGAACAGCATTCACTTGTGTTTATTTACATCTATCATGGCATGTCTTCTTCTCTGTTTTGGTGTGAGTCTGCAGCAGTGTTAGAGCCTCACTTACAGGCCATGCATAAATGCTACAGCGTTTTTAGTGTTTCAGTGTGGACGGACACATTTCTTGAAATGATGCTGTCTCTGTGAATTTTGACACGTAGATATGGTCAAGATGCCATGCTGAGGTTCATTCTGAGCATCAGAAGGGGTAAGAAAGTTGATTTGAGTGACTTTGAATATGGCATGGCTGTTGGTGCTAGACGGGCTGGTCTGAGTTTTTCAGAAACTGCTGATCTACTGGAATATTTACACACAACCATCTCTAGGGCTTGCAGAGAAAATGTCAAAATGAGAAAATATCCACTGAGCAGCAGCTCTCTGGGCAGAAAAACGCCTTGTTGATGCCAGAGGCCAGAGGAGAAATGGCCAGAGTTGTTTAAGATGATAGAGAAGCAACAGTAAATCAAAGAATCACTTTTTATAACCAAGGTATGAAGAAGACAGTATCTGGAAACAGAAGAAGTCACATCTTGAAGCAGATGTGCCACCCCAGATGTTACCTGGTCTAATGTGTCTTACTTTCTGCTGGACATTCAGATGGTCGGGTCAGCATTTGGGGTTAATAATGTGAAGGCTTGGATCCAACCCACTTTATGGTGATGGTATCGTGGGTATTTTCTTCACTTCGGGCCCCTCAGTGTTCATCATTGAAACACCACAGCCTACCTGAGAATTGTTGTTGACCATATCCATCCCTTCACGACCACAGTGTACTCATCTTCTGATGGCTACTTCAGGGAGGATAACACACCTTGTCACAGAGATTAGATTATGGGTGTTGGTTTTGTGGAGTGGGTTAAGCAACCAGGCACGACCCACATACATGCTTCAGCCGGCCCAGGTTTGAATTCAGCCTGTGGCCAGTCTGCAGTGTCCTCTCCTACTCTCTCTCTGCCTCGTTCACGAGCCTATCCACTGTCACTCTCTCACCCATCAGTAAAGGCACACAATTCCCGAAAAATAATCTTAAAACAAAAAAAAAAAAAAAAAGTTCAGATCATCTCAAACTAGTATCTTGAACATGACCGTGAGATCACTGTACTCCAGTGGCCTCCCCAGTCACCAGACTCAATCCAATAGAGCAACATGGGGATGTGGTGGCATCGTGAATGTGCAGCCGACGAATCTGCAGCAACTGCGTGATGCCATGTCAACATGGACCAAACTCTCAGAGGATTGTGTTCAGGACCTTGTTGAATCTGTGCCATGAAGAATTACGGCAGCTCTGAAGACCAAAAAAAGGGCCCAGAATTATTGACTTTTTAATATCTGGATACCTTTACTGACAACAATCTATTCTTGGATATGACATACAGACTACACTGGATCTTCAGCCACGTTCCTCTGTTCATCTGTTGATGTTCTGCCTCTCAAACCCCCACAGTCCTGTCCAGAGAAAATCTCCAGCTGTGAGGGACATGTTTAAATAGATAACTTTGTACAATCTGGCGAAGGCTGACCTAAAATTTTTCAGAATGTTTCAGGAATGCATGACTGAGAGGGGACTTAAAATTTTGTCACGGCACTATCGTTGTTTGTTACTCTGTTTCCCAGCCTGCAGTCAAAACCCCCACAGGAAGTCACAAGCAGGATTTGAAGGTTGTCAGAATAACACAGACAAAATGTGTTTGCTTTTACAGGAAACTCTCAGATTTTCAGATGTATTATTTGGCTCTAAGATACAAAATCACTTGCACATGAGTGGCTGAAAACATCAATTAATGACGGCAGGATAAAAAAGAAGGTGAGGACAGCAGAAAAATGTCAAACAGTGATGAAAAGCTGTTGAAGGATGAGTCTGTAAAAACAGAGATGATACCAAAGCAGTGGACACATAAACTTTCAGGGTAGTGATCATCACCTGACAGCTCACAGACCGGACAGACAATAAAGCAGGTGGATCCAGCTGCATTGCAAGGTTAGGTATGTAGCACTTTATTTGCTGTGTTGGCTGTGTCCTCACTGCAAACAAACTCCAGATGTCAAATGGAAGCGAGTTGAGACTACCTCATTCAGGGAGCTCAGTTCGATAGACAGGGATCGATTTCTGTATTCATTTTTATTCAAAGAAACCGTGCCAAACAGGGACGCCCACTTGTATTGGAAAAACTCCCAAATGATCTAGTGTGAAAACGACCTTAGAAATAAATATAACCTGGAAAAAATAGAAATACTAAAGGTCACATATTTTACTTTTTCTTTAACAAATTAACATCTGCCTGAAATATACCTACATATAAATATTTTTTAAATTTCTTCTTTAATTAATTCAGATATCTAATTTTGGTATGCCTTTTGGCCCCTTCAGTTTCAGCCCTTCTCAGAACAGGCTGTTTCAGTGAAAACCCTCTTGAGATTATGGGCTGAACAAACACCTGGTTCAAGGAGAGTCTCTCATTTGGGAGAGTTGGGATGCCTCCTAAGGATATTATTAGAGGACGTTATCAAAGTGACTGTTTTAGCACACACTTTACAAAAGATAGAGCAAGTAACAGAGGTAGAAGATATTTTTTTTTTCATGTTGGGGGTGTTTACAGACAGCCCATGGACTCATATTTTTGAATAAAAACATTGAAAATAGTATTTTTGCATTTGCATAAGTGACCTTTAACTATATATCTAACTAGAAACACTCAGAGAGAACAAATCTCAGCCAAGGCATTTCCAACATTGTTGGGTGAGTTCTTATCAAAGATGTGTAAAACTGCATTATCTCACAATTTTAACAAATCCTAAACCCTTTAATCCCTGAAAACACAAATTATTGCCAGAAAATTCAAAATTTTTGGAGCTGAAATGTTTATTTCACTCTCTACTGAAATCCTAAAAGTTAAAATTTCCAAAAAATTTATCATACATTTCTTTTTATCTCATTATTAGGTGTTTCTGGCAACTGAAAATCCATTTGAGGACATTTTTTTTTATCACTTATTTGATTGTATTCAGGTGTTTTTTAGTAATTTGTTCATCATATTGATTAGATAGAGGTATCATAAAAGTATGTATCAAATATGATACAAAAGGCGTTAAAGGGTTAAAAATAAAATCCTGGACCCACGTCCAGATTTTAATCACCACCAAAATCTAAACACTTCTTCTTTGTACCACAACCAACATTCTCTGAAAATTTTGTCAAAATCCATTCATAACGTTTTGAGTTACCTTGTTTACAAAAACAAAGTAACAAAGTCGGCAAAAACATAACCTCCTTGGAAAAGTAAAACTATATTACAGGGAGCTCTCATGTAAACTAAACAACCGGCAATAAGCCAAGACGCAAGACCCCTGTTTTTTGGCAGATCACTGTTTGGTTCTTTGGTCCACACCAGAGTTTGTGTGAGCATTCACCAAAAGCTAAAATGAACCAAAATCTCCACGAAAGCGAAACCAGATTTCGCTGGTGCAGATTAAAGGTGTTAGGTGTGAAAGTTAAAATGAAGGACATCGAAGACAACAAATCTGGATGGAGTTAAAGAAGGAAGTTTGGGGGAGAGACGGGACAGCAGGCAAAGATTAAAGGTGGTCCATCACAGGTAAGCAGCACAAAATATGAATGAGATAAAGAAACAGAACAGCAGCAGAAGGTCCTGCTCATCTATTCAGCGGCCTTTCACTTGTTACTTCGTGTTCTCAACAAAACAAACAGGCACCATCATCCAGCCTGTGAAATCTAAAATTAAGAATTTCTCAGTCGTTGAAAACTGAAGGACATATCTGAGGAAATGTTAACTCTCTACAAACATATATATAACATACAAACAGTTAATTAGTACAAAAAAGGATGAAATTTTACATACTCTACGTTTAATTAGACCAAACTATTTTAAAATCAGGCCCCTAAAGCATATGTCAAGAAAAAATTGACCCTTGATTAAATGATTTAGGGGCTTTTATTATTTTTCAGGCACTCAGACGTCCTGGTGTATCATTTTCACCCCTTGAATTATACCAGTTTTTTCCGAATTTCTGCACCCTGCTGGTGTGTTGTGGGCTACAAACAGCACATCCTGTCATACTGTCTTGCATCATCTTGTATTTTGAGAGGCCCAGTGATTCCTGCCACTAACCATAAGTCATGTGTCCAAATCTACAAATATGTGACCTTTGTAAGCCTCAAAATTTACTACAAATGTTCCTCTGGATAAACAAAGCATTAGCCTTGGTCAGTCTCTGTTCCTAATAGGCTTTTATGCTGTCTTCATCCAGTGGAATAAACTTCCTAACAGAGGCTTTTGGACCGGCTATCTTTGAAAATTAAATATGATTTTGCTCTTGCTATTGTTACTCCTCAATTCTGGACCTGAGTGTTGACATGTTTATTTTTCTCTGGCTTTGTCCTGTTATTTATTTTACTCCCTGGATATTGTAGGTTGTACACCTCAGTGCTTGCTCTCTTTTTTCCCAGTGTTTCTGTTCCCGTAAAGCTCTCAGAGAGTTTTGTTTATCAGAGTCCTGTATAAATAAAGTTTACTTGCTTGTTTGCAGACCTCTCTGGTAAAAAGTGAAGTAAAACAAAAGAGAAATCTGCATGAAGGAGTTCAAGGCTTCATGAGAAAAAAAACACTGAATTATGCAGATTGTTTTATATTTTATACTGTCCCAACTTTTAAGGTCAGAATGTTTTATGCCTGTCCAGAAGCAACAGCCACAGCCGGGGGCGTTTTGTTTTTGGCTTGTACGTCAACCTGTCTGGACCGCTCTCTGAACATGATATCTCAGTAAGACCTTTCAGGGTGTTCTAAAACTTTGCAGAAAAGTCTGATCAGTCTCAAAAATAAAAGAAAAGATTTTGGTGGTCGTGGTCAAAAGTCAAACTCACTGGCCCTCATTTATCAACCTGGTGTAGAAATGATCAAACTCCAGCTCTCCAGAGTGATTCATGAAGTGTGTGTTCCAGCATATGGACGACTGTGTTGATAAATGCTCCGGCTGAAAACAATTTTCATTCAAATAACACCTGAATATTTACAGATTAGCACAGAATTATGACACAGAGGAATGAAATGCAGTAAAAAGAGGAAACTTTTCTGATCTGGAGGCTGGAACCGTCACAAGAGAAGAGGAAAGAATAAATTAGTGCTGTCGGGTCTAAAAAGTGAGATCAGTGGGAGTCAAGAGACTTCTCGTCTGTGAATGGATGCTAGAGATCAGTTTTTGTTTGAGCTCCGATAACAAAACCACCTCAATCCATCTTCTCCAGACACCACAGTTTTTTTCCACTCTTAGGGCGGTCCACACAGAGACAAGTTCAGGGGTATCCACAGAAGTCTTTGTTCACAAGGAGCCCAAAAGTGCACATTTTTTTAAAATAGGTCCCACAGGGGATAAATCTGAATATGTCGGCCTGGCATTTCCGTGTGGACAACGAATATGGATATTTTCAAAAACAGAGATGTCAAGGCCCCGCCTGTCCCTGGAAGGGATATGCCAACATTTTTTTTTCTTTTCGTGTCTTGCGTCACTCATGAGTCCATGACAAGCAGATAGACACCATTATTTCGATTGTGCGTGCAGTAACAAGGAAGAGACGGGCAGAGCTGGCCCACTGTAAATTAGCCTAGCTCAAACATTGGGAGTCAAAAGGAAGTGTTAGGTTTGTGCATGCGCCCTGTGTATTTATTTCTATTGAAAATTACATAAAGTGCTAATCTTAGTCTAAGAATAGATAACATAACGTAGTAAAAAACGGAGTCACAAGAGGCACATAGGACCGTGTAGAGTTGCTGAAAGGTTTAGCTGATGACTGTAGGCAGAGGCAGGCTAAGGCTACCCGCTGACTCCCAGTGTTTGTGCTAAGCTAATTAGCGGGAGGTGAGCTCTGCACGTTTCTTCCTTGTTACAGCACACACCGTTGAAAGAATGGTGTCTATCTTTTTGTCATGGACTCAGGAATGACACGAGACACACACAAAAAATTGTTGGCATATCCCTTTAAGCCAAGTTTGGGGACATGGCAGGAAACACTTTCCTCCTGAGTCACCTCAAAAAGTCTGATAGGAGAGATGAGAAAGATATGCTGCTGGTTTGTTTGTGCAACGATGCATCAGGTTGTTGTGAAGGTCAAGAATCAAATATTTATGAACTTGTGTGCGATGTAGACTGTAAACAAGAAAGTTCTGGTCCATGCAGTCAGAGCACAACATACATCAACCTGTGGACCAGACCTGACACGTCAATGCAAAACAGATGAAGCACTCAACATTGTTGGAGGTGTTGTTGAGATTAAAAACATCCACAGAAAATAAAACATGTCTAAGGAAACTGGGCTCATGTGGCTCTTTTGTGACCAACTGTGGCTTTTAAAGTCCAAATTGGAAAAATCAGACCAACATCAGCCTGTCCCCTCCTAGCCACTATTTATCCTTGGTGTTGTGTTCTGTTTGCTGAACCACGTTTCTCAAAACTAACAAAATGACCTCATTGACACAGCTGTCAAGTCTCACGGGTCCTAAAGTGTAAGGTTATACCTCAAGTCAGGCCACATCATTTAAAACTAATCACTGGTACACAAACAGGCTAGAATTCTTGAATGAAGGATTGTGAAGCAAATTTAACCAAAGGCAGCCGTCAACATGTCTCTGTTCTGGTTAAAAAACGCTCAAAGCGGCTGTATTTCTTAAGGAAACTGAAGAGAGCAAAATTCCTGCGGCAAGTTCTTGTCAACTTTTACAAAGCAGCGATTGAAAGCATCCCGACTGGAAACATCAGAGACTGGCATGGGATGTGCACGGCCCAGGACAGGAGGAAAGAGGGATTAAAACTGCCCAAAACATCATCAGCACCCATCTACAGAGCATCCGTGATATCGGGGAGGTGATGTGCCTGCACAGAACACAGAGGATGCTGGAGGACAACACCCACCCCACCTTCACCCTGCTGCCATCAGGCCAAAGGTACAGAAGTATCTGCTGTACCAAACAGCATCTTTCCTCAGGCTGTGAGATTGATGAATGCACCATCCAGTGTTAATTTTGTTGACTAATGACTTAGTCATAGTTTTCATCAACAACCTTTTTTCCCCTGACGAAAGGGATACGGTAATTGATAAAAACAAGTACACATGGACAAAAACTAAAACGAAATTAACTGACATTTTCAGCAAATAAAAACTAGACGGAAATGTTTGACAGAGACTTAATCCAATCAGACCTAATTTGGTCATGTAAAAAGTAGAGACAAGTTAGGAATATATCCATCACAGCTACTGAGGTTGTGTGGAAAGGTTGGATGAGTTAAGAGAGACATCCAGTCACAGCTGCCTTAGCTTTATGATGGTGGGATAAGTTGTGGAGTGATCCAATCAGAGCTACTCTCTTTATGAATTGATATATTCATGTAGAGCAGGTTCACTGTTGTCAGTTCTGGTATTGTAACTGAGATGCCATGTAGCCTAAATAAAAGTGACTGCATTTCACACAAAAGTTAAATTTGTTTCTGTTCATTTATACATTCAAACTTTACTAGCATTCAGTAAAGGGTTATTAGATGTTTCATTTTATCCAATTGTAAAACATGACTTCAGAAATTCAAGAAAACATAAAAATTGCCTTACACTTTACTTCATATTTTAGTCGACTGAATTCACAGTAGATCTCGTCGACTAAAATGTTGTGAAATTTCTTCAACTAAAACTAGACTAGACTTAGAACAATTTAGATGACAAAAACTAAAAGATACTTTAGGCAAAAGACTATAAAACTAAAAAGTGCTGTCAAAAATCACACTGGCACCATCTGCACTCCTCCATGTCTAATGATTTTGTTTTATTTTGGAGCCACAATTTAATTTCATTGTAACAAACTTTCTTGTAACCTGTAACTCTTGCTGTTTAAAAGCCTGTTGGATCAACCAAAGGAAATAATGAGCATGCCGAAAATGTACCTACGTTCCTAATGAACATCAGCGTTGATGCCTGACTGAGCTCGATGCAGCACATTTCGCAATGTGCGTTTGACTGCCCTGCCACTAAAAACCTGCCCAGGCCTGCTTTTTCTACACAGACATGGATATAGAATCAGATGGAGAAGCAGAATCAATGAAATCACAGAAATTCCCGTCCCATTCATAACTATCCTACTTTCCTTATTCCCCGAAGCATTTTGAATTAAAGGACTGTTTTGGACTGTGGCGATCAGAGCAACATTTTCTGCCAACATGGCTCCTGAGTATGGCGAGACTGAGAACCACAGCTGAATGAGTTTGGGTTTAGTGAGGAAAATTAGTCTTTAGAAGGAAAAAAATCCCAGATGTCAGTCCAAAATGGTTTATTTTGTAAAGGGGGCAGTTGAAGGAGATGAGAAAACATGGTGCGCTACTAAATGATATATTCAAATGTACATGACATTCAAAAAAATGTATTACAGTTATCACTCAATGTCCACACATAAAATTAAATCTTCATTCCAATATGTTTTCCAAATGTAAATGGATAAAAAGTTTGTATATCTTCAAAATAAAAAAATATGTATCAACACAGTAAACTCTTGGGATGCTAAAAAGAAAAAAAAAAAGAAACAAGTTTCATGCAGAATGGAGACTGATGTGTTAATTTTTTGGATTAAAACACACAGAAGGTGAATGACAAAATAATCTTAGTAATTTTTGATAAAGTTTGAAGTGACTCCTTCTGCTCCTTTGTCCTCACATTATGAACTCACATAAGCATGAACTGCTTTGTTTCAGTCTTTTATTCAGTATAATATAGGTCAATAGGAAATATAAGAAACTGCTATTAATGACAACTCGAGTGGTCTTGGCTAGCCATTACAAACAGCACGTGTGTCGAGAGAACCTTATGAAAATGACAATCCAAAATAAATTACATTTGCCAAAACCTAACGCATGGACTGGTCGGGATGGAGGCGGGTGGGAAGAGGAGCTGATGTAGTAACAACTGACCGATGACTCGTCAAATACACTGTGAATGACGCTCCTCTGGATGTGTGGCCTCCAGAGGGTCGACTGTAGAGTGAGTAAAAAGGTCCCAAAGTAGAAACTGCAGTCTTAACATGTGCCATACTTTAAAATGTAGAGGAAAACACCCTTACACTCATCAATATGATGAGCAGAAAAGTCCCAAACCAAAGCTTTGAAGTCTTTATTTTTGCTATCGGGGAGAGGAAAAAATACTCGAAAACAAAAATAAAACACAAAACAGGAGAGGGAGGGAGGAAACGACTCCAGATATTAACGCTGAATGCAGAGAAGATGAACTGCACAAGTTGGGTGAGACACTCCGGCACAAGGGGTTATTTCCTGGAGCTAGACTTCTAATATCCAAAAGTACTGGTCTGGAGGACCCATGTTGGTCAAGGGGTGTCCATGGAGATGCCTACAGCAAAATGCCTTAACGACAGCATGTAAGCAGGCTGTCTGAGAGTGACGCTATGTGCTCCCTGCTGCCTGGCTCTCTCCTCCCTCTGAATTACCTGCCGGGGGAAAAAAGTGACAAGAGTTATGCAGCAGAGAGCTCGGAATATTTATCACCAGACAAACTGCTGAGGTGGTAGAAACAAGCAAAAAACAGCAATAAAACCAAACAGCAACAATAAAAATCACTGACTCGTAGCAGGAGCGGAGGCTGAAGCTGGGGCAGAGGCATTGTCTTCCTCGTCGCTGTCCTCCTCGTTGGACTGTGGTACCTCGGTGTCAGGGATGGTTGTTGCCGGGGCCTCGGGCTCCTGCTCGGCCCTGCTCTTCAGGGCTAAGATACGGTGATGTAACGCTGCAGCCAGCTGGCCTACATCCTTTGAGCTACCCTGAAGACGACAGACAGACAGACAGACAGAGAGACAGAGAGAGAGACGGTGAGCTGCAGAAGAGTGCAATATTTTTTAAAGAGATAGCTCAAGTTTTTTGTAAAGGTTTGCATGAGCCTGAATCCCCAACTATCCCTTTAACTGTTCATATCAACATCTTCAGAGCACTTCATCGGATATTTGTTGCTAAAAAGAGAAATTACGTCAGGGAACAAACTGACTTAGCAAATCGGTACAATGACACACAGCAGCAGCCATCACGACAGGGTCTCATGTTAAACTGGAAATGATGCCCCCACAGATCCCAGCTGATTGTGATCAATCCAAGCACCACCCTCCTTAACAACGTCGGAAGCATTTCCTGGATTCACAGAAAATCCACCAGGACAGTTCAAAACTAATATTCTTTCATTAAATTCCTGTGCAGAGTTTTTCTACATGAGTTATTGAAGGTCTCTGACACAGAGATGGCTCACAAGAGTGTTGATAGACGACTGTTGTGGTTACTCTGATTCATACGCTGCTTTGAATCTTCTTTGTTTCATCTCCATCCCGTGTTCCTGTTTATCGAGCATCGATCAGCTCGTACCTTTGTGTAACATCGATCAGTTACTTTGTGTCAGTGTCGTTATGGCCTGCTGTCATCTGTAGGAGTAAACTTAGCTCCAAAAACATTACTTAGAAAGGGCTGAGTTGAGTTAACAAACTAGGGATGCACAGATACATAAGTTTAACATCATTATTGGCACTGATCGGCTGTTTTAGAAACAGCAGCCCAACAGCTGTCAGTGCAGATGTTCATCTGTTCTTCACATCATGGAGTATGGCATCAAGCATGTTTACCTGCTGATTCAGAGGATGTGTTGTTTTTTTAAAGAAGTCGAATATTTAACAAACTGATACGTTTTCATGAGGATACATATGAGAAGATGTTAATATGAAAAATTACACCAAAAAGGTCATCAAAACCAAACATCTGTACTGCATCTGCCCTCATTTTCACAACAGGTGTTTCAGTAGGATGAGAATGGAAAAACAATTCCAGTTAGGAATCAAGAACAATTAGGTCAAGGATTAATGATATAATTTATGCTTAACAATCCAATTATGAATTTTTATCTGCAAGCCTTGTAAATCAGGGATGACGTGCTCTTATCTGAGGTAGTCAGCAGAAACGATAAAGTCAGAGAAGTGATCGTGGCAGACAGGAAACAGGAGTGGCCAAAATTGTGGCTTAATTATTCACACAATGCTAACTGCACAACTAGCACCCCAGCCTATGGACATCACATGTGCGTAAGTGACTTTTATCCAACAATCAAACAGGTGTCTGTTCGATAAGTAGTAGTGAAGAATTTAACCAAACGGCGCCACATCCAGGCAAAGTAACAGTCAGTATATTCAATAATTTACAGAGAGCTGATGGGGAGGCCCCTCGCTCACAACACAACCTGAAAACGCTCTTATACTTTTTAGACCCTTGTTTTAACAAACGTCTGCTGTTTTTTAGAAGTGCAGCAGTCAGTTCACCTAATAACCTGAAATAATCGAATCATTACGTGCTGTTTATGCTATGCTACGTGACTTTGCAGGTATTGAGAGAAAAGGGAGCTGCGTAAAGATCATGCTGAGCCTTGAGCACTTTAATAAGCAGCATCCTCCTGATTAAAGATGACTGTTAACTCCACATAATGCTTAAAATGATGAACAAAACCACCTGGGTTCAAACTTCTCTGAAAACATCACCTTCCTCCATCTATCTCCCTTTGAAAAGCCTGGGGATATGCTGTTGGTTCACAGAAATTGAAAAAAAATTCCTGTCCTCTCTGCTTCTGCAACAAACAAGGTAAAACCTACAATAGCGTAGAGAAACATCTTATAAACCTGAAACACAAATGTTAAAAACAGCGGTAACTAAAGAGGCACGGTGTGTCTGCCGTCTTCTCCCTGACGAGAGGCTGCAGCTTACAGCAGCTCAGCTATGGGACAGAGACAGCTGAGGAGGACATCGTTAGACGGTGATTTTTATTTATTCATCACTGCAGAGGGGTCCTTGGTGATGGGCTTGTTGCGGAATTTTATCTCATATACCCCTTTCAGACTGGCCAAAAAACCTGTGTAAATCCTCCAACAATTGGCTCCTGTCCGCAGTTTGAAAGGGCCTACTCGGCATTTCCACCTGGGTCGACTTACCCTGCAAGCGACATGGGTTTTTATCGGCTCGTCTCCGACCGGCTTCAGTGAGAACGTCACACCCGGGTCAAGCTGCTAAGTTACGGATGACGTCGGCGTTACGTGCTCATGGCATAACATTGCGCCCGTCCCCTCTGTCTGCAACTTGCGTGACTCTTTGCCATCTCAGTAAGAAATTCCATCTGCCTTTGTATCATCAGCGCCGAGTTTGTACATTTTTAAAGAGGGACAAAAGTACAAGAAAACCATGTCCACGGCGTCCATGCTCTTTTCCATTGTTTACGTGGTTGTGTTTTGTCGCGCCGATGACGTCATCAACGTGATGACATCAGCTTGGTTCGCCAGAGGGAAAAAAACAGCCACGCAGCTTGTCTGCTGCTGAGTAGACCCGGGTCTGCTGGCAGTGGTAAAGGAGTCGCTCGCGGGTTAACCAGCGTTGAAAAAAACAGCATTGACCCGCGGATTTTAGTGTGAAAGCGGTTTTAATGACAATGAAATGTGTTTTTTCTTCAGGCCTAGTCGCACAGTACTCAATATCAGGAGTGCCATGTGTTCAACCTTGTTGACACATCAAACTTGATCTGCTAAATCAAATGCACTGTGCCGATGAGCCTGTAAAACTGAATGGATGTTTGTGCACTTAAATTTTAACAAACAGACCCTCAGTCACAGAACCGTGGAGGCTCCTCAGAGCTACTGTGATCGCAGAGAAGAATGAAGGGGCCCTCAAATACAAGGGCTGATTGATAAGTTGTGAGCCTTGTATTGAAGAAGATAAGTAGGGATGTCCTTTTCAGCTCTACTATTCCCTGACTATTTAAGGCTGTGTACCCGAAGACTGGTGTCATTTGGTCAGTTTATGTCGAAGAGGTAGCACTCTAAAGTAAACAAGGCAAGTGACTTCTGCAAAATGGACAAAATGCCCCTGTTCACAAGTCTGTCATTGCCATGGCTGCCATTAAGGATTGTGGCTTTGAATTGATTGAGCATCCGCCTTATTCGCCTGATCACGCTCCATCAGACTTTCAACTATTTCCAAAATTGAAAAAGGCCATTTCCGGTACCAACTTTCAGTCAGATGATGACATCATACACGCAGCGGAGGACTTTCTGAACGGTCAAGATAAGGACTTCTTTAAAAGTGGCACTGAGGCCCTTAAACACTGCCGGCAAAAGTGTAGATACGGGGTTGTGTTGAAAAATAATGCAATATGTCTGCCAAAGGTCAAACCCTTAAAAATGAAGCTCACAACTTATCAATCAGCCCTCATAGCAAATGGGGGTGCATATTGCTGTCTCTCATCTCAGAGGAGTAATGCGGTACTTTGGCCCAACTTTAGTGCATTGCCACTCGCAGGGTGATTTACAGGCACATACTCAGCAGATTAAATACAAGAAAAAAAGGGGCAACCATTAGGGATGCTACATTATTACTTTACATATCAATGTCAGCATTGGCTCTGGACTTCACAATCGCTGCATCACAAGCAACAATGAATGAGCTGTTGGTACTTAAAACTGAAAATACTGCAATACACATGCACGTAATAGCAGTGAACGTTGTATGTATCAATATTATATTAAGAATTGTCTCATCCCTACTACTATCCTAAATGAACATCCTCACATTAGCTGAAATTCATTTTCATCAGTAATAAATCAGATCTTTAAAAGTCAAAGTGTGAAAGAGGGGGAACAAGGAAAACAGTCTGTAAAAATCTGAGTATTTTGTGAAGTTATCCAATGTGAGTGACAATCATGAAACCCAATAAGGCAAACTTAATACTGTGCCCTTACTTTGCCATAAATAACATGCACACATTCTACATTTACCATCCCATAATGATAATTTACATAAAATGCAACAAAAAAAGGAGTAAAAAATATGATGAGGACCATGCAAGACTGCTTTCATACTTATGAATGATTATAAACTGGAGAGGGATGATGTTGATTTATATCAGTGTTAGTTTTGTTGACTAATTATTTGTCATAGTTTTCGTCAACAACTCTTTTTCCCCTGACGAAAACTTGACAGAAACTAATAAAATAAGTGCACATGGACAAAAACAAAATTAACTGACATTTTTGTCAACAAATCAAACTAGACGAAAATGTCTGACAGAGACTTAATCCAATCAGACCTAATTTGGTCATGTAGACAGTAGGGAAAAGTTAGGAATATATCCAATCACAGCTACTTTGGTTGTGTGGAAAGGTTGGATGAGTTAAGAGGGACATCCAATCACAACTGCCTTAGCTTCATGGTGGTGGGATAAGTTGAGGAGCGATCCAATCAGAGCTCTTGTCTTTATGAAGTGATATATTCATGTAGAGCAGGTTCACTGTTTGTTGTCAGTTCTGGTATTGTAACTGAGATGCTCTGACAGGTAGCCTAAATACAGGTGACTGTATTTCACACAAAAGTTAAATTTGTTTCTGTTAATTTACACATTCAAACTTTCTTAGCATTCAATAAAGAGTTATTAGATGTTTCATTTTATCAAAGTGTAAAACAAGACTTCAGAAATTCAATTGAACAAAAAAATGCATTACACTTTGCACTTCATATTATAGTCGACTAAATTTACAGTAGAGTTCATCGACTAAAAATGTTGTGAAATTTCATCAACTGAAACTAGACTAAAATTAAAACAATTTAGATGACTAAAAGTAAAATATTTTTTAAGGCAAAAGACTATAAAACTAAATTAAAAAGTGCTGTCAAAATGAACACTGATTTATAAAGCAGCATCTAGTTAAACTGTCATTAAATTAGGTTGAACTGGTCTGAATTTATGTTTAAAGATGTCATTTCTGCTGATGGTTCAGAGCAGCAGGTCATCCATGATTGTTTGTCACGGTCACACTAATATCTGTGTGCTGTTTGCAGGAACTACCATGAATTTAATTTTGTTGATCTCTCTGAAATTTATATCAAGAACTGTAATGACAAGGGAACGGGCCAAAGGAATGGCCACATAACTGTAATGTTCAGCTCAGTTTTACTTCCAAACACCTTCAGATACAAAGCCTGTGATGCCTCATCACAAACTACAAACAGTGAGACTGTGTGAAATATAAAAAGCTTCAGCTCCATTTGTTCTGTTACAGATGTCCTACTTTTATTAACTGAAGAACAATTTATTTACACTCCACAGCTTTCAAACAGGAGCCTTTACTGCACCTGAAATGTTTCGTGACACATACCGATATTAGGAAGACCTTGACCCCCTGGTCCTCTGTGTCCATGGCAGTGATTCGTACACTCTTCTCGCTGGCCTTGTCCACCTGCATCTGGGGCCAAAGTTTAGTGTTGAGGATCAACCGGAGGCTGCCCTGGGTCCTCATCACTGCGAAGGGTTCCAAAACACAAACTCATCAGCGCATTACAAACCTAAATAGCCATTTGTTTTACTGACATGGAGCCCTGCATGACTCACGATAAAACCATTCTGTGCTTTTCGTTTCTGTCATGAAAGACGAAATCAATCAAAGTAATTGTTTTATTATCCAAACAAGTGTCATACCCAGAGTGAGTCAAGATAAGGATGCACGATATGGGATTTTTTACTAATATCAAATATGCCTGTATATCCAAAGTTGTGTCAACTTTACCAATACACATAAACAACTTAATTTACTTTTTGAATTATGCCAATACATTAAATTACATCAATACATACATTTTAACAATAAGAGAAAAAACTAAGCTTCTCCTGTCCCTACAAGTGCTACAAACAACAGTGCAACAATCTTCAGACAGAAAACTGACCTCTTTTACTGCACTAAATTAAGCTTAATTTTTGGATCTTGTGCTTTGAACTTTGGCAAAACGCTCCTCAAATTAAATGATTCACAGTATGAAGCTACAATATTAGCAGCAATTATCTACAAAAATGATCATCTCTGCCAGTAATGCTGAGTAACTTCTGAAGCAGTCATCTGCAGCCAATGAAATCAAACCAAGAGATGAATCATAGCTGAAGAAGTCATGTTTACCAGGAGGTGCAACAACCATGTTCAATATGATGTCTGCTGAGAAATGAAGATCTAAAATAAATATTAACTGTGCCAAACAACAAGCACAAAAAGTAAATAAAGAAAAGTAAAAAAAACTCCCTTATTGTGAAGAGGGTGTTTTCTATTATCTTGAGTTTATCCTCATACATAGTAATATTAATAATAATACAAATCAAAAATAATATATGTTACCTTCAAAATAACAGATTTACAGAGTGCTTTGACTCTAAAAATCACAAATGAACAAATAAAGAATCAACATGGCAGGAGACCCTATTAAAAAGACCAATTTATGTAAGATAGTGTTAAAAAAAAAATCGACAGACGAAACACCCGTTACACCGTGTTTGTTCATTATAGACGAAGAGTGTTTTTCAGCAGCATCAGTATTGCCTGAAAAAGCAAGGTCATGGGCTCCCCCTTGTGTTCAAAGTCTGGTATTAACAAAACCACTTCAGAGAATCCTCTGTATTTACTGTAACTGATGTATTTATCTTTCATCATCCCTTACCTTTGTAATCTTATCAGTGAACCATTAAGACATTTATTCAGTTTTATCAGTCAGTTGTTCACTACCTTCAGCCCCCAGAACTTTCTGCAGGTCCATCAATCTCAGTCAATCTATCTTTATTTGTGTAGCTCCAAATCATAACAAATGCCATCACGCTTCCAAAGTAGAAAAGGTTACTGTCTGTCATATTATCAACAAAAATCCAGGTGTGCTCACCAAGACGTGACTGTAGCGTGCCATCGTCCGTCGATGCCATGTCGTTGAGCCTCAGCAAACCCCGGCCTCTCTCTATCCACGACTGAGCCGTCTTCTCAAACACGTATAACTTGCACTGCATCTGAGTTTTTAGAGGGAAAACAAACGGGGACTGTGTTGCTCTCTGCAGCTTTCATTTGGGTCATACCTGATTATTGGTGACATTTCTGTCCTCAGGACTGAACTCTTTGTAAACTGAATATTTGACAAAAAAGTTTTTGTTGTAGTTTAGAGTCTTTGGTTTAAAACTTGCAAAGAATACTGCAAGTTGATTTTTAGATTTTTTAATACATTTGATTTAATTACACCCCTTATTTATGACATGCCAACATACTTACAATTTCAGTGAACAGTTTTCCAGATTTATCATTGTACAGCCTTAGTAAATATAACTGATTAGTAATGTTACTAATGTATTCTGTGTGTTCCTAAGATAAAGCCCTTCCCTCTTAGGTATTTATCACCTAATGTAAAACAATAAAATCACATGATCCATGACTCCACATGCAGATGGTGATATCACTTTTTCAGAAATTCCTGGGAGCAGCTATGAGAAGAACCACCTCTTTGTCCTAGTTTTGTTAACAGCATTATGCCATTTATCTCTATGTCCTACTCTTGGACAATAACCCCGTTATATATACACCTTTGACATGAGTAAACCACTTTTTTTGTATAAAACTATATTTAAGTTGCATATTAAGGCAGGGGTCCCCAACTACTAGGATGCAGACCAGTACTGGGCCATGAATCATTTGGTACCAAGCCACAAAAATATTAACAAATGAATTTCATGACACTATTTTTAATAACAGAGACCAAAGGGAGTTTTGTTTGACCAGATCCTGGCATATCCAAGTGTAACATGACTCTAAGTTCTACACTCAGGCTCTCTGTCCCTGCATCTCTGTGATAAATGAGAAAAAAAAGACCTGACATGCTGTTAAACTAAGTGCTTGTGCATTTCTCCCCCATGTGCTGAATATGGATGTAAACTAGGCCTGTGCTATAAAAAAAGAACAGAATAAACCTTTGTTTGTCCCACACAGGGAAATTTACAGTGTTACAGCAGCAAAGGGGACATCAATGATAAATAAAAAATACACAAAGTATAAAAAACACAATGTGCATTTTATAAACATACTAGAAATATAAAAACTAAAAACTACACTATAAGAATTATTTAACAATTGCAAAGTAATTGCACATGGGAATATTGCACGTTGTTGGGAGAATTACAGAATTACTAAGTATATATGTATAGCAATACATTGTTACATATACCTCGACAATCCCTTGAAATGAATATTGCATAAACTATAATCTAATCTCCAAATGTAGTGACAGCAGTTGTAAATTACACATTTAGTAACATCAGCCATCGTACAGTTCACAAAAAATTCAAAAAGTGGCAGTAGAGGCCAAACTAAATAACACAGCGGAAGTTACAAACTTTAATTTACTTCTATGATCCCTAAAGTCCAAAGTATAAGGAGTAAGTTGTAGGATTCTTTAAACTAAGCAGGTCCAAACTATGGCTCAGGGACCAAGTGCAACCTGCAGTTAACTTTTAAATGGGCCCAAGCAAGCTTTAAAAAATAATAAAAAGTTGTCCCTCATTAGAAGTTGAAGTTTGTGCTTGCCAGATAAAGAAAACTGACGACAGCTTCTGAAAGCAGCGTACATTCACCTCGCTGTCTTCTGTTTCGAGGTCTCATGTACCAGAACATATCAGCTTCAAGCACCAAGACTCCCATAAAGTTTGTAAGTTTTGTGCAGTTTGCTCTTGTTTTGAGTCTGAAAGTGGTGGATGAGCTGTCAGTGTCCCATCTCTGCTGCAGAGGTGCCAATCCTGTGTGGCCAGGGATCCCTGAAATGGGATCAGCCACCCCAAAATCTTCTACAATGACTGACTGCCTTGTCAAGCCGTTAAAGGAATGCTGTGGTATTGGCTGTTTTTGTCTTTAAGCATGTCCATAAATCAGTTTAACTTAACCTAAATTGGATCTGCTTTACCAGCACCCATCTACTAAAGGTGGGGTTATTAAAGTGGCCCAGTCATCAATTACTTTTTAAGTCCCTCTGTGAAAATGTAAGGACACCCCTACTTCAAACCTTGTCCTTGTTTTTATTTTCATAAAAAAAGAAAAAAAGGGAAATGTGGAAAAGGATTACTCAATGTCCACAATTTACATGCATCCTGATATGTATCATTTTATGACCTTCACATTTGAATAAGTTTTGGACTTTGAGGTTGCCAGAAAAACCCTGCCCTGATCTGAACACATGACTCTATGACTCCAGGTGTACTACAGTACTTAACTTCCTTAACTCAGAGGTCAGAACTAATAAAATAAACATCAATAATCAGTAGAAATATCAGATAATCTTGGACCAAAGACTAATCAGTCAGCACTGTATGGGTGCCATTTTTACATCAATTTCTTCTGAGCTCTGAAGGTGTTGCAGTTTAAAAAGTTACTCAGTCAACTGGTGACATTCAGCCACCAGTTATCCTAAATGTCACTGATAAATAGCTGATAAAAAGGAATAAGTCCTTGTGAGTTTTTCTGGGTTTAGAATAAGCCCACGCCTCCCTGTGATCCTGCATGATGGTGAGTTAAAGCGTGCAGCACCTGTGTATGTTTCATAATTTCACCGAAGTCGAGGCCCTGAAAAGTCACCAATAACCAGATTCTACCCTTTCAATGAATGTGCTGAACTAACAGAAACAGCTCCTACCTGTAAAACATTGCTTTCTGATTCCTCTCCAGTTTTTACGTCGACTTTCTCTAAGATGCACTTCTTGGCTGTGGCTTTGGTGTAAGCTGCTGCAGACTCCTCCAAAGACTCTGACACGCTGTTCACTGAGGAGATAAAACAAAATAATGAGAAGTTTAGAGCAGGCCGAAGACTTTCATCCTGGAGTGACACCTCTGGAAAAATCAGACTCTCAATACCATAAAAAAACACTGTCTCTGCAAAAATTGGGATTATCCACCGCTGAAGGTGATCATGTAGGGCTTGGGCTAGCTCTCATCACTTAGCACAGGAGCTCTGCAGATTGTGAGCGCTTCAGCTCTGAGCCTGCGTTCATAAAAGCTGTGCCAGAGAGGCTGTGAAAGAATACTTTTTATTGTTGTTGGACAGAAAGTGAAGATTGCTTAAGTTTCTTTAGAAAAGACACATCTGTATTTTTTGTTGTATGGCTGACAAAATATCTGCCTCCTGTTGACAGTGTTCTCACAGCAGCCTTGAGATCGTGACTGAAACCAAACAAAGGAAATACCATTCTCTAGGACTAAAATACAAAAGTATGTGTAATTATAGCCCCCATTGTTCAAATGATCTTCATCAAACCAATGGTAAGAATTTTTGCATCTTTAACTACAGATGTATTTATTTACATGCAAGAGTCCTTGCAAAAACATCCAATGGCAGTAAAAAATTTTGCTGAACTTTCCAGAAGGATTAATATATTTTAGTAGCTCTTCTGTGACGATCAACATTTTAGTTCAGCTGTTAGTCTTTCTTTATAGTTCCTGAAATGTGTGATTATCAATGTGCTCTTGTGGTGCTCAAATCAATAGTCCTTAAAGAAAGTTTGGAAACATCATTTCAGTCAATTATTTCTCCCCTTTAATAACACCAGTTGGTATTGTATTTTATATCATTTGGAAAGCCTGATTAGTCACCTTAATAACAAAGTACAATTTGTAAGGATCATCTAGTCTTGGAAAGAGCAACACAGCTAAACATGTGGGTAGTGCCCCCCCAAAATGTGCCAAATTCCCTGCAACTGGAATCTGGTGTTCCGGTACACCGAGTGGCAGAATTCCAAACCATGACCAAGTTCAGTGAGACCGGTGAAGATAAAGACAGACTGCAAAGTGGGCGTCCCAGGAACACACCATCAGATCGGTTTTTAACCCTTGCTTTACTGAGGAACTGTAGGATTTCTTCCAGGGGAACAGGGGATTTTGGCACATTTGGGGGATGGGGCTCCCACACATTCAGCTGTGTTTGCTTAAACTATTAATGCATGATCCTTACAGGCTGTACCTTCTTGTACAAGTGAATGATCAAGCTTTCCAAAGATATAAAATAAAATAACCACTGGTATTAAAAGGGGAGAATAAACCAACCGTGTACCCCACCTAGTTCTCCGAAAAGTGTATCAATATGACTTCAATAAAAAAACTGCATATTCTTTGATAGAGATTTAGAATATACTCAGAATAACATGGCTGTCCACAGACAAACAAAATAGTCTGTCAATAGGAAAACGTAGCCGGCTGGAGGGTCCAGGGGACTTCTCCAGGAAACTTAACAGTTTAAGTTGATAAATTCACCATTACACACGGTTCATGGATGAAACATGTCAGAAGTGCAAGCTGAGGCTTTGCATCATCATGGACCACATTTGCAAAAGGCTTGTACAGCAGCATAATTTAAAAAAAACAGCATAATTTAGTGACAAATCCTGGGAGATAAAGACTGGAACTGGAAAATGAACGTCACGATACGAAACCAAAAACGTGTGGTCTTAGCTTAGGTGCATAAGAAAATAGATTGATTTATTTTTTACCTGTATACCCATTAAGAGTTAAGTCAGCAATAAGAAAATGTAGCTAGCTGTAACAGAGTGCGTGGTAAAATGTTTGGCTGCAAGCTGGCGCTTGTGGAAAGCCTTGGCATAATACTGGTGTAAAATTAGCTTAAACCATTAGCTTAAAAGGTAACTAACCATTCTAGCAAATATAAATTTCCATTTATGCATTTAGTTAGTGGAACATATAGCAGAACAGACCTCCTCTTGCTAAAATAAAACATTTCTATTTTGTCATCCTTATTCAAATTTAAGTTTTAGGCGACCAAGTTTAATTTCTTTTACCCAGAATAGGAATTGGTTATTGTGACATTTCATATACTTTGTCAAAGTATATGCCAGTAAACCTTGATCAAATCCAAAATCTAGAGTTTAATATGAAAGTGTATGCTCCATTGAAAAAGAAAAACAGCTTTATTCTAGAGCTCATTTTCTGACAGCAGGTTGTCAGAGCTGTTTGTAGCTCTCAAAAAGGCTGAAAAAAGGGTTATTGATAATAGAAATACTAAAATTTCAGTTTTTCAATATTGAACAAATAATCTTAAAGGATACATTTACTTTTTAATACCTGAGCCAAATGTTGTTTGTTTTGCTTTATGTCTGATTAAAAAAACAGTCCAAAAATATGAGAGAAACTAACTAACTGCAGTCCAGGAATCTCTGGTTTCTTGGAAATAAAAGATATGTAAATCTCTGTTTTTATCAGGAATAAGATCAGTCTGAAAAGATCAACATATATGATATAGGCAAAAATCCAATTTGGATCATCTCTACTTTTATAATCATATAAGACCTCTGGTATTTACCCTTCTCTGGGGTGGTTTCCTGCGATGAGGGTTCTGAGGCAGGAGCAGCAGTAACTTCTTGTTTTTCCTCATGTGAGGACTCGCCCTTTGGGGGGCTCTGAAAGCAAAAACAAAAAGATAATAACTAGTACTTAAGCCCAATCATTACTTTATTTTTTAATATGGCACACATTATACAGGCTGCACCAACTTACCAGAACTCGCTCCGACATGTTCTGCCCAAAAACAAATTTTGCCCCACTGTCTGTACTGTTTGTGGCATTTTTTGAACTGCAGTGACGAGAAAGAAAAGACACTTCAGTGAGATGATAGGAATTACTATTAAAAGAGGATCTTTGGATAATCTGAGGACACTCTGATTACCTTGGGGTAGAGATGTATTGTAAGAAATAATTAGTGCCCTCTGCCTGAGAGTCCAATGGAACACCATCCTTTGACTTTTCTTCTGTACTGTTTTCTTCCAACTGGTGAAAAAGAAACAAGGATCATTTTAATCAGTGCTAGGTCATATAACCCTTTCTGACAGACCAAAAATGGCAGGCAATGAATACAGTGAGCAACAGTAAGTCCATATTATACTGTTACTGCTAAAACAGTGACAGACTACAACCCTTTTTAAAGTAATTGTGGAAATCATATAAAATACAGGTACAAGTGCACCATCAGCTGACAACTCAACCAGTAGAAAATCTCGATGACATGAAGCAAAGCTCTTAATGAAATTTCAATCTAGAAGTTTCTAGGATCTCAAACAATTTACAATACTAAGCATAACACGGTGACGGGTCATTTAAAGGATCATCATATAAAAAAAAAAAAAAACAATGTGTTGCCTTTTATATTCAAATGTATTCATAGGTTTGTCTCATATTTTAGCTGTTCAGCCTGATTCATACTTTTGATTTCAAAATTGTGCCACAACACTCATATTTGTTCAATAAAATCTTTCACGAAGCAGAGAGACAGTAGTTTCATGCTTTTTAGGAAAGACCTTCCCAATAGTTTCATCTGTAAAACTGCAAGTATTCAAATACTCCATGCAATGCCATAGCTGAATACAAGTAACATTTATAAATGAACAATCTTTAACTTAAAGCATAAGTTTAAAACATGTGCATTTAAAAGAATATTCAAGGACATAAGTTTGGTTCTGGTTCAGTAATTTGCAAATATGTAATTACTATCAGAACAAAAAGAAATGTGATAAAATCAAGATTGTGAATCTTGACATAACTTCTCCATATTGCCCATTCCCACCTAGAATACACATCGTGTGCTCTGTCCATATACTACACAGGCAGCTTGATGTGCATCTTTTTAACAAATTTAGCGACATGTCTAAAAATGTGTGATTATTTAGCTGCGTAGCATCAGATGACAGCTTCATCTGAGTCATGTCTACTTTTAGCGTGTACTCTAGAGAGATGTTAATGGCTGCAGAGGACACGATAACTTATCAGTAAACTTCAGTTAGAGGAGTAATTTAGCAGAAGTCAGGTTTCAGACTGCTTTAGTTTCTTCATTTCCCAGTTAGTCATACAGTGAATCATGTCACTTTTTTGGAGATTTATTTCAGTTCTTAAACTTTATTGAGAAGCTTGTTATTGGAGTAAATCTTGTGGAACGACAGCACTGTGGCAGCAGGAAGAAGCAGCCAAAACCCAGTAAACACTACGACTGTCACCTTTTACTCAATGTTCAAATATCTGTTCGAACTTAAAATTTGCATTTGAATGTAAATATACATCTAAGTCAAAAATATATAGTGCAGCAGCAAATAAGGGCAACTGCAGCAAAGAATGCCTCATCCAAAAAAGTGCAACCTATCGTCCATTGCTCCCTTGACTACAACAACAGGAAGTGAACCTGGATGGACAATAACATCTGAGGAGTGCTGCTCTACACCCCTGATGGCACAGTAAGAAAGTAGAAAGCACTCGGAGAGCGCAAACCTCCGCCAAGGTAGCTCACATTTTGCTGTTACATCTATAAGCAAAAGTTCCATGATAAAGTTGTTACCATGATAATATGATTCCTTGACCTTGAAAACCCACACCTAGCACTCAGAATCATGTTGATAACATTATTAGTTAGACAGTTATTGAGCAAAAATTATTGTTCGCTAATGGCAATTATCTGGATCACCATCAAATCTAATCATTTTTAAGTTGGGCCATTACCAACATCTCCTGAAAATTTCAGTAAAATCTGTCCAGTAGTTTTTGCTGACAGACAAATAAGCAAACATACACTGGCAAAAACATAACCTCTTTGGCGGAGGTAACAAGGACAAGGCATCAAAATATATTCCCAACCAAACAGAATTTCCCTCTTAAAGTTAAAGTGCATGTCCAAAAATGTTGATTATGTAGTTCAAACATAGGCAGGTTTGTCTACATGAACACTGAACGCTGGGTTATTTTCACAGTATATCTCTGATCAATATTTAATCTCATTAAAACAACAAATACAAGCCTATAAAAGTGCTTGTGCAAAACCTGACAGGGCTTTCTTTCATGAAAACTGTACATTTTCAGTATTTATATTTTCAAACATTGCAACTTACAATTGTAGTTAGCCAAGACAAAAATCATCAATCATTTTAATTATTAAATCTTCTTCAGAAAATAATTTGATTTAATCGACATATTACCCAGCCCTATTTTATACTCTATTCATTTGGAAAGAACACAAGGTACCTGTGCCATCATGACAGGATAAAAGCTCAGTGAAGTGACCCCGAACCTCACTTGTGTCCAAATGCACGAATGTGATAAGCCACAAATCTCACACACAGCTGCCATAGCACTGCCACTTCTGATAGACCCAGGGTGTGTACATGCAAGCTCAGGGTAGTGACAATGCTAATGCTACCTACCCTGACATAAATCCTCTTACAGGCCCCTCAACACATCTATGTAGATTGATGAGCAGCGGGAGCTAGAACACCACTGAGGTTACAAATAGGAACCTCTTTTTGAATAATCTTGTCTGATTAGATCCATGAAGCGTCCCAGAGGTCAAACAGTGAACTTCAACGCCCCAGAGCTTCCCTTTCCTTGCTATCGACATCAAACCAAAACAAAGAAAAATTCTCACTTTACCTACCCTACCACATGGCCATCACGGTCCAAAATGTATCAACCCCTTTAAATATAATTCCCAACATCCAGAATGATCGTAAGTGCATTTCCTAAACTAATACAGACATTAGTACTGTACATTCTGCCTCATACATCCCCTCTCCTCTCTTTTCTTCATTGAAATGTTCCTAGCTCTTTGCTGGACACAAACAAGTAAAGAATGTGACAGGAGGACCAGACACTGGGGATTACCCTCACATACAAACTGCACTGCTGACAAGCTTTTGGGTGAAATATTTCAGAGCAACATTGACACATCAATGCATGAGTACATAGAGATTACAACGACATCGATCTGACACAGACGGATCAACCAGGCTTGCGTGTTTGAGGTATGTCAGCAGACAGGTGAAATATTACCCACCTTTGCTCTGTCTTTGATATTTTGACCAAATACAAAAGATATTGCTACATCTGAATCCTTCTTCTCTCTTCCACCCCCATCTTTATCACCAGTCGCCCCGTCTTCTTCATTTTCATGTTTCTGGAAAGGAACACAACAAAAACATTTTTTTCTTGGTCAACTTTGTATTTCACTGCATATTTTAATTAAAGACAAGTTTTACAATAATTCTTTAAATTCTGCTCAAATATCACCCACAACAGAAGAATTCCTTTGGTGTTTCACATTAGCATAAGTTCTAAAGACAAGGCTCAGTAAGCTTCCTCGTTTCAGCAGAGAATAAAAATAACCATGACTCTTAAGCTCTTCTGCAAATTTGCACATTTAGGAAGCATGAAGAACAGCCTGTGCTGATCTGAATGGTTTGTTTTTCTCTAACCAAGCCCTGGATTATTAAGAGCAAAGATTTAGCATGTTCTCACCTGTGACTTTGCCAAGTTGGCCGAGTGCTCTGTGTTGTTCAGGAAGATGGACGGGGTCGCAAGGGCCCCATCTGATGATTTTTTCACACCGTTGGTTCCACAACTGGAATCTAACATACATGAAAGAGAAACATTCATCATTTTATGGTTTTCTTTTTTACAATACAAGAGAACTCTTAGGCGCATTCACTGTTCATGATAGGGCTGGAAGATTTGGACTCAAAATTATACCAACATTTCGATAGCTGGGTGGCAATTTATGATATCTGGTTAAATACTTCCTTCTTAAAAATAAAAAAATATGAAGCTGATGTGACTGTAATAAATATACAACAATACAGAAAACTAATTCCTACCATGTCAAACATCAAAGTTCTTGACATACAATGCTGGGCAAGTATTATTATTTTTTGATAAAAAAAAAAAATTACAAGCTACTACATACAAGTACAGAATCTTAAGATCTTCAGTTATGTCTTAACCCACAGAGAGGCAGCACAGCCTAAACTGCATTAAAGGGATAGTTCAGATTTTTGAAGTGGGGCTGTATGAGCTCCATATGGCCACTAAGTACATTAGATGCAGTAGAAAGTTCTCTCCTCTCCCTCAGTAAGCCACAATCTGTAAAAGTTTGTGACGCAGAACCAGCTGCAAACAGGGAAGTATCGTACCAAATACAAAGGGTATTTTCTCCGCCAACAAGAACTCCCATCAAAAAATAATACCACAGTTTAAGGGTACGCTACCTAGAAGTTTTTTTTGAGTGCATTAACTTTTCGGAAAAAGTAAAGTTAATCTGGAACTAGGAATACGTGGAATATGTGATGTGAGTCGGTTAGTTCTTACTGTAATCTTTTTACCAAGCATGAGGTATAGCAGCTACCGTTTTTTTTTACAGTGTTCACAACTACAATGTCATCTAGCAGACACTTTTATCCAAAGTGATGTTGATCTGAGAGTAAGTACAACACAAGCAAGAAACTAAACTGGAGGGAAAAGTATTAGTAAAAGCAAGAAACTGCTTCAAGTCCATTTGGTCCCAGCTACTGCTGTGTAGTGCTTGAGGCAGAGCCTATTTCATTATTTTTAAACCAAATAATTAACATAAGAAATAAACAAAATTGATGAGATCAATTTAGAAACAATATTTTCTTACCCCATATTGTGGTCTGTAACTGTACAGCCCCATACGCAAATAACTGCTATGCACTGTGTATTCTTTAGCAATTTGAGCAACAGTAGTTCATCTGATAGCTCAGACCACTCGGGCCGACCTTCGTTCCCCAAGTGCACCAGTGAGCCTGGGCTGCCTCTGACCCTGTTCCCCCCCACCACGGTTCCTTCCTTGGATCTCTCTGGATAGTTACTGACCACTAAAGACTGGGAACACCCCACAAGAGCTGCAGTTTTGGAGATGCTCTGACCCAGTCGTTGAGCCATCACACTTTTCCCTTCTTTCCCTTCTCAAACTCGCCAGGATCCTTATGTTGCCCATTTTTCCTGCTTCCAACATCAACTTTGAGGACAAAATGTTGACTTGATGCTTAATACATCCAACCCACTAACAGGTCCCTTGAAGAAGAGATGATCAGTGTCCTTCATAATGTTACCCCTGATCGGTGTATGTTTATGTGTCATCAAAACTAAATATTGCCCAGCTTACTTCTGTGATATTTTAGGGGAACTTTTTGTTCAGTTTATCCAAAGCTGCACTTACTTGACTCTATATGCGATTTTGAAGGTGGTGCCTGGAGAACTGCAGGGCGAAGAACACTGCGTTGCTGTTCCTTGGGTTTCTGGCTTGGGACCCCTGAATTAGAGCAGAATTTGTCTCGTAAATTTCCAGCACAATGATATGTTTTAAGTCCACGTGATTTAAAATAGATGTACCATTTCAAGTTTGTCAAGAGGAGGTCATTTAAAAGGGTCAAAACCTTTTTTTGCAGAATGATTGAAGTCAGCGTGAAAAGAATAAAACACAAAGAATACTGTGAACCACACCAACACTGACCTGAACTTGGTGCCTGTCCGTGTATGAGAGTTGGAGGCTTTAAACGGAATCCCACCGGTTTCTCCTCTGATGAGAGAAAGTACAAAAGAGGACAGACATTAAAAAAAAAAAGATCCAAAAGTCACACAGCAACTTACAAAGGGTTCATTCCCTCTGTCTTTGCACCTTTCCAACAAAAGGGTCTGTTACCACAGCAACCATTGTAGAGTTCAGAGGGTTGTGTTGTGATCCAACTCCAACACACTAACACTGCAGGCTCTAGGGCCTCTGATCTTTGGCTCACTCTCCCTCTCCATCTCAGTGGCTTTATTAGCCTGACATGACCCCCTCTTCACCAGAGAGCCAAAAATGTCTTCAAAACGGTTTTTTCCCTTCAAAATTCATTTATTTTCTGCACCACATGAACATAAACATCTGAAGCACAGTTTTGATTTTATTTAATTCTGACAGCTTTGTTTCCTCTTCCACATGAATGCTTAACAAAATAGGCTCACGCCATGCCCAGTTTACATACTCCTGTAAATACAGCTTTGCTTTTTCTGACCAAATACTTGCTTATTTACAAATGAGTGGATTTCAGACTAGTAGTTATTCTTGTTTACAATAATACATGCGTACCTCACTACACTGGATCTGGGTGCAATTTCACAAAATCCTGCCCAAGCATGTTTAATCCCCAAAGACCAGTTTGTTTGATGAGTATGAGTGCTCCACGCTGTCCATGCATGTACAGGGCACTTTCTTGGTCCTGGCACGAATGGAAGGTGTGCTCCAGTACAGTATGCTTGCACATGCACTAGCACATGCACAGGTGCAAAACTAGGGTATGATGTGGCACAATGGACTGGAACTTGCAGCTTTGCAAAATCAAGAAATATAGGGAAATATAGGGTTTTTTTTCTACGGCTGAATCTGACCAAACAACACAAAATAAGCCAAAAAGCCAAAGAGGTTGTAGTTGAATTCTCTCTGGATTTTCTACAGCAAGGGTGTGCAACTGGCCCTCCTCCTTGCTACTGACATGAAGTACTCCAGTCAGATTTGATACTTTGTACAACAGCAAAATGTATTACAACATGAAAAATATTCAAAGAAGTCTTTAATAACTGGCTTTACTTTATTCATTACAAGAAACTCATATAATTTGATATACTGGTTTCATGTTTTATGAAGCATTGTTAATGTGTTTGGAGAGATAGAAAGTCAAATGAAATTGATTAACCATCAATAACCCAAAATTTTTATGGTGGTACCTTGGCTGGATTTCTTTAGGGGAAAAAAATCACTATTGGACTATAGAAACTTTAGAAAACTATAAATATTAGTTTATTGTATTTAAAAAAAAAAACAATTATTGGCTTGATTTCTAAGTTTGGCTCATAAAATTCAGATTTACAATTTGATGTTGAGCCTGAAACTATACACTCTGATAAAATCTAGATATTAACGGTAAACTGCAAGTATTTTTGATTTCCTTATAGATCGTATCCTTTAGTTTGTAACAATTTGGCCCTTGAAAACATTAAGACTCTCTGAAAGTTTGGTCTTTCTTAATCTAAAGAAGTGGTAGTAGTAAATTGTCCAGGGTTAGGACAAATAATGTCAATTTCTCAAGCTGAATGTTACCAATTTTCAACAGGAATTGGTTTTCCATTCCAAATTCTTGTAAAAACAAAAAAAGGTGAAAAATATATTTAAAAAAAATCTGCCTACAGCAGTCCAGTTCAACATCACCACAAACTGCAAACTTGTTTTAAGAATGCAGAGGATTTTCTCACTTACTGACTGCATCAATCGATGGTACAGGAGTACCTATGAAGTGATCAGTGAGACTATTTCTGAGGTTGATAAAAAGTACAACACAGCAGTCTAGGGATGGGAATTGATGAGAATTAAATTATACTGATGCTCTTGTCGATTCTGCTTGTCGAACCAATTCTTAAACAATTCCAATTCTTGTGGAACTTGTGAGAGGACAAAAGTTGCCCAATTAGGTTTTCAGTGACAATATCAAACACATGATATTAATTGCCATGCTGCAGAGAGGGATACTTCTGCAAGTTGCTGTCATTTCCACGCATTAATTGCCGTTCAGGAAGCATCTTTTTGTCTCAACTTAAGCCACAAATTTGACCACTTTCGCCTCCGTATGCCACAATTACATTTTTCATCTCGCTGTTGTCATTTCTGCTGACTATCTTTGATATCTTTGATTCATAAAGCAGAAGGAATTGAAAAGGGAATTGTTTGGCAAAGGACTACCAATATAAATTTGATTCTCAGTTGGAATTGGTTTTTGAATCCCACCCCTACAGCAGTCCATGAGAACGAATTTCAGCGTACCTGGTATCTGCAGCAATAAAAGGTATCATACCCGTTTACTCAACTCCCTTTCTAGGTTAATGGACACGTTACACCACAGCCAAATACCAGCACATAGCACCAAAACATGTGGCAATAAGTAGGCCTCCTAATTATTAACTTCTGCCTCATGGCCTCATGAAACTGACTGGTAAGCTCAGACTTTATTGCTAAGGTGGACTGAGCTTATTCTAGGAATAGCATGTCATATTCAGTAATTAAGAATTCCTTTCACAGCTCCTTTGAATTATTAGTAAGTCCTATTTAGAAAATTCATTCAATTTTGACCTTTGCAGACAAACATGTGAGAAAAGGACCCTCCTTACCAATCTAAGCTAAACAACACAAAATGACAAAGACCACAAGTTCAGAAAACTGTTTTGCAAATCTAGTGGTAGTAATTCATAATCATTCCTGAAAACCCACACATGCCTGTGAAATCCAGCAGTCTGTTAAATTGTGTTTTTCTCCATTCATGACTAACACGCCCACCTTCAGGGCAGCTACTGAAGGGCTCCCACACGAGTAAACACACCACATGTAGGTTAACTAGAGCTGGTTAGAGTAAGAGGATGCATTAGCAGGCAAGAAATGTGATTCATTTATTACAACTGCTGTTTTCATGACTTTAACAGCACAGATGGTCATTTTTTTAAATAAAGTACGATCTTTGGGTGCTCAGAAGTTGTTCATAAATCAGAATCAAACCAACATTTTTGTTGCTCCCTCCCCAAACTTGAAAAATTCACATTTGGCCTTTAGGACTAAAACTATCACTAGAGGAGGCCTTTCACTGCTAAAAGGCACTATTAGTGGTCTTGATGCCTCACCTGGCTCAGAGTCAGAGTTCCCAGTTGGGGACTGGCAGAAACTTGAGGGCATGAATACATTGTTCTTGGGAACTGCAAAGTAGCAAACAGGCATTGCACTCAGCATACAAATCAATGTGTACACCACAAGCATGAACCAAGAAAAAACACAAACGCTTTGCTTAGTCACAATGAGACTTACCAGAATGTGGGGGTGGGAATGATGAGGTCCTTTCCCTTTTCACCGGGGGACAATAGCTTCCCTCATCTTTATCTGAATCTGCAATGGTATTAAAAATTGTACTTTAGTGTCAATAAACATCAGATAAAGAAATGATTAATAAATAACATGTTCTTTTTAGAGGCAGACTTACCTTCTCCATCCTCTGCACTTGAGCCCTCTGCAGATCGCTGTGAGGGAACACAGTGAACTTTTAATTTTCCTAAACAAGTAATCCTTAAAAACAAGACAGAAAAAAACCAACACAGCATCTGGCACAACATCTGTGATACTAAGTTTGGAGCTGTTGAAGAAAGATCTGTTTAGCATGAATATGTATCTGGGCAGCATTTAAATTTTAATAAATTTGTTAATAGAGACAGATGAGCGCTCAAAAACTGTACTTCAGATGGAATATTAAAAAAGAGAGAAAGACAGACTTACCTTCTGTGCTTTATCTTTTTGGAAAACAAAGACAGGGGGCGCTATGGCAGGCTTGTCTGTTAAGAAAAGTAAAGGCTAGTCATTGATGCACAAACCTGAAGTATAACAGCTGTCTTGTTTTTTTCTCTAAACCATCCTCTACATGTACAGAAGTGAAAAACAAAGATACTGAAATCTGACAGGCTAACTTGGTGGCTCTGTTATCTTCTAAAAATAAAGACAGCATTAGCCCTGGTTAAGTTAGAACATTTTGTACATGTGTGCTTATCAGCATTATCATATGACACTTGAACACACAAAATAACAGCACAGCTAAAAACACAGTGAAGACATTAACACAGAGGTGTTCAAACAATGGCCTGGGGACCAACTGCGGCCCTAAGACCACCTTACAGCTGATTCTGAAAACAAAATGAGATTTGGCCCACACTGGAACATAAAGCTTGTGCTTATGTGATGAAAAAAGACGTATCAGCACAAGCTTCACTGTGGCCGAGCTCCCTCTCTGCTCCATCTTCAGGTCTGGTACACAGTGCTTCTCATCTTCAACCAACAACACTTCTGAAGTTCGGCAGGTTGCTCTTGTTTTGTTTTTGAATGTGTCGATGAGCCACTTGCTTTCTTTCTGTTAGCTGTTCAGTGTTGCTATCATCTTCACCAAGGGTGGTTCTGGTGTGAACGGGGCCAATCAGGGCCCTGAGATCTGATAAGCTGTCACAAAATCTTTAACAACAATTAGCTGTCTGAAGGGATCTGTCATTGATGAAAAGCTCTCATATAGATTGATTTTTTTCTTTGAGTGCATTAAATAACTAAGCACATCTTAACCAAATGGATTAGATTTTTTTTAATAAACTCAAGTACATTAAAAGGGAAGCTTGTCAATGTAGCCCAGTTCTCCTTAATATTTTATCTGTGGCCCTCAGCGAAAAAGTTGCGACATCCCCGCATTAGCAAACAGTGTTACCACACATAAACTGGACTGATGCTGGCTGTTAAGGTATATTAAGAACTGCAGACACATTTCTGCTTGTTGTCTTTGCAAAAGACAGAGGAAGATGGCAGAGAAAGAAAGAAGTCTGCTGGTATGCCCCTCAAACAAGTGCACTAATTTTATTTTGATGGCTCACATTAAAATTAAAGCTTTTTCATACCTTTGTTGCACTAATCTGCTGCTATAGGCTAATCATGTCCAAGGATTACTCCCCAGCTACTCAGTTTCAACTGTCTCATTTAACTTAAGTGCAGGGTTATTAGAGAGACGACGCCAACATCATGACAAAGTCATAAACAACATAGGTCACAGCTACCTTGCACACACACAGTGCAGCTTGTAAATGAAGGTTCACTGTGACAGCAGAGGGTGAGCTGTGTTATTTTGAGTGAATCTCATAATGTGGGAAAGATAATGATAGCAATCTCAATTTATATATATATAATATAAATACATATGCATGAATCTATTCTAAGATGTTTAAAAGTCAGAAAAACCTGATGCTGCCTTACATATAAGGCTCTAGGCCCTTGGGGTGCCAGAGATCTCAAGGGGGGACAAAGACTCTGCCCGCTTTGAGGTTGTCAAAGAAAAAATAATGCTCAAGCAATTAAGGATGCATGATATTGGATTTTTGCCGATAATTGATATGCTGATATTTAATTCATTATTGCAGATGCTGATATTTCTGGTCAAGAGCACTAACTCTGTTCTTAACAATAAAAGGACTTGTTTCTTTCAGTGTTACAGTATATTTTTGCAAGGAACAGATGTGAAACAAGAGCATTCAGCTCTTGCAAAAATGAAACCCTTGATTTTTGGATCATGAATGAGATGTGCATCCATATTGTACATTTGTGTAAATATCTGCAAAAATTTCAATAGCGGTTGATACTGATACTTAACCTTTTAGGCTGATATCGTGCATCCCTAAAAACAATTATAGCACGTCTTCCAAGGTCTTTGGTAAGACTGTGCGGGCCAACTTTATCAGGGTTTAAAGCATTCAAACAACTACAATGGATGTCAAGTTCTTCATGAAAAAGTATCCATTTTGATGCATGCTGGTCCAGAGGAGGTTCAACTCTTCTCAGGTACACGTTTGGGGGCCTTTGGGAAAAAAACATAGGGACCCACTGAACCAGATAAACATCAGCCCCATAGTCACAATCAGAAATACCAGCTGTTATTCAAACACTGGTTTTAGATCTGTATCACAAAAACCCAGGTACTGGATTGGTACCTGAGTACGAGGGAAAAAGGTGAATCACTACTCAAAATCTACCAGGAGAGATGAAGGTAAATAGCGGTGAGTACTTTAGACAGTGTGTGAGAGTTTGCCATCCATGTTAAATACAAAATGAAAATGCCCTATGTAGAGCTCTTAGGACTTCTATTTAAGTTGCCAAGGTATTAATAGAGGTAGCGAAGAACGATATTGGATTTTTGCGATATACAATATTAAAAACTCATCATTGCCAATACTGGTATCAATATTTTTGGCAAGAGTATACGGTTTCTCCTTCACTAAAACTGGTCTACTCATTATATAGTGACAGTGTATTTCTGTCAGAAATTGATGTGGACCAAGGAAAACAACATTTCAATCTCTAATAGAGGACACAATTGTTCTTAAATTTTAAACATTCAGCATTAACAGGGTGAAACATTATGCTTCATTCATACATTCTGTGGGTTTTACTACAAATATGTGACTTACATGGCTAATATATATGGCCAAAATAACAGCTTTAAATATTGGCAGAAATTTTGTTATCTGCCGATACTGATAATACTGTGCATCCTTCAATATAGGCATTAGAATTTCTTTTACTTTAACACTGTACTGGAGTCAAAATTCTGGTAGTGTGATTAGCTGAGCTCATGTACCTCTAATTTAGCTACTTCTCCAAACAGAGACCTTCCAGACTGCCATCAACTCCATGTTATTTGCAAAGTCAAGCACTCTTAACTCCTCTTAACTCAGCTGCTCTTAACTGTCACAACGGCACCCCCAAAAAATAATTTGATAAAAAATATAGTTTTCCTGTTGTATTTACAAATATGAGCATTCATGTAACTACTGAGAAAATAAACAATAGTGCTTCACCCACAAATGTGAATCTGAAGTTGAAACACCTATCAGAGCTGAAGTTTTTCCTCCTTATTTCTTTAACTGCAAAGGACTAAAGTTTGAGGGCTGTACTGCTGCAAGTTTAATCTTTAACTTTATAAGAATGTGTTTTTGTTTTACTTTTACCATACTAAATTGTTTCAGGAAATAGTCACACAAACATCTAATTTGAGTATATAAAATGTTGAACAAACAGCAAGTTTTGATAGGCAAACCACAGATTACTGACTGTCAGAATGTTGTTCCAGAGTTGTTTGTGGCTTTGTAACAAGGAAGACCTTATTTGTTTTTTATGTTTCCTTAAAAAAGCATTTTTCAAATACTGTTGTGTAATCCAAATAAATATTTTAGTGTATTTCATTACCAGTGTTCAATGCATATACTATTTTGCAGTCATAATGAGAATTAATTCAGATATACTGTCACAGGAAAAAAAGACAACCAACGTTAGCAACTGGCAGGCCAGGTAATGACATGAAGCCACCTCAGCCCGGTTAACGCGTCTACCTCCACAGTGTAACCTCTGTAATCCTATAATGTAGCAGACAAAGGTTTTCCTTCGGCTGGGTTGGGCCTATTACACGGAGCAGGTGTAGCATCGCTGTGCGCCGTGCCGGAGCAATAATGCATGCTTCAGCATCAAAACAGCCGTCAGCACACAGCCTCGATTGTTTACTGCAGACATCCAGCGTCTTTATTAACAACCTTTCACTGCTAATGCTAACCGATTCTGTATGAAACACTCAAACGGCAGAAAACGTGATAATGTGCTGTGACCTATATTTAACACCAAGGCTCGGATTTCTGTGCGGCTTGCCGTCTGCTATCTTAACTAATCTATGTAAGAATTCAAGCATGCACCACTGATACTCACTACCGAAATTCAAGCAGCCAGAAATGTTCCCGGCTTATGTTCGCAAGCTAGCATTTACACTATCTGACCCAATCCAGTAAGTAGTCGGAGCCGCAGGTGTAAGGCTTTAACGAGTGACCGTGCTGTCTGGTGAATTTCAGCCGGATGCTGCCGAGGTTTGTCGTCATTTCAGAGGAAAATGAAACTGATGAGCTGCCCATGAAATCCCCCTCCTTACTTCTGCATTTCAAACAATTATTATCTCTGTTTAACCAAATCAATGTGAATGTTGTAACATCAACAGAATAAAGTAAATATGGCAAGAGTGACAACTCCTGATACAGATAATTTCAATTATTAGATCCGTTATACTAGGGATGCACAATATTATAGGTTAGATATAGTTATGGGCAGATAATAGCTAATAGTGGTATCTGCAGTCATGAAAAATTCTGCCAATATTTACAGCCTGCCATACACACTGGCTGCATGTATCTTCTTTATCAGAAGAATGTCTTAATGTACTAAGAAAAAATAAATTACTCACTTTTAAGTATCTTCTGTCCCACAGACCCATGTACACAGATTGACACAAATTCTGTTGTACTGTACCTAACAACTTCCTGCATAATTTCCACTCCTCGCCCTTGCACTACAGATCATACAGGCGTGTTTTTGTTGGCTCTTTTCACTTTTTCCCCTAATATCTTGTACATATTCTATTTCTTACCTTTAATTTCTATTTTACAAATATATGCTCTCATCTGCACTTAGAGAGTTAAGTTAACCAGCATCAAATTCCTTGAATGTCCAACATACCTGGCCAATAAAGCTGATTCTGCTGCGGCATAATGTTCACCTTAATTTCACTTATTGTTACTTTCACACATCAACATCATTTTTTTTGAGAAAAAATAGAATGCACTCAGAGAGCGCAAATCTCCACCAAAGTAACCCACATATTGCTGTTACATCTATAACCAATAGTTCCATGATAATGTTATCCTCATAATATGACTCCTTTACTCTGAAAACCAACACCTAGCACTCAGAATCATGTTAATATCATCATTAGACAATTATTGAGAAAAATGGTGTTTATCAGGATCATCACCAAAATCTAATCCTTTATAAGTTGGGCCATTACCTACATCTACTAAAAATTGTATTAAAATCTGTCCAGTAGTTCTTGCATAATTTTACTAACAAAAAACAGAAACGGGGCAAAAAACATAACCTGCCTGGCAGAGGTTAAAACACACACACACACACACACACATACACATATATATATATATACACATATGTACACATTAGTATTTGCAATGAGTTCAGAAATTTTGGCAAACATCCATTATCGTGCATCCCTACATTGTATGCACCATTACAGTAGTATAATGAAACAAATGCATGTCATTTTGTGGCTTCGGGGCCATATACTTCAATGTGTCACTCTGTCATTCATTGTGCTACACAGTTTTAAAATACTCATTATACTCACACTATATAAAGATAACAGGACAACTAACAGAATTTAATAGAATTATGTCAGGCTAGTATCACCGGGTAAGTATTTCTTGTTAAACCTAAAGAAGCATTAATACATTTTAAACCACTACTAGCCCTCGTTGGCAAACAGAGTCGTCACTCAACACGGTCACCTCTTTCACTGCAACACCGGCTGTTTCCCCTAAATTAGCTTAGCTTACAGGCTACAGTTAGCCTGCTTAGACGCTCCATCCCGTATGAGTCATCTCGCTTGATAAACTGTGACACCAACAGTTTAACTCTACTCAACCACAATTCAACAACACAATGATAAACAACATTAACTCGTAAATGGGGGAAGTATAAGTCACTGATCCGGAGCTAAGTGTAAGAGTTCACGCATTTCTCAGTACGCGCCTAAATGAACGTCAAGCCATCCTGCAACTGTATGCTAGCTGAGTTACATTAACCCCAAATTACTTTTCAGCATGGACTATGAATCAAAACACTAGAAGCAGCAATGCAACTGTTTTTACAACAATATGATATAATCCACTTTGGCCTGGTTTGCATCAGCATCTTATCTTTCGGTTCACCACAAATGGCAAAACATACTACCTATAAATAACCGGGTGCTAACCTTATGCGCTAGGCTAGCTAATGTAAAGCGAGGGCGTTCCGTAACACTCCAGACATTAGCCACATCCCAGCCGTTAGCATTGTTAGCCCGAACGCTAACGTCGTTGTCTTGTGAGCGCCGCGGAGCATCAATTCACCTCTAACTAAGTATTAACACGCAGTCGAGCGGCTTCCCTTCAGATATCAAATATGCAGATTATGTTTAGGCGACGTTTCTGAGAGGCTTAGTCTCTGTATTGTTTTTCTCTCACTGCCACTTACTCACCTTCGTTTGCCAAGTCCGCCATTTTACTTCGACGCTCACACACCCACAACCCACCGCGCAGATAACACAGGCTGAGGCAGGGATGTTTTCACACACCGACACGGTTTACTCCTGCAGTTTGGGACCCCCTGCCCTCCTCTGTGCCCAAGAATTAGGCCACTAGAACATAACGACACTTCTCTGACATCCTGTTTGTGTTTCTACTTTGAAAATGTTTCTAACGGTCTCAAGGATACGTTTAACGCTTGTCTTGGATGGTTTCAACAGCCAGAACTTCTGAGGCCTGGGATGGAAAATGTGGTTTTTAAAAACCCCTTTCCCACCAAATCATTCACAATTAGTGGTACATGAAAGTAAATGATAATGATACATTTTGTGAGTTTGGTGAACAGTTTTACAAATACATTTCAAAACTCTAAAACCCAATTCAAGTGGAGTTGGGAAGTTGTCCTGTAAAACATAAATAACCAGAAAGCACTCGGAGAGACCAGCCGCCAAGTTAGCTCACATATTGCTGTTACATCTATAGGCAATAGTTCCATGATAAAGTTACCATCATAATAGGATTTCTTGATCCTTCTCTAATGGTGGTAATGTGGATCACCACCAAAATCTAATCATTTTTAATTTGGACCATTACCAACATCTCCTGAATATTTCAGCAAAATCGGTTCAGTAATTTGTGCGTAATCTTGCTAACAAACAGCCAAACAGACTTACAAACAACTAGAAAGCACTCAGAGAGCACAAACCTTCACCAAGGTAGCTCACATATTGCTGTTACATCTATAAGCAATACTTCCATGATAAAGTTACCATCATAATATGATTCCCACGCCTAGCACTCAGAATGATGTTGATGTCATAGACAGTTATCAAGTGAAAATGATCATTCTCTAATGGCAGTTATGAATATCACCACCAAAATCTAATCATTTTTGAGTCGGCCCATCACCAATATCTCATGAAAATTTCAGCAAAATCTGTCTCACAGTTTTTGTGTAATCCTGCTAACAAACAAACAAACATATGCCAGCAAAAACACAACCTCCTTGGCAGAGGTAAAAACAGTATCCATTTTAAACCTGTTTTCTATTGAATTCACTAAAAAGACAGTGTACTTCATGTTCAAACGGAGAAATTTGATTGTGTTTTTGCAAAATAAATAAATATTCTGAATTTGACGCCTGCAGCAAAGCAGAAATAGAAAAGAATTCAATCTGCATGGCTTCAACAGTTCTCGAGTTGTGTAAAGGAAAGATGATGTAACAGAGATAAGCAAGCTCCTGTCCCAGCTTTTTTGGAATGTGTTGCAGGCATCAAATTTAAATTGGGTGAATATTTGCAAAAAAAACAATTAAATTAATGAGTTTGAATATTAAATATCTTGTCTTTGAAATCAAATGAATATAGTTTGAAAATGATTTGCAAATCATTGCATTCTGTTTGTATTCAGGTTTTACACAATGTCCCAACTTCATTGGAAATGGGGTTTGTAAATATCAGATGAAGGTTTAGGGGCCTTACTCCTGTTTCAGCATCTCCCTCAGGAAGATGATGGAGTTTATGCTGTTGTCATGGCGATGGCTTCACTCTAATGATGAGACATCTCAGAGAGAGGAAGTGCTGAGCAGTTATGATAACAAAAAAACAAAAGAAAAACCACAATTTTTGGACTACAAGCCACATCACATAGATTGTATTATTGATATTTTCCACATTCAAGGTTGTTTGTAACTATTCGAAACAGGCCTCCATGGGCTATGAGCCTTTAGTAACAGACAATGTTTTTTTTCTGTAAGGCCCAATGAATAAGTAATGAAAATAAGGTTGAAATGATAATCAATCAGAATCATCCCAATTATGAGCCCTTAAGTAGTATTGCACTTATTTGGGGTGTAAGAAAATAACATCACACCAATATTTGCAATTCTTTACTGCTTGAAACTATATCAGTATCTCTAAGTGCAATCAATATTTCATCAATCAATGATTTATTGAAATTTGGGACTTTTTAAATTGAAGTTTACCCTCAGGCTTCTAGATAGCAACAAGCATTTAACCATTTGGCTCTCTATGTCATTCACTGTTATTTCTGTCACTGCGACAGACATTTAAGTTTACCCATGTTCCAGGGACCATGTTCATAACACTGATTAGAAACAGTGTTGTAAACCTATATATTATGGGTTGTAAACAAATAAAATACACACACACATAAATGTATAGACTTGTCATGTAGAACAATATACAGAGAACAAGACAGCCAGATATCCCAGGTTTTTACCTGTCCCCTCTTGACCCTTCCTCAAACCCTTGAAACCTTGAGGTCATAATTGAAAAATATTCAAGTTGTATCAACAAAAATTACTCAGGCTTTCATTTCTGGGTAAAACTCTTTTAATATCTCTGCATGATTCTAAGCAGTTTATTCACTCTTGGCTGCTGCAGCCCAAGCTTTAACTGGAAAGCCCATTTCCTCCATGTTCGCAGTTTTTGGATTGATTTAGCTTTTTTTTTTTTGTTGTTGTCTTAGAAATCACCTAACAGGCTGGCTCTATCTTATACTTCTGCCTCTAAAACCCATATTTTATGATGGGCACTCAGATCAACAGATTATTTGCTTCTGACTGCCCTAAAGGTCAAAGTTCAAGCTCAGGGGGTGACCAGGTGTTAATGTTGGAAGCTTCCGCTTTGCTGTGCTTCACATTACCTGTTTTCAAATCAAACCCTAAATCCCTGGCTTTGCCCTTGCATCATAGTTTATGCTTATCTCTTTCTTTCTATTTATTCTATGTTGTTTTTAACCTCCTACATTTCTGTCGAGTTGTTCTTCAGTTTGATTTCTTTGTTTTATTTTGCTGTTATTTCATGTTTACGTTGCTCATCATTTTGGTAAGCTCTGGTTGTTTTAAATGTGCTTCATGAATAAACACATTTGATCTGGAAAAGCTGCCTTCCTACTGCCAAGATACTGGTCATGTTGATAGTCATTTTTCCTGTTGCTCTTGCTTTAGTTTTGCAAGCTGCTGTTTATTTACTTCTCTCATTCATATGCTGAAAGGCTCTTTGGTGGTAACCTCAAGCATAAAAGAAAAAAAAATATGTGGGTTGCCAAACAAAGCCTAACTCAAATATTGTGGATCAGGATTTTGTCCCTCATATGACTTTGTCAAACAAAACCCATGCAAGTCAATATTTCTAAACAATCTCAATTTAGGAAAGCCCTCTGAATGTATTTGCTCCCAAAATGTTTGTGTGTACTTGTATTCTAACCAACATGTGAAATCCCTTTGAAATAAGCATTGTTTACTCCAGTTGCACCGTCCTTAAGCACTGTTTTTAGTACATTAGTGTTGTTATGGAAGCCACATTTCCTACACTGTAAATCAAATATGAAAGGATTATGGATCTCTCTGCTCTTCGGACGGGTTCCCACATCTGTGCACAGGCCACACAAACACATTAGTGCCACATGTTTAGACATTTTGGGTCAAAACAAAGCAAGAGTACAGATCTGACCCATTTTTCCTCAGCTGCTACTTCTGGACAAATATATTTTTTGCGTCTTTGTAGTGGTTTTAGATGGCCAAAGACCATAACTGCTGCTTTGCCGTGCTGCACCTTAAAGGCCACGCAGTTCATTCCAAGTACCACAAGAGGGCAGACTGCCATGCAAAGCTTCAAGATAGGCCTCAGTTAGACAGCAGATAAAACCCTGCAGCTAAAGCCTACACCACATTCACTATCACAGCTATCACAGACACCTCAATAAACTAAATAAATGGAAAAGTTTCCATATTTCATCACTGGATGTTCTCTCCTTTAAACATTCTAAAATTGAACATAATATTCTAGTTTACTTTCTTTTCTTCAGCAAACTCGCTTTGGAGAGAGAGAGTTGTCTGTGAATGGTGAAATTCTGAATGTAAAAGATGACTTAAAAATGTACAGGGCATGGCTTAAAACTGTTGCATATTGTTTTACTTTGGTCCCCATGCTATTTTTATTGTTGATATATCTGTATGGGGACCTCGAGCATCCTGAACAGAGCCTTTGAATAAAATGAGCAAGAGTACAATATGATAGGAAATATTAATATATAATCTAACATATTATGATACAATAATATACCATTTGATGTCAAATGACTCCATACTATACCTCTACTCTAACATGTTACCATACAATGAGATGTGATGTATGATTTTATATAATACCACACAACACAATCATATAGTGCACACTACAATATGATAAGATATCACACAGGATGCTATATTGTAGCAATATTGCTGCCTTCAAATGGGAACTGAAAAATTCCACCAAAACAAGTAGTCCATGAGCCGGGACCCCAAATTGGGCCACCGACACAGGAGGGACTGAATCTGATAGGGATTATTTTGAAAGGGAGTAGGAAATATGTGGCAATTTATAACCCCCTGCCAAAACATACATTTTGAAATGATACATAGAACAAAATAATGTATTCAACTTCAAAATGATGGTTCTCCCCCATTACTGACCCTTTCTCTTTGACAGTTTGTACAAATATAGCTCAGGCTATATATTTTCTAGGTCAGTTTTTAGAATTGACACGTCTATGAATAATTTCTGCTAATGGTAGGGACAACACAGTGACTATCCATTACATAAGATGCATTTCTATTTTAATGAACGATAACAAAAACGTTTCCCTGCATGTGCTGTTAAGCAATTTCTTGCTGCAACAAGACATCCAAACCTTGCCAGGGGCTGTTAAAGAGTTCACTGATAAACATCTGAGATGACAAATGAGCTTTAGTTCACTAGCTTTAGTTCTTACTTTAGTCCACTTGTCTCCACTTACCTCCCTCCCTTTGCCCACACACCCAACACAGCATCGTGTGGATTTGCTGTTCATCATGAGACTGGGGTCCACATTCAAGATTTCCTGCTGCTTAACAGAAGGTTTTTTCTTGCCGCCATGATGGAGGGATTCATGTTTGGCTATATGGATTCATGTTGGGTGTTGGATGTATATATTTGTATATATATGTATATGTGTATTTTTATATGTATATATGTATCTATGCATATATGTGTATCCATAATATGAAGAGCTTTGTGCTCTATTGTAAAGTGTCTTGAGATAACACTTGTTATGAATTGGCGCTATACAAATAAAGATTGATTGATTGATTGATTGACAAATGCATTCATATTACTCGAATAAAAAGCCTTCACAGTACAACATGCCTTTAGCGGCGTGCGAAAGAGAGATTGGCACTGCATGCTTCACATACATACAAAGGCAGACACACACACTCACAGCACTACTGTGCCCAGCTGAGTTTGCATGCCGCCCCTCACCAATGTTAAGCCTCTGATATTACCTCTGAGGAAATGGGGGTCGAACTTTTCCCTCCCATCCATCCCTGCAATGTTCACGATAAAGCTGAAATGTCACAGGGGCGTAAATACAATTTTTTTCAATTTGATATCACACAATGAGATGGTGTTGCAGTGGGATAAAATAATTTACAATGTGATACAATATAATATCATAAAATAGATAATACAGCAATAAAATTGTTCATTAAATGATACATGATGCAAGACCATAAAATTCAGTTCATGGCAATATGGTCCATACTGATAAAAACTGCAATACAGTAAACAATGTAACATTTAGATACTACACTGCACATTACAAGTGATGTAATATAATTTGATACAACGCGATATAACAAAAAAAAAAAAAAAAATCATTTAATCCACCAAAGTAGGCTTTTGTATTGTTTCTGTTGCTGTGCTGTAATGTTTTTGGTGTTGAGGATTAAATTCAACACTGCTTGGCTGTTTTTTTACTTTTTGTTTGGATTTCCAACAGAGCTGCATTATTCTAGCCATACAATACAGAGAAGTTATGATCTGTCATCTTGGTCTTCTTTTACTTTCTTTAAAACATAGTTGGTGTTAAATCAATAGCAACACAAATTTTAAAAGTTTCCATCACAAAGTGACCAGAAACATAATGCCAATAAAGCTACAAGGGCAGAGTGCACACAACAGAAACAAAAAGAAACCGACTGTTTTTATTGTGTCTTCATTTATGGTCACTGTAAGGAACACAGACTAGAGTGTATTTCACAACAGTTGGAGTTGCACAATGTTGACCAAAATGTCATAAAGAATCATTCTTTGAATTTCCCTTCAGGCTAATGTCAAGCAAGCCTCAGCATGTGTTTGTGCTGTTTGCCACAGAATATGCTAGAGTTTGGCTTGCTCTTAAAACCAAACACTTTCACTTTTGCTCCTCTTCACCCATGGAGCTGATGTCCAGCATCCAAGGCACAATGACTGAGTCAACAGTCAAACTGATGGAGGGCCAGAACAATCAACTCTCATCAAAATGCTGTTTTACTTCAGATAAACGTTTGTGCTGTTTTGGCAGGACTGAATACTTGTTTTCCTCTGTGCAGCCATAAGTTAACCTCGCACACCAGATGGACTGTTCAATATATCTCACTAGTCCATCCGGGATAGAGCCCACAGAAAGTTTTTGGGGAGGTTTGAACCTTTCACCTCCTTATCCGTGAGGTGATTGGATGATCGCTTAATCGATCAACATTTATTACAGGCAAATCAGATAATGTAGTAGGTGGGCACTACTGCACTACAGAATGTGAGTCACTTTGTAAAAAAAAAACTCTGGTCAAAACCTGTCAGGAGTAAAGTAAAAATATCCTTACTATAGAAAAGTTTGTGCTGTTGGTATTTGTGTTTAATTTAAGAAAAAAAAAAAGTGGGCAAGATCTGACAAAACTGTTACCGAAGCTGTTAGCATCCATGCTGATCCCTGTACGTGCTGTCACTTTCTCCTGTCATCTGCTCCAAGGTCGTTCCTCCTCCTGCTCTATTGGATGCTGATTGGACCATCCCGCTTTGGGCCGCTCACAGTCGTAGGTTGGAGTTCAGCAAGATTCAAAAGTCTCTCATCAGGCAGATCCAGCAGCTGAGCGAGGTTAGGCATTAGTGTCCATCCATCTGTGTTAACACAATAACTGAAGGATGTTATGAGGAACTTCACTCAAACTTTGCACATGAAGTATTTCCATTCTGGCTCAAGGATTCACTGATTAATCTCCTTGGCCAAGGTAATAATCAATAATAATAACTGATCGATAAATAGATAGCCGTTATTGTCCAAATGGGAAATTTGTTTTCACAGTCTGTACAACAATAAATTCACAAAATGTGAATGCAAAACATGCAAAAGAAAATACATCGTATTGTCACATGAACATTCTGTTCACAAAACAGAGCTCAGTACAGAGCAACATTTAATACTACAGGCTGCTGAGGTGCAGCAGACATGCAGCTCTTGCCAAAGCAACCCCTTCTCCATTTCAGAGTCCTGTATCTAAAGCCTTATTGCAGCAGTGTGAATAATAATAATAATAATAATAGTAAAAATAGTGATGTTTTGGATCCCCTAGAATAACTTTCTATGAACAGGCACAACCTATCATAAAATACAAAACTAGAGATGGGTTAACATCACTTACCGTCTCTGCAGCAGGTCATCACAGGACTCGACAACACTGTCTGATGAAAAAACATGTTTAATTCCAAGAATTAGGTCCAGCATGTTCAAGCAGGAGAGTTTTTCCATTTTAATGCTGCTCTCTACTTTTCTGCAACACTGACAGACACTTATATGATGTTATGCTGTAATAAGTTACCATGCTATCTGGTGTCCTCTGTGGTCTGCTGTAGACACCAGTGAGCCTTAAAAGCCCCTCTTCTTTTGGTGTTTGAAGTTTATTGCATTCATTTCCCAAGGAGTGTTAAAACTGATAAGTGTGTTCATCTGTACAATGGTTCATAAGACGTTTGACCTTCACTATTAAACAATAACTCGTTTTGCAGATAGCCTTGCCTGCTTGCTACCTTCCAATAATGCAGAAGGTGTCTCGTGGTCATTGCAACACCAGCCGTGATGTAATGATATAAGATCAGCCCTGCCTTTTAGCGTGATTTGGCCAGATCTGGCCAGCTTTTAAATACTGCCGTGTACAACCAAAATGATTCAAATCAGATATGCAATTTTTTTTTCTCAAGTGAATTGTAACGAAGCACAAGCTGTACATTAGGGCCTGGTATTTCCAGCAACCTCATGATATGATATGTATCCCGATACATATAAATTGTGGACATTGACTAAAACTTTCACAGAACGACTTTGTTGTTCTTTTGTTCATACAAAAACAGAAAGGTTGATATCCAAAGGATTCTACCACCCAAGACACTTATATTTCACTTCTTCTGAGATTTATGAGGAAATTTAAATTTTGGAACATGCACTTTGGCTTCTACCACCACCCTTTGAGCTGCACCATACAAGATACTGTATTTAGCAACTGCTGTCAAAGCATTTAGGGCCATATCGATTCTGTAAATTCAGTATCAATACACACATCAGCAAAGAGGAAGTGACAATATTTTGCTGTATTGATATTTTGAGCACAGGCCTACTGTACATGTGAAAACAACAGAGGACACATCTCCATCAAAAATAAATGAACATGTGGTCAATTAATTACAGATTGATTCTTTTGTTTAAAGATGATACCAGGGCTCTTCACAATGGCTAACAAACAGCAAAGGCAGTCCCGACCGTAAACACTTGTGGCATTTATAAATCACTCCTCTGCTCCATCATCAGCCCAAACAAATTGTCTGCTTCAGAGATTTAATAGTCACCATACAATTGCCTTTAGGTTTAGAAAATGAGTCCACAAAAACGAAAACCCTGACCCCAGGACCACTGTAACATGTCCATTCTTGAAACTATCTCAGCTAACATAAACCTATCCCACTGTCTCATTTACACCACACAGAGCAAAGAGGAATTTGATGTTTTCAAGCTATGCCAAGAAAACATGATGTATGGCCAAACTCATATTGCCATGCTTGTTTTCATTTTTCTTGAACAAAAACATTTTGTTCATAAATGGATGGTTGCATTAGATGTCGAAGTTAAATCAGTTTCATTATTCAGTCTGCAGAATGTGGGACCACTATGCCTTCATCTCTCCTGCAGAATTGTTAAAACTGTGTGCCAAGGCAAACCTTCTAAGACTCCGATCAGTAGAGATGTCCTCTTTAATAAGCATGCAGAATGTCAGTGACGGTGAGAGGATAAACAACACATCACACTGTCTGAAAGTTCTAAAGAAGACAACACAGTGAATCACCACATGGCTTGAGTCCAATCGCCACTGGCATTGGACCATCATCTTCTGTCTGCCATTAATCCATCATGATATTTCTCTTAGGGAGCTACAACCAGGAATACAGATCACAACAGCCAACTTCAGCATTTTTTCTCCAGGTTGTTCTTCCTCTGATCTCTTTCATGTTGAAGTTAGCTGTCAGCAGTGAACAAGACCAGAATTGCACAAAAAAGACTAGGTCAATTTGTGGATAAATCATGGCACAGAATTTTTTTGATGAACTCTGTAAAGGGCTGGGTGGCATGAAGCAATAAATTTTGAGACTCTTTATGTAGAATGTAATGTAGTTGTGACTTTATCTCTGCATTACACAATGTGATCATCCTGCAGCAGAATGGAAAACAAACCACTCAGCCTTGGTGTCAACTTAAGCACTTGTATATTGACTGAACAAATTTTAACAAGTCAACCACAGACCAGAGCTTCTTTACTAGTGAAATGGATCCCAAAAGTGAATTGCAGAGCTGCTCTCCATAAATCACAAATAGGGGTGTGTGCAGACAAGGTGGCACAAAGAACTGGCTGGGGCTGGGCCGCTGAAAGACCCAGTAGGAGCCCTATCCAGATGTGATTTAGTTCTGAATACCCATGCGCTGGATCAGACACGCTAGTGCCAACACAGCCTCAGCCTGGCAGCTGATCCTCTAACTGGTTTCTCTTTTTAATTGTCCAGTATTTGTTACCATCCCAACTTTTGTTTAGGTTCACACAATGCAATACATAGTCCAACACTGAGGGCCCAACAGTTTAATCCAACTGACCTTACAAAATAATAATACCAGTATGGAAAAAAGGCCAGTGACATTTTAGGAAAAGTGGGTTTACATTTTCATACAGACCACATTCTACTGAACAGCCTATGAATACATGTGTATTTTTGTTTTTTAACATGAAATGTGAGTATTTGGGTAACAGGGATTCGCCAACTTTTTTTTTTCTTTTCATGGCTTGCCTCATGCTGGAGTCCACGACAAGCAGATAGACACCATTCTTTTGACTCTGCGTACAGTAACAAGAAAGAAATGGCCAAGCTTGCCCGCCACTGATTGGCTTAGCACAAACACTGGAGTCAATGGGTAGTGTTAGCCTTCCTCTGCGTACAGTCATCAGATAAACTCTTCAGCAACTCTAAATGGTCCTGTGTGCTTGTTGTGATTTTTTTTTTTTTTTACTGTGTTATGTTTAGTTATCTTCTACTATCGTCGTATTATCTTCTTCTACTCATAAACAGAGGCTTAGTTTTTTTGACCTGAACATTGAGAACCAAGTTGTGAGTGACCCGTTCGTTTGTGAGTCATTCCTAAATGCAAGTTGCCTGCTTTGGGAAATGCTCGCAAACCAATGGCTCACTCACAACTGTGAATTAGTTGTAAAGTTCACTTTAAAGAGCTGTTCAAATGACTCGACTCGTTTGTGACCATCACATTTCTAGCGCAAACCACCGCGGAAGTAGGTCAACAAAACTCCGCCTCTGTTTACAAGCAGGGGAAGATAATATGATGATTGTAGAAAACAAAGTAACATAACATGGTAAAAAAAAAAAAAAATGAGTCACAACAAGCACAGGTCAGTTTAGAGCTTTCAAGAGTTTATCTGATGACTGAAGGCAGAGGCAGGCTAACACTACCCATTGACTCCAGTATTTGAGCTGAGCTAATAAGCGGTGGGCAAGCTTCGCCCGTCTTTTTCTTTTAACTGCTTTTTTGAATCTTTATAGCCCCTCATGAAGCTGGGCCCCAGAAAGCTTTCCCTTTTATTCCCCCTCATGGGCGGCCTTGCATGTGAATACACAGTTAAATGGTTAAATCCAGGTAGCAAAACAGCTGGGATCATATTCAAGAGATGGTTAAATTATTTAATATCTACTTTCTGCAATACAGGACCAAGATAAAGAATTCTTTCCCTGTGTTTTAAAACACTGTCACAGTCCAAAGTGTAACCCAGATGCCTTCAACCAGATGTGAATTAATGACGTGGAACAAATGGGTAGCATCTCCAAGGACTAGTTCATTTTGGCAGAATTTTGATCAAAAAACTTGAGATAAAGTTATAAAAAGTGGTGTTTGGTTATACTAACATATAATCACACAACCAAGGCAACCATTTTAAAATGGTTTTGAGGGCATTTGATACAGTTTCAGCTCCTGAAAATATAACAACAGCATTTCCTTCCATTTCCATGCAACATGATATATTAAAAGAAAAAAGATTAAGTTCCTCCTAGCCAAAAAAAAAGGCCAACTTAACCCGACTGAGACACAGACTGTAGAAAATGCTGATTCATTTACTCTCGCATGACACAAACAAAATTATAGCAAATGAGGGAAATTGATTTAACACTGCTTCAGACATTGAGGCCATTTAGTATAATAAATTATAAAAGGACTTAAGCTTGTTAAGCACTTAGAATGCAGGTCGTACTTGACCATTCATGACCAATCATACCTAGAGAGTTTTTATGTACCAGCTAATCACATTTATACACATTCACAAATCATTGACACAGCAGTGGGAGTAATTTAGAGTCTTATCCAAACACTCAACATCATATAACAGTCCCCAAAAGTTGGAACAAAAACTTTCAGTGAGGCATCTTTTTCTTACTACGGCCCTGAGGACTGCACCTGATGTTAATGTTTTTAAAAACAAACTCAAGACCTACCTTTTGAGTCTGGCTTTTACCTAAATTACCTTTTAGTGTTTTTATTCTAATTACAGCACCCTTTTATTATTATTTTATTTTTTACATCATTCAATTTATTATTTTTTAAACATATATATATATCATTAAATAAAAAATATATCATTAAATAAAAAAATATATCATTAAATAATATATCATTAAATAATTTTTTTTTATTTAATGATATATTCAATTTTACACATTAACCTACCCTCCAGTGTTTGCTCATTTTAAACCTCAAAGGTGGTGTTTCCTTGGTGCGCACTGGGTACAACAATGTTCCTGTTCTACTATTGTCTTTTATTTATGATGCACTGCGTACAGACTACGGGGTGGGTTTAGGAGTTGGGCGGTGTGGGTTTGGGTCATACTTCCTTTTATCTTATCTTAACTTATCTGTCTGTTGTAAAGCACTTTGTGCTACATTTATTGTGTGAAAAGTGCTATATAATAAAGTCTGATTGATTGAGGGAAGCAGAAGTAAGTGATTGAACCCTAGGGATTGGACCAGATTCACTTCTGCTCCACAGCTCCTCAAAGCAACGTTAAGCCATCTGTCAGTGTTTCTGCTTTTCTAAAGCGCGAATGAGAAGCACATAATGTGACTGTTCATCAACAATAAAAACACTCTGATTCTGATCAACTTTGTCATCAAGAGGAGAGCTTAAGCCAGTATTGTGCATCAGAAATAAAAAAGCAGGTCCATGAGACGCCTCATTGAGCTTTGACGTGCTGTTTGGATGTCAGTTCTGTCTCAGAGTGATCAGCACTATCAGATGTCCACTCAGGCGCTCCACGCTCATTAATATCTGTCACAAAGGCTGCAACAGCAATCCAAGTGAAAGAACACGGAGGCTTAATTCTGGGGATCAAAAGTGAAAGCCTTTCATGCAATATGACAATGATGACATGTGTTTTAAAGCAAAACCTCTCGGTTCTCATGTTTCCTGCAGCTCAAGGTCAAAGTCGTCTGAGAAAAACTGACAAGTATATCAGAAAAGGTCAGCAGGTTTCTCTTGATCAAGTCATTGAACTTACAGTAATTGACAATCTTGGAACAAATAAGCCTTTGTGTTAAGATGGTAAGTTACTTTATAATATAATAGTTACTGCCTTTTTATCATTTTATTTCTTCTTCTCGTCAGCTGTAGTGATTAAACCTGCCTATCAGACTAAGCAAATACATTCAGATAAAACCTTTACAGCCCGATAAAGTGCTGTCTGCTCCCAGGGGAATTACATCAATATGCAATCAAAAGTAAATAAGTAATAGAAAAATTCTCTGTTTATAAGCAACATCACCACGGTGACTCTCAATAACAACTACATTCAAGTTTTAGACGCAAAAAACAAGCGTAACTACTTGACACTATTATATCCAATGATGTAGAGATGGACTGAAAATACACTGAAATAAGAATGAATATACAGAAGATAGATTGGTGCGCATTGTGGAAATGCATTTCGATAACAGCTGCTGCATATAATAGCACACAAGACTTTTAGTGTATTCAACATGGCCCCACGTGATGGAGTACTTCTAGGTGTGAGAGACAAAGTCTTCTGCATCATGACTTCTCCCTCAGTACACAGGTAAAATAATAGGTACTTTTATTGCATGCATTGCAGGACAATAACATCAACTCTCACATTTATAACGTGCTAAAAGTTACTCTGTTCAACACCCGCTCCTCTGTCTTTGCCGCTGTTTCCCTTTCAATGTTTACCCAGCCTAGAAAGAAGTTTACAGTGCCAGTAGCTGCTTGAAATGGCACATTCCCCTGTAATATCTTTACCATAGATACGTTTGTAGTGTTATTATTTTGTTTTCAGTAAATAAAGAAATGCAGTCCAGACTGGATGAAACTACTACAGTCACTTCCTGCTGTTGTTTGACCCGTAGCTCTCACCTTTTCCTGCCCTAAAGGACTCCGATTGAGCCGTCCCACTTTGGGCCACTCACACTGTTGTAGATTGGAGCTTAGCAAGATGGTTCTGCCTGATTATAGGCATTAAATCAGGCTGATCCATCTGCACTACAAGGTTACAAAATGCATAAACATATAAAATCAAGTGCTATCAAATATTACTTAAAAGTTGCATTATTCCAATATAGTTCACCTTGATCTTACAGTAAATAACTGATATGTGTGAAGCTGATGACTTTATACTGTATGTACATGCAAAATTACTGAGGCTGTAATGTAAAAGGGCCTTTTCTGAGTTGTATTAGTTATACCATCATGCTATAGTGTGTTTGCATGCATCCTGTATTTATATGACAAGAATTATTTATCACTTTTTAAGTAAGGAGATGCAAAAATCAGATCTTTGTTTGAGCTAAAAGACCTCTGTATAATATAAGGCTGATGATTGCTGCAGGATAAACTTTAACACTCGCTTTGTCACACAAAACTTACATTGTCTGAACCTTTTTTCTCATCTTTTTGTACAATGATTTTCTTAAATGCCAGGATTTATTAAGTAAAACTTTTTGTAAGAGAGATAAGGACAAGTATTGAAAGATTGATGGCACTAAACACCTCTACTCAACAGTGATTACTGCAGTCTTAAATGTTGCTCAATCTGTAACTGTCAGTGTAAAAGGATGTCACAACATTCAAGAGTTTAACACGACAGACTCCAAAAACAACCTCTGGCAATATATGAGCATATTTAAAGAGCTCTGTTTCGTATTTCATCAGTAATTTGTAAGAACATACACATGCCTTAGTTCATGCTGCCGGTAATGACTACATGTGGGGTCCCCCAAGGCTTCATTCTAGGGCCTCTCATTCTTTATATTGATATGAAACAAAGGTTTACATAACAGTGTCACTGCACAATCTCAATCCTTTTCAGCATTGAGCACATAAATGAGTTGGTGGGCCAATATTTCCTATCTGAACCCAAACAGGAGCAACTGAAATCAGTGCTGATTTAGACCACCTTTAAACTAGACTGATGTCAGCCAATCACGGGCTCACATAGACACACAGAAACAGACAATCATACACACAAACACACTCACCTATAGCTAGAGTCACCAATAGAGTGGCACAGGGATGATGTATTTTTATAGGCAGACAAAGAAGTTAGCATCATGCTGGTTCTCTCGACTAAAAGCCTGTGGGATTATACACTCCGGTCTTGGATCATTGCTTTCTTTCTGATTATCTCGATCAAACCAAACTTCAATGATTTTTAATCTAAACATAAAGAGTTATTATTAAACTACTATGGAACTACAACATGGCAGTTTGACTTTACAGTCTGTCCAATGTATGATGTCACACTGTTACCTCGTATGAGAATTTTCTCTCAATCAAATGACCCGATCAAGTTACCGCTAATGGTTGTGTTGTAAGTATTTTATTTATTAAAAAACAATCAGAAATGCATGCAGCAGGATCCTCATCCATTTTTGTCAGCCTTGTTAGCAGTTTACTGGCAATCCTCCTTTTAAGAACACAATAACGCAGGGATTACACTTTAAAATCCTGTGTGCATGTGTTTATCGTAAACCCTATTTTGGGTAGTTGGGTAAGAATATTCTCTCATATACATTCGGCCTTGAGAAACAAGAAAGTGCTAAATGTTAACTCATTTCTGCATTTTTGACTCATTCCTGCACCACTGCACTGGCCTGGGAGGAAACGAAAACCTTGAGAAAAGTGACATATGCACAAGGAGAACATGCAGACTCCACACAGAAAGGCCCTCACCAGACCTGGGAGTCGGACCTACAACCTTCTTGCAGCGAGCCACCAGGACTACCTGGAACATTATGTACCCATCAAACTGTTTTTTTTCCCCCGAACACATATCTAAATAGTGTTAATTGTGTATAAAACAACCTTACATTGAGTCTGAAAGATGCTTTAATAATAAACTTTCCTTGCCTTCCCTTACCTTTGCAGAAAGGCCACCTCTCTGATAGTTTTGGAGAGAATTCAGAAAAATCCCCAATCAATGTGTGTTAACATGCGTGTGTTCGTGTAAAACTGTTGAATGTGCTGCTGTCTTGGCCAGGACACGACACACTTGAAAAAGAGATTTTTAATCTCAATCAAGTTTTTTCCTGGTTAAATAAAGGTTAATAAATTAATAATTAAACATAAAAGGAAAAGAAAGACAGTAACATGGGGAAAAGATTAGCGTGTTCATGGAAATATGATCATCGCCAAAATGCTTCAGGGGGCTTTAAAAGATCACCTTGCTTAGTCTGAACAGACACATGAAGAGAGAGCACTGTGTAAAAAATGTGCAGTATTTCAGGTGTGTCATGGTAAATTAACCATGAAAACAGCAGATTGCAAGCTGGTTAGGACACACTGCTTTAATGGGAATGATGGTTTTCACTGATCAACTTGATTCATGTTATGCCCAAACAGCTGTACATAATCAAGGCACATAATCCATCCTGAATGCACTTTGACTCGCTTTGCACTGGGATTGTGCATCGCCAGAAGAGCGTTGTATAGACCAGCACTCAAAAAACAGCAGTGCACCATGTGCTATTCAACAACTGATCTCATGCTGTCAAAAAAAGGGCCCTTAGGAGGTTATGATTCTGCCAGCGTTTGTTTAACTTTAAGCAAGATAACTCAGAAAGTTACCAACACATTTTGATTTAATTTTCAGGAAATGTTGGTCATTGCCAAAGAGAAAAGTGATTTGATTTTGGTGTTGCTACAAATCTGGATTGAGGATTTTTTCAAGGATTTGTTCGCATTGTGAGATAAGGCCATTTTCCACATTTTCAACAAATAACTCGCCTGAATGTGTTAGAAAGGTCTTGGCAGAGGTCTGTGCGTTGTTGTCTGTTAAGATAACTTTTTTGTATGGACTTACATGTGTAATTTGTGTTAACTGTGTACATTATAACCGTATATGACATGATCTTTTTTTCCTCTCAAAGAACCCCTCCAACTGCCTGATGATTTGACGATGGTTTTCTCACAAACCTGCCTTGCTTTGCCTTACTGCCTCAAAAGAATAATATTGATACTTCTGCAGAATAAAAAGTGAAACAAAATAAAGACATTTCCTGCTCACATTTAGCCTGTTTTACTTTAATCAGAACAACTTCAAACTCTTTCTCTGGATTGTTTTGTGAGTTATTAGACCTGTGTTAGGATTCTGCATCATATCACCTTTCTGATGGGGTGGAACGCTTAAAAAGTCCCCAAACAATGTAAGCTAACATAAAAAAAAAAGGAGGACAGCAACATGAGGAAAGATAAGTGCGTTTATGGAAATATGATCCCTGCCACAGTGCTCCTGAGGGCTTTAAAAGAACGCCTCGCCTCGCCTCACCTGAGCAGACACTAAAGAGAGGGAGAGTGCACTGTGAAGAACACGTGCAGCACTTCAGGTGAGTTACGATCAGTCCTTATGCTAAAAATATTAATTTTTAATTCAAACAATGTGAGATAGCATGCAACATGCAGTTTTATAACTAGAATAAGTCCTTGGTACTTGGGTTGAATTGACCTCGTTTCACTTTGTATATCCTTACATTTTCTCACATGATTTGCTCAAATCACTGTACGTGCGTCTTTTGAGTCAAAAAGCAAATTTACGCAGACGTCAGTGGCAAATTTTAAGTAATACTTTGGATAACTGGCTTATTTTACTCTGCTAATCTTGGGCAATATTAATATTATTTTAATTACAATGGAAATGGGATTGTTGGACTGTTTGTAAGAAAATGCTTTGGTCAGAGAAAAGTTACTGTATTAACATTCTTTCAATTAAACAAAACAAATTAAAACTCATGTTTTATTCATTTTAAACTTCAGTTGAATAAACATAAGTGAACAACTTATTACATATTAAAGCTATTGAAAAGTGGGTCAAATAATTTTCGTTTTTAAGTTTACCATAAAATACAATAAATTTGTTAGATATAGCCCAAATGCAAAAATTCATATGCACTCATTGTTCATTTTCAATCAGCAGTTTTAATAAAAAACTTTAACATTTGCTTGATTTAAACTTTTAACTATTTCGGTTACCTATAGTTGCTGTAAATGTGTCAGATATAGCCAAGAAGTATCTTTATTTGCAATCACTGGAATTTTTTTGGTAAAGACTTTTAATTACAAGCCAGTTTGTCTTTGCATATTTTTCATTTTATTCACATAAAAAGCTATTATTAATGATTTTAAATTTGTCAGTTTAAGCACCAAAAAGGCACTTTTCATATGCAATCACAAGACATTTTATGCTACTAATTTACATTATCAAATAGCACATAGCAGTTCACTAAAATGTTAACAATTCCCATTTTTTGTTCATTAGCATGTCAAATCAACACTTGAGCTTAAATAACATTCTCATATTTATTTAAGATTCTTGGCTTTATAAGTGATCAGTGTTTTTGGATTTTCAGCTCTATTTGGTCAAGACTTCCCTATTGTTTCTGGCTATTATTGCATACAATTTATTTTCTTATCTTATTCTCTGTGTTTTTACCATCAGTTTTTGTATTTGTTATCTTACAGGCTTGTACAGTTCTTGATTTTTTAAATTGTGTTGTACAATAAAATCTGACTTACTTTTCTGACTCAAATATGTCCTGTGGTACAAAAGCAAAAGGAAAACATTTACAGTTAATGTGTTGAAGGCGTGTTATAAAGGTAGAAGGCTTATTTTTTTTAGGCACAGAGAAAGTCCAACGTCCAAAGTTTCTGGAAGGTGTGGGATATTTTATGATAAGAGTAAGTGAAGGTAAACACTGACATCCTTGTGCTCTTTCTATTTCAGGTCTGGTCCTTCCGCACTCTTCACCATGCAGCTCAACACACTCTTCCTCCTGGTCACTGGACTGTGTCTCTGTCTCAGTCTCAGTCTGGCACAAGGTGAGGTGATGAAGTTTCAGAACAGCTTGTTTTTATTTTTTTTAACAGTGTCGCAATATCAGATTGATGAAGTAGATAAAATATGGGTCAAAGCGAGTTCATGGCTGGTATGTACTGTGTGGGCTGAAAGGACTTGCTGTTCATTAACTGCATCTGAAAGTATCCCCCTATTGTTGAAATAAGTTTATTATTTTTATTGATTAACTTGATTTAGTGGCCTTTGTTTGATTGAAGTTGCATAATCAATTAAAGGAAAAGTTACATAAATGAGGCTGTATTACATATTCGCTGATCAAATGTGTGATAGTCTTCTCCCAGGGTTCACTTAAAAGGGTAAATAAAACATTAAAGCTAATATTAGCATTAGTAATTTAGCTATAAAAACAAACTGAAAAAAAAAACACTAAAGCATTTATGACATTTTTAAGCACACAAGAACAGCAACAAGATTAACTCATTATTTGTTGTAATTATTTATGCCTAAAGCTGCAGCAACAGGGTAAAGGTGAAGTAAAACAAAAAACAGTGTCTCAGTTTATTTTTCCTTGAGGTTTTTATTGAAATATTGATGCGCGGATTTGATTTTTTTTTTTTTATTTGTTTAATTGACAACGACAGTGACAACTAAACACACACGTTGTGCAGAGAATAACTCACCAGGGGTGAGTCCTTCAAACAGAGGATTTTTGAGGATGCACTTGTGGCACAGTGGGTTGGCTTTGCCTGTCCCCCATTTTCCTTGAGGTGTAATTCCCTCGTTGGTAAGGTCAAGAGAGCAGCATTTGTGTATGGAGAGGCAGGTTGCACTGGAAGCATCCTCTGTTGGATCAGGAAGCTCATTGCACTGTTCAACTGCACTTTAAATTGGATGGTATATTTAGAGTTTGAGTACATATTTTAACTCCCAAGTTCAAACTCGTCTTCAGTTATCAGGAGTGGCAGTAGCTCACTCTGTAGGGACTGGGTTAGGGACCAAAGGGTGGCCAGTTAAAGTCCCGACCAAACCATGTTTGGAGGTTGGTTTGGTAGTTGGAGGGCAGCCAGCTGACTTCCTGGGCACTGCTGAAGTGCCCTTGAGCAAGGTACTTGACCCCAAAACTTCTCAGAAACACTTCTTCAGGAGCAGCAGGCCATCACTCTGTCATCTCTCCATTGAAGCATGATCGTAGAACCTGTTTGTGCGTGTGCAGGTGTATTTCAGCCTGTGTTTGTGTAGCATGTTTTAACAACAGAGTGTAAAGAATTGAATTTCCCCATCAAGAGGATAAGATGGCAGCCCTAATAGCCAAGAGTGACTAAATCAAACATTACTGTTTCTAATCCCTCAGGAACCTATGAGGACTGCTGTTTGATGTACGTGAAAGAACTGACCAGGAAAGCTAAGAGACACGCAGTTTCGTACAGATACCAAGTGCCTGATGGAGACTGCAACCTGCCTGCTGTGATGTAAGTAACCAGGCACCAATCAAAGGAACTGAAGTTCAAACTACAGATTTCCTCTGGTGCCTTTTTAAATACTCTCTCTGCATGATCTATTTCCAGCTTCATCATGAGGAGGGGCCGTGAGTTTTGTGCAGACCCCAAAGCGAGATGGGTGGCTGATCTTATTATAAGGATTGACCAAAAACAGAGAGAGATCAGCATGGACTCAACCAGGATGGTAAGAGATTCCTTTACGAATTATGCATTCATGTGAACGGGGGGTGGAAAGTACCAATAACATTTACTCAAGAAACTGTTGCTGAGCAGCTTTTTGTGTACTTGGACGTTTTTTAAGCAGGACTTCAAATTTGACTCAAGTTTAGGATTTTTGTACCTGAGTTACATTTTTCTTGTAAGTACTGAATAAAAGAAGACTGGATAATGAAAAGCTAAAGTTTACCATTAACTTGTGCTGTCTTGATCCGGAAATTTTGACTTTGATGCCAATGCCAAGCTAAGTATCATGATACTTAATAGTGGAAAAGTATTTGTGGCTAAAACAATATTGCTCCTATAACTGACACCTTATGGATAAGCAAGAGGATATCCCAAATGGTTAGTCACATTTTGGGACTTACTGGTTATTCACAACATTTAGAGTAAAAAAAAATTAGAATTACATTTTAGTGACAATATCTATCAAGGTAAACTGTTCACTGTATATACATATTTTTTTGCAATCTGTAGCTATCTGGTCAAATACACTGCTCTCATGCAAACCTATAACTCAGAGTGTACAGGACACATTTTTGTGGACATTTTTAATATCTAATCAATATTGGCCATACTAGAACAAATTTCTATTTGTTTCATTATACTAGTTAGGTCAAATGTTGAACCCCACATTAGAGACTGATCTATATTTTCCACTGTAACCCCAATCCCTCACCCACCACTAAAGTCAAGTGTTGGGATTTCTCTAAATAATATAAGAACATGAATACTCATTTCTCAATCAGGCATTAGAGTGTAAACACAGAACATAAAAGCATTTATTTACCCTTTTTGTATCAACACGAGTTATATTTTCTGTTCTAACATCCATCCTATCTTAAAAAGATTAAAACCAACTAAAAGTGAACTCATATATTTATTTCTTTGAAAACTCAAAGGGCAGATTTTACCAAAGAACATTTATCACACGGACTAAGAAAGCCAATAAAAGCTTGTTACACAGCCCACCGTGATTGTCTCATAAATCCCACCTCTGGTATGTCAAATCACCAGTAACATAGCTGAGTTTTGGATTGGCACCTGGGGAAGACTATCAAAATTCCAAGGGGCCCAGGGCCAATTTGGCAGCACCCCTGCACAGACAAGCTGAGACCTCCTTGGGGTGTGGCTATGGCCCCCTTAAGGGGTCATACTCCACTATTTGAGAAACACAATTCCATACTATCATACTGAATTTTTTTTTTTTTTCTTTTCCTATAATATGTCTGTTTTGATTTTATGTGTGACTGAAGCTCATGCTTAGGGTGAGATGACTATGGGCGTGTCCCTATTTGTCAAATGGCATTTAGTCTCACCTCTGCAGAGCCTCTTTCTCTGTTACTGAGTAATCTAAAGTTACTCTGAGACGGCTCTGCAGTATTGTGGAGGCTGCAGACTGGCTCCAAAAGTCCCTTCTGGGTCAGTGTTTCTTAATGTGGGGGTTGGGACAACCAAGGGCTTATGTATGGCGTCAAATGGGACATTTTAGCCAGAGTAGATAGAGAAAATAAGGACCATTGACTTTAAAAGAGTAACACAATGTGAAGTCACACCCTTCATATTTTGAATGTCCCTTTAATGATTTGAGATGATTATGATTTGACGTCTAAGCTGATGTCCTTCTCTTCTTTTCACAGCGTCACTCAAATCAACGCAAAGGCTGAGAGATACAGCATCAGCTGTTCATGTCTCCTCCCTCTCATAAATCTTCCCACAAAGCGACAAACAGCTTTATGGTCTCTTACCGGAAGACTGGTCAAGGACTTCTGCAGCATTACTTTTGCTTCCACTCTGACTGAGCCAAAGTTCATTTAGGGCTGGTCTTCTGAACTGAACAACTTGTATCGATGTTTGTAATATCCCAGCTTCACTCAGATTGCCTATTACTGTTTTCTCAGATATTCAATAAGCTGCTTGATTAAAGGTGATGGAGTGAAAAAAATATTAATATCAATACTGAGTTTGCTTATTGCATGAATCGAGGTGTTTTATATCAATGCTCAATGACAAACTGTCAAATATAAATGTTCTCATTTTTGTACCATAGAAACTGAAATAATTCTATTAAAAGATTTAATGAAAATGTAATCCTTTGAAAACCTAACTGAACATACATTGATTTTACATTGATAAAAGATAATTTTATGGACATTTCCTTTAGATTTTGACTCCCTTATCTTGTTTTCTTTGTATAATAATGCTTGTTTTCCTATGACATGTTTATTTCTTGAGGTTTTGAGAAAACAGCTAAAGCCAACTTGATGACACTAGATAACAGAAGTTGTTGCCTTAAGATAACAGGACTAATAAGGCAGGCTCTCAATAAAACCATAAAGATGTATTCAGTATCACATAAAACACCAGAATAAAATGTATGAATGCCTCTCGCCTTTGGCCTTACATAAACTGTACATGTTAATCTTTTCATACATTTTATAAACAACTTTTATAACAGTATGTGTGTTCAATTAAAGATTTTTAACAATAAAAATGTTGAATGTTGTTTGCGTGTTCATTGCTTTTTTCAGCAATATCTGTCTGAACTAATTTAAAGAGCAACTGCCATTCATCATTTCTGATGACTCGTCTGCACCACAAGCAAAGTTAACCCTCCTTCATTCATAGAGGATTAAGGGCACAAGGGTGCAAACCCTATGCCCCAAGGTGAGGCATGGGATGCCAACCCCTTTCAGCTGTGTTACCAACTGCTGTAACATGAGGCAGTGCCCCAGAAACTCAGCTTGCATCTCCCGAGCCACCAAACCAACTTCCAAGTATGTTTCAATCAGGACTTGAACAGGCCGCCCTCCTGTCCCCAGCCCAAGCCCTCATGGACTGAGCTACACTGCCAGAAAGCATGGCTGACATGAGCACCTTTTCATGATTTCTATATTAGGTTTAGGGATGCAACAAATCGTTGATGTAGTCAACAAAATGACATAAATGGTCTATGATGAATTTAACTGTCTGATAGTCGTTAAATTACGCCATCTATTGTTTTTAGCGTAATGTGCAAACATTAAATTACTGTAGTGGATTATTCAGAGGAGTGAGTCATCTAACTCCTCTTCCTATGGAGCAGCATCATCAAACAGCAGCCACAGAGCATCAGGAAAACAATGTAGAATAGCAGCTGTAGCTACTGTTATGCTACCGCTTCTTAAACCTTCATTTCCCTCTCTCTATGTCATCCTCTGCACAGACGATAAAGAAGTTAAACTTCCTCAGATAAGTCTCCATTGTGTCAGGGGGCACAATGGAGACTGATTTGTCTGCTCAAAGGCCAAAGTTTCAGAAATAACGAGGCTGAACTTGTGGTTAATTTAAGAGCCAACCCCATCTCCATTAACAGCTGATGTGAACAGACACGACCGTTTTCCTCCCATACAGCAGGTGGAGACTGATGGATATTTGATTTTTGCCAATATGCCGATATTTTCAAACTCATTCTTGCAGATACCAATAGATAGCAATGTTGCTTTTTTGTGTCAAGAGGACAAAGCCTCCACTCAACTAATATGTATGTGTATCTTTCATGGTGACTGTCTATTTTTGTTAGAGATAGAAGTGAAGCAAGAGAAACAACATTTTATTCTTTAATAAATGATCACGTTGATTTGTAGAAGTGGACACTCAGTGCTGATGAGGTAAACCACTACATTGCACATTTAACCAATATTACAGCCTATTTATGGGATATTTATGATCAAATATCAGTTGTAAAGATCTGCAAAAATTTTCATATCTACCATTATCAACAATCACCTTTTTAGGCAAAAACCTATCAATACCAATGTTGGTCTGATGATATTGTGCATCCCTTACATTTGTTATTTCAACCTTCTTACTGTTTCTACAATATTTTTGAGAGGACATTTAGACAACTTTTGTTCATCTGCTGTATCTCCTCATTGTGTAACTGAATGCTGGTTCAATTGTTGCTAAAACAAAGTCAAGTTAGATGACGGATACCTTCTGATTCCGACAAATTATTTTCAACACAAGTCTTTGGGTCTTAATTTGTCAGAGAACTTGTAAGATAAATAAGCCTAACAGGATACTGGGATGTTTACAGCAACACAACTTAAAGCTGGAGATGTACTTGCAGTTTGTTCTTGTGTTTGTGTCCTTTGCTGTCATGATCGTTTTCATGTACTTGTCTATATGTGACGCGCCAGGACACCACTACAGGGTGCAAAAGAAATCAGGCTGTATGTCACTACCTGTTGTGTTAGGAGTAAACTGAAAACACGGTGGTAATTCTGAGAGTACAAGTAAAACATAAACACCAATAACCAACGGCACAGCCAAATATTTGTCAACTTATGACCTCACCATCCGCTTCATATGCACTCAATTTCTACAATATTTTCCTCTTTGCACTGTCATAACAGTCTCTAAATTTTCTAAATAAGAAAAATTAGCCAAAGAAACTCAGCTAACAAAAACACACTCATTGACAGAGTCGACCATGGTGTCAACTCAAAACTGCTGCTGAAGCTGTTAGCATCAATGCTAATTTCTGTACGAGCATTCACTTCCTGCTATCAGAGCTCCCACCTCTTCCTGCTTTAAAGGACGCTGATTGGACCGTATCCCCTTCAGGCCGCTCACAATCATTGCAGACTGGAGCTTGTCAAGATGGATCTGACTGACTATAGACATTGAATTAGGTGGATCCAGCTGCTGTGCAAGGTTATCTAACCTGTACATTGCTCTTTAAATGTTATTTTCATCCTCAAATTGATACATGTACATGGTTGCACTGACTTGACCACCACCAACTCATCAGCACCCAGAAAGTTTTTTTTTTTCTTTTTGTAAGCAAAGTGCAATGCGTTTATCCTGGATTACCACACAAACATGGTTTTATTTGAGATTTCACTATAAAGTAGGATTACCTGCTTTCCATTTCATGCTGTCGTAAAACAGTTTACACTTCAAAGACGACATTATAAAAGCTAAAAGGCACTTCGTATGTGTCAGAATTACTCTTCTAAGTTAATATGTAACTTCTCTGTCTTAAATGTTCGAGGTAGGATTACAGTCACAGATCACTAAATAAAGACAGAGCAACAGAAAAACAACATTAAACATTAGAGAGAGATTTAACTTTTCTACACAACTGCTTTCCAGAGTCATCAGCTTGGGAGTAAAGCAGCCAGCCAGGGGGTCCAGTGGGCTCATTTTTAAACCAGACGGGCCAAGTTGATAAATCAACCATGACACGTTTGGTGTATGGAGCTTAATCATTTGTTCGTAAACTGAGGCTGGTCAAAATGTTAACAAAATGCTAGTACAGGGCCACCACAGGAAGTAAATGATTAAAAAACAGAAAGCACTGTAATGGATTTTTACCAAATAAATATGCCTAACTCAAAACCAAATGTAATATCCCGAGGATTACCATAAGAAGATTTTTCAAGCTGGGGTGCTGCGGGGAGGCGTGGTAATTCCCGGGTTTCAGCATGGGCACCTTGATCTTCAACCTGAATGAAATGTTCTTTTATGCTAGCTTGGACACATGACAAGCAAAATAAAAACTGTTTGCGTCAGTTGCATGATGAAGCAATCACTTCTTGAACCACTGCAGTTGAAACAACTGTTCAAAGTAGCTTTTACAACATCTCTTCATTTCAGTCATTTGTCTATTGGCTACAATTCATTTGCAAAAGGGATGCACATTAAAGAAGGTCTAAATATGAATAAATTACGTCAGTTAATCATGCTTGCACTCATCTTTTAAATCATCTGCAGGTTAGAAGTGCTACACATACAGCAAACGTACAAATACTTCTGCAGTGCAAGCATTTATGAATGTGATGCTCTGATTTACTGGCAGCAGTCTCTTTTTCTTTTTCTCATTGATCCATTTGATTGCCACTCTCATTGTCAGGAGCATTCATGAAGGAACCTGCAGCTGATAAAATCTCTCTGTGAGTAATGCCGAGAGTTTGATTTGGCTGTCTGTGGAGATGGATGACTTGCACTAACTGGTGCTTTGCTGAGGCTTGGTCTTTCCCTATGCGTGTTGATTAAAATATGCGGCAATGGCAGCTCTTCCAGACAATATGATGGTGCTTTTGGATTGTTTTAAAGTGGGGCAATCGACATTCAGAGCAGACACATTTGCATGCACACAGCTGGATAATTTGTTTGAATGGGTTTCCTGTCTGACCTGAAGGTAAAAGTGATTGATAACCTGAAAAATAAATAATAATTACAAAGACAGTAATGGCATAAACAATGTTGACGGACATCCAAAATTGCTGGAGTGAAACAAATAGCTGCACCTTTAGTGGATGTAGTATTGGGTTACAGCTTGATGGGATTTTGATGTTAAGGATTCCACTTTTCTTGTTTACATGAAAACATCTCTGACAGCCGTGCAGCGTTCTTTAACTTAGCATGTTAGGGCAAGGAGATGTGGCTGGTTGGCTTTGAGATGAGAAGTGTTAAGATTTCTTTTGTCAAGGATAAAAATCCATGACGGATGACAAAAACTGTGAAAACAATACGTGAAGAAATTACTTCGGGCAGACAAATGGGATTACTTACAGGAAAGAGGATAAACGTTACATTTAGAGCAGAAAAAAGAGACATTTAGGTTCAAAAGTTTGGCTGCAGGCAAAAAGAAACATAAAAATTAACAGCACATCCTTCATTTCTCTGTGTTTGTGACACGTCTGCCAAATTCAGACCTCTAAAGCGTTCACATTCATGTTTGCCGAGGTCTGTGCAAGTTTTGTGCAAAAAACTGATGCTGGAAACATAAATCACTACCAAAGGAAGGTAAAAAGGGCAAAGAGATGGAAAGTCGTAAATAGTTTTCACCATGCTGATATTAAAAATGACATATTAATCATTGCAGTAATATTTTATTCTGATCAACCTTAGCCTAAAAACTGTCACGCCAACGTCTTATTTCCCAAGCAGTGATTTATGCTGATAACACAGAAACTAAGCCACAGCTGCTGGTGACACATCAAGGTCAGTAAAGTTAAGTCTTGCATTTACCATGAGTAAGTTTGGAGATGTTCTGGAAATAAAACCTTTATGGAGTTAAGTGGAGGTCAGTAAGGTCAATCTTGGATTTCCTTTTTGGTCCTATATCCTGCAAAATTAATTTTCTTTGCTTTTAATCTTGCTAGAAACGGCTTGGGGAGCAGGAGAACATGAAACCTTTTACTAAACTCTGTGTTAGAAAAAAATGAGCTTCCTTGAATTTAACTGTTTTTATTTATTGCTTTTTACTTACTACCTATTGTAAAGCACTTTGGTTCACCGAAAGGGTTGTTGAAAAGGGCTGTATAAATAAAGAACATTTACATTTACATTTATTATTAGGGATACTCAACATTATCAGAACAACATTGATATCGGCAGATAATTCTCTTGAATGCTGACTATCAGTATGGGCAGATATGAACATGTTTGATTATATTCACAGTCGATATTTTGGCCTTACAAATCGGGCATGTCTATTCCATATACTGGCTGTAATACTGGCAGGATATACAAATGGTTTACCTCATCATCACTAAATGTCCAATTTTATAAATCAAAAGTACAATTTTCTGAAAGAAAAAAGTAGTTTTTATTGCTTCACCTCTGTTTCTAACACAAAATGACTGTCACTCTTAAGGGAACAGGTCAGTTTTGGTAGGTTGCAGGCTTAACACACTTCACAAAGAATATTGGTATCGTGTTAATGATAATGAGCTCAGAAATATCAGCATATCGGCAAAAATTCAATTTTGTGCATCCCTATTTATTATGTCATATCTATGCAGCCTCCACCTACGTGTGTTTCTGCTTGGCAGGTGCCATGATTGTTTTGAAAATTCACTTCGCAGCCTATAACCCCCCCACCATCAGACACCAGCTAATCAGTGCAGAGCTAATTATCATAGCCAACTAAATCCTTGTTTTTTAATAGTCACCCAAGACATGATGTGAACGGTCAACACACCAGAACATGGGACCTTTACAGTCAAACTAACAGACCTAGATAATGCAGTTAGATATTGACTTACCAGTGACTGTATGCACCTAATTCTGACCACATGGAACAAATCATTCTAAGCTTTCACAGTTTCCAAGATGGACTTTACCCGAGAAAAAGCATCAATGCTAAACCTATGATAAGCTGCATTGTCCTCTGCTCCTGGAAATCACCAAAAGGTCTCATTTTACCTAAAGTAGAGCAGAGAACGTGTGTGAAATGTGTAATTAGTGTAATTTGTAAAAAATTGTTCATGTTTTCACTATCTGATGAACATCTAGTTAGCAGCTAGCTGCCTTGTTTGCAACCAGAACTAGTGGCCATTTACCTCAGCACTTGGATGTCAGAGCTGGGAATTACCTCAAACCAGAGTTCATCATGTTCTAGTTACAAGCTAGTTAACTAAAGAGCCTCTGACTTCCTGAGTTAGAATTGCGACTACAGGGGTGTTTCTGGTCTGGAATTTGCAACTCAGATTTTCCAACCCCAAGAAATCCAGTAGAACGCATAAAAAGGCCAATGGTTGCTCGCTAAAAAAGGGGAAATCATCATCATCTTGTCTGTAAAGCAGACATACTTAAATCAGAAACTGGCCTTACCCCTGCTGTTTACGCTGGGACAAGGACACTCATCCAATTACATAGCCTAGTTGACTTGTAACTCATTTGTCATTGGACTAGGTACACCCATTTAACTACTTACCAACGCAAATAACTAATCAGCCACCTGCTAATCTAGTCAGATTTTCAGACAACCACCTCTAGGGTTCACAGAGAATGGTCCTTAAAAGAGAATGTATCCAGTAGGTGGCAGTTCTCTTGGTGAAAATGCCTTGCTGATGATAGAAGTCAGAGAAGAATATCCAGAGTGGTTGGAGACGATAGAAAGGCAACATGGACCCAAATAACCACGTTACAGTCATGGATTGCAGAGGACCATTTCTGAACACAAAACATGTCCAATCCTAACGCAGATGGACTACAGCAGCAGAAGATCCCACTGGATACCACTCTTGTTGGCTAATAGCAGGAAACTGAGGCTACAATTAGCATGGGCTCAATACAGTTGAACAAAAGAAGATAAGATATATGTTCCCTTGTCTGATGAACCTGAAATGCTGCTGCGACATTCAGATCATAGGGTCAGAATTTGGCATTTCAACAATGTGAAAGCATGGATCCATCCTGCCTTGTATTATCAGTTCATGCTGCTGATGTTGGGTGTGTGTTGGTGCAGGGGGGTGTTGTACTGGCACACGTTCATCCTTTTTTAACCAGTGTACCCATTTTCTGAAGGCTACTTCCAACAGGATAATGTGCCCGGTCAAATAGATCAGATTATCTCACACTGGTTTCTTTGTCATCCCAATGATTTGTCTGTACTCCAGGGGCCTCTGCAGTCACCAAATCTCAAACTAATAAAGCAGTTTTGTGATGTGGTGGAAATTGAGATTTGAATCTTGGATGTGCAGCCGACAAATCTGCAGCAGCTGTGTGATGTTATCATGTCATTATGGACCAAGATCTCTAAAATTTCTAGCACTTTATTTTGTTGCCATAAATAAGGCAATTCTGAAGGCACACTGTACCTATATTTATACTTTTAAATATGAATTAAAAAGTTTAATGCTCATCTGTACACCTTCTGTATATTTTCTTGGGTTGTGTTTTTGTTTTTTGCGCCTATTGTACATCTTGTATATATTGTATATTTTTGATATATGCTCAAGACAATTTTGCACTATTTTCTACCTATTTTCATACTTTATTTTATTCCTCCTGACCCTTTATTCTTATTCTAATTGTATGTTGATTGTTTTTGCACCAATTTACCTTGTCAAATTTCTTGTATGTGCAAATGTACTTGGCAAAAAATACTAATTATAATTCTGATTCAAACCAAGTACTATAAACCCTAAAAACTAACCTCAAAAAGTTGGCCAGTGAGGGTGTATTTGTATTACACCCTGGTGCAGGTGATGTCGGAGTAATTAAACTTAACTATTTAATCCCTCTTCAAAACAATACATTTTGCCCATGGCCTGATGAATCACCTCAAGAGATTAAGAAGCTATTCAGCCATTGTGTGTGTGATGGAGCTATTTGTTTGTCAAGTGATGACTTGTGCTTGCACCTGCACCGGGTATTTCTAAATCCATGCAATTTCAGCAAAGATTAGTTACTATCTCTGCAACTTACCTGAGAATATTATATTATGTTAAGAGTTATGGGGGAGCATGAATTAAAAATGAAACAGTACGAGTTAAAATGACACTGAACTTTGTCACACATTGTAAAGTACTTTCTTGCACAACATTGCGCTATCCAACATCATCCCGCTCCTCTTAGTCATCCTCTGCCCTCATTTCAACTTTCCTTCATGCTCTGTGGGTTTTAAAGCAGCTCCATTGTAAAAACTTTGGATGATATTTCAGTGGACAGAAGAGTGCCAAGGATGGTCTCAGAGTGTGCAGCTGGGGCAGCTTTTCTTTCCAGTGAATCCTGTTGGGATGATATGTGAGTCAAACCTCTTTAGTCAAAGCATTCCCACAAAACAGAAACCTCTTTAAAATCACAATGTGTCCTAAAGGGTCATGAAAGAAGCAACAAAAAAAAAAATGGTACTCAGAGGTGCTCTTTGATTGACATACATAGAGTCACAGACAGAGAAAACATTTCAAGGAGCTGTTTTAATACTCTAAGATTACTTCATGGTCATTAAGACCTATCCCAGGAGCCTATCCCACCTGACATTGGATGAGAGGCGGGGCACACCCTGAACCAGTTGCCAGACAATCGCAGGGCTACATAGAGAGACAGACAACCATTCTCGCTCACACTCCTACCTAAGGGCAACTGAAGTCACCAATCAACCTAATGAACATGTTTTTGGTCTGTGGCAGGAAGCCAGAGAGCTCGGAGAGAACCCACAAATGCATGGGGAGAACATGCAAACTCCACACAGAAAAGCCCTGATCAACACAGAATTAGAACAAGCGACTTTCCTGTGAGGCACACGCACTACCTGCTGTGCCACCATGTCGCCGTCTGTTTCTAGAGATGATATTTATATGAACAAAAGGAGGCTCCCATTAAAGAGACAGTTCCCCTTTTTCCTAGTTTTGTTGATCAAAAGACAAAGAAAAGCAGACTGTACCATTTGTAAGCTAAAAGACTGACTCATATTACTTAGCTGAGGCATTCAAGCTGTTTAGAATCACCAAAAATTTTGCTTTCTTATTGCTTTGTGGTAGACTCATGCAGATTATATCCATTGACTGAGCAACCTTCAAATCAACACCAAGGCACCCAGATCATTTTAATGTTTTAGTCTGGGGTATCAGATATCAATACACACCAAAACTTCTTCACTGAACTTATTAAGTATTCTCACTTAACAATAGCCATGACAGATACATGTGTTGATACACAGTATAAACAGGGTATCCTGTTGTCTCTGTGTTTGATCTGCTGGTGCTGTGGTCAGAGCAGGATTCAAACTAGGATCTAGCACACGTCTACAGTCATGAAAAATAGACAAAAAAATAAAAAAATAAGTCCATTCAGTTTTATGGTTAGATATAATGTTTATTTGAACTTGTTTTTTGGTAGTTTATGCCTGAAGCTGCACAGTTTTCTTCTATTTGTGAGCAACTTCTAGCAGCTTTAATGCACAGATACAGGACTTCATCTATGAATATATCACAGAATAAAATGTACATTTTCAAATTTACAGAAACATTGCATTAATCAATGTAATTACATGATGCTACAGACTACAGAATGGTATTTGTTCAACCTTCCCACTGAGCCTGCTCTCCATCTGAGTCTGTTCTGAGAATCTTTTGTGCCCCTCTGGCTGTAAGCCACAGTTTCCACAGACCTCCTCTTCTGGAAACGATGGAGCAGGATCCTGTAAGCTCCTGTAATGGGACTTTTTATGTCCTGACTGTTGTTGAGGAGATGGGCCTCAGTGATGCCGAGACCTTTCAGGGCTGCCTTCACACTCAATTCATTTGAACTGAGGTTGTGAGAAGACTTGATCACGTGTGAGGGTGTTGGTGCACAGGCTGAATACGGCTGAGGGTATTCAATCCCTGTCATCCAGCGACTGTCCATGATTTCATCCAAAGTGAGGCGCTCTGCAGGAGCCGTCCTCAGCAGACCTTTGATGATCTCCTGACATGTTGTGGGAACATACAGAGGAATGACGAAGGAGCCCTGCAGGATACAGCTCCTCAGCATGTTTGTGTTTGCAGCTTTAAATGGCATCGATGCCGTCACCATGAAGTATAGCAGCACACCCAGCGCCCACAGGTCAGCACGCTGGCCGCTGTAACTTCTCTCTGTAAACAGCTCGGGGGCTGAATACGGAGGAGAGCCGCAGAACGTGTGAAGGACGCCGTTTGGGTGACAGGACGTGCTGAACCCAAAGTCCCCCACTTTGATGCAATAGGTGCTGGTGTAGAAGACGTTCTCAGCCTTCAGGTCCCTGTGCACAATGTTATTATCATGCTGGGAAAAGAGAAGACAGTTTGAGATTTTGCATGTAGCTTTGGGCATGAAAGAGTAAATCATATCTCCTGGGCCCAGTTGTTAAAAATAAATCAATTTTATTGTCTGAAAAAGATCACACAATCAATCTGTGTTTTAAAATGTTTTCTCAAAGATAAACTGGTATGCCAAACATGATCGTGGTACAAACTTTTAAAGGGATGAGGAAACTTTTGTCTTTTCTTCTCGTGTCTTGCCTCTTGAGATGTGATGTTCATAAACAAGTCGAGTCTTTTGAACGGCTCTTTTAAGTAAACAATGAAAACCAATTCACAGTTGTGAGTGACTGTTCATTTGCAAGTCATTCTTAAATGTAAATTGCCTGATGCAAATTTAAAAATGGCTCACAAGCGAACAGTTCACTTACAGCTGCGAATCGGTTCTCATCATTCACTTAAAAGAGTTGTTCAAAAGACTTGACTAATTTGCGCACGTCACAGCTCTAGCAAAGATCACTCTCTTTGTTTGAGTAGAAGAAGATGATAGGATGATAGTAGAAGATAACGTAACTTAATATGGTAAAAAAAACAAGTCACAACAAGCACACAGGACCGTTTAGAGCTGCTGAAGAGTTTATCTGAAGACTGTAAGCAGAGGCAGGCTAACACTACCCATTGACTCCAGTGTTTGAGCTACGCTAGCTAGGACAAGCTTTGTCTGTCTCTTTCTTGTTACTGTTGAAAGAATGGTGTCTATCTGCTTGTCATGGACTCAGGACTGAGGCAAGACACACACACAAAAAAAAGTTGGCGTATCCCTTTAAGGACAAAGCCATGTTCACACACTGATGCTTTGTTCAGCTTCTACTGACGTATAAGGAAACAACGAGCCGCATCTAGCTTAGTCAGAACACACAGAACTAAGCTAACTTCAGTTGAGCAACAGTGTTGTTCGTTGGGTACACTGACAAATTTTAAATATGCTTGAAAATGTCAAATATCTTGTTCAATATGCTTGTAAAGGCTATCAAAAGTTGACCTCTGTTTGCCTTCAACACCCTAAGCTAAAAGCTGCATGCATTACTGTTGGTGAACACTGAGGCCGGTCCACCTGTAGGCTCCTGCTTTATATTGCTAACAACCAGCAGTACCAAGCTACGTTTGGCCAAAGTTCCCCTAAGTTGAGTGTGCTACCCGTGAGTTATATCTACTTCGGCAAATGTTTAAAATCCGTCTACCATTAATCAGGGGGCCAAATGGAAATGTCAAACTTCACCAGCACATTTCTCTCAGCTTAAGATATGTCAACGGGTGCTGAACACAGCAAAATTGACCCCAGGAATGTACTTTCAATGAAAATTTGATGATTGCTTAGTCAGCATCAGCTACTATACTTAGACGTTTGAATGCTGCATTGCTAAGGGTGTCTTTGCAACTAACTAATTTGGTTTAGTAAGAAAGAGCTCCAGTCTTTTCACAAAAGTCAGTGAGGCTTCTGCTTTCAAGAGATACCTCAAGTCTTTTGAGGTTGGCTTGCTCAAGGCCTATGGCAATAGTAAACAGAAGTGCCACTAAAGCCACTGGCCAGCTTTGTCGCTGAAGGGAGGTAGCTGAGTACGGACCCTACACATATGCCACCGAAAGTCTCATAATCACCCACTTTTAGGGGGAAAAAAACAGCACTGGCTCCACTGAACACTACAGTAAGACACTTTACAGCTTCTAACTTTTCCTTTGCAGCCACTGTTAGGAACTTTAGTGTGTTGTGACAGAGGGGGCATGCATTCCTCTTATGAGAGGGTCAGGTTGTTGGTTTCTAGAAGAAACATCAAATATTAGATTAGATTAGATTAGATTAGCATTTATTGTCATTGCACATGTCACATGTACAGAGCAGCAAAATATCATTTCACTTCAACCCGTCCAAGAACATACAAAACATAGTGACACATACAGGGGGGACAGGAGCAGGAAGACTGTCGATTCGCCAGCAGGAGCGGCACCCTGTTTAACTTCACAAAATTACACTAAAAATGGGTGATTCTGGCTTGAGTAACATGCCCATATGGCGAATCCCAAAACAGTTCCCAACAGAGGGGCTTTGTCGAAAAGAAAAGAAAAGTGAAATGCTATAAAAAATTTTGCTGTAGTGTCCACTTGAGCCAATGTTGTTTTTTTGTAGTTTAACCTAAAAGAGGGGTATTTACCAGGCTTTCGGTGTTACTATTGACACCGGCATCAGTTGCCATTACAGACACTGCTTATCAGCACTTTAATAATTCAGTGTTAAACTGTTTTTTTTTTAAAACTTATGGCATATCAGAAGCAATGTTTGTGTTCAACTAAAATATAAATGCAACATAGAATTAGTCAATTTATGAAGTTAATTTACAAATTCAGTTTTCAAATTTTCTGAAAATTCTTCATTTTATATCTTTAAGGAGTAAGCTTGAATGTGAACATGGCTGTCATTAAATCAAACACATAGACTACCTCCAGGGACAGTGGGGGTCCCTGGAGGCAGTCTATGTGTTTGATTTCATGACAGCCCTAGCCTCTGGTAATGTCATTTTGGGGGTCAAGTGCTGAAAAGTTTGAGAACCCCTGCATTAATGAACTGAAACTTCAAAATCCTCAATATAAAGATTGTAAACATGAAATGCTTAAACTGGATTGATGCATTAATGCAATACGGGAAATATACAAAAGGAAAAAAATCCTTTTTTACAACCCTGCTTTGTACTAAACCTACATTAACACTAAACCAGCATGTAGTAATACAGTCTAATTCATCCAGGCCTCTCTGAGGATCAGGAGGATCCAGATTTTTGGATCAAAATAATCCTAATTACACTCAAAAGGTTTTCAGCACTAACAGACATCTCCAGATGTAAAACTGGATCAAATTGCCCAATCTTGTTTGATTATGTAACCTTTCTGATTTCCTTTGAGCATGCATATTTCAGGTCCAAATCCTGGCGGGTGACTTCAATCATCCTGGATTACTTCTCAATACTCAGGTGATGTCGGTATGCTTTATGACTTGACAGCCTTTAAATTTAAAGCCCCAATAAAAACTGCAATCATGTGTTTTCATATCTTAGTCTCATTAGTCGGCATACGGCTATCTCTTCCGGCGCCATGCAAGGTGTAGGTCAGCTGCTGCAGCTCCCATTGACCGTATTGTTTTATCTTTTTCTTCTGTTGCTTATTTCTTAAGGTAATTTGTGTGATTTTTTTTGTTTGTGTATGAGTTTACTTAACTGAGGGAACAGACACTTCTATTCTAAAGCTTTCCTCCATTTTACCTTTAACACTCGTTATAGCCTTGTGCACAGTGAGAAAAGTGAGGTGATGGTTTTATTAAACCTTAAACCTTTATTTTTAGATTATACTGTTACTGAAACTCATAGAGACTTAGTTGTAAAGTAAGGCTACATTTCTGGATATGTACATTTCTTTCTACCCTCTTCTATTGGTAATCTGCAGCCGTAAAACCACAATTTTCCAGTTTAAAACCTGCCATTCTGTCCATCAATCATCCATCCATCCCTTATCTATCTATCTATCTATCTATCTATCTATCTATCTATCTATATCAGGCATGTTTTGTACTGAGTAACTCCCATTACGTTAGGGCAATATGAAAGTATAATTTGCACAAGGGTTAAAGGATTTATTAGGACTGAGTATATGATAAATCAAAATAATTTAAATGCTTAAAATGGTCCAAATGCCTGAAAGTCCAATACTGTACATACTGTATATGTTAATTCACCATTTATTCCATAATATCAGTTTAGGAGTGTGTCATTCACCGTTTGAAGCTTATTTGTGTCTTGAAATAGACTTCTTTGGCTGTAATAGACATAAATGTTTGATTAAAAAAAATATATTGTCATATTTAGTCATTGGCTTTACAGATGTTTGGTGTGAGAAACTGTGCACAGCAGTTTTTTAGGAATAGGGCCCAGTCTGATATCTTTTGATGGGGCACACAATCAATCAATCAGTCTATCTATCTATCTGTCTGTCTGTCTGCATATCCATCTATCTATCTACCCATCTATCTACCCATCTATCTATCCATCTATCTATCTGTCTGTCTGTCTGCATATCCATCTATCTATCTACCCATCTATCTATCATCTATCTGTCTGTCTGTCAGTCTATCTTTCTACCTATCTATTTATCTATTAATCTGTCTATCAATATATCTGTCTTTCTGTCTTTCTATCTATCTATCTATGTATCTATCTATCTATCTGTCTATCTATCTATCTATCTGTCTGTCTGTCTGTCTGTCTTCTGTCTGTCTACCAATATATCTGTCTGTCTATCTATATGCCTTTCTATTGATCTATCTGTCTGTCTATCTATCTGTCTGTCTATCCTTAAATGTATTCAAAACCAATGGCAGCCTTTGGAAAGTGCTCAGATGTGTTCATAGTTTGCACCTCGGCCTGCTGACTGACTCACCATATGTTTGACGGCGGACAGGATCTGCGCGAACACCAGCTTGCTCTCCAGGTCAGACAGGCGCCCCCTGGTGCTGATACGAGAGAACAGCTCTCCCCCGCTGGCGTACTCCATCACCAGGTAGAGCTTCTTAAACGTCTCCAACACCTCATACAGGCAGACGATGTTGGGGTGAGCCAGCTTCAGCATGCAGCAGATTTCTGACTCAAACAGTGTTTGTGTTTGCTGGTCCAGACGAGTCTTATCCAGGATTTTTACTGCAACTCTTTCTGTCAGATCATGACAAAAGTAGAGTAAATCAACATTTCTGTTGTGATAGATAAATAACTGGTGTTATTCACTGTATAAGGTGCTGCTTTTCAAGCTGTATTTATGCCATCGTTGTGATACTGAAGACCTAATGTTTAAGATGATGGCTGGTTTCCAGGAAACACATCATGACCTCTGAATCATAAGTGTTCTGATATCCTATCACCTTTGTATGAACCAAAGTTTATCTTTCACTGTGTCAAGCGTGGATTTAGACTGACTCAAACTGATCATAGAAATGCTTAAAGATGTCATGTTAACCTGAGTTTTAATATACATGTATGGGTAGATTCTTGAATCCTTGTCACACATGCCCAGCTTTCCTTGGTTTTGACACACTTTCCTAGATTTGGAAACATATTTTCACAAAGTTTTCTACAAATATTCCAATATTGTTAGGATGATTTTTTTGGGCCATAATCATCGCAAGGTGAAAATCTGATAAAGTGAGACCTTGCTTCTTATTGGACAAGCTGTATTTCACTCCCACAGTTCAAATTCTGTTCAGTTTATGCAGAGTGGGGCTGCAGGTTTCTATTCTTTCCAAATCAGCCTTTACTGACAAGTTAATGCACCAAGCTTCCCAACCTCTCAGCATTTTTTTAAGCACTTACAGTGCATTTGTGTCAACATGCAGATGCAATTTTTGTCACTTTAAAAATCTCTTAAAACCTCCAGGGAACACAGCTTTTTTCAGTCTGCAGTATGTTTTGTTGGAGTGAATTGTGACTTTTCAATGTCATCCAGTTATTTGTGCCCCATGTTAAAAAACAAGTATTTTCAAGCTTACATATGTGTTGCTGCAAATATGACATTTAACAAGTCTCCAAATAAGTTCTTAAATGTTTTGTAGATTAATGTTCAGTAATTAGTTCGACTGTTTATCAAATTTTACAACATTTTAGCAGATACTTATAGACATGCACAGAGCAGCAAGGTACTGTAATGTGTGATTTTTTTTTTTTAAGTATGTCACATGAACAAAAAGGTGTGCCATTAGATTTTGGCTTGATTTTAGGTGTGCCTTGGGCATAACTAGCTCGAAAACCCCTGATTTACAGGCTCTCAGTTATCTGAAACACTGTTATTTCCCTTGCTGCATCCTGTGACAGCAGTGCGTAATGAGTGTGCAGGCAGCCGAGAAGAGCAGGGAGTTAAAAGTCAGGGTTTGAGACAGCTTTCCTTTTGGATGTTCATCCCGGACAGTCATCTGTATGTTTTTAGCCTGTCTGTCTGTGGCAGCTGCTGGTGTTGTGCTCATTCGCACTGAGGTGTAGAGGGGGGACAAGTGATGTGTGGGAATTACAGGCAGCTCTTATTTACACCAAGTCAAACCTGCAAAAATAATGAAATTTTTGGAGTCCATAGTATTTAAGGGGTTACTCCAAGTCAAGCCCGATGTCACCTTTGGGTGAGACTAAATACAAGTCTTTAACTTGAGTTTCCATCTCTGATTGCAGTATATTACAAATTAATTCAGCAACATTTTATTTCAATTTATATTTAATTCATACTGACCATTTTCCAAACTTTTAAACAGTGAAGTGTTTGCTCTTTTGAAACCACAGCAATGCACCTGTTGTCAGTTTTGACCCACTTTCTGTTCAGTGGAATAAAAGGTGTTCATACCTGGGTAGGAAGGTGCGGCTTTATGACCCTCTAATAACTACTTATAACACTACAATTACTCTGGCGCACTCATATCAAATTGCATCACAGACAGATAAAGCCTCATTAAAGACCATAAAAAAGCACCCAGTGTCTCACCTTTGGTCAGGTCATGTATCCCCAGTCTAACCTGGGAGAAGTTTCCGGAGCCAATCTCTCCCCTCAGCTCGTACAGGCCCACCCGCCGTCCAAACATCAGGTCATTCAGCACCCTCTCAGAGTGGCTCAGGTCATAAAAGGCCTTCTCAAATGCAGAGTGCTGCATCACTTTCTGCTCCTGTGACTCCCTCATCTCCAAGTTTCTGTCCTGGTTTTGAGATGTTGTGGTGAAGATCTCCTCTTGATTTGGAGCTGCTGTGTGAGTCCCTATGAAGAACAAAACAGACATATTAGGACTAAGTAGCTTGACGGGGGGAATTTTCTACTTTTTAAGTAAATAATACTGAAAACATTGAATAAATTGTGTTTTTGTACTCACATGTTTGATCTTTCTTAGCTTTTATGCTCCCTCCTGCGCCGATGTTATTATTCTGGATGTCTGAATTCATAACTGCCGTCCAAACACACAGATGTTTCTTCTAAATCCAACTTTTTGAGGATGTTACAAAACACTTAAAGTTGAGCGCCAAGCAAAGAATTTCCCACAAAGTGAATACTTGATGATAAAATACTGTAAATGATGCAAAGTACATGATGTGAAATCAAATGCTCTGAGTGCAGAGAGCTCTATGATGCTCGCATCCTCTCATACTGCTCTTTATTTCCCAGTGCTGCACTATTGTCTCCTGCTGTATAATCTACACCTACGACATGACACCATGTAATCCCACAGTGTAGGACTCCTCCCACTCAGACAGACAATGACCAGGCTTTACGGAGGCTTCTTTAAGCCCTACACATGAACATTTACCCCCTGTAAGAGCTGGACAGCATCCTAATGGGATTATCTCCACATATAAGTACTACATATGACCATCACCCCTGTTAGGGGTCATCAGAGTGAGAAACTGCACCAAAAGGCTCATTTTCAGGTACTAAACATACTCAGAGAAGCTTTAACTTATTTACTTTTACTATATCAGCCAAACTTTGCCATCCTATCAGTTTTGAACTTCACTTTCGGAAGTAAATGGTAATCTGTGCGGTATTAGATGAGCATTCCTTTGATTTTCCAGCAAATCTGATCAAAAAGTACCAGTTTTACCCTCACAATGTAAACCAAAAGCTAAAGAAAGTGGACTTACAGGGCCTCACCGACCTTCAGAGCGGACTACTCAGTGATCCAGACGCTGACCCTGACCCCAGACGGAGACAAGGCCAGACTGTCTCCACAAACATGCTGATGAACGTCTGTTAGCTGCTAACCTCTGCTGCACAATCTGGACAACAGGGATATCCAACAGTCATCCTTGTTCATAAGCAGCACGGGTATGGAGGGGACCGTTCTATAATCCAATCAGTTATCATCTCAGCACGTGCATGATGAACTGATGTGATGGATTAGAGAGGGAAGACCGGCTGCTCTCACAGGAGGGCACTTTGTTTTACTTATTAAAACTACAACTGTCCTGTTCTCAGTTTTCATGTGCTCTTTTTCTAATGTCAAGTCAAAAATATTTACCCAAAGGGTCCATTTAAAGTTCGATTTAAAGAAATAAAACACAAAATATAAAGCCTGACTTGCTTGTAAGTAGTAACACCATCTACAGCCTGGCAGTTTTAGGCCTCCATGAGGTTACAAGTGCCAGGCAGTAAAAGTACAATATGGGGGAAATCTAAACCATAAAATAATGTGAGAGACTTTGCTTTTCTCATACTTGGTAACCATTGTCGGTGTTTGGCTGAATGTCTGATGATGACATCAGTACTGATAGCTTTCATGTGACACCATTCACTCTCTCGTGGCAAGCAAGAAATGCTCTCTGCATTACAGCTAGGGATGCACAATACGGGATTTTTGCCGATATCTGATTTGCCGAAATTTCTGAAGTCACTATTGCCAATTTCAATATCAATACTGATATTTTCCTGTAAAAAGTATACAGTCTTCACTTACAGCAACACTGACCTATTTCTTACTCTGTAACGGTTTTTGTTGTGCTGGAATATGAAAAAGGAAAAAGATTTTTTTTTTTCATTCTCAAAAACAATAAAGTTGATGTCTAAATGAAGACACTCAGTGAAACTGAGGTGAGGCATTATGTTACATTAAGACATTCTTATGCGGTCTACTTAACTTTTTAACCTAATATCTGCCGTTAACGATGTTCAACTGCTAGATCGTGCATTCCTAATGACAACTATGGAGAAACTGACAGTCTTGGTTGACAATTACTTGTTTTTGACTTATTTTATGTTTTATTTAATAGAAGACAATTATTGAACTATTGTAGGTAAACAATAAGAAAAGACTAAAGTGCTTTTATGAGTTCACATGCTGAAAAAAATAAAATATTTTATTTGGGTAAAAGACACAAATGTATAACAACATAAACGCTTAAAAAAAGAAGCAGCACTAAAGCACAAGGTCACTATGACCTTACAATATTACAATATTTGATGTTACAGTAACCTCCGACCCCCAAAGTCTGATCAGTTTGTCTCTGAGTCGGAGAGGACACTTGTGTGAAGTTAGAAAATAATCCATAACTGTTCTTTCATTTTACAAGAATGATGAACATTTTTTATATACCCGAAATGGTTAACACACCAGTATGTTGAGGCTCTTTAACAGAACTGATGCATTTAATGCATTTATATAATTATTATTTTTATCCATGAGTTTTCAACTTTACTGCTTCACAAATAAAACAGAGAAAAGGAAATCACATTATTATTTCTTGATTCAAATGTCAAATTATAGTTTTTACTTACATTCCTATGTTAGGCTCGATTTATTTCTGACTTGTCAGAGAAGCCCACTGAGCAGCTCAAATTTGGTCAAAATTAGTTACATTCCTGCTCAAAATGTTTATCCAATAACAAAAATATGTTCAGCTTTGAAAAGGTTTTTAAAAGATTGCTAAAACATCATTTTTTCTCACTTTCATAACAAGTGGTCTGATAAATTTGTTAAGCACTGTATGTATATATTAACTTTATGTTTAATCAAATGTTTATTTAGCCCAAAATATTTATAATGTTTTAAATTGTATTATAATCTGGCTCCCGTTACATATAACAGGAAAAAATGGCCGTAAAACTGGTCTAATATAACTAAAAACAGGAACCTTTATATCCCAAAATAAGCTGTTTAGGAGTTTTTAATACAACATTTATGTACGTATTGTGAGCCTGGACCTTGATAAACTCTTAACTCTTAATGGAAAGTTTAATAATTGTGGAGAACTTGCTCACATTTCCCAAAACAAGGCATGGTTCTTAACGTTAAATAAAATATATTAGTTTTGCCCTCCTGATCCAATAATGAAATCAACAAGTCATCAACTAATCCATGTATTACAGGGATTATGATGGAGTTTTAATAGGATTTGTTGTGACTTTAATAAAGGGAATCAGCAATAGAAACTGTAGTGGGCGTCACCTTAATCAAGGTGTCTGGGTGCTGACGGCTCTCTGAACGATGATCCGTTGATCCCGGGGAAAATGAGGGGATCAGATCACACTTCAAAGAAGGACTAACACTTAATTAAGAGAGGATTCACAGAGCAGAGCACTAAACAGATACGCTTCTTTTACTGTAATAGAATAATTCATTTTTCCACATAGTGAACAGAGTCTGAATAAGTGACAAATCAGTAAGTAGGCGGCCTCTTTTGGGTGTAAATTTGACTAAATATGGTGGAATTTTTGGCCTTGTTGGAACTTTTCAGCATTTTTAGTTTTACCTTGAGTTTAGCACACAAATCTGAAGGTTTACTTCTGAGATCCTGCTTAAATTAAGTATATAGTTAATCATATTTCCATCCTCTCTCTTTACTGTAGGGAGGAGGAAAAGGAGCTGTGTTTTGCTGGGCTGCTCTGAGGAGTCTGACCATTTGGTGTCATGTTGAATAAACACAAAGGTGCTGGAGTTTGGCTCAGGCCCCCACGCTGATCCTGTTTGTGTGTTTGGGCCAGGTTTTGTTTTAAGTCAGAGGTGCTAAACACCTTCCCCCTGAGATAAAAGATGATTAATGCCTTTGAATGAGCGACGCTTTAATGGCTCAAGGCTACTTAAGCCCTTCATTAGGCTGAGCTCGGGCCTGTCGACGCACTCGAGTCTCTGGGTGACTCGCAGCAGAAACAGAAAAGCTGCTTTGAAGTGCTCAGAGGAACCTTGGCCCACAAAAGCATTCAGAGAAATGGAAATTTGATTAGGCCTCGCTTTTTTCACTTTGGGAGCTTGTTTTCAGGTCACATCTGGGGCTAAAGCTTGATCCCGTATAAATATCAGAGGCGTCAGAGAGCAGAGGATCATTCAGGATTTGGCAGCCAAGGAGAAGATTCAGACCACAAAAACATGGATTTACCCCGACTGTTCCTTCTGCTTCTGAGTGCCCTGCACCTCACAGGTAAGTGCTGGGTAATCATTATTCTCATGCATCTTCATTTTGGTCAGAGGCTTGAACCTTTCACAGTTAAGATGATAGAAAACCAGGATTAGGGTCAACTGACAAGTGTTTGCACATTTCTGACCTTTCAATGCTTCAAATCAGTGCTTATAGAAATATCTGCTTGATTCTCTGTTTGATGCTAAAGTCTTAGCCATTGCTTCATTGAAATAGAGATTTTATATGTTATAACTGATGAGAAGTTGAGACTGTGATGCTGGATATGGTGCTAGGTGTGCTCAGCTAGATAGTTTTATTTGATTGGCTAGTTGGAGTCCCATGACTGCACTGGATATGTGGTATAGATAGGTGGCACAGATAGATTAAAGTCACCTTTGTGTAAGGGCTGGGCGATATGACCTAAAAATAAAATCCCATATTTCTTTTCCACTAAATTTGATTTACAATTTTAATCATTTTTTCCCTCTCAAAAAAAAACAAAAAAACTCCAAGTGAAACAAAAATTACATGAAATACGATTTTCCTTTATTTATCAAAATATGTTCCAAATCTAAAAAGACTTTCCCTCTTATAGTTAAAGTGCATGCTGTAATTTTGTCATAAAATGTTGAAATGTCTTGTCATTAAATCTGACAAGGCCTATTATCATGAAAACCATAAATTTTAGTATCTATATTTTCAAACATTGCAACAACTTATGGTTGGAGTAAGTTGAGGAAAAAATCGTTTTTAGAATTTCTGCAGAAAATAATTTGAATTAATCAATTTAACTGACATATTTCCCAGCCCTACTTTGTGTATGTAATTAGTTATTTTTCTGACAATGCCAAAATAAGAATTTTCTGATGTCGTGCATCACACAAACACCAGTGAGAGACTGCTTCTGAATACTGATGAGGCTCAAATTCTTCTATAATGTGCATTTAATCACAAGTGACACTGAAGTTAATGTGTTTATGCATTTCTTGTTTAAATCTGAACCCTGATGCAAATTAATATGTCCTCATAAACTCCAAACTGCCTTGCTTTGACAGTTTTTGTCTTAGAGCTCAAACAGAAAGGTAAAAACAGGGTCTATAAAGTGAAAAATGTAACCAAAGCAAACTAAAGTGATGCATGTTGTGTTTTTCTAGTGACCTCAGTGTTGAGCAAACACATAGATCACAGGAACCTGTTCACACAGAGGATGTGTTGCAAAAGACAGAGCCACTTCGTCTACATTGGACAAGGTAAAGTTTTACAACATGTTTTGGACCTTTGATTATCAAGGCATGTCTGGATCAGCGAATGAAAGATCAGTTATGAAGATTTAAACTGGATGAAATGTCAAAAGCAGCAAGAGTCATTCATCTTTTTATTTGATACCATTAAAGTTATATCCTCCTCGCTCTTTGACTTTAAACCAACACTGTGTTTTGTCTCTCTTACCGCAGACATCTCCGGGAGTCCTGTCAGTGTGGATGTGGGGATGTGCAGGTCTCACTGTGGGGGAGCGGCCAGGCCTCCACATGAAACAGGACAGCAGGATTACTCCAAACACCCCTCAATGCTGGAATTCCTGAGGAGCAAGAAAGTAAGTGCAGTTCAGCAATAAGACCACAGGAGGGTGATGTGACTTCGGCTGTTGAGGTTTATTACTGACAGTTTAGCAGAGACGGACTTGATTATGAAGCTGAAACTGAAGCACAATAACATGTCTGTGAACCTTTTTTGATTAGTAAAAAAAATCAATTATTAGGCTTTAATGGAACAACACCAGTCAACTAACTTCACTGTCACCTTTACATGTTTGTTGTGATGAAGTTTATGTCCCAATAGTCAGCTGTGATAACACTTTCGTAAATATAGAAATATCTCACATATTACTGTTTTCATTTTGCCTTTTCTTAAAACAGTTAGGGTAGCAAAAACATTTCATGAAACATAAAAACAAGCAATGAAACACAAAAAAACTTAGGTGTTTCTGTCTCCCTTATTTTTTTGTCTTACATCTACTTAACTTTAGATGTAAATAAGACAATTCATTTAGGTTTTTAAACAAGAAGTTTTTAACATTTTTCCCCAAATTTCATTGTGATCACTTTATCAAGTCTCTTCATGTTTAATGAGACATTGCCATCTTTGTTTTATATAGTTTAGTTTTAATAAGTGGTTTTAAGTTCCACTAAATGTCTTAATGTTTTACAAGATGCTTTCTGTTCATTAGATGTTTTTTTTGTGTGATCATTACATATTTCAAAATAAAGAAAACTTCTACTTACTAGTCTTAGGTTTCACAAAATACATTTAGTTTGTTGCTCTTCTAAAGCATAAAAAATACGTTTGGACTCTGTATGTTTTGGTTCCACATGTTTTTATGTTTTACATGTTCTCTTAGGGCTGCTTGATTATGGCAAAAAAACAAAATCAGGTTTATTTTAATAGATACTGAAATTACGATAACATTACAGTATTACTCAGTGATTCTAAAACACATACTACATGCTCTCATTGAACGTAGATGTATCACTTTCAACATTAAAAACAGAAAATACATTCAAATACGTGTCAATGTAAAAAAAAAAAAAAAAAACCTATAATCATAATAATGGTAAATAAAAAAGAGTCAGTGTCATGCACAATAATCTACTCATCTCAGTTACTCTGTTTTTATAATTGTGGAAGTCTATTATTGTTATTAAGATTAAAATGTGACTAATTGCCCAGCTCTAAATTCAAGCAACTATAAACTGTTCTTTTCATTTCATTAGATGTTTATCCATATAAATAAAAACTCCCATATGCTGTTTTGAGCTTCACTATATATTACTTGTTTGTTTATTTTGTTAATGCTTTTGTATTTGCAGATAATTAGTATTTTAATCTTAAGTTTTAGTTAAATATCGTTAAGTAGTCTTTCAGGGCCTATGTGGTAACCATAGGTACCTAGCCTCTTGCTAGCATCCGCATTGTTATTTAAGACCTGAAAAAATAGAAAGTGGGTTTTCAACAGATATATTATGGTTCTTAAAACATAATAATCTCTTGAGTTTATGACGAACAAAGACTACACTTCGGACATTTAGCTGAAAACTGAACCCAAACTCTCACAGACGTTGAGACATACTGTAGAGCTGGAGGTGCTAATATGCTTAATTCATCGTTGCGTCTGACCTAGCTTCCAGTGTTTTTATTTTATTATTAATATAAAACTGATATTATTGGAAATTATTTGCTCAGATACCAGGGTTGACCTGATGGGAACACGTTGGGACATGTCTCTGACCTCACTCTCCCCTCTTAAAGGTGAAACCTGGCAGACCCGCTCCTCCAGTTACCCCGGCGCCCCATGACCAGCTGCCCTCCTGCGGGCTCAACCAGGTGTGTGAGCCGACAGGGATGCGTGTGGACCGGGTGCTGTTGTTCGAGGGTCCCAGGGAGGTGGAGGTCATCCAGGAGTGTCAGTGTGAGGTGAAGCTGAGCCAGTGTCTCCGTGTGCCCGCTCTGAAGACCTACAACTCCGATACCCCCTATGAGGCCGTCATAGATGTGGGGGGGTGCTCCAAGTCTAAGGGCTCCCCAGGTGAGTGGCTTTACCTGCAGAAGACACAGACTTTACTTTGATAAGGAAAACAGGAGAGAGTAGGGGGTCCCTGGAGACAGATAAGGGTCCAGAGGAGATGTCAACAGTGTGCATTATACAGGATTTAGACAATTTGAGGTCAAAGTATGATTAATTTATATTTTATTACCAAGTAGAAAGATTTTTCACTGTGCGAAAGCTACTCTGACCCGTCCTCTCTGGAAGTTTTTAGTATTTAGTAATACTTTAATTTTCTTGCTTGAGTAAAATTAAACCAGAATCAGGTTTGTTGGCCAGGGGGCTATGTGCACACAGAAAAGGGATTTGACTCTGGTTTAAGTTTGGTCTTTGTGCTGAAACAAATGGATGAAGAATTAAGAGTAGGGTTGCCACATTTCTTTCATACAAATGAAGGAAGTCATATAAACATAAATCATTAAAATCAATTTAATTTAATGACTCTTCAGTTGTTGGCAGATAATAGCTGAATACATCATTATGATGCGAACATTTCTGCCAGCAAGTTTATTTACTGTATATTTTGTCAGAGTGGCCTGAAATACAGGACAAAACACCTCCCATACTGGCTAAAAACAGGATACTACATTTAACTGTCAAATGAGGGTCTATGCCCTATTTCAAGGAACATTCAGACCATCATTTAACAAGTTAAAACTAAATCATTTATAATAACTAGAAGTGCTCCAAGAGAGCAAACCTCTGCTGAAGCACTTCCGACACTGTCAGAATAACAAATACAAAAAAATCCTGATTCCACATTTGGATCACCACAAAAATCCAATCATTTCTGTCTTGTACCATGACCAACATTCCAAAAATTGTCATCCTCATCAATATTAAGTTATCAGCAAAATGCAGAAGAAAAAAAATCCTTGATCTGGATTCACATCACCACCAAAATTTTATCACTTTTCCTTGGGCCAGGACCAACGTTCCCTGAAAATGTTATCAAAATCCATTAAAAACTTTTTCAGTTAGCCTGATGGGAAATTAACAAACACTGACGAAAACATAACCTCTTTGGCAGAGGTCAATTGGTGTCAGAAATAACAAATACTTGATTTGGATCATCACCAAAATCCAATCACTTCTGTCCTGTACCATGACCATCATCCCCTGAAATTGTCATCCACATCCATGGAGAACTTACTCAGTTATTATCGAAAATGTGTAACACTGCCCTGTCTCGAAATGTTAACAAATTCTTAAGAAAAAATCCTGGATTTGGATCACCACCAAAATTGTATCACATCCTCGCTGTGCCATGACCGCATTCCCTGAAATTTTCATCCAAATCCGTTAATAACTTTTGAGTTATCCTGCTAACAGTCAAACGCTGGTAAAAACAGAACCTCCTTGGCAAAGGCGATCATATTTAAAATAATGATTTTATTTATGAAGTGTTTTTCAGAGACACTGAACATGACAGAAAAGATTAAAAAAAAACATAAACAAGGCAACATAATTACAGAAATACATAAACAGTGGTGCAGCGGTGGGTGGCCATGCAATATGAATGCAAAGATTGTTTGAATGGAAATAATTAAAAAACTGATTAAGTAACACGTTAGGTTCACATGAGGTAGACGAGGTTTTTAAAGTAAACCAGATGATACTAACTGAAATAAAAATATGACCATAAAATGTAAGTACTTTAAGATGGGTTTGATCAACTAATAACTTCAAACAGTGAAGAGATATTTTTTATTGAACATGTGACTCTGTTTTTATTTCCTGTTAGATCATGTGTAATCTCATATTTCAGGAACCTCTCTCTATTTGTTTTATGCCCAAGAACATGAGGATTTAAGCAATTTCTCATAGGATTTTTCACACAGTTGAGGTTTTAATTTAAACTTATGTGTTTCAGCACCTCAGTATCTTATTTTTCTTATTTTATACCTTTAAAACTGGTTAAATGTAAAAGTTTTAAATGAAAACATAGACTTAAAAAAACACATTTTCATTGGATTACACAGTAAAAAATTTCAATTCAAATGTATTCCTTTTTTGTATTGAAGCCAAAAACATCCTTTAAAACCCCAATGACATTTTCAAGTACGTTTGGCAGAGATTTAACTACTAAACTTAAAGTGAATACTTTTTGTCTCTGGCCTCACACAGCTGAAAGAGTTTCTATACTTTATATTGAATATATATATATATATATATATATATATATATATATATATATATATATATATATATATATATATATATATATATATATATATATATAAATATATATATATATATATATATAGATATAGATATATAGATATAGGTATAGATATAAATAGCTTTGTGTGTGTGTACCTTAAACATCTTGTATTTTTTAATTCTGGTATTATCTGTAAGTTTTACTGAAAATTTTGATGAAATCCTTTAATTTGCACATAATCAAATTGCTTCCAAAACCATTTTCTTATGATTTATATTTTTCTGGAAATTTGGAACTACAGAAAACTTAAATATACTATTCAGATTTTTTTTTAATGAAAATCTTAATTTTCTTTATTTATTGCCCAGGAGAGCACGTAAATATTATGTCATCAGTCATGTGTTAACTGTATGCGTATGACAACATATTGTGCAGATTAAAATAATTCAAGCTTTTTAGACTCTCTAAATGTGAAATCCTTGAAAACGTTTTGATTCTCCATGTTGTAAAATGACACAAATTCACTACACCCATTAGTATTGTAAACTACAGACACTTTAAAAGACAAAATAATTTTGGTTAAAGCTTCTGATTTGTGACAGCCAGTAGAAATATACAGAGCAAGTTCTGTCATCAAAGCAAACACATTATTTATGAGAATTAGACACTATGGAGGACTTTGATAGCAACAGGACTAAAATATTTAAATATATAATTCTGGGTGCTTATTGGACTTCTGTTGCTGCCGTCATATCTAAACAGTTTTCAGAAATCTTAGATTTTTTTATTATTACTTGTGTGAAATATAAAAATAACAATCTGGACCTTTATGATTCTCTGAGGGCCCGGGGTCGAAGCAGCCCAGCACTGAAAGCTCTGAATCCACCAAATAGTGATTAAATCATATAAAAAAATGAACAGTAGCCAACAGATGAAGTTATTAATCAGGCAATTTAAGGTTATAAATCAGACATTTCTGTTTTGTATGGGACTGATTGTAACATCATAGTAGATTCAACATTTAAATGCACAAACACTCTTTGTGTGGATATCTGTCAGTGTTTGAAAGGCCCAGGGTGTAGTTTTTTTATTTGAGTCTAATATCTGTAATGTGAATAACTTTGAGTTCAAAAAAGCTTGTTGTACTTTACATCAATTGACAATATTTATCTTATAAATAAGACTTATAAATCAAGTTACAGCTGGGATTTGACGCTGAAGATGGGCTGCCATTAAAACTCCAACTTTTCCTTCATCCATCTTCCACAGAGGGATTCTCCTGCGTCCCCACTAAGTTCGACTCAGCCTTGGTGGAGACCCCAAACAAAGTGGACCTCATCCAGACGGTGGCTGCCTGTGAACTGAAGGAGAGCTGCTACAGGGTCCCGTTTGTGGAGTACTACTATGAAATAGTCCAGCACGCAGATGGAGTCAAAGAGGAAAAACTTAAAGTGAGTTCTGATCACATTCTGCTCCATTTTAGTTTGATTTAGCCTTTTATATTTAACATCAAACATGCAGAACAAGTTTAATTTCCTCTGTGATAAACACGGCAGACTTAACACCAGCAGAGGGGTTAATTTGTGAAGCAGCGTTCACACTTTGAAATCAACTTTAGAGGAAATGGGGGCCTGAGTTGGGTGCCAGACAGTAATGAAGTATCTTTATTCATCAGTCACATGTGTGGAAGACGGCACTTAATCACGCTAATCCCCAGGTCAGGGTCTGCGCTGCCAGACTGCAGGATGAGCTTTGTGCTTATTCAGACATAACCTGGAATAAATACACACATGAAGGAGCGGCAGGTTTTAGAAGTCACTCTGCTTTATTTTAGAGGTAGACAAAAATCCTGATCATGAGGACCAGGGATGGGCAACTTCTCTTATCCTCACTGCCAGAGGGCCGGGTTGTTACAATACTATCAATTAAATTAATATTTTGACATAATTTAAGAGAAAATCAAACAAAAAAAATATATATTTATAAATAATGACCATCTAAATGGCATGCACTCATTAACATTGGTAAATGGAAATATGGATAGTAATGTTTAATTCAATTAGTTAAATACATAATTCAAGCCAGTGAAGGTGATATTTTCAGTGCACTGAACGGAGTATTTATGTTTTTTCAAGTATATTCTACCCACTGTTTTTACAGATTCACCAAAGAAAACAAATATGTGTTGAATAGAAACAATTAGTCAGTGACATCTCTTACAATGAGTGAAAATAATCAGGTTATCAAGGATTATCATAGAAATATTTCTGGGCAGAGTTTCTTTATGTTAAAAATATTAATGCATGTGAAGTTGACTTGGAGGCGGCCTTAAGTGAAGATGGGGGCCACCAGTTGCGCCCCAGAAAAAAAAATTTACACCAGTTTTTCTCTTTTATGCTTTTCCTCAAACATTTTCAAGCCACAATCCACAACACTACTGTCTATATTTTTTATGATAAACCAAATTTAATATGACGTTTTTACAACAATATTAAGGTTGAATAATGGACACAGTTTGTCCCGTCCAGCACCAAAGGTGTGAGTGCAGCGCAAACACAAATGGCCCCCGCAGGTGTCGACCGAAGGCAGTTAACATGCTAAACGGCATCCGACCCCCGACTCAACTGTGACAATATTTGTGAATAGCTGTGAGCTGACGGCCGTCTCTCTGTGTTGCTAATTTTTTTACAGGAAATAGATGTGGGCAGATGTTTGGGAGGCTGCGCTACAGGGAAACGATGCCTTCTCAGGTCAGTACGAACAGAGCTGCCACACACACACACCTCCTCAGCCACACTCATGACGACTACCCGTGAACTCTGACACCCTCTGCTCACAGCATGTTGTCCCCTCAGCTCAGATCCTGCAGCAAATGTCCCTTTTTAACAGTCTGCTTTACTTTAAGAATTAACCAGGACTTTAATCATGAAACTTTCTGTGTGTGTTGAGATGTTAAAACATTAATGTGGCTTCAAGTTTTTAATGATATGACTCAAATTTGGTTTGATCTGGATCATCGAAAACACAAAAGTGCATTTCAAAATATACTCACTCACCACTTTTATTATTGAACTACAATCTGCATTTATTCAGATCTTTTTGTTTTCTTCACCAGGTAAAGTACTTTATCAAACTATTTGATTAATACTTGACTCCATCAAACATTATAACAGATATAATCACAGTCAAAACAGCCTTAGTTGATCAAGTGTGTGTCATTATTAACAGACTGAAAACAGACCCAGATACACAAAAAGTCAGTAAGACAAGAAAATAAGAGCCACAGAGGATGTTAAGAAGATACAAAATAATGTGTCACCGGGTTACTTATTTAAAGGGTAAATGAGGAAGATATCGGAAGGATGATCTTTGTCATCAAGAGAGCAACATTCATTTTATTTTTAAGAAGTCTCACTCTTTGTGCTGGATACAATACATACTTTGTAATTATCATTGCCCTTTAGAAGGGCAACAATGCAAATACACACTTACTGCATGAAGTCTGTGCTGTCTGTTGCTTTAAGTTCACATAAATCTCAGTCCACCTCAAGCTCAAGGATGCCTAATATTCATATTTAGATCATTTATAAAGCTCAATTATTTACAAGCTCGTATACGTTTAAAAAGGGTGTGAGAAGTACAGGTATAACAGACAAAAAGATAATTAAATGGAGGTTAAACATTTTTTAAATGAATGAATGAAAAAATACATGAACTATATTAAATATAAATAATACTTTAAGTTTGTAAGCTAGTAATAAAAAGACATGGAATATTTGGTAATAGATAAGATAAATAAATATGCATCATTTTATTAATATGGCTTTGTTAATTTTATATTCATATACAATTCCTTTTTAGACCAATGCTTACAAAATGTAAGCATGATGAGTTTCTCCATATCATACGTTTCCTTCACTTTTGTTTGGTGGGTTTCTAGTCAGTCACTTCCTGACTATTGCACGTTAGTTTTATTTTAACTGCCAGAGAGCCAAACTGATCATTTTTTAAGGATACTCAGTATTTTTTTACAATAATAATAATGTTAAAACAATTTAAAGTCAGATGTACAGCCTAGTTTAATAGAATATACTCAGAAAAAGATGCTACTTTTTCCAGTGCAATGAACTTTATTTTCCCTGTTTATTGTGTTTTAATGCATTTTTTGTATTTTTTTTTTCACCGTGGCCAACACAGGCTGAAGTTTTCCAGGATGTTTTCAGCATGGTTATTATTATTGAGAATTGACTGAATTGCCACTTTGTCTTTGTCACTTTGAGGAGTGGGAAAGCAAAGGAGCCCAATGGCCAGTCTGAGCATATATACACTATTCTGAGAAAAAAAAAATGTATGACTTTTTCAACAATGCTAATTAAACTTGGTTAAAACCACTTAAATAAGGGCATCTTGTTGCTTAGTTTACTTAATTTGGTCAACAAACAAACATGTCAAAATGGTAAATGTAAATGTCAGATCAGGACTCGGAATCAGCAGATACTTATTTAAAAACAAGGGATCAGGGGTCAAAAAGCTGATTTTTGACATCCCTACATTTTACCATCATGTCATCACAATGTTTTTATTTTTCACACAAATAAGTGAAACATATAACCTGACATGACCTTCATCATGAATGTCTGCTGATTGTCATCTGTAGTAAAAATCTAATTTTGTTGCTTTGAGTTATTTTGCACAGCCATCGTTGTTTTCACTTCACCCACAGGACGACAGTGTTGCTTAAGAGAGAGAAAAAATGTTTCATCACCTGAAAACAATATCTACAATACTATAGAAATCTCTCCTTTTTAGAAATGAAGTATTGGGTTTTTTTTTTTTACAGATCTTTGTTTAGTATTAAAATAACCCTAAAAGAGTTTGCACAGGAACTTGCCAGGGGCAGTGTGAATATTAAACCTCTAAATTTGGGTTTGTATTATTGACTTTTTTAACATATGTAAGCTTCAGGCTTACACATGGTGTGTTAGGGATTATTTAGGTCCTAATTTAAAAAGACTAAAAATTCTTTCTGTTTCCTGCTGCAGGAGTCCATCTGATCCGGGAATCTGTCACCTTTGGGCGGACAGAGAGTCCAGCTCGTGTGTCCCTCAGGGCTACGAGAGCCACAGCTTCCTCAACCAGCATGGACAGATACGCACTGTTCACTCCATCACCTCCTGTCTGTGCCAAAACTGAACAGGGCGCCCCCTACTGGACTCTAACATACACCGTCCTCTGTTTGCAGAGGCAGCTGCTGACTCAACCAAAGACTGAGACTTTGTTAAAAAAAAAAAAGCCAATCTAAAGTATTATTGTATTATATGTAATATATGTAAAAGTGATAATTTTGTAAATAAATTTAATACAACAATATGAGAGGGTCTGCTATTATATTTTGTCAACTTACAAAACTGTTTTCATTTGCAAACTAAGACTAAGAAAGATAACTTAAGAACAGTGATTTAAAGTCTATTTAATGTTTTTATAAAGATGATCTCCATGGTCATAAAATCGATTTTAAGTGTATAAATTGTACATTTGTTTTAAAATTAACCAAGTAAACAAATGTAAAAAGCACTTCAGTCCTTTTCAAATCAATTAAAAATCCGGTAATTGTGAAATGGCGTCAAATAAAAATGAGTCTTTGAAGGGGCACTTGAAAGGGGCTGACTTTGCGGCAGTCTGTTTGGAAAAACACACGTGCACGTCGTCAGTAACTCTTTATTTTGATATCAACGTGCGAAAAAACCACTTTTGTTTTTCTTCATCCACAGAGAAGAGCTTTACGAGCCGCTTTCAAGGTGTCTTTGAACAGGAAGCTTTGATCTCTTCAATGTTTATTTCAGTCCGGAGGGAGCAGAGTTTGCTTTGAGTGACCACCTGTCTTTTTCTCCTGCGTAAAGATCAAAGTAACCAAATGGCGCGATGGAAAGCCATCTCTGGTCTTAAATATAAAAGAGATAAGTTTACTTTGAAATTTTATCTCAGTCTCAATGATTATTGTTTTTTAAATGTCGATCAAGATGCAAAGTTTAGATTTTGTGCGTGAAGATCAGACATAAAGGCACGATAGATGAGCCCACTCAACGCCAGAGAAGAGTTCAAACTATGAAACAAATAGAAAAATACCTGTGATTATATTTTAATTCATATTTGTTTACAGTTGTATTGCATTTTCTCGTGCGTAATTGTGCGTAACGATCACGTAAATGAAATGGAGAGGAGAGTGAATCATTTCTGAACTTGAAATAAATGAAAAAGGTTAACTTTGAAAACATATTTATCTAAATAAAAACTTAAAAATGTCAATCTATTTCTTATAAGCTGCGCCTGACCATGCGTAAAGATCACACAACTGAGAAGACACGGTAACTGGGTCGTCTTCTCATGGAGTAAATAAGTTTAATCTATAAAACAAATAGAACGACATATTTGGGTTGTGTTTATACCAGATTTCACCTCCATAAAGACCACGTGAAGCAAATGACCAGTTGAGTGATTCATTTTAGCTTAATACACATGACAAAAAAGTCGATCAGTATGTTGTTAACTTCACGTTTCCCCGTGCGTAATCGTGCGTAAAGATCAAACAACTGAGGCAACCGAGCCAACTCCTCGTGAAATAAATGAGTTTACCATGTAAAGCAAATTTAGAAAAAAAAATACGTGTGGTGACATATTTTCATTGTTTCAGTTCCTATTTGTTATATTTGTAACTGTATTTTCTCGTGCGTAATTGTACGTAAAGATCGAGTAAACGAAATGACCGTGGGAGTTAATCATTTCTGGGCTTGGAATTAGAAAGAAATAAAAATTATTCTCAATCTTAATGATGACTGTGTAAAGAAAGGTCGGTCAGTGTGTTGGAATCATATGTGCGTAATCGTGCGTAAAAATAAATAAAAAATAAAAAGACACGGTAACTGAGCGGTTTCTTATAAAGAAAGAATTTAGTACATCCTGTAAACAAATAAAAAAAAACTACGTACAACGAAATCTTCTGGTTGTTTTACTTATATTTTTTTAAACCTGTAGTGACATTTTCGTGCGTAATTGTGCGTAAAAGTCAGCAGATGGAAGGTGAGAGTAATTTCTGAGCCTGGCATGAAAGAGGTGAGGAAGCCTTTTTAAAAAATGAAGTTACAATTTGAGGGGTTAATTTGAATGATATTTTGATATATATATACCTTATATACCTTATTATGTCAGATTAATCTAGTAAGTGCCAAGGTAATCGTTCAAAATGCCAGCATGGAAAACTCTGAGCTTGTGTTTGTAATGACCGTATTTCATATAAAGAAAGAACAATCAGCTATAGTGAAGTCTGTGATATTCAGAGAAAAAACTATGAGCTCCTCTAAAATCTGTAAATTCAGTGATTCCCCAGCTGGAACTCGATAAGCAGTTATGCAAATATGGCGACGTGAAGGCAGTGACACCGTTTTCTTTATTCAAGTAATTGGTTTCCACCTAAGACACTGAGGCCATTATTCTAATTTAATGGATTCATTTGAGAGCAGATGACCTCCCATGGAGAGTACACTTCCTAAAGAGATCGGCTGCAGGTTTGCTCTGAGCATAAACCTCCTTATAGAATTATTTATCCAAGAAAAAACCTACTCTAGTAAAGTTCCTCTGCGGAGAGCACGATGGTTTTTTGTTTTTTTTCAAAGGCTGAATTGAGTTTATTTGAAGCTTTATTGCCAGACGTGAAGACAATGGGCTTGAATAAAATCTACAATCAGGTTCACACCTTGTTAGCACCGCCATTAGTCTCTCTTTACATTCGCTGATTGGTGATTTACATTTGCGGCCAAATAGCATCTTTACTGCTGTTTGCCGAGACTTTGGGGGCCCTGAGGAGTGAACGGGAGCATTTGATATAAAAGTGGAGCCCCCAGGAGCCTTCAGTCACTCCAGCTCTAAGGTGCTGACTGGTTGTGCGGTTGGAGGACACGGATACACCGGGATTCTACTCAAACTTCTGCAGAGATGTTGATGGTCGTGATCAGCCTTTTCACTCTGGCGTGCGGCGCAGCTGCAAGGCCCTCACAAAACAACCTGGAGAATCATTTCATCTCCGAAAACGAGCCTGAGGAAGTCCGATCGGCTGCCATCAAGAGGCTTTTGGAAGTTTTTGGAATGGAGGATCCACCATCTATCCATGGACACAAACAGCCTCCTCAGTACATGCTCGACCTGTACAACACGGTGGCTGATGTGGACGGTGTGACCAAGGACCCAAACCTGCTGGAGGGGAATACTGTGCGCAGCTTCTTTGACAAATGTAAGAGATGGTTCTGGGTTGCACTCTTTCAGCAATGACAATACTTGTTCTGGTTTTTAATGATCTAACTTCCATTGCAGTGCGCAGTGAGCAGGTGGAGTACAGGTTCAATCTATCCACGGTCGCCAGAACTGAGAAGATCCTGACTGCAGAGCTCCATCTTTTCAAGCTGAGGCCACAGTCGACTCTGACATTTCAAAGGCATCATTTCTGCCAGGTTTGTACCACCAAAACTTCTAAAAAAACCCCCAAAAAACCTGTGAAATCCAAATGCACCTACTCTCAACCTTTAACACCACCATAACTCCTCCATCTCCTCTGTCTCATCCAGGTCAGTGTCTACCAGCTGCTTGATCCCAGCAGAAACAACAACACACAGGAGAAGAAGCTGCTCTCTTCTCGGCTCATCCCAGTCCACTCCACTGGCTGGGAAGTGTTCACCATCACACAAGCAGTGAGTATCTACTGAAGCCTCCTCATGACTCTGGGAGATGAAGTCTGCACAGGTCTGTTGGAATTGAGTGTTTTAATAGACTATTGTGAATTTCTTCTTGAAGGTGCGATCCTGGACAGTGGATGAAGGCAGCAACCTGGGCCTCCATGTGGTGGTTCGGACTCTTGGGGGGAGCCAGGTGGACACGAAACTGATCCGCTTTGCTTCAGGACGCAACCACCATCAGAGCAAACAGCCCATGCTGGTCCTCTTCACTGATGATGGACGTCGCTCGACTACTATTGAAAGCCTCGGTGAGTCAAACCTTAAGAAATGCCTTGATTGAGGAAAACAGCCCATTTAATCACACAGCTCAGGTTTTGTGAGCAGGGGTGTAGTTTCGAAACACAGGGCCTAAGGGGGACCCTGGCCCCCTTAACCCTGCAGCTTCCTCTCAACATGATTATTTGACCCGTGACATGGTAGCACCAACTTTAAGCATCTTCTGTCAGCTGAATCCACTGCCCATAATTCAAAGCTCCTTTGAGGGTCTTTGGGTATACATCAGTATCAGTATGTTCTCTTGATAAATTCGCACATATCTCTTTGCTTATATCATCTCTAAAGGTTATGTTTGTGGGAAAATCCCACCCTGCTAACTTATAACAGATAACGGTTTTACCAGCTCTTTAATTTTCCCCTCAGAGTAAGAAAAGCTGTTTCTGCATCATATTGTCTGACACCTATATGATGGTATTAGACAAAAGATAGGAAAATTATGAAGGAACTAGAAGTGCTCCAAGAGCCCAAACCTATGCCAAGACATTTCTAACATTTTCAGGCGAGTTATTGTCAAAACGACTGTAAACAAATCCTTGAAAAGATTCCTGGATCCACATCCATATTGGGATCACCACAAAAATCAAATCACTTCTTCTTTGTGCCATGACCAACATTCTCGGGAAATGTCTGAAAATTCTGTTCATGTCATCACCAGGGGTGAACTTATTTATTTTGAGGCACTGGACAAAGAGCAATAAAAGGCTTATCCCCATTTAGCTAAATTAATCACACTGTGTGGAAAAAATGAGTCAGTTTTAGGTTCTTCTGAGGTCAGAAACTTCAGATCTTAATCCTATTTTAAGTCAAGACATTGCACAAATACATTGGCAATTTTAGGAATATTTGGCTGGGTGGGTGAATCTGATGAAGACCCTCGCTCCCTGCCAGTTTTTCCTTCTTGTCCAAACTTTGCCAACTTCTATGTGGAAAATAGCCACAGTCAAGAATCTGCTTACAATTTATTGTTAATTTAAGTAGTTCAAGGATACATTTCTGAACTAATTTGCTTCAGGTAATGATGAAAATACACTTCATCACTGGCCGTAATTTCAGATAAATGCCTCATATTCACTGCTTATAATGACTTCAATTGAGACCCCTTGAATTGGAGAGGGACAAAATATCGTTATTTCACTATATAATGAAGTGCAATACAATAACAGATATGCCGGCAATAAGTATTTTTAAATATTTTGAATTTGTCAAAAGAAGAAAATGGTCTTCTCTCAGCAGCGTTAAACTTTAATGTACCAGTGTGTACTGTTTAATAGCTTACAGCAGTGATCATCAACTGGTGGCCCGCGGATGGCATAAGGGCCTCAACAGCTTCCTCTGCGGCCCCCAGAATGATCAAACTCAGAAAATATAAAGGGTAAAATTTGTTGTGGTTTTAATCTTTCTTCTTAAATCTGTACAATTAATGATACAATGGTTGGGATTTTTTTTTCAACCAGGGATAATTTCATATTTGATCTTCTCGAACAGAAATCCAACTGTCGGTCATTTTTAGCCAACATTCAATCAAGGGAGAGAATAATGAAGTAAAATCAGTGACAGAAATTGTGACATCTCCAGAGGGAAGTAGCCAAGATATTGCAACTGCTTGACCCTGAAAACCCACACCTAGCACTCAGAATCATGTTGATATCATTATTAGTTAGACAGTCATATAGCAAAAATGATTGTTCACTGATTGGCGGTTATCTGGATCACCACCAAAATCTGAATCATTTTTAAGGTGGACCATTACCAACATCTCCTGAAAATTTTAGCAAAATCCGTCCAGTAGTTTTTGCATAATCTTGCTAACAAACAAACTAAAAAAAACAAAAAAATAAGGAAACATACACCGGCAAAAACATAACCTCCTTGGTGGAGGTAAAAGAAAAAATGGATATTTCACTTTTAAAGTCTCTTCTCCAGTATCTTACTTTGAACCTTCGATATAAACAACCTAATAATCCTGTCCTCTGTCCTTCTCCAGACCCAAACGACACCACACCCACCTCCACCCTACCTCAGGCCCCCATGTCAGGCCCTCCCTCCCGCAGCGCCCGCTCTCTGGACTACGATGAAGAAGGCTACTCCTCTCCCTGCCAGCGTCTGCCTCTCTACGTGGACTTCGAGGAGATCGGCTGGTCAGGTTGGATCGTGTCACCCAGAGGTTACAACGCCTACCACTGCAAAGGCTCCTGCCCCTTCCCCCTGGGCCAGAACATGAGGCCCACCAACCACGCCACCGTCCAGTCCATCATCAACGCCCTGAAGCTGATGAAAGGCATCGACAAGCCGTGCTGCGTACCTGACAAACTCTTCTCCATCAACCTGCTGTACTTCGACGATGACGAGAACGTGGTGCTCAAACAGTACAACGACATGGTGGCAGGAAGCTGCGGCTGCCACTGACCAAAAACTGTCACTGAAGACCGGCTGCACAGATGATCACATAATAAAGTGTAAATATTAGTGTTGGTACTTATACCAGCTGCCCTTCAAAACTTAAACGTGAAGAGTGAACAATGTGCAGAGTCCAATATGTGGCATTGTAGTATATGTACATATGCATAAATTATAATATATGGCAGTTATGAAGTGATATCCTGTGAAAGATGTAAATGTGTATATTCTATGTTTTTGTGATTTATAAAAAAATAAACTGTACAAAACAAACAACTAAACAAAAGCTGTATTTTTTGCACAAAAATGTTTACTTAAAAAATTGGTCTTAAGCATAATATGATCACAGGCTTCACAATCAATCAATTTTTGTTTTGGGCAAATTCAAAGTAAATGTTATCTTAAGACACTTTAGTAAAGGAGTAAATCTGGCTGTCCTCTCTGTTATAATAAACACGAAGACCCAACATTGATTACTCAGTGAATAATGCAGTGTTATCAATAACACAATAACACACAAAAAAGCTCATTTTGGATCTGTAGACATAAAAATAATATCTAGTCAAAATGTAGTGTAATGGTATTCCTGAAAATGCATTAATTAACCACCATAATGCTTGCAAATTTTCCACCTCCGCACTATGTCAAATTCCAGTGTAGTTGGGACACTGTGTAACGCATAAATAACTAGAAAGCACTCAGAGAGCACAAATCTCCACTGACGTATAGCTTTTACATCTATAAGCAATAGTTCCATGATAAATTTACCATCTTAATATGATTCCTTGATCCTGAAAACCCACGCCTAGCACTCAGAATCATGTTGATATCATTATTAGTTAGTTATTAAGCAAAAACGATCATTCACCAATAGTGATTATCTGGATCACCACCAAAATCTAATCATTACCAACATCTCCTGAAGATTTCAGCAAAATCCGTCCAGTAGTTTTTGTGTAATCTTGCTAACAAACAAACAAACAAACAAACAAACATGCGTGGCAAAAACATAACCTCCTTGGCGGAGGTAAAAACAGAATACCATGATCTGCAAATCCTTTTCGACTTATATTCAATTGAAAACACTTTAAACATAAAGATATTTAATGTTCGAACTGGTAAACTTAATTGTTTTCTTTTTTCTTTTGCAAATATTCTCTCATTTTGAATTTGATCCAAAAAAGCTGGGACAGGGGCAACAAAAGACTGGGAAAGCTGATAAATGCTCAAAAACACCTGTTTGTATCATGCCACAGGTGAACAGCTTAACTGAATGAATATGAATGAACCTTTATTGCCCCTAAGGGAATCTGTCTTGCACAGATATAGGACAACCACACAAGATAAGACAGCACATAATAACATTTGACAGTTAGTCAAAAATAAAATCTTTAAATACCGCTATAATAATAAATTAGTAGATAAAAAGATCACTAAATGGTCTTAAAAGTGCAGTGTGCCAAATTCATGTTGCGAGATCAGAGTTTATTTAGCAGCTGGATGCTCTGTGGTATAAAGGATGTGATGCCTCTTTTAGTCCTCATTCCTGGCATCCTGTACCTGCGTCCTGAGTTAAGGAGTTCAAATTGAGACCAAAGAGGGTGCGTTGGGTGTGCTGTGATCTTGTTTGCCAGAAACAGGTAAATGTGTCATGATTCGCTATAAACGAACATCCACTAGAGGCTCTGTTGTTCACAAGCAAGGATGGAGCGAGGTTCAACACTGCATGTGTAAATAATCCAACAGTTTAAGAACAACATTCCTCAATGTGCAATTGCAAAGAATTTAGGAATTTCATCGCCTACAATCCATAATATCAAAAGATTCAGAGAATCCAGAAATATCGCTGCACTTAAGTGGCAACAAAAAACATTGAATGCTGTGACCTTTGATTCCTCAGGTGGCACTGCATTAAAAACCAACATCCTTCTGTAAAGAATATTACCATCAAAGTGGAAAAGTGTGCTGTGGTCTGAGGCCATATTTCAAATTATTTTTGGAAAATCATGGACGTGGTGTCCTCCGGGTAAAGACAAGAAAGACCATCCAGACTGTTATCAGAGCAAAGTTTAAAAGCCAGAATGTGATGGATTGGGGGTGTTAGTGCCCATGGCATGGGTAACTTGCATATCTGTGAAGGCACCATTAATACTGAAAGACAATGCAAAGCAACATTCTGCGGGTGTAAAAGCAGCATGGCTTCATAGTGAAAGAGTGCAGGCACTAGACTGACGCGCCTACGGTCCAGACCTGTCTCCCACTGAAAATATGTGGCACATGGCAAAGCCAAAAAAACATGTCAATGGAGACCCTGTTGAGCAGCTTAAAGTATATATAAAGCAGAATGAGAAAAAAAATCCACCCTCGGAGCTTCAACAATTGGTGTCCTCAGTTCCCAAACATTTATTGAGTGTTGCTGATGGAAAGGTGATGTAACACAGTGGTAAACATGCTCCTGTCCCAGCTTTTTTGGAATGTGTTGCAGGCATCAAATTCAAAATGAGTAAATATTTGCATTTTATACAGCATCCCAAAATTGGAATTGAGGCACTAGAAATGTTGGTGAACTGCACTAAACTTAACATTTTTGCCGATACTTACAACCAATGCATTGGATGCACATGTTGGCCATAAACAATATATCCCATATATTTGCTGTAGTACTGGCAGAATGTACAAATGTACCATGACGGTTTACTTCATCACCATCACTGAATGTCCACTTTTCTGAATCAAAAGTATAACTTATTAAAAATAAAATGTTTCATTGCCTCACATCTATTTACAACACAAATAGAATATCACTACACAGTGCATCCTTAATACTTTCAATACCAAATATCACTCCTCACTAAGGTGTGGAGGGAAGCCAGGCAGACTTCCCACGAACTGTAGAGAAAAATTTCACTTTTAAACATTTATTTTTATCGATTTAAAGAAAATCTACATGTCATTAAAAGTTTATTTTTTGTTCTTAAAGGTAAAATGTGCTCATTTTATGAGTAAACTCTGACCATGTTCCAGCCTCCACCCAACAGCCTGTGAGCCCCTCTTCAGACCCAGAGTGTACAGAGTGTAACCTGAGCAGAGAGCGAGGCGTTGGCCATACAGTGGCACTAAAGGGGGTTGATAGCACTTGGCATGATGCTGGACGACAGCCCTTATTCTTTGTCAGAGGGGCTGCTATTCACAATGGAGAAAACGATGAAATGCTGCCATTATAACGGGGACCAAAGGGCCCACGGCGGCCTGACACCTGATCCTCTCTTTGGCTCGGGCTTCCTTTTGTCCCAGTATTTCATATCTGACATATCCACACAGCATAGAAAAGCAGAGATGGTGGAGCAGCGATGGACGTGAGGCTCGGTGTCTGGGTGCTCAGACATGGGGAATAAACAGACCATCTTTACAGCACAGCAGCTGGACGCCTATCAGGTGAGGGTCACTGCTGTCCCTTTGGCCTCATTCAGCTTAAACTGGGCTCCTCTTATCAAGACTGGAGATTAGATTAACTTACACATGTGAGACAGCAACTCTTTTGACCAAGAACACTGAGGGAAGGTGTTGAGCTGTTTTCTTTACAGGGAGGTGAGGTATAATGTTGATTAAAATCCTTTAGATAATGCAGAAGCTCAACAGATGGAGGAGTTTTGAGCAAACTGTAAATATCTACTGCAATATTATTTCTGCTTATATAATTATTTTCTTCTAATTATGTGACAATGTGACTTAATTGGTTGGTAAATGTGTCAAAATGAGATGAAGAGGTGTAAAAGAATGTTGGTGCTCTTATAAAGGATGAAAATATCACTCACATTAGCAAAAATATTAAAAAACAAGAAGGACAGTTAACTTTAAAGAGGTGTGCAAGCCCTGATGAAGACCTCTGTGGTGGAAATATTTGAGTTTTTTGGATGATTTTGCTTTTATGGAAAAGTTTTTTCCTTCTTCAGTTTTAACATTTTAATGAGGTTCACAGTTTCCTCTCTTTTAATTCGACAGTACTTCTTCTTTAAAGATTGAAACTGTGCACAATGCTCATATTTTTTCTTATAATATTAGAAGAACCCTTCAAATATCACATGGTAATCTAGTCCAGTCAACTTTTATTGTCATTTCAATTATATACACACACACACAGTGACACAACATTTGGTTTGGGACAGATTTGCAACATGCATATTCAAGAATTGAGAAAGAAATATATGTTATCTTGCACTTGTGAGACTTTAATTCTTTAAATAAAGAACAAAAATAATGGGATGCAGGACCATGAGCTGTTTTCTTTGCCAAGAGTGCTGCAGTGAGGCAGGGCAGAGTGTTGATTAAAATCCTTCAGATATCTACTGTGATATTATTCCTCTGTTTTACTTCAAATTTCAAATGTCCATGTATTTGTCTCCTTTTTATTATGTGATCATATGACTTCCAATTGGTTGTTAAAAGTGAAAAATTAGATGAAAAGATGTAAAAGAGCTCTTAAAAAAGAGGAAAATATTACTCACAGAAACATACACGTACAATGTGATATTCAATTTGGTTTAATTTGGTTTTGTAAGACTAAAACTCTTTAAATAAAGAACAAAAATAATGGGATGGGATACCAATATATCCACTTTAAAGATTGAAATTGTGCACAAAGTTAACATTTTTCTAGTAATATTTTAAAAATCTCAAAAGATCACAAACAGCAAACTCAGTTTTACATGTTAAACAAGTCCAGTCAAGTTTCATTGTCATGTCGGCCGTACACATGTATACTCTGTAAATTTGATTTGGGACTGTTTTGTACTTGTTTTGGATATTCTTTTGGGTTTTTTTGACCAGTCATATCAACATGACTTTCAAGCATCTGTTAACTCTGCCTCTATTTGTCTCTTCTGTTTGTGATGTGTTTATTTTTCATTTTTTATCTGTCTAATTGTTTGATATATATAATGTGTGTATGAGGTGTATTTTTATTATTCGTGTCCTGTCTCTTGATTGTGACATGTATTAAAAAATATCATCTACATCAAATAATATTGCAACAGGTTGTTTGGCATATTGTCAAACTGAACCAACAACTTGTTCTTAATCCTTGTGAAGTAAAACTATTACTTAATAATTGTTTCTACACTTTAGGCTTCAGTAAATATTAACACTTCTTCCACATAGGACAGTTTAGCAGCAGGCTGAAAGAAAAGCTGCCTCCTGATGTTGTTTGCAATAACCTTATGCCAAATCAAATTATATTTTTGCAGGACTGTACATATTTTACAAGGAAAGAAATTCTAAGGTGAGCAAATTTTTCCATTCATGCATTAAATCTGAATCATATAACTGAATCATTTCTAACGTGTTCATCTGAAGTGGACTTCTGTGCACTGAGAGACAGTCAGACCTTCTCGAGCTGTGATGTGTGTTTTTAATTTAGACAATGTGTAGAAATTTACTTTAAAAGATTGTTAATGGTTTTGGTGCTTTCTGATGAGTTGTTCTTAGGAAACAGAAGTGAAAGGACTTTCCTGTTCTGATGTATTATGCCTGCCACAGCCGAGTCTGCTACACAATGGTACCCTGTAACTTTAAACTGATGTATTAGGAGAGCGGTCCTGTGGGGCGGACCACTACTGAAACCACTGCAGAAAAAAAGAGACTGCAAAATAAATGCAGCACCAGGTCAGAACATGCAGATACACTGTAAAGGTGCTCTGTAACAGTGGTTTTAAACACTTTTTGCTCAAGGCAAACTTTAAATCACGTCTGGATAGCCAAAAAATCATTTGAAATCTTTTACACTTAATCATCCAGTGACACACTTAAACTCGTCAGGCTACATCTTTTAAAATCAGGAGACTTTACAAGAAAGAAAGAGGAAAAGCCTCATAATTCAGCCCACCCTCTAATTCTTTTGACTGCAAAATATGATGCTTCCTTTTAAGATCATTACAGGATACTGAATTTGCAGCTGTATGTGAAAATGAATGCACATAAAATGAGTAACCGCTAGACGTAACTTATGATTTTACAAAGTCCAAAGGCACACCAGTGCAGCGCAAACAAAGTTCACTGTTACAAAAGTCTAAACTGCAAACCCCAGACCCTCTGATGTGGTCTAAAATCTTTCAGTCAGAAGAGAAAAGTTGACCCAATTTAACTCAGCCGAGTCCTCATCACACCCTGCTGACATGTTCCTGTTAAATAAATTATTTCTATAATCAGAGCCCATTGAACCAGATTTACAGTTTGGATCACCTTTTTCTTTCCTATAAAGTTTGTCCACAAAATGCCTGAACAGTCGTGTTTTTTCCTCCACCAAGGACGCTCTGTTTTTGCTAGCGTTTGTCTGTCTGTCTGTCTGTCTGTCTTTGAGCAAGATGACTCAAAAGGTCATTGTACAAAAAAAGTATGACAAGACTTTTAGATTTTGGTTTTGATCCAAATCAACTTCCAGTTTTTTTTTCAAGGATTCACAAACACTGCAAGACAATTCAACGTTTTTTCAAAAATTCCCGATAATGCTTTAAAAAAAGTCATGAATGCCTTGATTTTTTTAAAACTTTATTTTATTCTATTTCATTTTTGCTCTGCAGTCACTGTGCAGGACTTCAATAAATTTATGTGTTTTAAAAATGTACTTATAGGAATAATGTAGATTGTACTGGAAAACAGTATTATTTGTCCTAACCAAATTTACTGTCTGAGAACCTTAATTGCAGAGGTGCTCTGAATTTGAGTTGTTTTTTGGGGTCAGACTGAGATAATGAATGTATAAATGTGTTTGTGTTAATCTAATAGTGTTGAATCTTGTATAAACCTGAAAGCCATCAGTGTCATGGTGAAAAAAGTGCAATAGGTTCGTGTTTTGGGGCTTTTAAATGGTTGTCCCTAACATACTTTGAATTATCTCTCTTAAATAAAGAACTCACTTAAGATCACAAAGTCATCCACCGAGGTTAAAGCTTTAGTTTATGTTGTTGAACAGTCAGTTTGCATACCTGTAAATCATGTAATTACGTAATGCTCTATAATTATCTTAGTTCCATCACATTAAAAATGCAATATTATCTACCTTGTAAAAACTCTCATGTAAAAAAAAAAACATCCTTGTGGCGACAGTATTTAATAAGCACTAATGTCTTTGTATGTGGTGATAAAACCCTCATCCTTTTCTGGAAAATGAGATGCCACATCTGAAGTGGCTTACTTTTAATAAATTTATATTCAACAAAGACAAATACGGTGCTATACAGATAAAGACTGATTGATTCTATATTCAGCAGAGACAAATGTGATGAGGACAGATTTAAGATCTGGGTGTCCATGGGTTTGTCACCATCATAAATTCTTATTTTTAATCCCTTTGTCTCTGCCTGTATGGATACATCTCTGGATGTATGTATGTGTATATACAAAGATATACATATATTTATATGTGTATATAAGCATTTGTGTGTATATAAAAATGAAGAGTATGGCTCCAGCCTGCTCTATTAAAAAGTGTCAGGAGATAACACTTGCTATGAATTGGCGCTTTACAAAAGATTGATTGATCTTTGCGGGAGGACAAATGTTGTCCTTCAGTTTGTGCAGTTACAATCAACACATCATGTTTTTATTAATTTTATTATTAAACATAATATTAAAGGTATATTCTTCAAACCTTCCCCAGACTCTTCTACCGTTATCGGGATTTGGCCCCGCAGCTCGTTCCCCTCGACTACACCAACCACCCAGATGTGAAGCTACCATATGAGCTGATTGGCGCCATGCCCGAGCTGAAGGTAGACCCGCTGGTCCACGCACACACACACACACACTCTCTGTGTTCTCAATCCATAATTAATGGCCGAACTAATCGACAGAATTCTTTGAAAGGTTAGACGTTACCCGACTCCTTTAAACTTGAAGAAAGCTGGTGAGTCCCTCAGGGCACTCTTGTTGGAAATGGGTCAATTATATGCCTCTTTAACACAATGACAGCTGGGTAAACAGGAGGGCTGATGCAGCAGAGTTCACTGATAGGAACCGAGAAAGAGAAAGTTCACATTAAGACGTTAAATATTTCAAGCTTTTGAATTTAAATCCGTATGAAATGAAATAAAGCTCCACCATGAAGCAAATGAGAGCCATCAAATGCATGGAAGCACCTGTTCATAGTTCTGTATGACTGATCACACTAAATTATGTATACCGGTTTAATCAGGCAGATATGAATGTAAGTTTGCGGCTGTCTCTTAAATTTCAGGACAACCCGTTTCGTCAGAGGATCGCTGAGGTTTTCTCCGAGGACGGGGAGGGAAACATGACTCTAGACGACTTTTTGGACATGTTTTCAGTCCTCAGTGAGATGGCTCCTCGTGACCTCAAAGCTTACTACGCCTTCAAAATCTATGGTAAGATACTCCAAGAATTCGTTACCTCAAAAACCAACATTGAATGACCTTTAATCCCTCGGGTGGAACTGTATTAAAAACAAACATCATTTTGTAAAGATATTACCACGTGGGGCTCAGGAACACCTCAGTAAAAACCATTGTCAGTTAACACAGTTCATCTCTACATCTATAACATCAAACTCTACCATGCAGAGTGAAAGCCATAAATCAACAACACACAGAAACGCCATCGGCCTCTCTGGGCCCGAGCTCATCTGAGCTGGACTGATGCAAAGTGGGAAACTGTGCTGTGGTCTGACGAGTCCACCTTTTAAATTGTGTTAGGAAATCATGGACGTTGTGTCCTAAAGAGGAAAAGGACCATCCAGATTATTATCAGAGCAAAGTTCGAAAGCCAGCGTCTGTGATGGTATGGGGGTGTGTTAGTGTCCATTGCATGGGTAACTTACACATCTGTGATGGTACCATTAATGTTGAAAGGAACTTACAGGTTTTGGAGCAACATATACTGCCAACCAAGCGACAGCTTTTTCAGGGACGTCCTGCTTATCTCAGCAAGACAATGTCAAGACACATTCTGCACGTGTTACAACAGCGTGGCTCCGTGGTAAAATAGTGCAGGTACTAAACTGAGCTGCGTTACAGTCCAGATCTGTCTCCTGTTGAAAATGCGTGGCACATTATGAAGCAAGAAATACAACAACGGAGACCCTGGACTGTTGAGCAACTGAAGTTGTACATCAAGAAAGAATGAGAAAGAATTCAACCTAAAAAGCTTCAGTTTGTCCTCAATGCAAATGAGTGAATATTTAGAAAAAAGATGAAGCATTCAATATCTTGAGTTTGTAGTGGTTTCAGTTGAATATGGTTCAGAAAGGACTCACAATCACTGTAGTCTGTTTTTATATACGTTTTACAATCGTCCCAGCTTCATTGGAATTGGGGTTTGTATTTATCTTCTGGCTTGTTCTGTTTCTTCACCACTACACCTGAGTGTCCATACTTCTCTGAAAGTGTGTGTAGTCACCCTCCCTCTGCACATACTCCTCTCTCTCTGGACTCAGGTGAGAACAATTGCTCTGGGTTCAGTTTAATCTTGGTCACAGGTGGTCGGCAGTGGACTTGACCTGTTGGTCTCCTTAACATGCCCTTGTTCCCCGAACCGGAGGAATACACCCCCCTAAACACAAGGGGGCCAGACGCTGGGTTGTGTACCTTCTATAGGTCTGAATAATGGATGAGAAGTTTCCTTGACCCATGACCCAAGTTGAAGTGTATGTAACTTCTTCTCCTGTCGGCGTTTGTTAATTAGGGGCGACCCTGGTCCTGAGCACACACCGGCCTTTGAGAGGCTCTTTGCTGCCATAATGGGGCTGCTTAATGATTAATAACACTCCACGCAGAGTCTGCTATGGTTACGGCACCAAACCTATGAACATTTAAAAAATACATGTTTCATGTGCTGCTGAACTTACCAGGGAAATATTACCATATAAATCCTGTTAGCAGTTTGTAATTGGTGACATAACAAAGTAAATAAAACCAGAACAGAATTATTTGTACAACATGAAAAGTCTTAATCAATATCCTCTCCCATTATACTCTACTCAACACTGATGTATTTCTTTATGTTTCAGATTTGAAAAAAACTTTAATATTACTTTATTCTGCACTTTAAGTTGCCCTAGTACATTAAAAATGATATATAAATAATCATTCATTCCCAACATAAAGTCCGTTGTTCTTTTGTCGTCAAAGATTTCAATAACGACGACTTCATCTGCAAGTCGGACCTGGAGAAGACTCTGAACAAACTCACCCGTAATGAGCTGACGGAGGACGAGGTGAGGATGGTGTGTGAGAAAGTGATCGACGAAGCTGACCTGGACAACGATGGACGCCTGTCACTGGAGGACTTCCAGCACATGATTGTTCGAGCACCAGACTTCCTCAGGTAGGCATGAGGACCAGAGCTCAAAATGTCACCTTCAAATGGATTTTAGGTTAAGCATCAGAAATTATGATGAAATATGCATTTAGTTACCCCTGCTTTCCCTGATTTTGTTTTAAGCACTGAATTCAAAGAGAAACTTAAGAATATTTGTGTCACTGTTTTCAGCACCTTCCACATCAGGATATGAAGAAATGAAGCCAAAATATGAATCTCCAGACCTGAAAGGACTCGAGGGAAGCACTTAAACTACAATAGATCATCACTTGATAAAGAGAATTATGACATCTACAACCAAAATTATCCAGTAATGCATACATATTTTGCTTTTTTGTAATAAAATCTGCATCAAAAAACATTCTTACCTTAATCAGAGTTAGCAGAACTTGGTGTGACTGCAGCTTCATCTTGAGATGGTAGCATTGGGGCTGGGGAACATGTGAAGCTCTCAAAATACACACATAAATATAACAGGACATGCAAAAGAAATTAATATTTCACTGTTCTTTTTCTTGTATCAATCAATCATACATCCATTTTCTATACCGCCTGTCCATCTGGGGGTTGCAGGGGGTGGAGCCTATCCCAGCTGTCACTGGGTGAAAGGCAGGTACACCCTGAAATGTCGCCAGCCAATTACAGGGCCACATAGAGAGACAGACAACCATTCGCTCTCACACCCAAGGGCAATTTGGATTCACCAATCAACTGAATGAGCAAGTTTTTAGTCTGTGGGAGGAAGCTGGAGTCAGGGTTCCCACAAATCCTGGAAAACCTGGAAAATGATTGACTAATTTTCCAGTCATGGAAAACATATGGAAAATGAGGAAAAAAGTCAAATGTCCTGGAAAATTATTTATCTTACTTCTACTTTGTCAGTGAACAAAAATCAAACATAGAAAATGAAGTGAAAATGTACTTGGTAACTAATGCACACTTAGCCATAAAATATGAGTAGATAGAATAATGCAGTTAATGAATAAAATATAAAAACTCAAAACAATGGTGACTAAAAAGAAATAAAAATGGAAAAATAAAATTTAGGCTACTTAAACAGTAAATCAACAAAATGTATTTATAAAATAGCAGAGTAAATAAAGATTAAAAATTATTATAAACATAAATTATAATTTTAAGACACTAATAAAAAAGTCAGACTAAAAAGATAGCAGACAATGTTCATGCCCGAGACTTTGAGCTAAATACATTTAAGGGGGTGAAAACTTCCTGGAATAGTCCTGGAAAATGATTTCTAGAAAAGAGTGGGAACCCTCTTTTCTATAAATCAATACAATGAAATACAAGACCCCACCTTCCTGACCTACATCCAGCACACACACAGATCCCCTCCTGATGTCTCCGTAGAAGGTGGAAAATGATCCATCTTGCTCTCTGTCTCTTCGTCTGGGCCAATCCAGATGAAGTCAGGGCCGACTCAGGCCCCCTGAAGTCTAATAGGCCACCCAAAAATCACCTAGAATGACTGACTGCCTCGTCAATCTGTTTAAGTAAAGTTGTGAGGAAGGCTGTTTTTTCATCACTTTTATAATTTAACAAATCTTAACCTGAATTGAATCCATTCTACTAACTTTACTACAGTAAAGGTGCCTGAGTTGAAATGGGCCGGTTGTCCTTAGATTTTTCTGATTGTGGCCCTTGGTGAAAAAAAAAAAATGAGGACACCCTTGGCCTATGTGAAATGTTTGGTCTACATACAGAACTATTTTGTTTGCCATAATTGATGACTACAAACAAAAAAAGGTCAGTATTAGGTGAGGACTTCTGTTTTGTTGCCATGGTATAAAACAGGGAAATTACAATTTGATTTTAGCTGAATCATGTCAAAGTTTGTATTTCTGGCACTGTAACAACTGTTACATTCTTAACTGGTAAAAAAATAAAGATACATATGATGTGCTGCTATAAAACAAAAAATATCATTAGATTTTTAACCACGTAGTCCAGCCTTAGGTAACATCACCCAACCCATCACGACACCCCTCATTAACTATGAGCATCAACAGCAATTAGTGTTTTGTATCTAAAGGGATATAAAGTTACAGATGACTACAAAAGAAAACATGCCAGAATATTCCAGCCAGGTCAAAAAAGAAGATGAAAGCTGCACTGTGGAAGTTCACAATCAACTGACTGTAGTTTCCTCTAACATGAAGTTAATAAAGACAGTAAACTGTTTGGTCAGTTTTATAACCTTATTTTATTAAATCAAAAGTACACATATCTACAAATTGTAGATAAATTATCATATGGGTTTAGAAAGTACAGTACAATTTAAGTAGATCTTTTCTTTCCATGTGATATTTACAATGTTTTTCTCTTTTTCAAAATGTCTGCATTATTCTCCCTGTGTACTTCACAATCGATGGAATGAAAGTATGGCTGTAAAAAGGGATGTTCAGTATAATAAGACGTGTGATAGGAGTCTTAAGAAAGAGGATATGATTTAAAAACAAAATCAAAGATGGAGCATCATTTCAGATGGAAATGATACGGCTTTGAGTCCCACAAAAGTCTCCTCCTGACGTTTTTGTTAATGACTTAAAGCTACAGCATCATTCGAACGAGACGGCCTCACTGACCTGCTGCACCAGCTGTGTGTGGTGTTCATCTACACCAGCAGAAAGTAACTAAATATTATATTTTCACTTGATTTGACCAATCAGTGACAAGAACAGCAGAGCTGGTGCAACACACAGCCCGACTCTCAATACTCCTCCTTCCATGTGGATGTAGCGCAGCCTCCCCTCCTATCTCAGGCTCAGTGAACGATGCAAAACTAAATAACGCCCGTACATTCAACTGTACAGGACTACAAGCACGTCTGAAAATGACTTCACACGAATATGCACAGGTCCAAGATTCACGATGCATAGCTCACCTAAGACAGAACTGAGTGTTAGCGGTTAAGACAAATGGCCGTGGTAGTCATGAGGTCCCAAATGATTTGATATTAAAACTAAAAAAAAAAAAAAAAAAAAAAGAAAGTGCAGGCAAGCAAGAGCTGATCCTCCCTTGATATTGTGCATACAGGAGTTTGATTTTCAGACCAGAAAATGCAGGAACAAAACATGAGGGATGATGGGAAAATATGAGACATGACTGTCAAATGGAGGGTACATGTTTGGATTATACACGTCTAGTTCACTGTGGCTCGTGTTTTGAATAAAATACTGATTATATTTGAGTTTCGGTGCTCATTTGTAATGCATACTTTGCTTGTAGTGCCACCTAGCTGTCAAACTATGACCAAACACGCACGATGTACAACAACACCATGGGACCGTCTCTCAGCTAACATGTCAACAGCCCCAAAGAAATGACTTCTGAAAACTAGTTTGGCAGGGCAGTAGCATAGAAACAGAGGCTTGCAAATTATTCTTCTTTTATAAATATATATTTAAGTCAGACTGGGCTTTTCAGTGAACTAAGACCAGGACAATAAGCAGTGAAAGCAATAGAAATAAGTCATTTACAGGCAACAGGGCTGGACAATATATAAAGCGTATTTTCAGATATGATTTCTGAGACAATATTGTACTGATAAAGCTTAAAATCTGCATTAAAGGACATGCTGGTGCACACTGTGCAGTCAGCATTTGCCCTGTTTTAGGAGTAATGGGGTTGAACTCTCTCTGCATGTTCATTTGAGTTTACAACCTGTGTTGACTGTTGCTGCTCTTCTGGTACCATCAGTATCCATCATGTTGGCTTCTGCTGCCTTAATTCTGCGAGAAGACCCACTACCCTTAAGAGTCAAGATGCTATCCCCACCTGCTGTCCTTTTGTGAGGAACATTATGCATGGTTTACTCCTCAATATCCCCACGTTATGATTAAATGAAGGATTACAGAGAAGCAGCCATTTTCTATAAGCTTCACAATAACAAGGAGGCATTTCTAAATAGCCTGACGGTGTGTGTAATTGTGTGGTTACAGCTGCACATGCGGTTGTGACGGTGCATGTCTCAGCATTTTGTACAATACTAGTCGCATTGGTATGAAAGCTGCAACTTTTCGGGTAAAAAAAAAAAAAAACAGATATCAAGATAAAAGTGCAGTGTACACACCAAAGTTCACAGCAGCTTGTGTTGGTTTGGGGAACGACAGTTAAAGCGAATACTCAGGGAAAGATCGTTGTCGTGAGAACCATAACATAAATTCACAGCATAATCTGTTTGAAATATTTACATAATATATGTTTGGATTGTTTGGATCAATTTAGGGACATTTTTGTAATTAGTAAAAATAAGATGTGACGGATAGTTTCATTTTGTGGCAACAACAAAACACGTTTGCCACTGAAGTATTTTTGCTGATCAAATATTGCAGGAAAAGACTACACACGGCAAAACTTAAAATCACAGGCAACAATGCTGTAAATTAAGGTTGATAAACATTTCTAAAGTAAAATGAAAAAGTCTTCATTATTTTAATGAATGGTGGTATCAAAAATGCAGAGACTTCATTATTTCAGTCATAATTTTAACCATTACAAAGAGCAGTGTTAAAATATGACTAAAATGTGTAGACATTAGGAAATGTTGGTGGAATTGGGGAGAAGTACTCACATTTTTATTAATTCCACCAACTTTGCCAATTGTTGCAAATAAATGGTAAAGTACACAATTACCCGGCAACTTCTAATAACATACTAGTGACATTAGACAGTCATCACTGTCAGTTTTGGTGTAAAAAATAAAACAAATGGTAACAACATTTCTATATGTTTGATATATTCAATAATCAAAGTTAAGTTTGTTGAATAAGTTTGTAGCACACATTATCAAAGAATATCTAAAAATATGACTATCTTATGGTAGGTTAGGGCTGTCACCTTATACTCGATATTCCAAAAACCGTTCAAGCATGGGGATAAATATTCGTACTCAAAGAGTAATTAAATATTCAAATGTAAAATGTTAAGTGTAGCAGCACATCAGGGCACCTGGAGCAGTGGACCGTTTCATCCAACAGAGGGCGCAACCTGACTGTCAGCCACATCCGCTGCTCTCTTGACCTTAGTAAACTAAGAGTTGCCACTCTGAGCGGACAATAACAGCATCGAATCATCTGAGGAGCGCTGTGTGGTTGTATTTTTGGTTCTACACCATTGATGGCAAACTTGGCATCAAAGCCTGGGCTGTGTGTCGGTTATGTGCAAAGCAGTTTACCCACTCGTCCTCCACATCAAATTTGCGGGCTCAAACTTTGGCTTTTCATCCAAGTTATGCAGTCGAGTGCAGCAGTGCTTCGTCAAGAGTTCAACCCCGTGTGACTGTGTTTTTTTTGGCAGGGTAACTGGCAAAACAACCGAATATCTTTGGTTATTTGCATGTCCGGCTGAAAACTGTTCGAGTTTGACTTTGAAGAAAACTGACAGCCTTATCTTAGGTTAATGGTTCAAATGTTTCTGTCCATTTTAGACACTGTGTAGGAGTTCGTGAAATTTCAATTATTAACATTTAAATATATCCAAAAACTGGGTGTGCAACATCTTTTCCTTATGGAGCACGACCTACAGGAGTGCCAGCAATAATCTCAGTTAATTACACGGACTCACATGTGAGTGTCCTAACTGTCCCGTGACCAATACTTTGCTCCCATTTTCCCTTCCATCACTCATGTCGATGTCGACAAAGAGCAAGGAAAGAGGATTTTAAGGAGGGGCTGGAGCGACTTTTCTCCCTCAGCAGAGCTCTTTAACTATTTCTGCACAGTGGAGACAGTGGAGCATCCATCTGTTTCCGTTAGTGAAATGATTTACTTTCACTTTCAACACAGAGGAAGAAACTTTGGCTCACAGAGAGCTGCGCATTTGAGTCAACCACGAGTCAACACATAGCTCTACACGTCCATTTCTCCATTTGAACATCAAAATCACTTGATGTACGGTTTACAAGGGGAAACAATGGGCATGGAATAACATTGTTACCAGATTCAGAGTGAACAGCAAGCATGTTGGGACACGGTGTTAAGACTTTTGTTTTAGTTGCAATGGTATCAAAAATGTAAAAATATAGTTTGATTTTTGCTAGAATAATACCACATTTGGATATCGTGGCAATGCTTTGTTGTTTCTACAGTGAAAACAACTATGACCTATATCATGAAACACTGTTTAGCAAAAAATAAATAAATAAAAAGACATGACTTTTGGTCCATATTGCCCAGCCCTATAAGCATGTGTTCTAAATTCAGGAAATTTGCCCTTAATTCCACCAAGACTCTACAGATCAACCTTTTCTCAAACTAAGTAATCGTATTGTTGCATTGCAAAACTATCACTTGGCACAGACTACACACAAAACACGAGTTACTGGTAAAGTGCAAGGAGATCTGCGTGAACAGCAGGAGGAAAAGAAGAAGAAGAGGGGGCTTACAGTGCTAGACTTTGATTTGTGGATCAAATAAAAACCAGGACATCATTTAGCTTTCCTGTGAAGCAGAGCTGCAGCAAAACCCTCAAGTTCAATGAAAAGGCAGCATTCAATCCTGAAGCACTTCAGAGCAGAAGCAGCTGTTACAGATCATAAACTGTCTCTATCATTTTGTGTCAACATTTGAAAACTATCAAGAAAAAATACACGATTTCAACATTTTTCATTTCTCAAAGGTAAGGATTTGTTTTTGAGTTAAATGTTAGAGAGCTAAATATTTTGACAAAGTGAGACATTTAAAGGGTTAAACTTAGGAAATTAAAAACTGCAACAGGTGTTTTAATATTTATCTAAAATATGAGTTGTCCTGTCAAAAAATAAGTGGTCATAGTAATAATCATTAAAAATATTCATCTGAACAGCCACAAAATCTTTGATTACAAAAAAAGGCAGCATTTTAATTAGGGATGCCTGTTATCAGAACAATATTGGTACAGACAATAAGTGCCTAAAAATGTGTTTCAGTAATACAGCCTATATTTAGCCACACCTAATGGCCAAAGATATCCCGTAAACTGGCTCCAATACTGACAAAACGCACAAATATACCATAATGTTTTACCTCTTCATCACTGATCGTCTACTTTCATAAATCCAAACCTTCATTTATTCAAGAAAAAAATGTTTTTCTTGCTTCACATCCGTTTCTACTATAAATAGACCGTCAGCATGGAGGAAATATGCCCATTTAAGTTAACTTAATGTTTTGTGCGTTTGACAAAAAATATCGTCAATATCAGCAGTAATGAGTCTGGAAATACTGCATAACAGCAAAATCGAACATCACACATCCCTAATTTTTACATGGAACAGTTCAGAGCAGAGGCCGTTTTACTGGAACATAAATTGTCCTGTGATATTTTGTTTTTCAAATTCTCAGTTTAGGTTAACAAGCACAAAAATACAAAAGCCTTTAGTATTTGTAATTTCTTAACTTCTTGTTATTATTGTAAATAATAATTCACTGGCTGTTATTCAGACTGTTTTTTGACTTAATGAAACATTTATAGACCTAATTCTAGCATTTGGTAAACCCTACCAGGCATCCTGAATGTTTTAAGACATTTGTTGATTAGAAGTCATCGGCTAACTAGGCATCAAAATTGATACTAAATCTTGAAGTCAAATTATGAGGAAAAATTTACTGTGTTTAATGTAGAGCTGAAGCTGAAGTTAATTTGAGTGCTGCCAACAAAAGAAAACATTTTAAAAACTATAAGAAGCATTTTCAAAAGTTTAGGGCAATTTTTAATAAACTAATTTAAATAAATGGTAAGATAAATGAATACAAAATAACTCTTAGGCTTGTATTACTCAAAAATGACTTAATTCTGCACATTAAACTACCTTTTATTAAATATTTGAACTGAAAATATAATTGTGAAACATAGTTTAAGTGTATTGTTTTCCTTTAGGTTGATTATGTAATCAGAATTTTGTTTGGCAACAAGCTTTGCAGGTTTCTTGACCACACAAGGCCTCAGAACAAACATATCATCAAATCAACACTGGGCTTTTATTTTGACAGCAGCACTTCATCCGAACAATAAAAAAATCTGGACTGTGTACCTCGGCTATGTGTTGCCAAACTGCTCTCCAGCACCTGGGATCCATCACAGAGAGGTTAAACAGAGTTGGAGGCATAGTTTAATGACTGGGACTAGATGAAACACATCTGATGATTGCTGAAGACCGCAAAGGACAGATCTCACATGGAAAACTCTGGATCAACCCCTCGGACTGCCTTTTGGGTGGGATGATTCAGAGCAGCTCAAAATAAAATGAAAGCATGTGCAACTCTGTTTCACTGACGGTCAAGCCTTTCAGTCTCTGGTTCACATTTCGAACATAAAAAGGATAAGAGCACTAATAAAATAGATCGAGATATTACTTTTGTATTTGTAATCCCAAACACTGACATGAATTTTAAGATTTGTCCTCCTCAGTTGTGCTACTGGCTTTGTGAAGTATGGTCGTGTGTGTAGTAAAAGAGACTAACGTTGATGTAAGAGCTCGTCTTTCTGTGGAAAGGAACACGAGTAAATGCCCCAGGCTGAGTCCTCGACCAGTCAAGCACTCTGACCCATGAAGACAACAAACCTCCTCAGAAGGGAAGAGATGCACCACTGGAAGCTTTTGGAAGAGGAAGAGAAGAGGGCAACTCCTCTGCTTACTTGGATTTTAATGGTTTGTGTGTGGACTGGAAGGGCGGGCCATGGGTGGGTAGAGGGAAGGAGGGGGTAGGAAGTGCTAAAAGCGAGCACAGTCCTGTTTTTTTTTTTTTTTTTTTTTTTTTTGTCCAGCCAGCTGGCAGCCAGTTGTGGAAGGCCTCTGTCCTCAGAGTAAGCTACAGCGGAAGAAGCTGGTCTTTTTCTGTGGCTCCGAGATCTTGACTCCATGGCTGGTCCCCTGCGGCGTGTTGCCCTCCTGCAAAAAATAACAACCACTTTATTTATTCAGCACATTTAACAAGAGATGTTAAAGCGTGCTTTAAAAGATGGAGCAAAAGGTGATTCTCAGGGATAATAACATACACATCAGCAGTCAGGCTGAAAACAAGTTTAACTGAAATGAAGGAGACAGCGAGCAGAGCTCAGGAAGCAGGTACAGACATAAAACAAGAGAAATTAAATAATAAATAAAAAGTTAGTGATGGAACATTACAGGATTGTAACAAGACAATACATCATCACATAACAGAGTGTAAAAAAGGATGAACATTGATAAATAACCACTCATGCTCAGAGAGTGTAAACCTCCTTCAAGACATTTCTGATGTTCTCAGATAAGTTATCGAAAATGTGGAAAACTGGCCTCACATTTATACCAAATATTTTAAAAATTCCAAGCTCTGCATCCAGAGTTGGATCACCACCAAAATATTATCACATCCTTCATATGCCATGACCTACATTCCCTGAAAACGTCATCAAAATCTGTAAAGAACTTTCTGAGTTAGAAGCAGAAATGTGTAAAACTGCCATCGCACAATGTCATCAAATCCATTAAAATATTCCTGGCTCCGCACACTGGATTTGGATCACCATCAAAATCTTTCCACCAACATTTCCTGAAAATGTATTTCATATAAATCAACAAATTTTTGAGGTATCATGAAAAAGTGGGAACCCGCCTAATAAAATTAATCCGGTTTCATAAACTGCAGTGGCTCTAGGTTAAGGGCAGATTCACACTGAATGCATTTAACTAGCATGATGGCAGCGGTGCGTGGCCTGTTATCACGTCAGAATCTACAGACTTCCAACATAAGCTGCACATCTTTGCAAAAATCTCAATAGGAGGCTCGCCTATTTATTCTGTGAGCTGTATGTGTCTCGGTCAAAACAGAAAAGGAGATGAAAAACAGAGAGCCGTATTTACATCCAGCTGGTATCTATGTCCACAGAGGTAGAATTTGTCACAGAAATGACATGAACCATTCAGTTCCACTTCCTGTCTGTGCCTCTCAGAGTTTAAGTTCAGTTTGCCTCCTCCGGTGAGAAACTTCCCTTGTTTGTTCAGAAAGCTTTTAATCTGGTGGCCTCCAGGGTCAGTTAATCAGGGAATCCAGTCGCCTGTAAAATGATTTTTTTATGGTTCTTTCTAACCGTTGATAAAAGCGTATTACTGTGGTCAAGTTTATGGAGAGACAGAGCTGAGACAGCAGGGAGATGCAGCCACAACTTAGTGCCTGGTATGAAAGCCATAAGCATCTCCAGCCAGTGTGAAAACACCATAAGAAGTGAAAATGTGGACTTTTGTGCAGCATTACACATCCTTTAAAACCTTCCTGGATCACCACCAAAATCAAATCACTTCCTCTGTGTGCTATGAACAACATTTCCTGAAAATCCGTGGCAAACTTTTTGAGTTAACAGTGAACATGCGGAAAACTGCCCTGAATTGCAATGTTGACAAATAATTTTTGAAAATTCCTGCATCTGCCTCCTGATTCTGATCCTCACAAAAATTCAATCAACTCTTTCCTGTGCCATGTCTGACATACCCTGAAATTCATCAAAATCTGTTAAAAACTGTTTGACGGTTTAGTTAAAATGTGGGAAAAGGCCTTAAAATGTTGTTAAATTTCATATTCAGCAATAGTTGTAGGTTGAGAGGTGAAAATAATGAATTTTGCCCCTTCAAGCAAAGTGAGAAAATTTCCTGGATCCACATCCACATTTGCATCTCCACTAAAATCAAATCAGTCCTTCCTTGTGCCATGAACAACATTCCCGGAAAAGTTTGTTAAGAAGTGTTTAAGTGATCTTGCTCACAGACAGACAACTTGACAAAACACAACCTCCTCTTAGTGGAAGTAATCAATGTAAAAAAGCAATAAAGAGTAGCAGTACAGGCAAAACATCAGAAAGACTGATTAGGAGTCAATAAAATGACCAAAAGCAATCAATAAATCAAAGAAAACGAATAAAAAACATCAAACAAATCCCTGATGTGTCATGTATGTTTTCATAAGCCGTTTCTCCTTGCTGATGTTGCTGCTGTTGGAATGACTGTTTTCAAAATATAACACATTTCAGCAGAAAAGTAAAACGAACTCCTAAAGATGCTAAATACAAAGATGACAAAAGACAGCTTACCAATTTTGTGTCCATTTTTGACTTGATGTCTCTTGCGAGTGTAAGAAAAGCCTGCGATGAGAAAAACATCAATGTTGTTATAATGATGATCAATAATGCTTTAACTATCCTTTGAATGAATTAGAGAGGCTCCTACGTTCTCCACGTTGATGTTAGCCTTTGCACTGGTTTCCATGAACTTTATTCCAAACTCCAAAGCAAGCTAAAAGAAAAATTAAGAAAAAATCAGCAGATTTGGTCTGACAGTGTCAGCTGAAACTAGAATTTCATTCATGCTAATTTATTACTTGTGTCTAAATGAATCAGCACAAATACTCCCACCTTCTCCCCTCTCTCTTTGGAGACCTGCCGCTTGTCGTTGATGTCACACTTGTTACCCAGGACCATCTTCTCCACGTCGGCTGACGCATGCTAGATCAAGAGACACAGATTTGATGAAGACAGCACTGCTTTGAAGCTACTCGAGTGTTTGTTTAAGGCTCTGCTGCGGCCTTTGTGGATCATCACTCACCTCCTCTATGTTTCTTATCCAGTTTTTGATGTTTTCAAAAGACTTCTCGTTGGTGATGTCGTAGACAAGCATGATACCCTAAGAGGAAAATGGGGATAAAACTTGAGGAGATGAAAAGGGCAATGACATGGCTTTCTTAGCAAAGTACCAACACCCACCATTGCTCCTCTGTAGTAGGCTGTTGTGATTGTTCTGAAGCGCTCCTGGCCAGCTGTGTCCCTAAAAACACAAAAATAATCATTCAGTTATTAATGAAATCAAACAGAAAACAAGGTAAGCAATGAAAGGGTTGGTGTCTTTGGAGTGGCTAGGTGGTATGATGAGTTTATGTACGGAAGGTTTAACAGACGACATTTCACAAGGTTTCAAAATTTGCTGTATTTCTGGGGTTTTTTTTTGTTTGTTTTTTATAATAAATTCAAGAGCTCGTATTGTGTTTTTTCAGGTTTTAAATGCTCATTAGAGCAGTGTTAAATTAGTTGACTAGTTATTTTTGTCATAGCTTTTGTCAACAACCTTTTTTCCCCTGACAAAAACTAGACAATAACTAATTAAACAATTGCACATGGACAAAAACAAAAACTAGATTAACTGACATTTTCCTCAACAAATATAAACTAGACTAAAATGTCTGACAGAGACTTAATCCAATCAGACCTAAATTCATCATGTAGAAAGTAGGGACAAGTTAGGAATATATCCAATCACAGCTACTTTGGTTGTGTGGAAAGGTTGGATGAGTTAAGAGGGACATCCAGTCACAACTGCCTTAGGTTCGTGGTGGTGGGATAAGTTGGGGAGCGATCCAATCAGAGCTACTCTCTTTATGAATTGATATATTCATGTAGAGCAGGTTCACTGTTTGTTGTCAATTCTGGTATTGTAACTGAGATGTTCTGCCAGGTAACCTACATAGAGGTGACTGCATTTCACACAAAAGTTAAATTTGTTTCTATTAATTTATACATTCAAACAAATTTGGAATTTCCCCCTGTGGGACTAATAAAGGAATATCTCTTATCTCTTTACTAGCATTCAGTAAAGGGTTGTTAGGTGTTTTATTTTATCCAAGTGTAAAACATGACTTTAGAAATTCAAGAAAACATAAAAAATGCCTTACCCTCCACGCTTCATATTGTAGTTTACTTAATCTACAGTAGACTAAAATGTTGTGAAATTTCATCAACTAAAACTAGACAAAAATTAAAACAATTCAGATGACTAAATTATGACTAAAACTAAAACTAAATCAAAAAGTACAGTCAAAATTAACACTGCTTTAGAGTGTTATGTGTCCCTCTCATGATAGAGTCACCAAAAATTTTAATATATGAGCCTGAGTTAAGGCAAAACACAGAGGATGCACAGAAATATCAGAGTAATATCAGATATGCAAGCTGCTGATACGAGGCAGATATACTGGCAGAATTTATGGATGTACTGCAATACTTTACTTTATCAGCTGAAGCACTGCAGTGAATTTTAGCACATAAAGCTAAAATTGATCTTATAGACCATAATCCTCTACTATCTGAACTATCCATGAAATATGCACAGTGTAGAATTCCTCTGGGCACCTGCCTAGGACCTTTTTTATACATCATATTTACAAACGACCTTCCATATGTATTAAAAGAGGCAGGCAGTGCTATGTAAGCAGATGATTGTACAAACATGTCTCTGCAGAAAATAGCCATGATCCAAACAAATTCTTCAGAGATAATTACTGTTGATTTCTGAGTGGGTTTTACAAAACAGGCTTAAGTTAAACATTTCAAAAACCATGATATTTGTCTCCAGTCATGCTGAGAGCAGATCCACAGCTGTGCATCTCTCCTCAGGGACAACTCATTGAGCAAGGTAAAAAGGCCAAACTTTTAGGAGGAAGAGCTGACAAAAAAACTGTCATGGTCAATTGACATTAATAATTCAGTCTCAAAAAGGAGTAGATGTATCTCTATCATCAGAGAGAACACCCATTTTCTGACAGAAAAGACAGCAAAACAAGTAATACAACCATTAGTCCTGTCCTACCTTGATTGCTGTTCCACAGTGTGGTCTAATGCTTTCAACAAGAGCTAAAAAGGATTCAGCTTGCACAAAATTGAGCTGCATGCCTGACTCAACTGCTCAATGAGGGACAGTGTGGAAGAGATGCATGCAAGGCTGTCATGGTTAAAGGTAGAGGAGAGGCCTGCATGCAGTCTGGTTTGGTGTGTAAGAAACAAATATACTTCTAAGAAACCTTCATACCTGCACCCTCAGTTTATGTCCACAAATGATCAACATAACTATGAGACAGGAGAAGCCTTTAATGGACACTTCACATTACCACCGCCAAAATCCAATGCTTTAAAGAGGACGTCATGCACAGAGCGATGTTCAACTGGACTAAACTATCACTATATTTAATCCAGAGGACTAGTAAGATTAGTTTAACAATAAATTTAAGAACGTAGTCATTAGGAAATAAATAGAGGACTGTAACAGCTACTGGTAGAATGAAAAACCACGGTGAAATTCCCAACAGTTAGTATCACTGTTTCTTATTTTAATTACCAGTAAACCGTGTTTGATTAACTCACTTTGTCAATATCTCACAGTGCTGCTGCTCATTGCCTGGAAAAGCCAGACCTATGTGTAACATTTGTGGACTCCCTTCAGCTGAAAGACAGGCTGCTTATGTGCATCCTTATTTAACAAATCATACATGTTACAACATTAATCATACATAAGCATGTTGCAGCGCTGTAGAATAAAACACATTTACACCCACTCACCATATCTGCAGCTTTATTTTCTTGCCGTCGAGCTCTATCGTCCTGATCTTGAAATCAATGCCTTGAAGGAGGATACAGAGCAAACATGGATGTCAGGCATAGCATTAGCCTGCTAGCTTGATGTCAAACACTACCTTGCACAACAAGACACGTTTTTAACGGGAAAAGAACATCGTCTCGGCTTCATGCCATAGTATTTCGAACAACCACGTACATACAACAACCACTGCTGATATAGTGTTAACATTAAGCGCGCTTCACTAGCGGGCTTTCCGGTGTCTCTCCGGGATGTAGACGGGGTCTAACGGCTGATGTTTGTATGTCAGGAAGACGTTAGGCAGACACCGGCAAGAGTACGATGTTTTACGTACAGGTGTTTCCAGTTACATTTAATACATTAATACACGTTCCAATTGCTATCACAGAGCTATGACACAATTTATTCATTCGCTTTTTTAAGATAAACTCATTACAGAAAAATAAAATGACTACCAGCTATCAAAGTCGGAGCATCCCAGCAAGTAGACGGAGCCCCTGTGACAGCCAGCAGCGTACAGTAAACAGACAGACAGATGGATGTTCCTCATAAAAACGCACCTATGGTGGAGATGAACGTCGAGTTGAAGGCGTCCTCTGAAAACCTGAACAGGACGCAGGTCTTCCCGACTCCAGAGTCTCCGATTAACAGTAATTTAAACAAATAATCGTATGTCTTCGCCATACTTGATATTATTGCGGAAATCCCGCCCGGCGAAGCAGTGATGTTGATGTGTGGAAACAGCGCCCCCTGCCGGGCCGGAATACTGCGTGCTTTATACAGTGGACAACAGAGGCGGCCCTACCCAATATGGCGCCCTAGACAAGATTTTATATGCCCCCCACCATCATCAGAGATTAACATATGCTTACAAAAAAAAAATTGAATAGCATTGTTTTTACTATTGTCTGTAGTTTATAAGACATATCACCCAAATTACATGCATAACAAATTACAAATAAATACAAAAAAATCTGAAGTACAATATGATTACACCTACCAAAAAATGTAAAAAAAATCCTGTAAATAAGTGAATAAAAAATAAAAATAATCGTCGTAATAAATTATAAATACAAAAGTCAACATCAAACAACTTGAATACCACAAAGTTTGCGTGCATAATAACTATATAAAAAAAACTATATATAATAACTATATAGGCTTATTTGATAACATCATTTATAGTAATATTTTTTTAAATATTTTTTATTAAATTTTAATGGATATACATTCATACTAATAATCAGAGACACAACAGTCAAAGTTAAACTCGAATGGAACATTTAGGGTGCTGGTGGAACTTACCAAAACAGCATTACATCAACAACAACAGCAGAAACTCCCCCCCCAAAAAAAATAAAAACAGGTAACAAGAGTAAGTACACTAAAAAAATAAGAAAAAAACAATTAAAATAATAAAAATAATAATAATGAAAATAATTAATAATCAAGAAATTGAGGAGTGAAATAAAATGTTAGGCGAAGAATAAAAAGCAATCAAGAACATGTACACATACATACATATACACTCTTGGGGGAGGGGGGATCCAGTTGCACACATCGGTGAAGTGTTGCCAGTCAAATAATTTTAATGTAAGGAAAAAGTAAATAAACTTACATGTAAATTATATTGATTCAAATATATTTTTATGGTCCCTGTCTGTTATGGGCTCACAGAACCTTTCTAACTCCCTCCTCTTGTGTCTGAGTGAGTTGCTACAGTTCAGGCTTGTTGAAGGTTTGGGGTCTTACTGAAGGACACCTCTGAAGCAGCACATTTGCATTTTACTCCATAGTTTAGTCTTCACCATGACCTGAAGCAGAAACCCTGGCTCACTCCTGAAGTTCTCACAGACCGAGCTACTGTAGAGTAAATTCCATTAGATAATTACATTAGAGGGGGGCAGTAGCCGACTTATATGGAGTCAGAACAGTCTCAATAAACACAAATGTGCACAGAAGGACTCACAAATGCACACACAAATTCACAAATGCACACAGATGGATTCACAAATGCGCACATAATTTCACAAATGCACACAGAAAGACTCACATATTCATTTCAATGCACACAAAAATTCATATCAACTCATATAAATGTAAAAAAAAATCACAAATAGGTGCTTCGATTCACAAACGCATTTTTTTCAACAAGCAAATGTCTGGAGCCAATCAGATGTCTCGCTCCTGTTCAGCCAATCACAGTCGCTTAGATTCGAGGGTATGTTTTACTGTGATCGCTTAGCGTTGACCTACGCATACAGAAATACTGAAAACAGCAGGGAAATCACAACCTAAAGCGATCCATAGGCTTTATAATTTTTTTTAGACACATTGAGATTATTCAATAGTATGATATGAGTGCCGGGACAGGCGGATCAGACGCGAATAAAGGGATAGTTCAGTATTTTTGAAGTTGGTTGTATGAGCTCCATATGGCCACTTAGTACTTTAGATGCAGTAGAAGGTTCTCTCCCCCTTCTTCAGTAAGCCACAGTCTGTAAAATTCTGTTGCGCAGATATAGCCGCAAACTGGGAAGTAATGCACCAAGTACAGAGGGTATTTTCGCCGCCTACAAGAACTCCTATCAAAAAATAAGACCACAGTTTAGGAGTACGCTACATAGAAATGCTTTTAAGTGCATTAACTTTTCGGAAATATAAAGTTTATCTGGAACTAACCGACTCACCTCACGTATTCCTCCGCGCAGCACTTCAGCGAGCCGCTGAGTCAACTGCGGTCAAACCAGCCGCCGCTTGAAAAACGATGCCCGCCTAGACGGGGTATTACGGTACGGACGCTTGGCGCGACCAAAAGGATGAATGTCGCCCCGTATTTCGAAAACCGATTATTAAATGAGACACGAAGGTGAAACAAAACAGTAGTCTAAGAAGTTTTGAACATTTTCAAACTTTAAATGTGGTTAAATATCGATGACAGCTTTGATTATTATCTCATTTTGATTTTTTCATTAAAAAAACAAATCTGTGATAGGTGACAAAGTTTTACACTGGATTCTAGTTCTCCTGGTCCCTGACTGTCATCCTGGAGATTTTCAGCAGATTTTACTGTATAGTTTTGTAATAATTAAAGGTTAATTCTGTTCAAACTGCATTGAGCCGCTTGCATAATGGTTTTTTACTGCGGTCAAGCCAGCCGCACTTTCGACATCCGTGGTCAAATGAGCCGCATTTAAATTTCAAGTGCACAAGTGCTAACAGCATTATTGTACATGCCGAGAAACAGTGTATTTACTTCCGCTTTTCAAAATAAAGGGAGTCAAAACAGTTAGCTATATATCGAATCTACATTTAAAATAACATATGTTACATTAAAATAACTCAACAACTAAGTCTCATGTTTATACTTAGTGATTGCATATTTGACCATATTTGACTTACTGTAAAAACCTTTGATCAATAATTCCTGGCTATGGGTGGTACATTTGGCTTCCACTCATCCAACACTACACCTGTACTTGATATCAAACATTTTTCAATGTTTCGACATTCATATCAATTAACAACAAAAATGACCACACTTACAGAAACCAAGCCAAGGGCAGACACTGACAGGTGAGGAAGTGATCAAACTACTTTGTGGCATCAGGCGAGACTTCGGCTTAGCCCTGAGCGTGTCCCTAGCCAGGCCTCAGTGTAGCCACTTAGGCCCTGACTAAACATGCACTCGTGAGCACAATTCTACCAACAACATCATGGTCTCAACCAGAAGATGTTTGGATGTTGGCGGGATGCACAAGGGCTCATAACCTGGGGCCTGTTGCACAAACCCAAGACAAGGGATTAAGCCGGGATATCTTGGTTATCCTGGGTCAACTAATCCAAGTGGGATCGGGGAAGTGGGACATGTTTTGATATAGGTTACCATGGAGATTTATTCTGTGAGCTAGCCTGCTCTAGACCAGGCTAAGATCCAGGATTTATTTAATCTCATCCCTTTTCTCAGTCAGTGGTCCTCATAAAAGGAAACCAATATGTATTCCACTGCCCACCACACATCGTTATCACATTCAACAAGACCCACCTTCATTATTTAAACATTTGTGATCATTTATTGCAATCATTTAAGATAAAGTTAGGATTTTATATGATTTTGCAATCATCAGATAAGAGCTATCCACAGACTATATATAAAATGCACATCCCATATTAGTTCAAATAAAAGTCAAAGAGTCACATGGTATTTCTTTATTGAATAAGGATAAATCAGAGCAGGTAAACCATCAGCTCCTTTAAAACTGAAGTCACACAGTGCTCAACAAGACAGAAAGCACAGAATCAAAGCATATTATAAAACACAAGAATAAATGCACATTCAAAGGTCTGTATATAATCCACCCCCCATGTCCGCACACGTAAATAATGCAGGACAAATCCAAACACAACAAATGAACAGACAGATGAATGGATACAGGAGCCTCTCTGCAGGCCTGTATACAGCACAGACATTATAACAGGAAAAACTCATTTAAAATTAAACACATTGTCTGCCATTGCAGGACATATTTAACTTACATTTACAGCATGCATAACTAAAACAATTTAAGACGTATTGGTCTCTGACCAGCTGGCCACTGTTGTCATGGAAGATGGAAGTCTTGTCCCAGTCTATGTGTGAGGACACTCTGAGGGTCTCTGCGTCCTCAGGCAGGACACACTGTGGAGGACAGCACGGGCCACAGGGATGTACCTGCCCTGTCTGGACTGATCCTCAGGCCTTTAGGAGGCCAAAGGTCATTTTTATTCGGGCCCTTGTCCTGTCATGGGCATGGCTGTATGGCTGCTGTGCCCCCCGAGGGTCTGTAAATGGTGTGAGGAGAAAAGGCTGGCAGGCATACATACGCTCTGTCCCCCAGCAACACACCTGAGAATTTACCTTTAAAAACAAAATATCATCATCATAACCTCAGAAACAGAGACATTCTTGACACAGCCATGATGTTAAAGTGGTTATCAATAGAGGCTGTGTGGCTCACCTTGTGATAGGTGCTGGTAGACCGCAGAGGTCAGTTTGCCACAACACTGCTGATTAGGCAGTCAGCACTGTACACCTGAAACTGTAAGATGTAGACTACTAAACCAATCAATGCACATCAAAAGCAATACACAGTGTTCATTAACTGACAATATCAAAAAGTCATGTTCACCTGAACATTAACGCTGTGAAAGGATTCCCTGTTCACAAAATCCCCGTCAAATGCACCTGCAGTCATGTTGAATCTATACACACACGGCTTAAGTGGTTATTTTATGACCTATCAGCATACACATGCATGCAGTGCTATCTGGCCCATTAGGCAATACAGGCAATAATATATTAGGCCTCCAGGGGGTTGCCACAAAATCAGAGAAAATATTCACCTTCAATATAATTATATTAAAACTAGTTTGTGTGGTTATTTAAATTGTTTGGTGTTGATTTTTGTACTTATCATTTATTACAATTATTCTTATTGTTCACCAATTTAAAGGGTATTTCTTTTGAGGTAAGATAACAAGATATTCCTTTATTAGTCCCACAGGGGAAATTCCAAAAAAGTAAGGGTAATTATTTTATTTCACAATGTCTTGTATGTAGGCTATATGTAGCATGCAAATTTGGTGACACATTTTCTTATAAATTAAAGACAATTGTAAAACAATGCTATTTGATATCTTATGTAGGCCTAAGCATATGTAAATCTCAGATGGAGGGGGGCACCATACAAAATCTCGCCTAGGGCCCCACATTGGGTAGAGATGGCTCTGCATGCATGCACAAACTCGTGCACACCTGCATACATATAATCCAACAGTATGGGGCATGGAGCATAAGGAGCAAACGTGGACATTTCAGTTTCCATTTCAGTTTCACGTGCCATTCAACAAATTCTTAATCAAGGCACAACTATGATTTCGGAGTCGTTAAAGAACTATTTGAACTGATATTGTGATGTTTTTATTGAGTATGGCGTGTGTATCAGTGCACAACTTATGCATTCAGGTGGTCTGCAAGGTTTTGCCGTGCTTCCTGTCGTATAAGATCTTTTACCTCCATATGGTAAGGTACAGGCCCCTGGTCTTCTACCAATACCAGCAAGTCCTGATCAAGTGCCTGCTTCTGACATGTGTGCCAAACACCTCAACCTGTTCAGAAAAGGGGGCTGTTTGATATTTGCTGTTACAGACCCTGAACTACAGTTAAACAACTAACAACATAGTCCCTTTTCACTCCTAAAACCTGTGTGTTGTGTCACACCAACATAGATCAGCTACATGGACACTGCCTTGTTAAAGCTTTAGCATATTTTTGCTGTTTTCTGCATCTATACTGACACGCCTTTAACCCACCATTGATCTGATACTTTCCTAAGCAAACAGAAACAGACACACAAAAAAACCACACAGACGCTGGCAAACACATAACCTCCTTGGCAAAGGTAACAATGATTATAAACTGTAGACAACTGAAAGTGATTAATTTAGCAGCATCTAGCTGGACTGGCACTAAATTGGGTTTAACTGGTATACAAAAAACTTACGTTAAATGAAGTGATTTGTCGAGCTGTGTTTTTCATTCCTCTCCTTTGAACAGTATGTGTTTTACTCTCAGCAACCGTGCATTAAATGCTCTACTGTAGATACGTGGGAAATCACGGTATCATAAAACTATCGCTGTATCAGGAAGTGTCTCGGTTTGCCTTAGATAGACACAAACTTTAGCCACTGTAAAAACATATCAGATAATTATTTTTCAAACTTTTTTCCCCAAGTTTCTTCATCAAGCTCAGTCCTGATCAAAACTTTTTTTTGTTTTTAATTTATGGATTTTAACACTTTAAATACCAATTTCATAGGTGATTTCACCGCAGTGTCATGGCTGCATTCAAAAATTTAAAATCTGATACTGCACAAAAAACAATAATGCACCAAAGCCGATGTATTTACTAGTCTTTGACATATCCAAGATTGTGATAGCACGTAAAAAATATCCAGCCTCTGATTATTTTTTATATTGAAAATCTGTCATTTTTTGTGCTTTTTTTCCACCAAATTTGTGGCATCACCTATGGAATTGACATTTAAAAGGTTAAAATCCATAATCTTTTAAAAATTGTCATTATTTTTGATCAGGGTTGAGCTTGAGGAAGAGATTTGGGCTAAAAAATTAAAGAAATAATTATCTGATATGCTAATACAGCAGCTAAAGTTGTGGCTTTTAAACAGCAAAAACAGGATCAGAGGGAGTAAAAAAATTAAAATGATGCTGAGCAAAAAATAATAAATGCACCAAAGTCAGTGTTTTTACTTATCTTTGACATATCCAAGAGTGTGATGGTACGTGAAAAAATCTCCAGCCTCTGATCATTTTTTACATTGAAAATCAGTCATTTTGTGTTTTTTTCTCACCAAATCAGTGACATCTCCAGTGAAATCAGCATTTAAAGGGTTAAAATCCATAATAAAAAAAAAATTAAATAGTTTGATCAGGGCTGAGGCTGATGAAGAGATCTGAGTAACACAGCTAAAGTTGTGGGTTAAAAAAGCCAAAACAGGACTAAAGGATGTGTTTTATACAGTACCCAAGTGTTAAGGGACTTTTTCTGGCTTCAGCTCTCGGCAGCTCAGGCTCAGTTCTCACTAAAGGAGGTGGCGAGCTAGAGCAACCAAGAACCACTGCCTTAAATACCAGTGTATCATTTGATTCATGTGCTTGAATTTTATTATCAGACATGCATCCTGAATCAGCTCCCCCAGACCCAGTGGCTGTTGTTGGACCAGCAAAGCTCCATTTCACAATTTGTGTCTCAGGAATTCAGCGTGTAAGCAGAGCAGAGCAAAGAGCAGCGAGCATGTCAGCACTTGTAAATTGATGGTTGAGCTCTCTCTGCGACTCCAAGTTTATGACAGTGTTGAAACAGCCTGAAGGACCCACACTCAAACATTTAAACAGCTCACACACTCAGCCGATGGCGCTCGTATAAATCACTTCATCATCAGCATCATTGTCAATTTTATTTGTGGTAAGAGTTTGGTCTAAAACACAATTTCCAGCATGGAAACTGAACATCAACTGGACCCAAAACCATTATTTAAAAAAGGTAAAGAAACAAAAGAACCATAAATATATAAAAAGGGGGTACATGTGTTTTAGCTACCAGGAATTAGAGTGAAATTACAGACAATGGATGGCATGTAGAAAATATCTTTTACAAAAAAAAGGTTGTTTTTATTTATTGTTGGATGTTCTTCTTGGCATTTTACAAGCTACCCAGCTCCTGCAGCGTTTGGTCCAGGACTTGCTGCATCCCTAAGTTTTCCTCTTTTGCTTCTGATAGTTTTTCTGCAATGAAAAGTCATAAAAGATTAAAAAAATAAAAACCTGTATCAGTGATAAGATCACATCAGTTTAATAATGGTCAAAGTGCAAGCTGATAAAATGCAGATCGTTCAGAGTAGAGCGAGCAAAGGTACAATTAAGGCTCAAAAGAAAGAGAAGAAGACGCGTTAAGAGAAAAATATCCTTTATTGAACTTTTGCAAAAAGGACGAGAGAGAAGTTTAAGCAAAGGAAGAGATTAAGACACAAAGTGCTTCTGATCAGGCGAGAAAAGGCCCAGAGAAAGTGAAAACATCACAAGCTTAGAGAAGGTCTACAAGGTGTTCATATCATTGAGGGCATGATCCAGCTCCTCGCTGATAGCCTTGTACTTGAGCTTCTGAGTGTACACTTCGTCTGCAGGTCAAAGGTCAGAGAGAAGAGGAGCAGATGGAGGAAGTTCAGAGGAAATGCAGACAACGGGAGGAAAAAGAAGAAGGTTTCAGATTAAGACTAAGAGGCGGTAAAGTTTTAAAGGCAAAGAAAGGATTGAGGAGAGAGAAATGACGCGTACCTTCTAAGTCATCTATGGTCTTTTCCAGCTTGGCCACTGATCTTTCTGCAAACTCTGCACGGGTTTCAGCCTTTAAAGAAAAATAAACGTCTCACTCATCATGAATTCATCATCCAGTTACAGCTCGATCTGTAAAAACAGCTTAGGTAGACATGAACTTACCTCCTTGAGTCTGTCATTCAGGACTTTGATCTCCTCCTCGTATTTGTCCTCCTTCTCAGAGTACTAGAGAGAAATTTAAGAAAAATAAACTCAATACATTTTAAATCAATTATTGTATTTCCTTTTGTGTGGATGATATTTTCTTGCCTTTATTTCAAATAGCACAATGGACTGCAATTTCAACTCAAAACATTTTCATATGTTTAATATTGAACTTGTAGTATTGGCTCCATCACATCAATACGCTGCCCACCGTGAGTGTTTTTGACAAAAGTTTTATCTTTTTAAATTAAGGTGAACATAATGATCGTCTGTTTATTGTGATTATGAGAAGGGTTTTAATTTCAGTATTTGAGCCTTTTTTTCTTTCTACATTTGATTACCCATCCATCGATAATCTACTCCCCTTATCCCTTCTGGGGTCACCGGGGCTGGAGCCTATCCCAGCTGACACCGGGCCAGAGGCAGGGTACACCCTGAACTGATCGCCAGCCAATCGCACGGCCACATAGAGAGACAGATGATCATTCATGCTCACAGTCATTCCCAAGAGCAATTTGGAGTTCCCAATTAACCTAATGAGCATGTTTTTGGTCTGTGGGGTGAAGCTGGATTGCCCGGAGAGAACCCACACAAGCACAAGGGGAACATGCAAACGACACACAGAAAGGCCCAGAAAGCAACCTTCGAGCTGTGAGCCACGTGCACGACCTGCTGCACCACTGTGCTGCCCCCAACTGATAACCTTTAATACTCAGCTGTTCTGACAACTAAATTTCTCTTTTCCTTTTCAAAGAATCACTAAAGTCTTCCTCATCCCGTCTTTACAGTAAGTAGGCGGGAGAGGGCATGGGGAATGACAAACAGAAAACGAGCCGAGGGCCCTTTGTGAACCCCCAGCTGAGAGCCTGTAGGTCTATGACGCCTGTATGACGGGTGCAACTGGACAGGTAGTGCACCAGCGCTACGATACATGTTTATTTTTTGAAAATAAGCTAATACTTAATAGTATATTAAGCATGTCAAGGTTTGGAATTCTAAATTTATTATGATACCTAAAAAATATTGATAAGTGCTTTGTTACAAAAAATAGAAGTCATTGTCACCAAATGTTCTATCATTTCTTACCTTTGATTAACAAAAAATAAAGGAAAACACTAACAAAGCTACACAACATATTTTGGCAGTAAGACTGTATCTATGTCAACTGTTCATTGAACAGTATTTTTAATCCCTTCACATTTGGAGTATTTTGCAATAAAAATTGTGACATTCTCTCCGAAGACATCCAAATGAATACAGCAGAAGAACAGAGGCTTGGGCTGATAGATAAGACTAAAGTAAAAACAACCATTCATACAATTAAAATAAATCAGGACAGACCGGTTAATGAAAGTGTGTTTTAGGAATTCAGACAGAGCTTTTCTTTTGCTCGTAGAAGCTTCAGGTTAAAACCTGACCAAAGCTCTGTGGTTTTTAAAGCTGCTGTGCCTTTTGATACCAGCCGTCATTAAAATAATAAAACAGATCGGATCATTAAGAAAAACATATTTCAAGTTTTTTCAAAATTTGACACTGAAATGCCTTATATTTCAGATGAAATCCCTGTGGTTACATGTTTTCGTCTACATCTTAAGAGAGTGTGATCTCTGCAGAAGCAGAAACAAAAAGGAGTTCATAACACTTGAAAAAGAGACAGGGTTGTGACACTCACTTTTTCAGACTGAGCCTCTAGAGACTTCAGGTTGTTGGTGACATTCTTCAGCTCTTCCTCCAGGTCAGAACACTTACTGTACAAAGAAAAATATTCACTTTAAATTTCCCTACACCAACAAAATTCGCTTGACATGTAAAAAATAAAATCTTAGAGACAGAGAGAAAAAGGCATGATTTGCCTGTCCTGAGACAACACGTGATATTCTCCTGCTTTCCGTCCTGAGGAGATTTCTTCTATTGTCTTAAAAAATAAAAATGTCAATCTAAACTTCAAAATGAGGATGCATGAGATTGGATTTTATTTCCAAACACATTATCACCAATTCTGATATAAATACCGATATTTTGTGTAAGAGCACAAAGTCTCTTCACTAAAATGGACCTTTTCCTTTCATGGCAAGAGTCCATTTAGGTAAGAAACAGACATGTAGCAGGAAAACATTTAATTCCTTAAGAAAGAACATTTCTTATAAATAAAAGTGGACATTGAGTGATGAGGTAAACCATCATGGTACCATTGTGTATTTTTACAACATCAAAGCCAACAGATGGGATATTTATGGACAGTTTTTGTGGTCAAAATATCGTCTGTAAATGCCTGCAAAAATGTGTATATTTGCTGACATCGATTATTGACTTTTTAGCTAAATATTTGCCAATATTACTGGCTGATAATACTGTGCATCCCTGCTTGAAAGGTTGATAGAGCTAATATCAAATTCATTTGATTTTTTTTCTTACTGGATATCACACAAATATGTCTGCTAAGATTTGAGTTTTTACAGAGTAAATACACCTGAAATCTCTTTTTTTTGTCTCATAATTTCCAAGTAACTTCTAGGCCTTTGAAAACACATAGTGTTGTATTCACAGTAATTATGTGTTAAGAATAAAATTTTCTGTCAAATTTTCTATGGCTTAACCTTTAATATTCTGTTGTTTTTACTATAACATGTTTGGTGTGATTCCTACGCTGTATCACTATGCAGCAGAAAAACATTGAACATGTTTTGGTCCAGGATCGCCCAGCCCTCGTTTCATCTAACTGCAGTCAGTTTCTGTTTGTACATCTCCTCTGCTGTTCCTTTGTGAAACACTTTGGGCTTCATGCTGTTTGTGTAAAACTGTTCATTCAAAAGTGTTTTATAAATAAATCTGTGTTGACTTTCTGTATGCACGTCCTTCAGTGCATCTGTACTTACAGCTCTGAAATTTCTGCCCTCTCTTCTGCTCTCTCCAGCTCCCCCTCCAAGACAACCAGTTTACGGGCAACCTGAAGTCAATTATGGTAGAAGAAAAGCTTGGATTAGTAAAAACAAAACGTCATCAGATCCATGAGTAAATAAAGTTGTCTCTTTTGTTTGTTTACCTCGTCACATTTGCGGTCTGCTTCCTCTGCGATGTGTTTGGCTTCTTTTAGCTGTATCTCCTGGATCTCCATCTTCTCCTCGTCTTTCATGGCTCTGTTCTCGATCACCTTCATGCCTCTGATGGTCATAAAAACAGACCATTCTTAGTTTGTTGGCACCACAAAGACAAGGCAGTTCAGGCAGTTTTATAGTTAGATATTCTTTTAATCTGATGGATTGACAATGTGAAGCAGTTCATGTCAGCTCCTGATTTGGGAATCGAGTGAATGCATAAAAATGTGCGAACTCTTCCTGACTTTAGGTTTGTTGCTTTAATGTGTTACACTGCTACACTAGTGTGGTCTGAAACCATGACTTAGCAGTTGAAGACAGCTTCAGAGAGGTAATTCTGTAAAAACAGCGGTTAACACTCTTATGTAATAAGAAAAATGCAGGAGAGCCTTTACATAACGACTAACTGAAGCCCAATAATCTTCAGTTAATGTGACAGTGTTTAGACTTTTCAGGAGGTCAGTTTATTTCCCGTGTGTAACTTAACCACTTGAGGTTAACAATTAAGCTTAGGAATCTTGAGAAACTTCTCCTCATGGTATTGCTTTGTAAACTGAATGATCATCAGCTGACTTTACCTCCTGTTGGGTCAAAAACTTCCAATAATTTTAAGAGGGAATGAGGACTTTCTGATGGGTAGCAGCATTAGCTTGACCACAGAAATCATGTTACTGATCAGTAAAAGTCATTGACAGTAAAAGGGACAGTAAAGAGTAAAATGTTTAATATCCTAACGTACGGATTATTTAAAACTATCAATACGTTTTTGAGAGTGAAATGATCAATTCAAAGGAGCAGCAGTGTCTTTTCAAAACACTATGAAAGCACAAACTGTTGGACTATTTGCTCAATCAGTTGTTCACAAAGTGGTGTACATCACCAAATCCTTGCTTGTGAACGACTAAGCCTTTTCAGGGATGCTCGTTTTATACAAAATTGTGACACTCAACTGTTTCCAAATAACCTGTTCACCTGGTGAGGTGTTTTTTTTAGCATTCCTCAACATTCCCAGTCTTTTGTTGCTTTTTTGGACTGTGTCGCAGGCATCAAATTCAAAATGAGTGATTGTTTGCAAAAATGACTGAATTGATTCTTGCCATCTCGTAACAAAAAATGCTTGCTCTACAGTTTTATTCTACGGTTTCTTCAGCCAGAAAAAACACACGTAGGTGGAGGCTGTATAGTTATGACATCATAAACCCCAGGAAGTAAAAAAGTGAGCCTTTTAAGGGACATTTTCTTTAAAGAGGCAGAGTGCATTCCTCCTTAAACTAAGAGAAAGTGAAATGTGTAATGTGTTCTGCTCCCAACAACATTTTCAGCAAAGAAAATCGATTCAGCAGGACATGAGACCTTTGATATAACCTTTCTTGTCATCCTTTACTGTTCTGTTTCTTATAACATTTTGTCACACCTTTTGTTATGGTTATTTTCCTCCCTGGTATTCTTGAATCTTTATATGTTGTATCTACAACACGTCCACAGTTTGTAGTATTCAGTATACAGCAGGCTACCCCCCTCTTTCGATAAGGGTTTACTTCACTACTTTACAACTATCACCTTACACTCAATATTCAAATATCCAGTCAAGCATGGGTGGGGGTAGAAATCCATAAGGTCACTCACCAGATGGATCATTGAATAAATTTCACTAGTCCATCACAGCAACAGCACATAGAAAGGGTTAAGGAAAGGGCAAACCTTTCTTCAGCACATCCGGCAGATGATTGGACGATCTTTCTGTAAATCACATTCACTATGGGCCAATCAGATAATGTAGTAGGCGCCCGCTGCTGCCACAGAGTAAAGTAGAACAAACACTCGCTAAAACATGTCTAAAGTGGAGCTAATCCATCATTTCTATTGAGAAATGCTTTCAGTGTTTGTTTTTTTATTTAATGAAGAAATGTGGTCCAGGTCTGATAAAACTGCTTCTAAAGCTGTTAGCATCTATGCTAATCTCTGTACAAGCAGTTACTTCCTGCTGTCATCTTGCTCGTAGCTCCACCTCTTCCTGCTTTATAGGACTCCAATTGGACCATGCTGCTTTGGGCCAAGCACAGTCATTGTAGATTGGAGCTTGGCAAGATGGATCTGCCTGATTACAGACACTGAATCACTCTGATCCAGCTGCTGCGCAAGGTTAAAAAAAATCCTTACTCTAACTATATATACGTACATTCAGATTTAAAATAATTACTTAAATTTTGGTCCATATATTTTAGGTGCTTGTTTTGCCTGAGCACAAACAAGAGAACTAATATGCTTCTGCTGTTATCATGTACTTCTACCATTTTATTATGTGTGCTTTATAATTTGGCCAGTCTCTGCTGCCTTGGAAAACTTTCAGAGCTTATCTGGAAAGGAGTGGCTGTGTGAGGCCTAATAAGTTTCTGCTGTTATCAGAGTAAGTGGTATGCTGGTGTCAAAAGTTGAAAGTTCATGCCTTGATCATCACACAGCGCAGAGGAGTAAACACGGCTGCTGCATCTGGTCTGTGTTAAGATTTTTGGGGTGATATCTGGAATGAGGTCCATGTTGACTCTCACCTTTCGCTCTCATCTGCAGCCTTCTCGGCCTCCTCCAGTTTCTGCAGGGCTGTGGCCAGCCTCTCCTGAGCGCGGTCCAGCTCCTCCTCCACCAGCTGGATCCTGCGGTTCAGGGATGCCACATCGCCCTCCGCCTGCAGCGACACAGAGGAAGAGAGGGAGGGGTTAAAGGTCAGCCAGGAAACACGCTGAAGGCCGAGAGGAAGGAAGCTGTTTATGATGGCTGATGCTGCAGGTCCAAAACCTGCTTTAGTTTGTCAGAGCATTGACTTTAATATGTTTGGACATTGGTTTGGAGTATAGGGTGAAAAAATTACAGCATATAGGTACAATCAGTTTATTAAAACTCATATCCTGCACTGCTTTATTAAGTTTTTACATCAGTGGTTCTAAACTAGTGGGTCAGGACACAAAAGTGGGTCATAGAGCTGTTTTTAGTCAGCCACAAATGAGTGCCTTGAAAAAGGGTAGCAAAGACTTTGAGGTAGGGCTGCCAGATTATGGCAAATATTGAGATCATGATTATGAAACAAGATCACTCGCTGATTTTAAAACATGCACCACACTGAATTGCACAATCATTTTTACCATTAAACTTTGGGCAATACATAGAAATAAACTTGAAAAAATCCAAATGCCTCAAAATAGTGCTGATAATAATGAAGAATGTGGCACAGAAATATTTTAATTTCCATTACTTAGTTTTCATAATTGTGGAAGGAAGTCATTTTAAGTTATTTCTAGCAAAGAGTCTGAGTTAGGGAAGCCCTATATATATATATCATTTAGCCATTTTTCCCTGTGATATGGACTAAATTCTGATCATTTTTGAATGTTTTAATTAATTTTTCTACTTCTGTCTGGACAAAACAGCAGGTTTCCCATAAGATAGAGTTATAACCTTGAGACTTTTGGAAATTTACCAAAAAAAAAAAAATCCAGTAATCAAAGTAAAACAAATTCTTAGCATGTATGTCCTCTTAAAAACTTTGAGATTCAATATTTAAACCCTCGTATGACCAGTTTCGACATGTTTTCCTCCATCTATGTTACAAATGAAGGTTGTCAAAAGGTGAATCTTCAATATTTTTTCAGTGCCATGTTTTTGAAACAATAAAATATCATAAACTCTTCCATTCAACATTATCAAAAGCACTGAAGCTTACAAACAGATAAAGAATCCGATTTTTAAACTCGGAACTGCAAAGAGTTTATTCACAAAACAGAAAATAATTTCTCAAACTTCAATGGCAGGTATTTTTTATTATCTAATTTTCATTTCATAATTGTGTTCTTATATTTTCTTTTCTTTATTTCAGGTTCCCAAAGGGGGGCCCACAGCTAATTCAAGGAGGGAGCAGCAAGGCTACATAAAAACAATGCATGCTGTAATGCACTGCTATCATAGCACGGGCTAGAGGGCCTCCAGAATAACTAGGCCTAACACAGTATGCCTCTACTTACACCACTATATGACACTACAGCAACTAAAAGACTAAAATAAAAACACCAAACAAGAAAACAAAGGAGTCAAATCTCTCTCTCAACTTCACCTGAACAATATCTCAGTATCACTTTAAGTACCTCAGTCCTCTTAAAAGAGATTGTTTGAGGTTAATCCTATTTATACATTACTTTGTTTGTCAAGGGAATGTCTGACAGTGTGTTTATTTTTCACTGATATATATTCATGAACTAAACGATGATTAGGTTTGGGGGATGGGGAGCTTGAAAATCATTCCATGTACTGAGGAAAAAGTTTGGGAATCACTGCTTAATGTGAACATAAAAAATGGTTTGAATAGCTTTCCTGAATTTTCTATTTGGATAAAATTTTACAAAGGAAAATTACATTTTAGTCAAGCATTTATTTAACAAAAAATGTGGTAGTTAACAAAACATAGAAACCTTTAAGTATTAGTGCAAACCTGTTCTTATATGCTCAGTTCCTTTTTCCTGGACCTTCATTTTTTTGTGGATGAGAAAAACAACATTTTCTTCGTCAACAAATGACACTTCTGATCTATAAAAGTCGGACACTGATGGATGATGGGATAAACGGTTATGGTACATAATAAGTTCTGCCAGTTTTAAAGCCAATATATGGTAAATTAATGGCCATTTTTATGGCCAAAATATCTACACCAATACCAATAATCAACATTTGGGCAAGTATCTGCTGATAGTGATGTTGGACAATATTGTGCATCCCAATCTCTTTTCAAGGACTGTTTTTTGCCTAATTATCAAAACAGTATTAAATGTCAAATTCTTTACTAATCAAAGTTTACAATTCAATTTACAAAACAGTCCACATATTGTTGATTGTTATTACTATTTATGCACATGTGTAGTTCATGTACAACTAATTCAAACACTCTCCAAGCATTTTTATATCACTTCTAGACTCATTAACCCAAACAACTCCTTCAAATTAAATTACTACACTCACATATTTCAGTCTAATGGTCTCATTATGTGGTCTGTTGGATTTTCCTTTTCTTAAGCTCATTTAACACGTGAAGCCCATATCGATACTCTTTTAGCATCAATATGTTTCAGTTTACTTCGTTCATATAGGTCAGATTCTCTATAAGTAATCAGTTTCATACTCAACAACCTTGAAGCCTTCTGGACTTTGCAGCTTGATACACTGAGAAAACTGCTGATGTCGACTTAAAGAGTGACATATCTGCAGTTTTACAGCTCGGCTGCTGTAGCTGTTGTCAAGACAACCCATGTATGTTTGCAGGACAACAGATTAGTGTTTCTTCTGGGCCTGTTTCCTGTGGGATGTGGTTATCTGTGATAACCACGTCTGCTCTCTCCTTCCTGTGAAGTTACGGATGGGGAGGAGGGAAGACACCCAACGGGGACTTAAAGGCTGGCAGAGGAGACTCCAGATGAAGAGACTTCAAATATTACAAATATGCTCATTATTACTTTTAATGAATAAGACCACGGATGCACAATATTGGATTTTTGCCAATATTTTTGAACATTTTAGGATTTGTTTTTATTAATTTGTTTCATTCAGGCATCAGCACCTGTTAATACTTCTGTCACTGAAACAAAAGATTTTATCAATGTTGCAGGGGCCATTGCTAGATAACATGGAATAGACACGATCTGATGCATAGGCAACAATATTGTGGGTTCATAAAACTATAATTATAAAAAAAAAACATTGAGTAATATATATACATATTGTACAGTTGCCACAAATTCCCCTAAAAGACATTTTACTAATTTGACGTGATAAGCTCTAATTATTATTCTCCTTATGAGAGGTCATGTGCATCAATGCATTTCAGCTATGTTTTGGTTTGCCTGCAGGCGCAACTGTTCACATTTTCACACAAGATTATTTTTTTATCTGTCCCCTACGTCAAAGTTTTAACACATAACATGTCTTATTTGGACTAAACTATGAATAACCACATCAGCAACTGACCCTTTGTTGGCTCTCTGATTGGTTCACTGATGCACCAATCAGATTCAGAGAACTCCTCTACAAAGCAGAAATAGCTGGGTTACACCAGCCAGACACTTTCTTTGTTGGCAGAGTCTATTTTAATGCATTGTGGTAAAAAAATGACCTTGATTTTGTTACTGAAGTGCTAAAAATCACAAAGAAAACCTCCCCACTCTCACAGGTAATAAAAAATATGTTAGTACAGATAATATTAGACATTATAGGAATTATCAGCCAAAATAAAAAGCATTTTGTTGATGTGAACAGCTGATGTTAGAGGACAGCACTATGGTCATTCATCAGTGATATTTATTTTGTTTTTGAGAGAGATTCATTAAATATTTGTATTTTCTTTGCACATCCAACTGTAGTTTTGTCCTTATTCTGACACTGGGGCCAAATTCGAAAGACAATCAAATAAGGTAAACAGGAATGAAAATTGGTCAAAAATCCACTTATTTGCAGCCGTTTCTAATTGGAAGAGAGGCCAGCAACACCAACCCATTAACAGTAAAATATGTAGGCGGGGCTCAACTCAGGATCACTTCCTGGAAAGGGCGGGGCTTGACAAAGGATCAATTTAATCCAGCGAAAATAACAAAAACTACTTGCATACATGCAATGGTAAGGATATATCTCATACAAACTACATGTAATGCTCCGATAATGCTAAAGGGGCACTTAATTGCAAACATTGATATCTTATTGCGAATATCAGCTGATATTCTTGTCTTGTAAGGCAGATAAGTAAGGACGGGATTCAAAACAACAATTCCAGTTGAGTATTGATATCAAATCCCTGGAGAAATTGATAGCATAAGTCTGTTTGCTTATCAATTCTTGACCAATTCCTTCCAATTTACCCTACCTGCTTTGCAGATCCCATATGTCACACTCTCATCAGAGGTGGTCAGCAAGAATAGTAAGAAATAAGTCAAAAATCATGGCAGTAAGTGGAAACAGCAGCAACTGGCAGAATCATTCATCTATGCTGCATGTTACTGAATATTAGGAATGTCATGTTTAACATTGTCGCAGCTGAAAAGCAATATAGGCCAACTTTTTTTCCCACACAGGAAATCGACAGTAGCTAGTTGACAATCAGACTGATTGGATTGGTACAGATCTTATCAATTTCCACAAAATCTAACCACAGACTTTGATAACATTTAAAATAGTTTCAACAAAGTTTTAAAGATATTGAGTTATCCTCATGCACCCTGCTGTATCTTAGTCTTCATTCTTTCACTCAGACTGAGCTACTTACTGAATGACATTAATTCATCATAAACTTTTTTGTTTAAAGGTTAACTGTTTTTTTTCCACAGAAAGTGCTTACACATTGGTCATTGCTAGGGACCCCTAGATTACAAGTGTGGCCCTGGAAATACCAACGAATGTTATTGCTTGTGTGTTCAAATAAAATGCTTTAAACGTTCGCACAAAGGGCTCAAACCATTTTAACAAAAGTTTTTATGACACTGAAAGGGAACAGACGTGTTTTAAAAGGCACCATTCCAGCCTCCCTTTTGTACTGCACACCTACACTGACATTAAGAGCACTCGGTGCATTTTCTCGACTTTGAGAAGATACAAGGGCGGGTTTGAGTTAGATAACACAGCCGAACAAAAGTCCGCGAAGGAATGTCGCCATAACGACGCCTCGACTTCCCATAAGTCCCTGAAATAACTTTGTTTACTCATTACAATGTTAAAACAACGCGTTTTTCCAATGGGGTTCGGCGGTAACCCTGACAGAAACTTTAAGCAGCGTTTTAAGAGGATGGAAGTCTTTAAGTACAGTTCAACAAGGATTACAAACTTTATCAAAATCTCAATTAAGACGCCACACAGGTGAGTGAGTATGAAGGCGGGTAGAAATGAAACATAAGTTGGGACAAAAGTTGGTAAATTTCTCACTTTTTCGCGCAGTTCCCGTTCACAGTCCAACTCCCTTTGTATTTCCAGAGCACGGTCCTCTGCGTCGTCAGCTTGTTGCTGGAGGGCTTGGATTTTCTTCTTCACCTGCTCCATTATCTCGATTAAACTGTTTTCTTGTCCGCAAAAGAAGACGGAAGGCGTCAAAAGACGAAGCCTGGGTCGACTGCTCGTGTCCTTTAGAAGTTATTGATCGGGAGCTTCAAGCTTCGGTAAATAAAAAAACGCCTTTTCTCTTTTTTCTCGGGGCAGGAAGTCAGACGTGCAGTGCTGGGATGGGGAAAGAAAAAAAAATGGGCTGGGAGTTTTCAGGAAATTTATGGCGAGATCCTCCAATCCTGTGAAGAAGCATTGGTCTCAGATGACATCACAGGATTTAGGGGGGGAAGGCTGCTCCGTTTCCTCCACAAAAAGAGGTGTGTAAAGGCAGAAAGAGGGAGAGTCCAGGCTGCTCTATTGTGGACTTATAAGGCAAATGTAAGGTGTTGCTTAAGCTGCATTTTTCTACTGTGATCAGGAGGAAGCAGGCCAGAGATCAACGCTGATTCATCGGCCATATGATTCATATTTAATGTGGGACTTCACTTGGGGGGCACTGAAGCCCATGACAGGGGCCCCTAAAGATTGTTATATTATTGGTGTTTTTTGCTTATCAATCTGTAAACTTTTTGCCAAAGGTCTTTGAGGCTCCCTTCACATACAACCCCCCAAGTTTTCTTGCTTTAATTGCAATAAAAGTAAAAGTCAGGCATCATTTGCTCCGGTTAACTCCCATACCATAACGATTGTATAAAAAAAAGAGGTTTTATTAATCATTTATTAGTTTTGTTAGTGCTTTTGTAACACCAAATAGCATTTTGAAATGCTTGGGTCATTCAAAAAACTCATACAGAACAAACTACATGATTAATCTGCTTAAATTTTGCATCTTTTACAGGGTTAAACGGCAGAGATTCATGAGGACTGATTATACTTTACAGAAAAAAACATTTTAGATTATTAAAATGGTCCAAATGTCAAAGAGTTTTCTGTTATAACAATAAGAGAAGTTGGGCAATTAATCAAGTTTCAGTCTCAATTACAATTATGGCCTCACACAAATATGAATAAGTGAATGAACAAAGCTAAAAGATTACTGTGTTGCATAACATGTTGTTTTATCCATCCAAAGGTTTTTTAAAGTGTATATACTTTTCGTATATTTCAATTCATTGCTTCCTCTTTAGTGTTCAGGATGAAAGTGTTAAGAGCCTTCAGATTTAATGATTGCATGTAGTGTGTTGTAAAATTAGTCAGTTATTATGTTATATAATCTAAATCTCAATATAATTTACATCATGAAAGTAATTATGATTATAATTTTTCCCATAATCAAGCACCCCTTATTAAAATAAATGATTTCCTAAAAAGTTGATACTGGAATCAGCAGACTCAAATACTTACAACTGATATTTTGGCCATACAATTTGGCCATAGATATCCCATATATTTGCTTTAATATGGTCAGAATGCACCAATTTACCTGCTTTACTCCATCATCACTGAATGTACACTTCTATTAATCAAAACTTTTTTTTATTTTAAGAATATAAATATATATTTTGTGTCACTTCTGTTCCTAACACAAAAACTGTAACCATGAACAGAACAGGTCAATTTGTGCTCTTGACGAAATTGTCACCATATTGGACATGATCAAAAATCCAATATTGCACATCCCTAATATTTGCTTTGCAGATAGTTTGAGAAACAGTGCAGAGCTGGTTTGGGACAGGACCCAATCTGATATCTTTTCATGGGGCCCAAAACTTCTGGCAGCGCCCCTGATCACATCATATCCTAAGGCTGATATGTTTTTGTGTGGGAGTTTAGGAGAGAGTGGAAAAGGACTAAGCTGTAAAATCAATGTCCAAAAGACGTGAAGGGGGGAAGGCTTATACTTTTGGGTGTGGCAGCAGTAACTCTCTTCAGCAGGCAGGGTTGTTGACCTGCATTCAGCTGGAATGTAAATTGATTTGCTTGCAGGCATGACCTGCAGCCATAGGGTGGCGACACATTCCTGCAGCGCCCCCCTCTGTCTCCTCCTCCTGCCTCCCCATGATTTATTTTCTCTGTTTGTCCCTGTGTCACTTTTATTCACACAAGCATCCCTCATAAACTGTGGGAAACAAACTAGAAGAGGCTGAACAAGTCCACTGAAAGCAAGCGTGTGGGCTGCTGATAGTTAATCTGAGGCCCTTATCTGTCCCTGTCAGACCCTCGACACATAGGGGGACTTGTCTAAACTACTTTCACGTAATTTAAAGAGCGAAGGAGAGAGAATGTGTTTGATGCTGTTTATTTTCCATAAGTGTTTGTTATTGGGATTGTTTGAAGGGGTTTTTTGTTAGGTTCATTTTAACAGTTGACATATTAGACACAGGTATTCTGACCAGCCCTGCCCCTGAGTGATGGTCCATGCCAGACTCTTCAAATCAAAACAATACCAATACTTTTTACAGTAATTTTTTCAACATTGACACTGATAATGATTCCAATCATCTCCTACAATGCATATAAAATGTTTATGAATCTGACATTTTTCTTTGACCAAAAAGCACATAAAAAAAACATGTCATCTGGACTCTAGACCAGGGATGGGCAACTGGCAGCATGGGGATCCCACACCTAGCGCTCAGAATCATGTTGATATCATTATTAGTTAGACAGTTATTGAGCAAAAAATATTGTTAGCTATGGTGGTTATCTGGATCACCACCAAAATGTAATCATTCTTAAGTCAGGCCATTACCAAAAAATTTCAGCAAAATCCGTCCAGTAGTTTTTGCGTAATTTTGCAAACAAACAAACAAACATACACTGGCAAAAACATTACCACCTTGACAGAGGTAAAACTGATACGTATACATACAGAGAAAACATGACGAAATCTGCTAGGAAAAAATTAAACATAGCAATATTTTGTCCAAACATAAAGGGATTAATAAAATTGAAATTTGGAGAAAACAACCAAAATCTTGGTCTATTGTTATCACAGTAAATGAGAGTACAGTTGGATACAGATATCCGTCTATTGAGGACTTCAGTACATCACTTTGGCCACCTTTTAATTTCAAGAACACATTCATGACCCATCAAAAGCTGCTCTGTGACCCTCTATTAGGTCCTGACCCACCTGTTCGGAAACCCAGGGTTATTTCTAAATCTCTGGGCATTTTATTGTGGCCATCTTGTTTCCTTAGAACTTTAACAAGAAGTAATTAAAGGGCTGCGTTCATATTCCAGCGTAATCGTTTAGTCACATTGTTAATGCACCTGTCAAGCACAAGGTAGCCTCACCCTGTTTATTCTGTTTACAACAATGGGACCATAAATCAGAAAATGAAAGCTCTACTGAGGTGACTGATTCAGTGGTGAAATGTTTCCACGTGATTTTATGTAATAGTTTTCAGTCAGCCGTAAGGCTGCCTACTGCTTGCTTTTGGAGGAACTATCTAAGTGCAGGTATGTGGCACTTTAAGCAACAGAGTGTAATTTTTCCACCTTAAAAAGGTGGTTTCAGGGTTAATGTTGTGGTCACTCAATGGCTGATGCTTAGAGATGTAAGAGGATAGAGACAGACGAGGCTTGGAAAAGACAAAGAGAGAGTGCAAGAAGCCGAATTACAGTAAATACTGGACATGCTTCGGCACTTTAGCCAAGATTCTGTATCTGGGATTTTTTTTTTTCTCACAGTCTGTTTGAATACACATTTTCTGAAATGAGGAGCAATCACTAAAGAAAGAGGAGGAATTTTTCTCATGTTTGGGGGTTTTGTAGGCAGGTCATAGACAAATATCTTAGTCTTAAACTCTTAAAGCTTCTGGGAACACAAGTGAACAAAAATGTTCTACATAACATAATTATGGTCTCATATCGGTACAAACTACCAACTCTCTCAAAATCTTATGACTGATCTTTGCACAGTGTTTAAAATATCAGTTGTTAAGTTTTTGAGGATGATCAGAAACTGGAGGCAAAATGGACTGGCTTAAGACAATCATTTATGATGTAATAAATAACTAACCAATAATATTAGCCAATAAAAAAGTAAACACCAAGCCCCGCCCACTCAGACGCAACAAACCCGTTAAAGAAAAACACCTTGGAATATGTGACAGTGAATGAGGCTGCCTGGTGAAATGTTAGCAACATAAATGGGCACAAAAGAGTCAAGCTGGATTGAAACATGGAGTTTAAACTGTATGATGCAAAAAGGATATTTAGAGAGTTATATAGAGTTTACAACAGCACACTAGACACTAAATGAATATAATTATTACATGTAACTGTTAAAACTACACTAAAACTATTTTTTATATTGTATGAGTATTGTCTATAATGTCAGGGAAAGCCTCCATCTGTCTGCATAGTTTTTGTGTTTTAATCATCTTTTCTTTATGCCTGAGACTGAACTGTAACGCAGAGCAGCTCTTTAGGGTGAATGGTGGTTCCCCTTTGTTGCAGATCAGGTATGTAATCTAAGGCCACACGGAGTAGACAGAGAATCTCCGCCCCAAAAAAGGCCCGAGCATTGACTTCATTACAAACTGCAGCAGAGCTTCTCTGTTTGCTTAAGCTGCATTCCTGACATTCCTGGTAGACTACAGGCTGGCCAAGTTCTGTCTGTGCTTGAGGAAAAGCTCTGTTACAGGCCTCAGAAATACACTCAGACTGTTGGTGAACAAAGAGGTTCAGCTGAGGAGTCATTTGAGGGTTTTTAGCCTCCGTCTGTGGAGTGAACGAAGGCAGAAGGCAGATTAAAGGTGTTGTGTAGATTCTCCTTGACATTTACTGAGAAACAGTAGTTTTACATTTTATTGTTGATTCTTGATGATAAATGTAGATTTCAAAACTTGATGACATGGCAAAGCTCTGGTGTGAAGTGGCCCTCATTTTGTCTAAATCAGGGTTGGGAAACTATTACAGGGTTTTGTATAACATGATATCGACTCAACTTGACTCGACTTAACTGTTTTAGTTGGACTTCACAATTTGTGCAACAGACTGGGAGTCTCACTCACTGAGTGGCAGAGAGCAACATCTGGTAATTGATATAGGTAGAAAGAAACAGTAAAAATCTTTAATTTAAATGAAAAGTGCCTTGTATTTAGTAATTTTCAGATGTTCTCATTAACCCTTTAAAGCCTGAAAACACAAATTATAGCCAGGAAATTCTAATTTTTTGGAGCTGAAATGTTTATTTCACTTTCTACTGAAATCCAAAAAAATATCAAAATTTCCATAAAATTTAACATATGTATTTTTTGCATCTCATTTGATACATTAGGTGTTTTTGGCAACTGATAATCCACTTGAGGACATTTTTATCATTTGTCTGACTGTGTTCAGATGTTTTTTTTAGTAATTTGTTGATCATCTTGATTAGATAGAGGTATCATAAAAGTATGTATCAATATGATACAACAGGCTTTAAGGGGTTAGTTTTGATGATGCCCATTACAGAAAAAGTACATTCTAGTCTAATTCTAGTCTATGGTTTTTGAATCACTGTCGTTGTCTCACGTTTATTTTTAATGTGACACCTAAACTGGTCAGAACCTTCATTTCATGAGAAAACTGCAAAAATAACGCCAATTATTGGCCAAATAAAATTCATATTAATTCAGTTGTTTCTCCAGTTTGTGGTGAAATCTGTGGACTTAACTATTTATTTAATCTTTGTTGTCAAACAGACGTTACAATCAGACTTCTCCGGGTTTCATGTTGGCAACAAGCAGGAAAATATAATGTAATGTCCCGAGTGCTTCATCATTTTAGTTCCTGATGTTTTATTTTTGGAATGAATGGATTTTTTTTAGAGTAAAAACCAGAAGGAAGTGACATAAGAGGGGTTTATATTGTCATTATATGATACCATTTGCTGTAGCATCACATCTTTGTCTGTGATACAGCTCCAAATCTTAGCTGAGGATCTATGCTGTCCTTGGTGAACACTGTCAAATCATAACAACAAAAAACGTTAGGGCCCAAACAGTGGTTTGAGGCATTCTGGTCAATAATTTGCTATTTTAAGAACGCATGTTCTCTGCGCAAAGCCAGGCACAGGCCCAAAGAGGATGGATTATGTGCTGTGATCATACATGGGCGTATTTTGGGCATAACAGATCAAATCAATCAGAGAGACAGCTCTCATTCCCTTTAAATAAGTGTGCACCTGGCAACTGGTGTTTTGCTATTTGCACAGTGGGTTGAGTTGTTTGGTCTGAATTTGGGATGGATTATTTAATTCCTCTTCTTCCATTGTGCCATTATACTAAAAGAACACAAAAAGCACTGTATGGTCTATGTTAAAGCTCAGATTCAAGTGTTTGTTTTTAATTTAACGTCTGAAGCATAAAAATGATCTGAAAGACAAGTCAGAAATTTCCTTATAAAGAAATCTCATTAATTATTAAAATCTCCAATTGAAACCAACAGGATCAGACTTTAGTGTTTGGATAGACCTGTTTATTGTACATCAAATACCTCTGGGCTTCAAGCATTTTATTTTCTGATTTTTCCTGCAGGAATCCTTGGCTCTGCTCTGTATTGCATGTATAAAACACACTTCAAAGCCTGTATTACTATCTGTGAGCATGACTATCGGCTACCTACACACCGGATAGACCTTTAAATATATTTCTCTAGTCCATACAGGAGAGAACCTATAGGAAGTGTTTTGGGAGGGCAGAACCTTTCAAAAGCATCACCGGCAGGTGATTGGATGATCGTTTCATCAATCACATTCATTATGAGCCAATCAAATAATGTAGTAGTACTACCATGGTGTAAATTAGAAAACATTAGCCACTTGAGCAGACTCTCACCAAAACATGTCGGAAGTGGAGTGAAAATATTCTTTCTATCAAGAAATGTTGTCAGTGATGTTACTTGCTTTTCATTTAACAAAGAAATGTGGTCCAGATCTGATAAACTGCTGCTGAGGCTGTTAGCATCTATGCTAATCTTTGTAAAAGCAGTCCCTTCCTGCTGTCATCTTGCTTGTAGATTGGAGTTCGGCAAGATGGATCTGCCTGATTACAGATATTAAATCAGGTGGATCCAACTGCAAGGCAAGCGTTAGATTATCGGTGAGAATTTTTTATGTCTACAAATACTAAATGTAGAAATGTAGCTTCATGCTTCAGCTGTACTTGGCCCCTGGGCTGCCAGTTGCCCAACTGTGCTCTAAATTATTAGGAACTAAGGAAGTTCTTTTTCATACTTTTCATGTTTAAACTCGATAAGTACCTCTGACTTATCTAACATAGTCAAGATAAAACTGTTTTTTTTTGTATATATGGTTTCAAATGTCTCTGTATTGATGACTCTGCAGCTGTTTCATTACTGCAGCATAAATCAGAGAATGTTAAACTATTAGAGCGAGTTCAGACATGGTGCTCCCCGAGTGTGAGTCAAAACAACACCCATACAGTGTTACTGGACTTAATTCAGTGTTTCCATCAAAAACATCTGAATGTGTCTCCATCAGTGGAATTTTCTCAGTCCTGGAGTGATTTATGGTTAAGTCCATCCTACGCAGTGGTTATCAATAGTTTACTGAATCTGAGGAGCTGTGGTTCACTGTAATGTGTTTCAGATGTCCTTTTGTGTGGTTCACTCACATCTGTGGCCTTCTTCTCAGACAGCTCCAGTTTCTCCTGAGCGTCCTTCAGGGCCTCTGAGTACTTATCGAGTTCATCCTCTGTTGCCTTCAGCTTCTTCTGCAGAGCCAGCAGCTCGTCCTCCAGCTGGAAGGAGACAGACGGGACAGAGAGTCAGGATAGATACCATATCAGGATGTTACGCCTTAAAGGTAAGTTTGGATGAAACTCAAAAATCAGAAGGTCTCCTTGGAACAGTAGGTCGCTGGACAAAAAGACTTTTTGCTGACATATTTAAACACTTAAATGGAGTCAAACTTAAGAGGTGGTTAGGTTCGGGAGCATGAGTAACACCAACCTGAATGAGAAGTCTGGAGAGATGACTAAAGGTCTGCAGACAGTCAGCTGCTATGTGAACTCTGAGCTAATGCTAATTTCAGCACGCTAACATTCTCACTCAAAGACAATTATTTGTGCCCATTGGCAGAATTGGCTTACAGTGAGTGAGTCAACATCCTTTTGCACACACAAGTCACATCCAAGGACAGGACAGGACAACTTACGATTAAGTACTTAAAATACTGAAAAGGAAACCTTGGTTAACAAGATAGGAAATGACTCACTATTAACAACAAGCTAATAAAAGCAAGATAAAAAGATAATTAACCACAAACCAATAAATTGGTAGTAATTAGTAGCAAAAATAAAACAAGTATAAGCAATCATTAAAAACAAAGGCATGTAAAAACAAGAATAGAAAACTGCCACCAGTAAAATAAATAACAATATTATGACGCTAAATGCTAATTCTTTTATTTTTTATAATGTTAACAATGTCCACCATCCTTATTTAGCATCTGATATATTATTATTTGAATGTTTTATGTTAAACTGTGCATTACAAATTACCATCACAGACTGTAATGAATGTATTTAGAGACCAAGATGTCACAAATTTGGTTGCATGGTGTCTATCCTAACTTAAAAAAGATAAGTCAGCTCACAGCCCACCTGGAAACTCATGAAAAACAAACATAATGTAATTAAAACAATACAACATTACAGAAATATTTCATCAAATTTAATTTATCCTGTTAAAATCTTAATAAAAATATGACTGACTTAGTGGACTGATAGTGTAAGGTGAGAGAATGTGTAATTTTTCATTTTTTAACGCATTTTAGGAAAGTGCCTGCATCCATGAGGATAATCATCATCTTTTTTGTCAGCAAATCTAATTTATAACTCATTTTATTATATATACACAGTATGTGTGTGTTTGTGGTTGTGTAGGTGTGTGTGCAAAATGAAGAGTATGGCTTCAGCCTGCTCTGTTGTAAAGTCCCTTGAGATAACACTTGTTATGAACTGGTGCTACACAAATAAAGACTGATTGATTAATTGATTGATTGATTACAGCTTCGGCTTAAAGGATTATTAGCTTTAAAGCAAATCAGTCACTAAAATATCAAACAAATTGAGCCTGATTTCAGTTAAGATGTCATCTTTTTTCTGCTAGACTTTCTCAGAGGACATGAATGTCTGAATCAAACAGTCTCACAGTCCATCCTGTTTTTGAGGCTTCTCTATTTAAAATTAAAAATGTCTTTCTGGTGTGAGTGGAAACATCAGGGAACCATAAAGGGATTATGATTCATCCTCTGAGAGCCATGAAAGTCTAAACCCGGCATCATACCAGCTTCTCTGAAAGTTGTTGAGACATTTTTCTGAATCCCACAGATAAAAACCTCATGTTGGCACAAGAGAAAATACCAGGAGACCACCTCTGTCTGCATGATCTATCCTCTGGGAGCAATGAATGTCAGAACACAGATTAATGCCAGTCTGTTTATTGGTTGTTTATATTTTTCTCTCTAAAAGAAAAAAGCCTGCAGTATCATCTTTTGAGCCCTTTCTCAAGCACAAAGAGCATTCCTGAAAAAGTTATAGGGGACAGCATTAGTCTGCTGGAGTCTGTTTCTGCATCAAGTTGATATTAAGTCTAAGTTTTGTGTATTTTCAGTGTCTTCCGTCAGCTTTTCTGCGCTCTGAGGTCAATCCCATCGTGCCAAGAATAGCAAAGAACGCATCCCTTAACGCTGCTTATATCACTGCCCCCCAAACAAACTAAAGAGCTCTGAGTAATCTTCTAGGATTTCATGCAGACTGTTTCTTGATCTGTGAGACACGCTGGGGGTCCATGTGTTCACCGCCAACAGACAACTGCCACCCTCTTTGCTCTCTGAGGGTGTCATTAGTGCATTACTTGCCAAGGAGGGAGAGGATTCTTTCCACTTACTTTAATGAGGATGTAGAGCTGTGAGGTGGATCCAATTCTGAAGACAAAGTGATATTTTCAAAGATAAAGGTTGAGACTATCATTTATATCAACGTAGTTTATGATGATACTGTGTTAGAAAAACTAGATGGGAGTCTCTTTGAAACGCTAAATGGAGAATTATAATTATCAAGAGTGTTATTATGAGTCAAAAATTAGTAATGTTGAAATGTGTCTGATGCCACAGCAACAAAAGCAGAAAACTTTTAATTTTGTGTAATTTGTTTTTTTATCAATTAAAACAGCAAGTCAACTCCGTCTCACTCTTGAAATTGCATAAATGCATTGGCAACAGTTGTAAGAGTGGGTTTTTATTGCATAAACATGTTGGCATCATATGGAAAAGTGATGCAACATATTGCCTACATTTGTAAAAGTGAGTCTCAATTGCACAAATGCATCAACTTTTTGGAAAAGTGTGTCTTTAATGTATAGATATGCCGGTTACATCTGGATAGATCTAAATTGCAATAAACATTGGTTATGTTTGAAACTTGGGTCTATTACATCAGCAGCATTTGGAAAAACGGATCTAAATTGCACAAATATCTTGGCAACAAAATGACAATGTGTCTAAATTGTGCAGATATATGTTTGCTACATTTGGAACACTAGGTCTAATTTGCACATGTGTGCTCATTTTAAAAGTCACAGTATTAAAGGCTATAGAAAATGCTGACACCCCAACAATGTGGAACTGTTTCCAGTGGTTTTTTTTGTACAATTACAACAGTTTGTGGAGGATTTGGCTCCGTTGTTGATCATTAAATAACAAAAAAATGCTCTGTATTAGAAGTTAAGAACTTGTATTTTTGATACCATGGTACGGAAAAAGTTATTATATTATTTGATATCACTAGAGGCATGTTTTAGTTTAAAGTCTTCCATTTCGGCAACCACATTATTTACTTAAAGAACAAAAAAATCAGAGAGCGCAAACCTCCACCAAGGTAGCTCACATATTGCTGTTACATCTATAAGCAACAGTTCAATAATAAAGTTACCATCATAATATGATTCCTTGACCCTGAAAACCCACGCCTAGCACTCGGAATCATGTTGATATCATTGTTAGTTAGACAGTTATTGAGCAAAAACTATTGTTTGCTAATGGTGGTTATCTGGATCACCACCAAAATCTAATCATTTTTAAGTTGGGCCATTGCCAACATCTCCTGAAATTTCAGAAAAACTGTCCAGTTGTTGCGTAACCTGCTAACAAACAGACAAATAAACAAATAAACAGACATACACCGGCAAAAACACCCTCCTTGGCAGAGATAAAAATATCATTGTATGTTATGTTGTTATGTTCCTGTTCGTCAGAGTCATACTGGAATGTCCATATTTCCCATCCCTATTAAACTCCTGACTTTGTCTCCAGTGTTTAAGCTCCCTGCCCTCTAGCATTCCTCTGGTACTGTTATAACGATGACACCGCCTCCCACTGAGCATCAGTCACCTCGTTTTAAAACCTCAAATATTCCATTTCATGTCCAAGTCCCACTTTCTCTTTATAAAGAACGCTATCATTAAGTCAGCCCTCAAATATCAGTCTGTGTAAGAACTCAGCAATGCAGCACCAAATATGGCAGTGCAGAATTTGTGAGGTTTCCTGTGCAGACTGACTCAGATAAGGATTCTGTGTAATGCTGTTCTTTTAAACTTAAGAGTTAAAGCAGCAGCTGCTGGTCAGAGGATGGGCTGTTTTATCTCCTGTGGCACATTTCTGGTCATCTTAAATGATTCCTCAGGTTCACTGTCGATTAAATTTGAGCAGTCATCACTCCGTGCATCCCTGTGGACGTCTTCCTCTGTCTCCAGAAGACACGGCCCAGGGGCTCGGTCTCAGCTGCTCTCTTTAATTCAACATTTGGTGCTTTGGGAAATACATGACATGTTATTCTGAGCTGCTCTGTCAACTGCACGAGGGGTTTGGCACGTCTCTGTGAACTTATTTGTTTGATTAAGAATGAATCATCGTTACAAATTAACTTTGTTTTAGGAATCAACTGTTTTAAGGCCAATTAAAGATTTTTTCTTCCCTTTAAACAAGTCCAAACAATCAAATACATGTCCACTCAGGGGAGTGAACAAGTCCAGACAAAATACTAAGACATGACTGAAAGCTTAGAAGAAGTTTTTGGCTAGATTCTCCCTTTTTATATTTGTTTCTGCCCTTAACAATATATTTTAAATTAATATTTATCATTACTTCTGATACAGTTTGGCAAAAGTTTAAGGTCATATTTTGAGAAAATGACATCTCAAAATAAACTTACACAAAATGTTCTTTAAAAAAATGTAATTAGAGATTTTTTTTAACTTATAAAGACTTATCTTTGCCAGTGCCTTTCATTTTGTGTTTTTTTTGTTCAATTTTTATTAACAACATGAATGTAGACTATTTTAAGAGCTAGATAAAAAATACAATATTTTTTTTTTTTTTTACTAATTTTACCTGTAGTTTTGCTTTATTTGTGTACTTCTGAAGCTGCTGACCCGTCAAGTATTTTCTTTGTTGGATCAGTATTTTTTTTTTATATATATATTTGCAGTGTTTATTGTTTCTTTTATATTTCAAGCCCTTTAATAATTTAATGTTGTGTTCAGTATTCTTCTTTTTTTGTTTTACATCTGTTTGTGTTCATCTTGTTCTTTTCTAACAACATTAGTTAAAAAAAAAGATATTTTTTGCTGTATTTGTTTATTTTATAGCATTTAAAGTATGTTGTTCTCTCTTAAATCTTACATTTGTAATGTGAGGATGCATCGAGTGTTGTTCATGTTGCTCTTGTTTGCTGATGACTTGCTGTAACTTTGCTCTGTGTTGGATTTTAAAGTGTCAAATATCTGTAGTGCTTGTTCATGTTTTACTGTATGTTAAAACAAGCATTTGGGTCTTTTAATAATTCCATTTTATTGTATATGCGTAAAATGTTTTTTTCTTTTTGAGCATCTTTTTGTAAAATGTTAAAGACTCAAGTAGATTTTTTCTCTTGTCTATAACTGATTTTTTTTTCCATGTTTTTCTTTGAGTCACTGATAAGTTAAATTCCTCTTTATTGAACAAATACGTTTCATACCTCTTCAGGTATTTATTCATATTAAAAGGTATTTTACTCATACAGTCCTTTGTGGTGTTGCATTTCCATGTCTCAGATGCTCCAAATGTTCCCCTTTCCCACTCTTACTCATTTATTAGTTTATGTTTCTCTATTTGCTGATGACTCCCTGAAATTAGTCTTTTATTGGATGTTGTTTGTTGATGCACGTTACTCTTTTTGCTGATGCCACACTGGAAATTCTCTGGGATGGGTCACTATATGACCAAATTTATATTTTAATTAACACATTTTTAGGCACCTCATATTGTTTATTGTATATGCTAAGAGTGTTTCTTTCAAACATTTCAACATTTTCTGTTGTATTTATTCAGATTTTAAGGTTAATCAGTTATTTAATCCTTTCAGAGATATTTTTTGTATAATGTAGATGCTTAAATTGTTCATCTTTTACTGTAATATGTGTGTATTTGTTGGCTTTCCTCCTTTGTCTTATAACACACTGTCATTTTTCTGTAATAGATAATGTCTACTGCAAAGTTATGTTATATTTTGTGGTATTTCTGTTTATAGTATAACAAGCATAAAGTCAGGTTTAGATTCAGATTTTGTAAAATGTGGAAGCTGATAATTTCTTTTTACTTTTTGCCTTTTTGTTTTTTGTATTTGTTCCTATTTCAGCCATTCAGATACTGCTTTATTTCAGTCAGGGATCAATAGGTACTACTGTGTACATAGTATTCCTATAAATGTTATTTTATATCAAGATCTCTCTCCTTTGAAGAGCTTTGCTTGTTCAATGTAAATGCTTAAATTGTTTACACTTTTAGTATCTCGCCGATTTGTGGCTCGTTTTGTTGATGACATGCAACAGTTTTTCTTTGTTGGATAAACAAACTTTGTGGGAAAACAAAGAACATTTATTGATTTTTACCAATATAACTAGTATTAAGTCTTTTTTGAAATGTCATTTTATTCATTGTAGAAGCCTTAAAATACTTATTATTTTCTTACATCATTTGTGTGTTTGCCCATGTTTGACTTTTAGCTGTTGAGATGCTGCACTTCTCTGTGCCGGATCAGTCAGTTTTATCACATTTGTTGTAATTATTGATGAATTATGATATGTGAAGCATAAAAGAGCTTTTGAAGTTTCATTTTGAATGTTTTAAGAGCTTAAAATGCTCCACCTTTCTAATCTTAGCCATGTATTGTTAACATTCCCCCTTTTGCTGATGACACAGTGCAATTTTTCAGTGATGGATGCACAAGTTTAATGGTACTTTTTAGTACTGGTTTTCATTTAATTGTTAACGAGCATGAAATGATGTTAAAACTCGTATTTTTGTAAATTGTACATGTACATAATGTTCATGCTTTACTTTTTTAGTTGAGATTCAACATTTTGGTTTGAGTCATGTAAAAAAATGTGAAGTCTTCCAAGTATTTTGGGCTAATGAGGAATAATGCAGTCCTTCAGAGCTTCTTATATTATATTGAAGACGATCAAAATGTTTACCTTTTTCTAATCCTAGCCATGTATTTGTTCACACTCCTCCTTTTGCTGATGACACAATGCAATTTTTCAGTAATGGAATTACACATTTTATGATATTTTAAAAGACTTTGGTTTCATTTAATAGTGACATACGAATTAAAATTATGTTTAAATTAAATTTTAGTAACCACAAAAATGTCCATAATTTCCTTTTTTAACTTGTGTACTTGTTTTGGTGTTTTTAGCTGCTGAAATACTTTGTTTTTGTCTGAGTTGGATCAATAAATGTTACTAAATTTTACATTTTTATATTTAAGGTATATGAGGAAGAATTTAGTCCCTCAGAACATCTCATGCTCAAATTATTCTTTTTTAATTAGCTGTGGTTTGTTCACCTTCCTGTTTTTACTGATGACAATCGGATATTTTGGGATGGATTTCCACATTTTGTTTGATTTTTTTAACCATTTCTTTGTATTTTATGGTACGACAAGCATTCAATTCCTTTAACAGTTGATTAATTATAATGTTAAAGATTAAAATTATCTTTCTAAACTTGAACTTTACTGATCATTCAGTTGATGTGACCACATATCCTCTGTTAATGATCCATTTTTCTTGTTTTCTGTCTAGTCTCACCTGCTTGGATTTGTCCTCCGCTACCTTCTTGTCGGACTCGGACTGCTCCGCCCTGTCGATGGCGTTCTCCTTGTCCAGCTTCAGCATCTGCATCTTCTTCTTGATGGCCTCCATGGTGACAGCTGGGTCTCACAAACCTCAGAAGAAAATGAACTTTAGATTTCTTGTGGATGAAAAGACTGCTGCAGATGTTCAGAGGAAGTTCCTCTTAACTAGAAGATCAACTCGAGGATGCAGAGAAGGACAGACAGACAGACAGACAGACGGAGAGAGAGGGAGTGAGCAGAGCAGAGCAGAGGAGAGGAGAGGAGGATGCAAAGTGAGAGTCGAAGGAGCTCTGTGTGATTTAAACTTCACTCGAGGTTTTGAGGCAGCCCCGGTCTCCAGTGACAGCCCTTTCCCACTGTTTACCCCTTCCGCCACTCCCCACTTTGGCTACTCTAAACCTCTACGTGCCCCCCCTACTCCTCCCGCCTCCCTCCCTGATCTGAACCTCACCTCTTCAAGGCTCTTTGGAAGAACAACGTGGTGTGGTTTTGCTGCTGGCAACATCCCACCCCTTTCCGTATTTGGGTCATGGCCTTTTTGTTTTGGACTGAAGCAAGGAAAGAAATATCTGATCAGAAGGAGCAGAACCTCGACCAAACACCCTGGGGCCTCATTATCCAGGGGGGCTTAAGATTCGGTCATTAGTACCAAGTATAAGGTGTATGTCTAAAAATACTCTCAGTGAATATGGTTTCAAGAATGTACTGCACACTGTCTAATTAGTACAAAATGGATGCCAACATTTGGCAGCTTTTGGACAACAGGGTGATACTGTGCAGATGCAGACTTGCCCACTTCCATATATTGCCAAATCATTTTGTGCAGTTTAGATAGTGTCAGGAGAATTACTTGCACATTTTCGTATCCTGTTAGTAATGAAAAATCTATTGAAATGATCTCGCTTTAAGCTGGATTATTGTTTGCAGTTTTGTAGTTTAATGTTGACAAAGTATTTGTGAAGTTCAGAGAGCGATCTCTTTGGTTTTGCTAGCAAACAGTCAAACTGTGGAAAGTTGCACAAGTAAGTTGGTGATGTTTGAAGACACACCAGTTGCACACATTTGTGCAATTTAGACAGTTTAAGGGGAGTTGCTTGCATTTTTCTTTGAGTGGATTGCTGATAAATCTAATTTATCAGTCATTACCTCCAAATACTTTTTGCTTTATTTAATGTTTCATACCTATGTGTGCAATCTAGACAGGGCTCTCTGTCTCTTTTGATTGTAAATTTTGCATTTTAACCCATGTGCTAGCTGACTTTGCAAAGCAGCTGGATAGATAGATTGAAAGTGTCAGGAGAATTTATTTATTTAATTATTTGCTTTTTATAATGTTTTTTCTGCTTCACTATAAAAAAAGAATGTTGCAGATTAATTCAAACATCTCAAACTCTGCTCTCTAGGCTTTGGTAAAAAACTAAAAAATTAATCTGCCAAAATGCACCCGTCCTCCTCAGTTTCACCCTCCTTTTAAGATGCTGCCAACCTATTTGTGCAATTTCACAATGAAGAAATATTATTGATTAATATTTAACTTTGGGGTTATATTGCTAAAAGACAAACAAACAAATGCCTTCTTGGCAGTGGTAATAATATTTTTACCTGAACAGAAGCAGTCACAAAAGTGGTGCATGTTTTTTTTAAGTTTCCATGCAAAATATTGTGACAGAAAAAAATCTGCCCTACCCATACATTCATGATATGTTCCCCTGATGGATTTAAACTTCTAGGTAAAGTAACAACATTTAGAAAATAATATTTAATATCAGTTGTGAATACAACAATCCCCTGGACACTTTCTAAATGTAATTATTGAATGGAAATGTTTGATACATGGGTAACTTTTTGCTGGTTTAATCGCTTTGCCCAGATATTTTTGCAATCATGACAGTGCTCTCTGTTGAGTTAATATTGAAATCAAAGATAGTTTAGTGTCAGATTTTGAAAAGGGCATTAAAAAGCTCCAAGATGTGTTTTTCCACTCTATAGTTGCTTTTAGCCACATGGGAATGGGCCCTTGTATTTGTCTTCGCCCGGGGCCTCCAACATCAGTAAAGCCACCCCTGATCCAGACATCAAAAGGACCTTGTTCAGATCGGTAACTCGAGTTTCTGCATTTTTCTCTCCCCTCTTTGAGCTGCACATCCATACGCCTGTGTTCTTACTTAGGAATGTTCAAATTGATGTTAATACCAGAGTCGGTTAGGGGAGGACATAGTTTTCATTCTCCTGCTGAATGAAAAAGGGCTGTATGGAAAAAGATCCAGCCAAAGAAAATTGGGGAAAGAGCGAGCTGTCTGCATGTGATCTACACCAGGCTGCTGAAACGTTACAGTCAAGCTGCATGGATGTAAACCACAGGTCTCCTACAATTAACATCCTCCTAATTACTGCTGCAGACTACAGACCTTTATTTAGGCTTGTTTTCTGTCCACAATGCAAAGAAAATATGTTGACAAGTGGATACAACTCGTTTTACTGAGATGGCTTCCAGGAACAGGGAGATTTCTGAGAAATGACTCTATATTGTGATCACTACGTGACATTTATTTTACGACAGAAATTAGAGTGAAACTAGAACTGCTAACTGGTCGTTCCATTCCTCCAGGTAAACGAAAAAACGGGCAGTGAAACTAGATTAGTGGGTCAGGGAGAGGAATTTTTTGTTGGATATGTGATTCACAGATAACTTTTAAGAAAGGCATGTTCATGAGACCTGAAGACTTTCCCTATGACCCCTAACCTCAAAAACCTCATTAGGTTATTGGGTCAGAGGGGACATTTGTGCAAAGTTGAACAGAAATCAAAATCAAGGTATGAACATAAGGCTCAATGACCTTCACAAATATGTCAGTTCATTTATTCATAAATGCAATTTTGAGAAGGAAGCCTTGTATGGCTACCTTGATTTAATATGTTTATAAGCAAAGAATGAAGATGAAGGTCTGATCTTTGACCCATGGACTTCAAAATCTGATCAGTTCATCCTTGGGTCAGCATCACAATTTGTCCAAAATAAGAAAATCATTTGATAACTTTAACGAGATAACTTATTCACATATAGTGAAGAACATGTGGTCCAATGACCTTGACACTTGACCTTCAACAAACAAATAAATCCATGCTAGAGTTTAGAAATCCTCAAAGCTCTCAAACAGCAAGATCTAAACATAAGGCCCAGTGACTTGACCCTATGACCTTCAAAGCCTACTCAGTTCATCCTTGATGAAGTTTACATTTGTGCAGCATTTTCATTAGCTTTTTGGCTACTGAATTCACAAACAAGGGGTGAACATGAGGCCCAGTGCCCTTTTCCTTTGGCCTTTGAATACAATACATATTTGAATATCATACAATTTTTCTACCTTGAGTTAGAGGAGACATTCATGCAAGTTTAAAGAAATCCTTCAAGGCTTTCTTGATGCATAATGTTTAAAAGCAAGGTCTTAACATGTGGCAAAATGACCTTTGACCTCAAGAATCAAATCAGTCTGAACTTAAGTTGAAGTCTACATTTCTGCAAAGTCTGACAGAAATTTTAAAGCTTTCTTGAGATATCTTGTTCACAAGTATTGGAAAGAAGGGTTTCTGATCACTCAGTCATAATGTCTGCAGCTTGAATTCAAATCCATCCTGTGGCTCCTCTCCCTCACGTCATTCTCCACTTTCTCCCTCTCTCCCCAGTTTCTGACTCCATCTACTGTCCTATCAAATAAAAGATGTGAAAGCTCCAGCATAAATCTTAAAAAAAAATAAAAGTATTATGGTAGTCAATTTGTATACAAAAGCAACATTTCATGAGATGTGAAACTGAAATGAACATAAATATTTTGAGAGAGGAAAGGGATGAAATATGCAGCCAAGCACACCTTGTAACCAATTCTAATACACTGCCTGGCCAAAAAAAAAGTCACCACCTGGATTTAACTAAGCAAATAGGTACGAGCCTTCTGTTGGATAATTACTGCACGTGTGATTATTTTTCAGCTGGCAACAACTTATTTAACCCCAGCTGATGCAATGAGTAGCTTCTCATTTCTTAAACAACCATGTGGAAAGACACATCCCGTGGTTGTGGAAAAGATGTTAGTCTGTTTAAGAAGGGTCAAATCATTGGCATACATCAAGCAGAAAAAAACATCTAAGGAGATTGCAGAAACTACTAAAATTGGGTTAAGAACTGTCCAACGCATTATTAACAACAGGAGGGATAGTGGGGAACCATTGTCTTCGAGGAAGAAATGTGGTCGAAAAAAATCCTGCATGATCGTGATCGGTGATCACTTAAACGTTTGACCAAATCAAATCGAAGAAAAACAACAGTAGAACTCGGGGGTATGTTTAATAGTGAAAGTAAGAGCATTTCCACACACACAATGTGAAGGGAACTCAAGGGATTGGGACTGAACAGCTGTGTAGCCTCAAGAAAACTACTAAACAGTAAGGCTTACTGGAAAAAAAGGCTTCAGTTTGCTAGGGAGCATAAAGATTGGACTCTGAAGGACTGGAAGAAGGTCATGTGGTCTGTTCCAGAGTGATGGGAGCATCAGGGTAAGAAGAGAGGCAGGTGAAGTGATGCACCCATCATGCCTAGTGCCTACTGCCCAAGCCTGTGGGGGCAGTGCTATGATCTGTGACAAATCTTGTGACATTGCAGAAGCTTATTGAAACAATGCCACAGCAAATTTGTGCTGTAATCAAAGCTAAAGGCAGTCCAATGAAATATTAGAGTGTGTGACCCTGTTATTTGGTGGCGACTTTTTTTTTGGCCGGGCAGTTTACATGGAGGGAATTTAAGTAAAAGGTGGTTATGAGATTTTTCGGACTCAAAAGATGGTGGCAAAGATGAGTTCAGTGTACCTAGATAAATGCTGGAGAGAGTGTGGAGACCATGTTGGGACTCATACTCATATTCTGGACATGTGAAAAATGAAGAATATGTTGGAGAGATATTTTTGATGCCCTTGCTAATATATTTCATCAGAACCTTACGACTGATCCAAAAGCAACTATACTTGGCCTAACATCTATAAGCACTGAGGGAAAAACAAAAAAAAATCTACTACAAATACGAACAACAGCTGCTATAAAATGTATTTCAATCAAATGGTTCTAAACTGATCCTCCGTCTTACAATACGTGGGTCGAGAAGGTTCAAGAAATCCGCGACATGGAACAAATAATGTATGCTTTGAGATTACAAAGAGAAACCTTTGTTGCTAGGTGAAACTTGCTGGATCCATACTAAAGCAATGAATGAATACTAGCACAGTCTAAGCATATATACATACTAACATCATCATTACCCCTCACTCCCCCTTTTTTTCTGTCAGAGTGCAGACCCTTAGTATTGTTTACGTTGTATACCACAATGTCTCACATTTTTGAGTCTTGTGTTCTCAGTTTTCTTCCAAAAAGGAAAAAGAGAACAAAAATGAAAAATCTACAATATTATTGTATTAGATGATGAAATTACAATAAAAACTAAGTTTTAAAAAGCAACATTTCAAATACATAAACATATACACATTCTTAAGTTGGAAATGATTCTGATGAAAACTCCGTTCTTACTTAAATCTTGTCTGAAGATGGTTCAACTTTATATGTGTGCACATTGTGAGGTAATGACATCAGCTTTAATGAACCTGTCTGCTTCATTTCAGTTCTTCTGCGTCAGCTGCCCGGCCTAAAAATAGGGATTACAAGGAACCTAAGAGAACAGAGAGGCATACATAGACCCCTCAAGTTACATCTAAGGATAATCCTGGACCTGGACTCATACACCTCTTCTCTTCATGCTGCATCAACACCTTTGCAGGGTTCAGTCCTGAGTTTGATGTCATTCCTTAAAGGACGTGTTTTGGCTGAGGGGACTCTGTGAGGTTGGAGTTAGCACCCTGAGATTCAGCATTTTCTGCACCCATTTGACTTTTTAGAAACATATTGTTAGAAAGTCACTTCAGTCCTGTCCTATCGTAGACCATATGAAGTGATGTCTTCCGCTGGTTCCTGTAACAGTGTTAAAGTCATTATGTGGTTGTCATCAAACTGGAAAAGCAATCTCAAACTAACTTTTGGTTAACTGAATTACAGCTGAAAGGGTGGAGCCAGGCGTTCTTCAGCCTCTTCACAAATAGCGACAACATACTGGGTTGCAGTCGAATCAGCCATGTCCCTCTTAATGTGCAACTCATGTTCTTATTAAAACCAAATCCAAGGCGTTCCCTCTCGGGGGTCACTGGGAGCCTATCACAGCTGTCACTGGGCAAGAAGCAGACTACACCCTGGACTGGTTTCTGGTCAATAGACAGAAATTATTCTGCCAAAAAAAATCTTTTGGTTTCAAAACCATGACAGTGCTGGAGTAATTTTGACAATATGCAAGAGTTTGTCCCAAATTTTGACTGTCAAACAGAAAATTACACAAAATAAGTTGCCAGAGACTTTCATTTTGATGCTAACAAGCTGGCAAGAGTCTAGACCGGAGGCTTTATGGTTTCAGGTCATTTTTGTGAATGTGGAAACATGAAAAATGCTTTAGAGGGCTTTTGTCAAACTTTGCACAAGTGCCCACTCTGACTTAAGGACAAAGCAAGTAGACTTTAGAGGTCAAAGATAAATGGTCAAGGTCAGTGTGTCTCATGACCCTTTGCATCTGAACAAGATACACTTCATTCAGATATGCTCTGAACTTCCACTCAGTCTCAAGGATGAATGCATTACATTTTAGAGGTTAAAGGTCAAGGTCATTGAGCCCCATGGTCATCTTTTGCCAGTGAAGTGATTAAAAAAACTTTTATTTTCTTCAAACTTTTCTCAAATGCTGGCTTTAAATAACTCAACATACCAGATGGACTGTTTCACATATCCTCGAGATATTTCAAGTCCATCTGGGCAACATCCCAAAGAGTGATTACGATAGGCAGAACCTTTCAGGAAAAACTGGAAGATGATTTGACCAATATTTTGCAGTTATTTCCCAGATTCAACAAAATGGAGAGACACTTGTATCTACTGCCTCTTTGTCCTCTAAAGGACACCAGAAAGCTTTGAAAGGCTTTGTAAGATGGATCTGCCTAATGACAGACATGGACTCAGGCAAATCCAGCTGTTTTCACAAGGTGAGGCTTTTACTCAGAGGTGAACTAATCCAGTTTTGGTGGTCAAAGGTCAATGTCATTAGGCTGTGATCATCCTGTGCCTATGAATGTGATCTTTTAAAAAGCTTTCAGGGATTTTCTTTAAATTCTGCACAAGTGTCTACCCTTAGCCTGACACACCAGATGGACAGTAGGTGATTGGACAATCAGTCATGTTCATTACAGGCCAATCAGAAGGCGGACGCTACTGCTGCAGTGTAAGTACAAAACACGAGCCACTTTGTAGAACAAACTCACCAAAACATGTCTGAAGTGGAGTGAAAATATGATTCATGAAACTATATTTCTATTGTTGTTATTTGTTTTTTGTTTAATAAAGATCCGACAAAACTGCTACTAAAGCTGTTAGCATCTATGCTAACCTCTGTACAAGGAGTTACTCCTGTTGGGGTCATATTTTTGGGGTCAAAGGTCATCTGGTTACCACATGTCCTTAAAAAAACACCAAAGCCCTTCTTCTTGGCCCACTGCTATCTTACATTTTCCTATGATTTTCATTTTCATCATGAAACAGCGATTGGTCAACTTCCATGTTGGTGAAGCGTTTTATATTTTTTTCACCAGTTAAAAATATAAGAATATAATTTGTAATCAGGACAATACAATATGTATTTATTCATATGTATGCCAATTTTTTTTTTTATTCCCTGAAAAGTTTTAGTTTCGCCTGACAGTGATGGCATGTTGCTCTAGATGTTTCCACATCTAGCAAATATCAATATCATTGGAATTTTACTGTCATATGAGATTTTGTTGAGCTTTCCTGAGTGTAGTTCATGTAGCGAAAGTCTCTCCAGCATTTAAGAAAGATGTCATAAAATGCGTGTCAAACAGTGAATGAGTTTATCGTCAGTCCAAACACCACGACTCCTCTTTTCTCTGAGAATTAGAGGCCAATTCTCCAGACTAACAGATTTGTGTTGGGTGGGCCGCTGCAAGCCTTTTTTGGCCTAAGTTTATAAAAGTGGTGGCAGTTTGATAGCTTAAACAAGCTGACATCATGTCCTGTAACGATAAAGAGCGGGGACTGAGCGCCTTATTTGGTCTGTCAGGGCGCTGGCTGTGTGCAGTGTTATGATAATACATAGCTAACATACAAGTGTGACAATTTAACCTAACTTTTATTGAATTTGGGAGTGTTTCTGAGATGTTTTCTTTTAATATCAAAATTCTTTGACTTGTTTAGGCTGCACAGTGAGAAGTGAAGAGGCTTGGAGAGGAACCAGAGGAGGAGAGGGAGATAGTTTGAAGGGGAGGAGGATGTGAGCGAGAGAGAGAGAGAAATAGAGGGAGAGTGAATCAGATGCAGAGTGAGAGAAATCAGAAACCTCCCACAGGAAACCCAGCTTAACTCCTCTTCTCCTTGTATGGTAAAAACTCCCCCAAAGCCACAGGATCGCCTAGGGAGTAGAGTCAAAGTCCTGCTAAGTATAAATCACAAAGCCATGGGAATGGTGGAACAGATTGGAGTGTGTATGAGCACTTAAAGAGTCGAGAGTAGAACAGTTTTAGCAGCTTTAGAGCCTGATGTCATTCAAACGAGGGCTGGCACGAAACTCATGTCTTTTATTTGATAGGACACTTGTGAGAATGAAACGGTGGTGACACCTGTTTGATGCCACAGCAGTAAAAACAAAGTAGAAACCAGATATTTGGTATTTTCTTGTTTTCAATCATCAAACACTGCAGGCTGTGGACTTTAAAAAACATGGAGAAGTATGTGTAACTGAGACAGACTGTAGGGTCTTGCCCACAGTTTTTAGGATTAATTCTTCTCCATCATACCCGTATCATGAATAGGGTTGGGTATGTTTACCTCTGCAGAGGAGGTTATGTTTATGCCAGCTGCTGTTAGTTTGTTTATCTGTTGCTTGTTTGTTTGTTAGTTTGTTTGCAGGGAAATTAAAAAACTTATCAATGGAAATTTTCAGGATAGGTCAGAGTTGTTTTTAATTGATCTTTTTAATAGGGAAGAGAGCAAGGAGAAAGAGTGCATTACAGAATAGCAAATACTATCTTCCTACTATCTACTATCTTCAATTGAAAACAAATATATTGTCTCTGTACAGATAATAAGTAAATAAAATATAGGTAGACAAATAAATAAAAATGACAATAAATTTGCAAATATTGATAACTAGTTAAGTAAAACATACTGATAAAGAGTCAGCAGTTAAAAATGATGAAATATTGACTTTTTCTGATTGAACCTGTTAAAGAATGTATTAAATAAAAAGTAATAAATTATCATGTAAAAATTGAGTTAAACAAAAAAATAATAATTTTGAGAATTAGAGTAGATGGATAGATAGATAGATTGATAGATACTTTATTTATCCACATAGGGAAATTGTTGTATCCAGCAGCTCATATGAAACACATAAAAAAGACGTAAAAACATCATCACATGTAAGCACATAAAAAAGTCAACTAAATTAATAAGTGCAAGTGTGCATGTGCAAGTAAATAAATAAATAAAATAAATAGGACAAAAACAGTTAAATATTTGTAAAGAAAAGAAAAGAAAAAAACAAAAAGGGGTGAAAAAATTAACCTACCAAAGATACTCGAGGGAGTCTTTGTGGTAGCAGCCATTTCGGAGATTCACCCACATGTGGCAGATTGGCATGTCTGATGAATATCAGTAAAAATAGTAAGAAACTTGGGCCCAGCAGGTAGTGTATGTGCCTCACAGCGAGAAGGCTGCCGACGGTTCGATCCCTGGATTGGTCAGATTGGCCTTTCTGTGTGGAGTTTGCATGTTCTCTTTATACATGCTTGGGTTCTCTCCACTCCAGTTTCTTCCCACAGACCAAAAACATGCTGATTAGGTTAACTGGTGACCTCAAATTGCCCTTAGGTATGAGTTTGAGTGTGAATGGTTGTCTATCTCTCTATGTGGCCCTGTGATTGGCTGGCCACTGGTTCAGGGTGTACCCCACCTCTCGCCCACTGTCAGCTTGGATAGACTCCAGACTCCTGCGACCCTGAAAGGAATAAGGATGGATGGATAGTTAGCGATTTTCCAACCAGGTCACAATGCCATTTTAATGTGGATCGTTTTTTTAAAACAAATTATGCCAACTTTGGTGAAGGTTCTTGAGAGGTTGGTTACTCATTCATTACTCAGAACTATGCCAATAGTAGTGTATGTTTAGTCACTCACTTGTCACCTGCCTGCTTTAGCACCGTCTTGTACGTGTGCCTCCTTTATGATGGTCAAAGAGCAGGGATTGACTCATTTTAAGGCATCATAAAAGTATGACAAACTATGACAGGAATCTGATTTCGTAGTTTATAATGGGCTGTAATAATTAATTTTTAAGCTGCTGTAGCTTATTCTTCTTACGTAAGTCAGTCTGAGGACATAAAACTGAAAGTCTGTCACTGCAGAGGTTTGCTGTGGCACACCTGCACATGAATGTGCGTAACACCTGTGTGCTGCTCTGACTCATCGTCTACACAAACAAGCACGTTCAGCAACACAGCCACTGACGTCATCAGGCCTGTTCAGCTCTGAGGCTTCTGCTCAAACTTGTTTATTAACCGCACCACCACATCCACACACACATGCTGTACGGTATAGAGTATGGGAGTAGCAGAGGGACGTGGTAATCTGTTATATTTGGCTCTGTAACTCAGTCTGCTTGTATCTATGACTTCTGACAATGTCTAGACCTCATCTTACAGGCCAAGGATCTGAGATGTGTCACGTTGATGAGACACAGTTGTCTTGCAAAACTGAGCGCTGAAAGGTTTTCTACAGCAAACAGGGAAGCTGATCATAGAGAGGAAAAGTGGAGCTACCCCCTGGCGATTTAAAGCCAATGTAAAGAATATTATTGGCAGACAGGAAAAGAACAGCGGCAGGTCAAAAAGAGGGACTGGATCTCTGTGAAAATGTGATCTGGAGAAAACCTGATCAGCTCATCTCTCAGTCTGACTGGATGCTTGCAGAAAAGCCTCCAAATGCTTTGAGATATCACATTTAAAGGCAAGGGGTAAACATGAGGCCCATTAACTAATGACCTGTAACCTTCAAATTATAAAAAGATTGGAAGCATCATCCTGGTTAATTATTTCTATTATATATTATATAATTGAAATTCTGAGAAGTTATCTTTACAACGAGGTTCAACTTGTAAGAATCATTAATCTGTGAAATGAGCAACACAGTTAAACATGTGGGCTGCAACCCCAACAAATAATTTCTGACCTATGACCTTCAAAATCTTTATTCTATATTCTGTCAAAGTGAACATTGTGCAAAGATTGACATAAAATTCACAAATTATTTTTAAGATGTTACAAGGAAGGGCTGAACACAAGGTCCCATAATCATGTCCCCTGACCTCCAAAATCTATTTGATACACACACACACACACACACCACACACACACACACACACACACACACACACACTTCTTGTTCTCAAGCATATTTTATTCAGCCTTCAGTCAGCATGGACAGTTTTAAAGAGTTGAAAGAAAATCACTCAAAGCAATCTTGAGATATCATTTTCAAAATTCAGGAACAACATTTGTACACATTTGACACAAATCTCTCAAAGCATATTTTGAAATATCTTGTTCACAAGTCAAGGACAATGTGATACCAAATGACTTTGACATCGAATCCCCAAAATCGGATTATTTCAGCTTCAAGGGAAGTTTATAAAATTATACCAAAAAATGAAATAAAATGAAATAAAAAATTGTTGACCTTGACCTTCTCTTTTCCTACTCTTTTATAAAGTGTATAGGGATAACATTTGTTATGATGTGGTGCTATGCAAACAAAGATTGATTGATTGATTGATTGATTGATTAATTAATGACCTTTGACTTCAAAAATCAAATTTGTTCATTGGCATTTGAGGAAAGCTTTTAGAAACCCCCTGTAGTGTTATATAGAGTATGTTCTAGGCCTGTGTTAAAAAAATCTCAAGACAATTAATCATCACTTACTCCTGGTTGATAAATGTATTTGACTGATACAGTCCCCGAATGCTTTGGCACAAGTAGTAACACATATATTATCCATGGTGATCCAGTGCATGTTCCAAATCTTAAATTATTCCTGAGATCTCTACCGACCTAAAATCCAGGTGTCTTAAGTTGTGGGATACTTTAAACCTTTTCATTACTGTTTTGGCTTTTACAAAAAGAACAAAAGTTGTCTTGATTTCTATAAAAGGCATACTCAGTGTCAGGAATTTACGTGAATCCTAATATGTTTCATACTAAGGCCTCTGTATCAGGATATGTTTCATATCATGATGTTGGTGGAAAATACCCAGCCCTACTATGTATGGGATAAACAACCAGAAGACGTAACACCTCTGACTGACTGCCATTGATGCAGAGGTGCAAAGATTTTTGAAACCGTGCCTCTCAAAAGCTCTTCCTGTCAGATGCTTACATGCACTGTGTCATCACCTCACATCCCAATCCCTCAACAAACACCACTGTGAAAGGCAGCAGCTGTCTTACTCTGTTCTTGAGCAAGCTTCTAAACCCACGTTGTTCTTCTGCTAAGCTTTTACTACCTCAACAATTACTCAAGCATCTTTGTGTATTATCCTTCACTGACATATTAATATCAGTAATATTTATAGCTTACTGAAGCAGCATTACTCGGCCTAATGTGTCAGGGGTCTTGGCACATGTGGTGAAGTCATTTCTCGTTGCTAAGCTGCTGTTTAGGGCTAACATAACAGCATCTATACTCAGTGACATGATAGTTTGTTAAGTTTGTGTATAAAGTTAGGATGGAGGCCACATCAGAACTTAAAGACAATGAAGTCTTGCACTAATGAAGGACAGCTGAATGAAAAGAATGAGTTAGAATGAGTTCAAATTAGACACACGTTTGCACAAGTACAATGGAAATGCATAATGAGGCTGGGATTGGGTACGAGCATCAAGAAGGGCAGATAGAAAACATTTAAAAGCCTGCACACTAGCTATAATAGTTGGCTCAGACAAGCTCAGCATACTTTAATGTTCATTTTGAATACATGAATTATATTAAGATTTATATCTTATAATAACAATATAAGAGTAGAAAAATGCAGAAACACAGGCAGGGAGGGGGGGAGTTCTTGGACTTCCAAGGACTGTAATATTGTTCTGTAATAATAATCTACGTTGTTTCATTATTAGGTTTTTTCATGCTTCAGCACTATGATTCTCAACTGCAGGGCCTTTATCTAAAAGTGGGTCACAGAGACATTTTCAGCTTGAGCCCAGGATTTAAAAAATACCATAAAGGGCTCATACTGTGCCTTTATTCTTAATGATACATGTTTCCGAGCACATGGTGCCTTTACACAGTAGGTGGTAGTTTGGTTCAGTACCAGCTAAACAAGAAGACGTGTGAAGTTTCGTAATGCTTCTGTGCTGGTGACGGCCAAGGTCAGAGCCATTATGCCTACTGGTCCATCCATTTGCATTAACAGGAAGTACTGGAATGGCCTTTTCCTGTGCAGCAGTATGTCCAAAACTCTAAAAGGGATTTTCTTGAAACCTTAAAATAATTTCCACCTGGATTCAGGAATGGGAGGTCCTTTCTATATTTTCTAACACTCCCTAATATATCATACAACTATACTTAGGGAACCACTGGTCTACAAGATGGGCTGCAAGGTGGCTCCAGAGGCTGTAACAGAGGTGTGATATTCGAGAAAGGGAGGCATACGGACTCAATGGGAACAGGAGCGCTGCGAGTAATCGTGTGAATGTGGGGGCACATGCCGTGTCGTGTGCATCAAAGCCATATTGCAAAGTGAATTGCCGCAGAAGTTTAGGCGTTGCAGATTTAATGTGAATATCTCGAGGTGTAAATATGACTGAGCTTCACTGCTGCACTTTAGCAGAAAGGTGGTTAGCATGTTCTCCCCATGCATTGGTGGGTTCTCTGCAGGGCACTCCGGCTTCCTCCAGCAGACCAAAACATGCTCTTTTGGTTAATTGGTGACTCTAAATTGCCCGTGTTGGTGAGTGTGAATTGTTGCCTGTCTCTCTATGTGGCCCTGGGATTGGCAGTTCAAGGTGTGCCCTGATTCAAGGATGAATTGGTTTTGAAGGTTGAAGGTCAAAGCTATCGAGTCTCATCGTCACCCTTTGCCTGTGAAAACAATTTCTCAAGAAAGCTTGTAGAGATTTTTAAAAAAAACTTTGCACCAATGTCCACCATGACACAAGAACAGAGAAGTGCTGGGATGACATATTTTTGTAGGCTGACCCAGAATTTTCATGATTTTTCAAACGTTTCAGCGAGAGTAAAAATTATGAAACTGCAACATGGTAGTTCCACTTAAAAGCAACTACCACACTTACACTACCAACATATAAGGCCACGTTGTAACTCCTAGTTTGAGGATTTCCTCTTAATCAAATGACCTGATCAAGTTGGTGTCCATGGTTGTGGGGTGTGTTATATTGTTTATTATGAATGATCAATAAATTGTAAACCTTTCTGAGGCATAAATCCACCAGGCAGTAGTTCTAGTTTCTTTATGTTGATGGTTTAGCAAGGTCAATTTAGCCGAGCTAGCACAGAAAGCTGTTTAAGCTGTCTGTTTAAGCACTGAGGACAAAAGAGGACAAAACCCTCAGAACAAAAACCTTGTGTGCAGGCACAAAAATTCATGAAGTCATCAAATCTAAAACAGCATTGATGGTTTTTTCTGTCAAAGATCTAAACGGCACAATGTTTTTATTCAGTTTTGGTGGTTGAAATTCCTCAGAAATCTGGGTCACAGTTTGTCATAAGAAGGTCTTTCTGGGTCTTGGTGTTTTGATTTATGAGACTATCATTTGCATCCAATGCGTTGTGGTGTCAACTTCTGGAAAACCCTCTTCTGCTAACGTTCAAAATCAATGTGCATTTGCTGGAAGTCTTAGAGGAAAAATAATCCCTTGTGTTGGGTCAGAAAAAGTTGAAAGCCCAGCTCAGAGGCCTCAAATCAGGTTTTGTCAGCCAACAAAAAAAGATCCCATAAATTTGACTTTGGCAAGACGGTGGAGTTGCAGATTTCCAGCAAGGAAACCCTAAATTTTCCAGCGAGCTCAAAAACAATGAATGGGATATTTAGCAGATAAGAATGCAGATTATAACACATTATCTTTATTCAACATATATTTTTTTAATGTTGATAAAAAGTGGGACTGATATTGACTCCAACAGAAGAAGGATCAACTATCATTGTTAAACAGTACGAGTTTTCATGATCAAGTCAATAATTAATCACTGTAAAATATCAGTGTGTGTGTACATATATATATATATATATATATATATATATATACACACATATACATCTATACATATACATACATATACATATATATACATATGTATACATATATACATATACACATATATGTGTATATATATATATATATATATATATATATATATATATATATACACACACATATACTTTCAGTGCTCAGTATAAATGAGTAAACCCCTTCAGATTTGTTAGAAAACCTTTAGTTTCCTTTCAAAATCAACATTTTTCTATGGCATGCTATACCACAAAATATTCCCCCAATTGTGGGCCATTGATTGCAAACAAGATTTTCTAAGTTGCACACAAAAAAGTCTTTTTCTCAATTTAAGATCAGGATGCAAAAATGAGTACACCCCAATCAAAGGGGCGGGAGAAAAGCTATATTTCAGTTATCATATTACCATTATTTTAATCTTATGGGAAAAAAAATGTTATGTTAAACTCAGCCTTGTCAAAACTTTGGAAGTTGTTCTTTTGTTCATTTATACATTGATTAATACATTACTTTTAATAGGAGGTGTACTCATTTATACGGGGACACTGTATATATACCTATACATGTATTCCACTCAAGTAAACTGGCAGAAGTCATCCACAAACACTATCAAATAAATGCAGATGCATTTTAAGAAATATAAAAAATTACGAAATACAATCATATCTTATTAAGCAAAAGACCCCAACAACATTTTAATTAAAATAAAAACATTAAAAATAAGTTCGACAGTTTTCTTTGTTTTTTTACATTTGTTTTTTTTTTGTGTGTTCCGTAAAATATTTTTGACTTGATCTGTAGGAAATCAAACAGCATTACAATTATAAAAGTATTTTATCATTGGATTTCCTGTCTTTTTTTTCCCGGCTACAATGTGATTCACCATCAATATTCATTCCGGATGGAAGAGGACTTTGTATAAGCCCTTGGGCTTCCCTTCCCACCCTGCACTGCACTGTAAATTATTCATTGATTGTGTTTCTTTTTTAAAAATATGGTGCAAACAAATAAACATAAACCTAAACAAACTCTTGAAAAGCATTATTCTCGGTAAACTGACCAAAACTCTCCCAATCATGATCACAAATTATGACAAATACATGCTTTAATGGTTTTATGAAAAATATGTGCCCATGGCACACCTTAAAACTCCCCCAACATAAAAAAAACTCCCTCCATTCCCCCTGGTGCTTGCTCCACTTTTTAGAAAAGTGCACCTTTCTAATGTCATTAGGAATTACAACCACCACAATGGTAAACATGCCCCTGTCCCAGCTTTTTTTGGAATGGGTATCAGGCATTAAATTCAAACTGAGTAAATATTTACAAAAACACAGTGAGGTTTATCAGTTTGAACATTTAATATTTTTCTCTTAATATTGCATTAAATAAATAAATACATGTCACAACTGATTTGCAAACCATTGTACTCTGATCCTACTAACATTACAGTTTCTGTATTTTTTCTTGCATATGGTAAATGCTATATTATATTTGATTATGTATGGTACATTAATGATCCAAATTTACACTGGACTGGTGTTCATTTTGACAGAACTTTTTAATTTAGTTTTAGTTAGAGTCTTTTGACTAAAATATCTTTCAGCTTTAGTCATAATTTAGTCATCTAAATTGTTGTAATTTTAGTCTAGTTTTAATTGATGAAATTTCACAACGTTTTAGTCGACGAAATCTACTGTAAATTTAGTCGACTAAAATATGAAGTGTAAAGTGTAAGGCATTTTTTATGTTTCCTTGAATTTCTGAAGTCATGTTTTACACTTGGATAAAATGAAACATCTAATAGCCCTTTACTGAATACCAGTAAAGCTTGAAAGCATAACTTAACAGAAACAAATGTAACTTTTGTGTGAAATGCAGTCACCTCTTTTTAGGCTACCTGGCAGATCATCTCAGTTACAATACCATAATTGACAACAAACAGTGAACCTGCTCTACATGAATACATCACTTCATAAAGAGAGTAGCTCTGATTGGATCACTCCCCAACCTATCATACCACCATGAAGCTAAGACAGCTGTGATTGGATGTCCCTCTTAACTCATCCAACCTTTCCACACGACCAAAGTAGCTGTGATTGGATATATTCCTAACTTGTCCCTACTTTCTACATGACGAAATTAGGTCTGATTGGATTAAGTCTCTGCCAAACATTTTTGTCTAGTTTTTATCTGTTGAGGAAAATGTCAGTTAATTTTGTTTTAGTTTTTTGTCCATGTGGACTTGTTTTTATAAGTTACTGTCTAGTTCTCGTCAGGGGAAAAAGGATGTTGACGAAAATAATTAGTCAAGCAAGTGTTTCAGAAAGCAAAAAACATAATTTGCCTGATTTATTACTATTTGTGAGGTTTTATGAGGTGTCATCTGTCAACCTGCGGTCAGTACCTCCTCCAGGTCCACAGGGGGCGCTCGTTGCTTCTGTGTACAGTGCGTCAGAAAAGGAAGGGTGTCTTTCCTCTTTGCAGTGTTATGAATGAATGTCTGCCCTTTAATGTTAGCCTTTAACAAGCTATTGTCAAAAAAAACATCTACAGAATACTGACTGCGAGCTGAACTAAGCTCGACAAATTAGTCCAGGATGTCTGCGAGTGCGGTGTACGTCTTGGATTTGAAAGGAAAGGTAAGAGAGAGCACTGATGCTAAGTTGCTAAGCTAACGTTAGCATGCTAACACATTCTTACCTGACAGATTATGATGTGGCTCAATCTGCGGGATGTGGGTGTATAACGGGACAGCCTCATATGATGTGTTAAGGGTTTAACTCGTTGATTAAGACCCCACGTTGGACCTAAGCAATGTCGTTAGCTCTAATTATGGTGTGATGTAGAAACTGTTAAGGCCACGTAACGATACAGACAGAATAAAGGTGGACTAATAAACAGCTGTTAGCCGCAGGATGGTCCTGATGATGGAAAAACTCCTATAAAACTCCTGTTTGTGGCTCTAAGCTGTGAAACAACGTTCAGAAGTTAACCTAAAACACATGTTAAGATGATCTGGTCTGCAAACTTTGTTTGAAAGTTGTTAGAGTCAGTAATACATCCAGATAATTCAGCAGTAGACACATCCATGTTTTTAATAGTTTTAATACTATAGACTCATGCAGCATGCAAAACTAGACTCCTCTGTAACAGGTGAAAAAGTGCAACATATAATTAAAATTTCTGAAAATGCTTCAAATATTTTAATGTAAATGTAAATGTAAATGTTCATTATTTATGCAGCCCTTTACAACAACCCTTTCGGTGAACCAAAGTGCTTTACAATAGATAATAAATAAATACAATTAAAAGCAATAAAAGCAATAAAAACAATACAAGCAATAAAATTGAAAAAAAAATACAATACAATAAAATAAAGTAAAAGTGTCACCATGCTACTGGGTATTAAAAGCCATCCTAAATAAATACGTTTCCAGTCTAGATTTGAAAAAGCCGAGGTCAGAAATGATGACCTGGAAATGCGGGGAGCTTATTCCAGTGCTTGGGAGCAGCAATGGAAAAGGCTTGGTCACCCCAGTGTCTGTATTTTGACCTGGGCACTTCCAGCAAAAGTTGGTTGGACGACCTCAGAGCTCTACCAGGCTCCCGAACAGTTAAAAGCTCAGTTAAATAAACTGGGGTAAGACCATTAAGAGCTTTAAAAACAAACATTAAAAGTTTAAAATTAATCCTGTAAGGACGGGAAGCCAATGAAGAGATTTGAGAACAGGAGTGATGTGCACTTGTCTTCTAGTGTTGGTTAAAAGGTGGGCCGCAGCATTTTGCACAAGTTGAAGGCAACCGAGAGAAAGCTGGAGACACCAACATAAAGAGCATTGCAGTAGAACAGTCTTGAACTTATAAGAGTATGGATGGCTTTCTCAAGGTCATGACGGCTTAAAAACATTTTTACTTCGGCCAGGAGACATAGCTGGAAAAAACTAGTCCTGACAACATTGTTTATCTTTTCATACATTTATATTCAGTAAGACAAATGTGGTGCTATACAAACCAGTAAGCACACTGAGAACACAAACCTCCACAAAGGTAGCTCTATAATCAATAGTTCCATGATAAAATTACCACCATAATATGATTCCTTGACCATGAAAACCCACACCTAGCACTCAGAATCATGGTGATATCATTATTAGTTAGACGGTTATTGAGCAAAAAACAATTGTTCGCTAATGGCAGTTATCTGGATCGCCACCAAAATCTAATCATTTTTATGCTAGGCCATTTCCAACATCTCCTGAAAATTCCAGCAGAAACTGTCCAGTAGTTTTTGCATTATCTCGCTAAAAAACAGACAGACAAAAAACATATTCTGGCAAAAGCATAACCTCCTTGGTGGAGGTAAGAAAAATTGATTAATTGATTCAGCAGAGTCAAATGAGATGAGGACAGATTTATGATCTGGGCGTCCCTGGGTTTATCACTATCATAAATTCTTATTTTTAGTCTTTTTGTCTCTGCCTGGATGTATGTGTGTTTATACAAATATATATTTAGATATGTATAAATACATATATGTGTATCTATAAATGAAGAGAGTGGCTTCAGCCTGCTCTATTTTAAAGTGTCTTGAGAAAATGATTATGAATTGGCGCTATACAAATAAATATTGATTGATTGACTGATGCAACTGAATTCATGCAGAGACCAGATATTCTGATATTACTTAACTCTTTTGCCAATATAGATACAGAGACTGTTTTTTGTGATGGAGATCACCAATCTCTGCAAGGGGTGCACTATTTTATCAGCAAAACATCTTCATCAGCAGACAGTGGCTTCAAAAGGCAGAGACATTGTACCCATGACAGAAAAGTAGATAAGAAATTGCCATCTGTGTTGTTTGTAGGGCTGTTACCTTATGTTCAATATTGGAATATCTGTTTGAGGTATGGATGCATGACATTAGGTTTTTGCTGATATCTGATAAACTGATATTTCTGATTCATTATCACCGATATCAACACCAGCATTTTTCATCAAGCTCACAAAGTTTTTACTTTATGAAAATGGACTTGCTGCTTTTCATGTGACAGTCTATTTGTGTGAGGAACTGAAGTAAAACAAAAAAACCCCCATTTCCTTCATGTAAAAATGTAACTCTTGATATTTAAATACACCCATCCAGGGATAAGAAGGTGAAGCATCATGGTACATTTGTGTATTTTCTGATAATACTGCCAATATATGGCCAATATGTTTGGCCAAGAAATCCGCAATAAAGTTAAACATTGGCTGATATCGATATTTAACTTTTTCGGCCAGTATCTGCAGATTCTGATATACTGATAATATTGTGCATCCCTAGTTTGAACATGGGGGTTAAAATGTCTATGTGAACTGCAAATATACATTCAAATAGAAAATTATACCGTTCAGGAGCACATTGGAGGGAGCGTAAGCAAACACGCTAATAACCAAATACCTCCGTTTTTTATTGGATGTTCAGAACCGATAGAGTTTGATTTTCAGGGAAGAGTTACAGCCCTACCCCTGGATGTCTGTTGCAGCATCAGGGGAACATAAATGAGAAGCAGGGCTGTCACATTTTACTCAATGTTGGAACATCCCTTCAATGTTTTGATATGTATATAAATCAATGCCGATGTTTATATATTATATTGCCTGAAATATTAGCAGCATATATGAAAGTCCAGTAATGCTTCACCTTATTTTCACTGAATGCCTACATTAAAAAATCAAGTTTATAATTTTTAGATAATTAAATGTTGATTTTTCTTGTGTCACATCTGTGGTGAAGTCAAATAAAAAGAGCTCCAGTTACACTTGAAGCTCAGAAAACAACTTTATTAGACTGATGCCTTTTGGCTTGTAGTTTCTGGTCCGTTTCACATCTGTTTCCAACACAAATAACCCGTCACAATGAGGGGAACAGGTTCATTACAGTTAAATGGAGACAGCCTACTTCTGAATATTGATATTGTATCAGAGATCAAGAGTTCAGAAATATCTGCATGTCAGGTATCAGGCAAAATCCATTAGCGTGCATCCCTAGTTTAGTCCTGTAGTACTTGGGTTTATCAGATATTATTATGAGTGGTTTTTTTTTTGGCATCTCAATAATTATGTTGCACTTTCACAAATGCCTTGTGTTCTTTTTAGGTCCTCGTGTGCCGAAATTACCGAGGAGATGTTGACATGTCAGAGATCGAGCACTTCATGACTCTTCTGATGGACAAAGAGGAGGAGGGGACGCTCTCACCGATCCTGGCCCATGGAGGAGTCCGGTTCATGTGGATCAAACACAATAACCTCTACTGTATCCTCACAAAACAAACACAAAAGTAGTCTGTCAGCACTTGATGTTGTTTTCTTTGTGTTGAGTTTTTCTCTCTGAGCACTTGTTTAGATTAGATTAGATTTGATAGAGCTTTATTAATCCCTTTGGAAAACTCCCTCAGGGAAATTAGGATTCCAGTAGCAGTTTAGTATAACAGATAAAAAAAGACAGATATAAACAAAAATATAAATAAATATGAATAAAATTTAAAAATAAAAATATGGCCACAGGCTGCCTGCTGCTCCTTCTCATCGCCTGGGGGACAAAAGAGTTTTGTTTTAATTCTTAACCTCCTCCCCTCAGTGGTTGCAACCTCTAAGAAAAATGCGAGTGTGTCGTTGGTTTTCTCCTTCTTGTACAAAATTGTCCAGGTAGGAATCTTTTTATGTTGTTTCTTTTTTCCTCAGCTGAATAAGATGATAAAAATATGAACCAAGTCATGTAATATGTTAACAATAAATCCAATACAGGGTACTTAACTAGCATTTGTGTTGTTCAGGTTTTTTCAGAGTATTTCAAAGAACTGGAGGAAGAGAGTATCAGAGATAACTTTGTCATCATATATGAGCTGATGGATGAACTGATGGACTTTGGATATCCACAGACCACAGACAGCAAGATTCTGCAAGAGTAAGTTGTTACAAGCAGTTTTGATATGCTTGTAGTTCATGTAAAAAAACAAAACCTACACCAATTCAGGATCAAAAATAAAGACTCATCACTGTTAAACTCTAAATGTATTCTGATATCACTGATGTGAATCACAGGGGAGTGAAAGCTTTTATTTACACCACTGATGAATCTTTCCCTCTGTGTCAGAGAGGATGAGGTTTCCTCCCAGAGATCAAACTGAGGGAACACACTGACATCTGGTGGTTTGTCAAGCTTATAGCATTGGGCCAAACAACCACTTTACCTCACTGAGTTAAACACTTTCTATGTACAGAATGTTTGTACTGACCAATACAAAGACAGCACTGTGTTCATTTCTAAATCTGACCATTAGAAAGATTCTTAATATTTGTTGTTCACCAACTGATTTTGTTTGTTAGCATTGTTATAATGATTTAACTGCACAATCATACATAAAAATGCAGAGGCCCTCTTAACCCTTTGACTTCCAAACTTCGAAATACATTTGCAGCAAATTATTTGTTTGTAAAATTGTTTTTCTTCCTCTTCATTTACACATTTCAAGCTTGATTTTTCAGATTACCCAATTGGGAAGCGGATATGTTGGTCAACCTGCTGGTTGGCTTGCCTGTTAAGGGTGATCCTGGGCATGAAGAGATTTCTTTCATTTCTGCAAGAAATCTCTTATTTTTTTGAATAAAAAACATCACAGAGAACAAAATTTAGATATTTAGCGCTTGACCCAGTTTTCTGAGGAATCTTATGTAATTTTTTGTCATCAAATGAATTCCTTCAACTCAATGATGATTGTTAGAGGATCTGGAGATATGTGAAAAGATGTTTTCTTCCTCTGATGTAGGCTCTTACTGTTAGATTTCTGAGGCGCTATGAAGCAACGATTGATTTCCGATTTTTTTCCATTTTTCAAACAATGATATTTATGTACAGCAGCGCTACCAGTAGATACATATTGGTGATACAAATGCTATTCAGAGAGATGAATAAGGAAAAACAAGAATTTTTAAATACAGTGGTAAAGCGGCTAAAAGTCAACTGCATGATTACAAAGCCAGTCAAAGGGTTAAACATTAGTATTAGGCCTTTTGCTGAAGCATTACTTCATTACTTCATTTCAAATGAATCAAAATATTTTTCCTAACAGTGTGGTTGATGTGAAATGTCACTCTGACTTCTTGGGATGGTTTGTTCAAGAAATCCAATGTGGCTGACAGAAATCTGCATTTATTATTATCAATTCATTTTATTTGTAAAGGGACAATGTCCAATATTAAACACTAGAAAGCAGTTGGAGAGCGCAAACCTCTCCAACTGCAACCAAGGTAGCTCACATATTGCTGTTTCATCTATAAGCAATACTAACATGATAGAGTTACCATCATAAAATGATTTATGGACCCTGAAAACCCACACCTAACACTCAGAATCATGTTGATATCATTATTAGTTAGACAGTTATTAACCAAAACGAATTCACTAGTTTACTTATGGCAGTTATCTGGATCACCACCAAAATCGAATAGTTTATGCGATAGTTTTTGCGTAATCTTGTTAACAAACAAACAGGCAAACACACAAAAAAACGCCGGCAAAAACATAACCTCCTTGGCAGAGGTAATAAAAGTTTCCATTTGATGCATCGTACCAGAGTTAGCTTATGGCTCTGCAGTCCCTCGGCAGGTCACAGTTAAAACAAAAACATCACAAAAACTGACCAGCTTTAAAACACAAAACATGGTAGCACAAAGATGACCATCATAGACAAACAAACACAGATTGGACAAAGTAAAAGTAGTAATGTTATAATATGGAGGGCAGTTCAGTGGTTGCAAATTTTTCACTCTGTAAAGCTGCCGATTGAATTGCGGATCTTAATGCTAACAAGCAGGGTGTCAACTGAGTCGGGGCTTTCACAGAAAAAAACTAACTGGCCCAACGAGACGGGGGATTTGGAAATGTATTTATTTTGCTCTCCAGGATCTGCCAATCCATTTCTTCAGCCTTGGTTTTTAAAAGTGGAACAGGACAGTATAAAACTGACTGATTCCCAAATCACCAAATGCTCTTTTTAGGACTTAATGCTGCATACTTAACGTGCAGGGGCACCAAATCTCACACAAAGTAAGAGGTCCACATCCCAGCATTCTAGTTATGAGCTTATAAAGACGGGTACCTGAGGAACATCTGATTTCCTGATTAGAAATTCAGACCGAAGGGGGCGTTCCTGGTGATGTATCAAATTAGCAACTTGGACAATCCGACCCACCAAGATCAAATGAAATGCACCATTATTCTGCAGCCCTACTTGTTTTATTCACTGTGTCAATATGAAAATTCAGCAATTCAACATCAACACATCAACAAAAATGGTCAAATAATCTTCATCTTGGTAAAAAAAAAAAAAATATATATATATATATATTTTGATGGCCAGTCTACAAAAGTGTTTTCACATTTTGTTCATTGAATTTAGCCAAAATCCAGCCCTCTGCTGAGATCAGGATAATAAAGCTTTCTTTGTTTTTACGACAGTTATCCTTGTCCTCCTTTAAAAACAAAGTGTTTAATTCAGATGAAGAACAGCATGGCATGTTTGTCTCATCAGCCTTCAATAATTTGTCCTGATTTCAAGTTTTTCACCTGATCTGATTTCTTCAGTTTGTTTGATTCATTTTGAACAACGGGCCGTGTTTTTTTTCTTTTTCATTTTGAGTCTCTAATTATAACATCAGTCTGTCACTTTTATCACTTGTTCTGTGTCAGCTGGAATATTTTAAGATGGCTTTTTTTCCACTTCAACAGCCTAAAAACAGTGAAAGGACCATTTTACAGGAATGTAAATGCCTCAGGTCTCTATAATCATTTACCCAAATGTACTAAACAGGCAGCGGGTATTTCTGCCAGATCTTATTTAAGTAAGCCTATGTGTTGCATAGGGATGGGAATTGATAAGATTTTACTTATACCAATTACATTATCCATTCTTCTTGTTGATCCAATTCTTTAACAATTCCCTTATTGATTTTTTTTATGTGGGCAAAAGTCGGCCAACACAGGTTTTAAGAAGCAACAATGTCAAAAACATGTCACTCTAGGTGTTTGATTCCAGTTGATGGTGTTTCTACCCACTAAATGTGCCGTAAGTGTCTTTACGTTTCAAATTAGGCCACAATTTTAACCACTTCTGCCCTATCTGCCACGATCGTGATATTTGTCGCTGACTGCCGCTGATGAAAGCGCTACATCCTTGACTTGCAAATATGAACAAATTGGAGGGACTTGATAAGCAAAAAGACTAATGATATTGATTGATCCTTAAGGGAGTTCCCATCCCTACAGCCGAATAGCCTCTTTAAAGCATTAATGTGTCATCTTGTCAAATTTTAGCTAATCAAATGATATGGGGTATAAGCCTCTTTGTGGTGTAAATATTATGTTAAATTAGACTACTATTTAGACCTTGTGCTTATCTTTATTTACACACATACAAATCTGTACAGATATACTGGAACTTAAGTACATTGCTCCAAGAATTAACTTTGGAAATGGCCTAAAGCATGAACGACAGAGTGCCAAAAACTGAGAGATAGAGGCTAAATAAGTAAAATTACAGATAGAAAAGGAGCACGAGAAATACAAATAAATGGCAAAAAGACAATCTCTCCCTCACACTGACAGATATGGAGAGAAACACTGGATAATGTGGTGAAGTACATTAAGTATTTCTTGTTTTGTGAATATGTTAATTCTTAAAAACAAGTTTCTCTGAAGCTGTTCAATCAGAATTCGCAGATTACTCAGTCATTCCTGTACACGAGCCAGTTAAATGATAGTTACTGTAGTGGGTGACTGTTGAAGCTCTCATCCCTGTGGTTAGCTCAGATTTATGAATGACTGTTTGAACTTACAGAAATCTGGTTGCTGCAGACACGTAGCAATCCGACTCTGGATTTCCCCCAAACTTCAGCAATAACTCACAGCATCCTCCCTGAAGAAACCACGAGTCTCTCTGTTCTCCTTTGAACTCCCCACTGCAGACAGCTTATTTCCCTTTTTCTCCGTTTTACCCTCAGTGTTTACTTTCTTCTCCCTCAGATACATAACCCAGGAGGGGCACAAGCTTGACACTGGCGCCCCCAGACCCCCCGCCACAGTCACCAATGCTGTCTCCTGGAGGTCAGAGGGCATCAAGTACAGGAAGAACGAGGTTTTCCTGGACGTCATTGAGTCAGTCAACCTCCTGGTAAGAACTCCTTATTTTAGAAGAGCTGTGTTGCTCAAGGAGTTACTGTCCGTGTTTGTAAACTTCCTCCTAGTTTGTGTCACAAAAACAGGTTGGTGTTTTTCCGATTTTCTGAAGGCTGGAATAACAGAATATCAATTTAACACTGAAACGTATGATCCCTCTGTTTCTCAGGTTAGTGCCAATGGAAACGTTCTTCGCAGCGAGATCGTCGGCTCCATCAAGATGCGTGTTTTCCTGTCCGGGATGCCTGAGTTGCGGTTGGGCCTGAATGACAAAGTTTTGTTTGAAAACACTGGACGTGAGTTTTCTTACTGAACAGACTTTGATTATTTTAGTTTTAAAAAGTATAAGAGAGAGACACAGAACTTTTATGATCAATGTTGTACTCATCTTTGAGGACCCTCACGAGGTATACAAGAGTTGGACATTTCTTACAGGCACCACTTGCGTAATATAACTATACTATCATACTTGGATTTTTCTGTTTCCTAATGCTGGCTGTAAAAATGAGTGAATGTGTACTGGAGCCTGAACAACATCAGACAAAATAACTGATTCTATATTTTTCTTCAGGTGATGGACAGTATAAATAACCTTCATCAACCCTCATCATCTGTAGTCAGACAGATCCATCTTACAAAGCTCTAAGCCAAAATGCTTGAGCTCACTCAACTGTAAGGCACTTGATCCGTTGCCTCATAGCAGGGCCGCTCAAATATGGCAAAAATCGTAATCATGGTTATATTAAAAGATGTGATCACAATTATAAACATGGCAACTCACTGATTTTACAATATGCACCATGCAAGCTTTACATGTGAAAGTTCTTACCTCTGTCATTTAGAACATTAAAGAACGAGCAATAAATTAAAATATTTGTGAAAAATGTAAACACCTTAAATTAACTAAAACAAGAGGAACAAGTGCAACACGTCATATAGCACAGTAATCTTTAATCACAATTATTTAAGTTTTCATGATTGTTGGCGGCAGTAACTGACTGAAATTAAAACTTGATTATTTCCCCAGCTCTACCTCATAGTTTAACTATAGGCCTGCTGTTTTTCTTTGCTTTAATTGTATGTTTTTGTTTTTCATGAAGGTGGGAAGAGTAAATCAGTGGAGTTGGAAGATGTGAAGTTCCACCAGTGTGTCCGCCTGTCTCGCTTTGAGAACGACCGTACGATCTCTTTCATTCCCCCTGACGGAGAGTTTGAGCTCATGTCCTACAGACTCAACACTCATGTGAGTAGAGCTCATCCGACACCCTCCGGCACTGCTGTGTTAGGCTGTAGTGTTTTAGAACCATCAGGGTCTGATGCTGAGCAGCCCAATAAAGTGCAGAAAGTCATCCTACAAACCCCAGTGAAACTGGGATGTGTAAAACGTAAATACAACCATAATACCATGATTTGCAAATGCTTTTTGACTTATATCAAAATCAATCAATCAATATGTGTTTGTACAGTGCCAGTTCATAACAAGTGTTATCTCATGACAGTTTATAGTAGAGCAGGCCATACTCTTTATTTTATAGATACACATGCATATGTATATACACAGATAAAATAAACATATACACATATGTACACATGCATCCCGACCCTACATGAATCCACCATGAGCACAGCACTGGGCCAACCTACAGTGCAGTGCATCTGTAAGAGTCTCACAATAACAGCGGTCGGAAAAAACCTATTTAGTAGTTGGAGATCTTTGACTGGAGCCAGTCTCATGTTGAACAGCAATCCACTGAGGCTGGGGTCTGGGCAAAGGGCAGAGACAAAGTGACTAAAGTAAGAACTGAAGGTAGTGGCAGATCCATTGACCAGATCGTAAATCTGTCTTCATCATAATCGTCTCTGCTGAATATAAGTTTATTTATATTCGAGGTTAACCCCATGAGATGTGGCATCTCCTTTTCAAGAGCGTCCTCCTCTCTACATGGTTGTAAAGGTAGTTTTGAGGGTTCTAATATTAACATCAACAACTATAATGATTATAAGGTAGAGAGTACAGGTGTTAAAAGACAACAGCATCTAGCTGAACTGCAGTTAAATTAGGTTAAATTGATTTTTTTTTTTTTTTTTTTTTAAAAAGGAAGTTAGAAGTTAAATGATGGTGTTTCTGTTGGTTGGGACTTCAAAAACAAGACATTTAATATTCAAACTGATAAATTTTATAGTTTTTTTTAACAGTGGGTTACATCGCCTTTCCTTTTTACACTCAATAAGTGTTTGGGAACTGAGGGCACTAACTGTTGAAGCTTTTTTGGTGAAATTCTTCCCCATTCTTACTTGATTTACAACTTCAGTTACTCAGCAATCCAGAGTCTCTGTTGTCACATTTTGTTCCTCTCAGTGTGCCACAAAGTTTCAGTGGGAGACGGGCCTGGACTGCAGGCAGACCAGTCTAGTACCTTCACTCTTCTACTAAGAAGCCACGCTGTTGTAACATTTGCAGAATGTGGATGTCACTGTCTTGCGGCAATAAGCAGGGACATCCCTGAAAAGACATCACTTGGATGTTGCTACAAACCCTATATGAAAATTAAGTATATCAGTTTGAATATGAAATATCTTTTTTTCTATAGTGTATTAAGTTTAATAAAGGTCAAAAAGGATTTTCAAATCATTGTATTCTGTTTTTATTTGAGCTTAACCCAATGTCTCAACTTCATTGGAATTGGGGTTTGTACAAGTAATGGCTCAGGCTTGCACACCATTAAATACAAAAACTCACATTAGGACTAAAAAGATGTCTCTGTCCTCGTCAGTTTTCAAGTCTACTTCAAAGGTTTGTATTTTTGCAAACGTCTCACCTGCTGTATTTAACCACTGAACAGACTGTTCATATGATGCTGGCATAGTTTTTCTTTTAAACAAGATCCTGTTTATGTCACCCAGCCTTGTCAGTGTCTGTTTCTTTGGCTTTTCACAGTAACTTTGCCAGCTATGTACCCTCTGGCTGTCATCTTACAACACTGTTTGTGTTTCACATTAGAGATCTTTAGTGGGCTCCAAAGTGCCACAAATAGAAGCTGTCAAAGCACATTGTGCCTCGGTAGCAAAACGTTAAGGTGAATATTAAGTTATGGATAATTAGTGTGTTTATAGGCTGTTAAATCATCCTCAGAGTTTTTTTAATTGTTGACTTAGAGTCATATTTACAGTTAGATTTTACTTAGTGTTTCACAAATATTTTCCTCGACATAAGAACACAAACTACGTTCTAATGAACTAAAGCTTGAGAAAGATTTTATTTGCATTTGTTCTGTTTTAGTCAGAATCACAAAAGCATACGGACTGTCCCAAATCTAAATTCATATTTCTCTTCTTGTTGCAATACTTCCATCCACTGGGTGGCGACCCTGTCATATTTAATGTATTTTGTTCACTTAGGTACAGTACCCGTCAGTGTTCCTGACGATTGGAAATGAAGTGTGTTGTATTTAAATAACGTGTGTGTTTTCTGTATTTTAGGTAAAGCCCTTGATTTGGATTGAATCAGTTATTGAGAAACACTCTCACAGTCGGATTGAGTACATGATCAAGGTCAGTGACTTTTTCATTTATTTTATGAGTTGTTATGTAATGCATGGCAGCATTGCTCTTATTGTTGTGGAAAACTGGTCCCATAGTGATTCAATAAAAGCAGAAGTAAAAACAAAAACTTCATTTATTAGTAGTTGTTTCCAGATTGGCTAAGAGCAAGTTTACCAGTACAGAGTGGAGCGTACTGTTATGGCTTTCAGGGACTTTGTGGTTCCTTGAGTCAGTCTCACATTTTCACACCATTTAAAAACATATTCAAAGCTGTTAATAAGCCTTGCTTTAATGCCTTGTTGAGGCGGGACGTCGTAAAACTTGACCTGCTTGTTTCTCGTCTCAGGCAAAGAGCCAGTTCAAAAGGCGTTCCACAGCCAACAACGTGGAGATCCACATTCCTGTGCCAACGGACGCTGACTCACCCAAATTTAAGACCACAGTGGGCAGCGTGAAGTGGGTGCCTGAGAACAGCGAGATCGTCTGGTCCATCAAGTCCTTCCCTGTGAGCATGAAACCTGACTCATGAGCAGAGCAGAGCAATTCACTGTCACTTCTGATTTTCGATTCCCATGTTTATGAAAACAAGATAACAAGATTAAGAGATAGTGCAGCATGCTACGCTATGCTAGTTTAGTCTGGAGTGTTTATCAGGTGTCAAGAATGTTTCATTGTTTAGTGCTATACTTTCACTTCAAAAGTACATCACCACTGTCTCAAAAACAGGATTATTTTGTTTATATTTATGTTGATTTTAAATTTGTCTTGAAAATGTCGTAAATTTCAGTCGTCACTTTGAAACATCAGAATTACAGTTTAATCATTTTTTGGATTTCTTTTAGTAGATTTGCTTGTTGAAGTGAGACTTCATGACATTTATGGCCCTAACAAACCCCCAAATAAAAGGGGGAATAGCTGTAATGTAAGAAAATTTAACTTTTATGGCATGATTATGAACTTGCAAGAAATGCTGAGAGTTCTCACATTTAGATTTCATATTTCAAATGCTAATAAGCAGCATACTCACTGTTTATTAGGCATTATTATGAGCTTATAAATAAAGTTATGAAATAAAGTTTATCTGGAACTAACCGACTCACGTCACGTTTTGATGTATGACGTGAGTCGGTTAGTTCCAGATAAACTTTATTTTTCCAAAAAGTTAATGCACTCAAAAAAATTTCTAGGTAGCGAACTCTTAAACTGTGGTATTATTTTTTGATGGGAGTTCTTGTAGGCGGAGAAAATACCCTTTGTTTTTGCTACAATACGTTCCTATTTGCGGCTAGTTCTGTGTCACAAACTTTTACAAATTGTGGCTTACTGAGGGAGAGAAGAGAACTTTCTACTGCATCTAATGTACTTAGTGGCCATATGGAGCTCATACAACCCCACTTCAAAAAACTTGAAATATCCCTTTAAATGATCTAAAGCACATTAGCAATAAAACTGCTCTGTTCTCATCAACAAATAATCTAGTTATTATGTTAATATGCCTCCATATGCCATAATTAGGGATGCACAATATGCCAATATTTCCAAGCATTGTTGCAGATACCGATATTTTTATCAAGAGCATAAATTATTTACTTTATAAAAATTGACTTGTTGCTTTCAATGTGACAGTCTTTTTGTCTGAGGAACATGAAAAAAAATCAAACTCTTGAAAAAATTTAGCTCTTGATTTTTAACTTTAGCCATGCAGTAGTAATAAGGTAAAGCATCATGGTATATTTGTGTATGCTGCTGATACTACTGGCGATATGTGGCTGATAATTCGACTGTCAATATCAGCAAAAAATTAAATATCGGCCGTTGCTGATATCATACCAGTAGTACCGTGCATTCCTACTGTGGATAGTAGGAAATTTCTTAGTACCTAGAAATTTTTTTGAGTGCATTAACTTTTTGGTAAAAATTTAAGCATAGGAGAAACATGTTCTTTATGAATGGATCACTAATACATTTTCAAACTTTAAGTTGATCAAACATTAATACAATATTTAGATTTATTTAAATCTAACTTGTGTAAGTCATAAACAAAACCTTCCTTTAGATTGGGGAAAATATTCTGAGTGACAAAAACTTATAAAATAGTTATTTGGACGTTACTATGTATGAAGTGTTATGCTTTGTTTCATTTACCGAGCATTTGTAAGTGAGAATAACTATTCTTATGGCACTGCCTTAAAAGGCCACACTACGCAAAGATAATAAAGTTAATAACTGTTGGGCAGCGGCTTCCTGACCTAAAAAGTAGTAATTAGAGCAGCATGAAGAGAAGGCTCTAGGCTGACCTGCTTTTATCATGGTCATGTAGAACGAGGTGCTTAAAAACTTCTAATGACTTTCAATAGGCAGCCACTATTAATTAACCTGCTATGAAGCAACTACTTAAAATGGCGAAAGTTGTGACCTTAAAGTGTTAACTTCAGTTGTTTTTTGAAACAGTCTTAACTTTGTCCTTAAAAAGTTAGCAGCAGCTCTGAATCAAGTGTTTATGTTTGACAAATGTATGTGATGCGCATGTTGAAAGAGTAATTATGTTAATCACGTAACACATCAATTAAGACAGCTGGAATCAAACAGCCCTTCTGGGTGTCTCTTAGATAACCTTAAATGACTTATTTTATGCAATAATTTAGACTGTATTTATTGCAGTGATCACACAAGTATTTTTCCGGACAGGTTTTTCTTTGGAGAATATTGCATTTTGTATTTTTATTTTACAAATAAAGAAAACATAAAGAGTAATCTTGACTTGGAGTAGAAAAAGCACACACAAAACATAACAACAACGCCACATATAAGGAAAAGCACATTGTACGTTCCTGTTTTAAATTGTAGCTGGCTGACCATTTTTCCGTACACTTGTCATAACAGTGTCTGCATCTACTCTGAAGTTAATTTATACATAAACAAGTCTGTTCTTTGGCATTTAGAGTTTGTTTTTGACTTCTCTCAGGGTGGAAAAGAGTATTTAATGCGAGCACACTTTGGTCTGCCAAGTGTCGAGGCTGAGGACAAGGAGGGGAAGCCACCAATCAGTGTCAAGTTTGAGATCCCGTACTTCACCACCTCAGGCATCCAGGTATGTCTTCACACTCACATGAACTCTGTCAGCCAGAGTTTAAAAATAACTTTAAGGTTCAGTGTTTCACGTACATGTTGCACACAACCTGAGGTAAAGTGACCTAAAACTGAGCTCCCAAAGAGAGATAAAATGAGTAATTGAGATATAATCACAGGAACTGTTGGTCAAACTGTGTTGATTGTTCCTGTTTGGTTAAACCCTCAGGGAGACGTTAAAAACAAATGCAGCAGTTGTGTTTTGTTGTGTGTTACAGTCCAGTGCTCATGCATGCACACAGAGTCCAAATGTCTTGTGGTTCTCTGTTGTTTCCTTGTCATCCTTGATTTAGAATTTATGGCACGCAGCAGTGTCTCAAACAAACTCTCACCAGAGCAGGAATTCAAACAATGCATGCCAGTGCTGCTTTTGGCCAGAGGGGGCAGTATGGGAGTGCAGTTCAGCTGTGAGACTCCTGATGTTGTAAGGGGTTGAACAACCATCCTGAGTCACTCTGATTTTGTGTTAATCACAGTGATAGAAAAAGTCTTCCTCATTTATACATAAGAAGACAGGATTTTGGTGGTAGTACTCAGGATACTAACAGAGACGGTCATGTTTCTCCTTCATGTTTGAATGAAAACTCAGGCTGACCACAGGTTTACTCAAACGTGCTGCACATACTGTGTAATCACTGTTGGCCTGTGATTATGTGAGACGCATCACAGTAACACAAAAGTGACTTTGCTCACGTCTAGATGTGATGATGGCAACCTGACAATCTCAGTTTGAAAATATATCATTTACCCAAATCATGTCAGTGTGTCACAAAGGAGAAACTTCATCTAAGAAGGCACGATTACAACCCAGAGTGACATTTAAGAGATCTCACTCCAGTGTGCTTACTCTTTTAATTATTCTAAAATGGTGCCAAACATGAAGTTGTTGAATACTGTTGCATTCTTAAAATTGTAAATTCAAAGAAAGAAAGCAAGTCAACAGAAGTATGACAAATTACTAGACAAACGTTACGTAAATGGAAAGACTTGAGGTCATTACTCATACACAAGCTTCCTGCAAATCCCTGAAATGTTCTAAAAGCTGTTGTGTTTGATTTATGTTATTCAAGACAATAAAAACTATTATTGTTATTCTCATTTCTACTTTGAGAGCTCTTAAAGATAACAAATTTTACCTTAACTCTGGTTCATATTAGATTTCAATAACTGCCCGGGTGTGATAACACTCAGAAATGTTCAAAAAACCTCCTAAATTTCACACATGTTGCTTTTCTATTTGTATCTGCTCAACTTTGCTACTCTCTGCACAGTTTGGACACTGCCTGCATTGTTTTCCAGTACAGTATAGACTGTTTCATCACCGCTTCGAGGTAGACGTGAGTGTCTAAACTACATGGGTATCCTCACAACAACAAAGAAGGAAACAGAGGTGATAGAGCTGCTGGCCCCATTGTGCCTTTTTATGACAGTTAGGTGATTCATTTTGTTCCAAAGGTGGTAGAAAGCAGCAAAGTAACATGCTATCTAAGTGCAAGAGAGTTATGGAAAGCCATACGATATCCCTAACCTGACACATCAGATGGAGCATTCAAAGTATTTCACTAGTCCATCTGGAAAAGAGCCCATAGAAAGCATTTAGGAAGGGCTAAACCTTCTGATTGGACAATTGTGCCCTCAATCAACATTTATTACAGGCCAATCAGATAATGAAGTGCGTTACAGAATGTGGGCCACTTCATAAAACAAACTCGGGTCAAAACATGTTGGAAGTAGAGAGAAAATATCCTTAATACAGAGGAGTTTGTAGTGTTGTTATTTGTTTTTCATTTAATAAAGACATGTCGTCACGTTATGTTTGTCTCAGATCAGCTCACTTGGAACCCTGCTGGAGGTGATACAAAAATCTGTGCCAGGTACTATCTACAAAACAACTGAGTAAAGTGGGGCAGAGTCGAGCAGATACCATGTAGTGGAATAGCCCCAGTACTGAGTACCCTTGATCCAGCTGTATTCTCTGTCTGAGACGCTCTGTTGGAACTCCTGCCACTTTGAAGCCCCCTTTCCTAATGTGAGCCCAATCTGCCACGATTGTTGGTCACTTTCAGTACTATTTTTTTCAACAATTCTGCATTCATTATACTGCCAGTGTTTTGCACTTGCTACCCCGAGCCAATGAGCTTGAACTGCTGGCAAAGCAATGGTATGATGTCACACTGGTAGGTTTATTTGAGGGTATGGAGAACGAGCCATTGCAGAAAGCTACTGGTGCTGTAAATGGGGAGTGGGGAGAATTTCCAATGTCAGTTGTTGTCTTGTGCATAGAGGTACTCTATCATGCGAAGGCTGTGCTGTCAGGCACAATCACATTTAAATTTATTTTTAGTTCAATTTAAACAACGTCATAATTAGGAAGACATTCAGGGTGTTTATATGCACCTTCAGTCTTGCTACAGTTATAGTTTGATCAGGGTATTTGGTTGGTCATACTGTTATTATACCAGTAAACATACACAAGCGGAAAACTGTTTTTTTTTTTAATGGGTTATTGATGACTAAGTCTGAAAAGTTGCTCAATCAATCAGAATGTCGAAGGTTGGTGCCCAGCTTTAATAATTACATAGTGATGTATCCTTAGACAAGACACTTAACTCCAAAAAGGTCCCACTGCTGCGTCAGAGATGTGTAAATAACTATGAAAATGCATGAATGTGTTCACTGATACTGTTGAACAAGTTAAATAAAAACTTGAACCATTAGTGACTGAATGTGCGGTAAAATGGGTGTTAGTTGGTATGTGTGACCTGATTGTAAAAGATCTTTAAATGGTCAGATTGACTAGAAAAGTACTTTACAAGCTGAGGTCCATTTGGTGCAGGAATTCCTGCAGGTCCTTAAGAAAGATCTTAAAAATGTCTTAAATTTTATTTTGAAATTTAAGGCCATAAGTGTTAATAATGTTACTTTTTCCTGTAAGAGGTCCTTAATTTTAATGGCACATTGTCTAAGACTGTCATTAGAGCTTCTTTAGGCCATTTTAAGCTCTGCCTCTGAAAAAAATCACGAACAAAAACTGCAACTTGACCCTTGTACAGACATTAAGAAATTTTATTTAAAACAGTCTAAGGTGAACCAAAATGCATATCAAAAGTCTGGTTTTGTCAGACTAACACAATAAATGGACGTTTTCTGACTGTAAGTAAACACATTCATTGACTTTACTTTTTAAATAGAAAATGGCACAACTACTAATCAGCAAAAGTTCTAAGGTCAACAAATATGACCATTTAAAATTTGAATCCAGCCACACTTGTCAAAAAACTTGGGACACGGTCGTGTAAATCACTCGGCTGCTTCACCTCGTCCTATTTTTACACTGTAAGCATGCTGGGCACCATGTGACCAACTTTTCTTAATTTGACAATTGGATATATTGTTGTTCTTGCGTTTAAGTTGCTCAATGGTTAGTACCTCCTTCGTTGCATTTCGCTTATTGTAACACACCAAACTGGAACGTGAGCTGGGTTATTTTGGATTTATTTAACCTTTACTTATCCAGGTTAGTCCCACTGAGATCAGGGATCTCTTTTTCAAGGGAGACCTGACCAAGAATGGCAGCAACAAATAGTTTCAACAACAATCACAAACTAAAACAATAAGCATGAAGGTGAATAGCAAGTCATCATTATTCAGCACTCTTACTGTTTTCTACAGAGCCGGGTTGTTATACACATTTGAAGATCTGTTGTATTAACCTTGTAATAACTCCACTCAGAGAGCATTTGTGATTCTCAGCTGGACCATCTGTAGATGGAAATAAGCTTACCACTTTCAGGTTCTGAATATTTCGACATCTTTGCTGTAAATGGCAGTTTGAATTGGTGTATAAGAAATTGCAATCACTATTTTGCCACAAAATGTACACACAAATAGATATTTTTTACTTTGATACAGGCTTTAGTGATTGATTATTAATACCTTACACAAAAACCCACGATATAGATGATGTTATAGTTATGTAGGAGCTGGAACATAATTTATCATGAAACAATAAGCTCTATAATTTTATTCTGTTTACATGATCAGGCTTTCCTTCCTCACTCTTTTACTGAGGCCCCAACTTTAATTCCTTTTCTGCTTAAGCATCCTACAAAAGCTCTCGTCATACTTTCCAGCTTCTCCTCATCTCCTCAAAAAGTCAATAAAAAGGTTATTAAGTTGTACAGACATTATGCAGCCCACTCGGAAACAAGCTGCTCATACTGATGTTAATTGAAATATATCAGACTTTTAATTTGGGTGGTTTTGGTGATTTAAGTGTACTTGCCAAATTCCGAAGGTAATTTGGCAGCTGAAAGACGTAATTAGTTTCAATTCTTCACCAAACCATAAGTGAACAGATGCTCCAACAAAAGAGCAAGAAGCCACAGTGCAGCAACAAAGACAGGTGTGGAGCTGCATTATATAGACCTTTATGAAAATGTATTCAATTTCAATGTTACATTCGAAAAAGAGGGTCAAAGGTATTATTAGTGAACAATTGTTTCATGCGATAATTTTCAAAGTAATTATGACAGCAACATGACTCCAAGTGCTATGGGTAGGTTTTCAGGGTCAAGAAATCATATTATGAGGGTTGTTTCATCATGAAACTGTTGCTTATAGGTATAAAATCAATCTGTGAGCTACGTTGGCGGCGGTTTGAGCTCCCAGAGTGCTGTCTAGTTGTCCAAGTCACTGAATGTGGAAGGGAGGGATTTTTCAGCAGTTCCTTCCAGCTTGTGATATTAAGCAATTTAGATCTTAGAAGAGAGGGAGAGGTCTTAGTACTGCAGACTTTATGTTTTGTTTACAGAGGTGTTCCATCACATGGAGAGGACATGTATGCACTAAAGAGCATATTAAACTAAAAAAAAAGTGTCATGGTTTTTGATTGAAATGTTAATATCTTGCTCCAGGCGTTCAGTAATTGTCTCACACAAAGCAGGACTATAATGTTACAATAATGAACTTTTGTTTCGCCCCCTATTAGGGGTGATATTTTTAAAAGCAAACTCAAGACCTACCTTTTTAATCTGGCTTTTAGCTGATTACATTAATTATTATTATTTAACTGTATTTATGTATACATTTAAACCCTCTTAATATGTTTTATTTCTCAATTTCAGCTCAGATTTATTGTTCAATTTTATTATCTGTTTTTATAGGTTTTCTTTCCACCATCTTACCTCAGTACATTTTATCTCATTTTACTATATTATTATTTAAAACTGTATTTTATTTGCCTATTTATTTTCCTTTATTATGCTTATTTATTTATTTTAATCTAATTTTTTTATCAGGATTTTTTATTGTTATTTGAGTCTTAGCTCCAGTATTTCCTCATTTTTTATTAAAGATGGCGTTTCCTCAGTCCTCTTATTATGTTTTCTGTTAAAACCTCTTCCTCATGTCTTTGTATGTGTGTCAGTAAGTGAGTGCGTGTGCTGTATGTGGATTGCGAGGGTGGGGGTGGGGTTGTATTTTTCATTGTATTCAATTTTCTACTTTTTATTTTTTTCAATTTATTTTGTTTGTACATTTCTATGTGAAGCACTTTGTGCTACAACATTTTGTATGAAAAGTGCTATACAAATAAAGTTTGATTGATTGATTGATGGGAATCGAAAACCAATTCCAGTTGAGAATTGACAACTCGACTCCATGTCGTAGGAGCCTTTGGGATGCTGCCATGCTGCCTGTACTATTTCAACTGAACTTCAGCTCCATCTGCTTACACACAGAAAGGCCTTGTTGAAGCAGGCAGCATTTCCAAAAACGGAAATCCTCAATAAATCCTCCATGAAAGAAAAATGGACAGGATACAAAAAATTCACCCCCGTCACAGTGAGAACACAAAATGTGTTATAGTTTAAGACTGAAGCCGTTTTTTTGACCAGGCTGTAAAGATGTGGATGAAGACCGTGAAACTGTCTTCCCAGGCATACAACCATCAAGGTTTCATTGTTTTGCAGCCAGCTCAAAGTGGACACTCTGGGCACTACAGGTTTTGGCACCTCTGCATTTGCCTCCATCTGCAGAGGTTGCCGCCAGCTTGAAAATCAAGGACATCATGCTGTCCTCAGGGCGGAAATGATAACAAAGACGACAGAAATCAGAAATCGTCAAATTGTGACATAATTTTTGACAAAAGATGCTAACTGTGCTACGTTCATTTGCTGAAAAAATCAGCAACTTGCAGAAGAATTTATCTTTGCAGCACTTGTTGAATATCAGAATTGTGACTGAAAACCTATGTAGAAACTTTTTTACCAGACAGAAATCAGCAGGAATCGCTCAAGGAATCATTAAAGAATGGGACTGATATCAGAATTGTTCATGGCGTTGGTATCAATAAAATCTTATCAGTTTTCATCCCTACCCCATATAAACAAGTACTCAAGGGTCTCCTTGGTATGATTTCTCCCAAACTTTTTGCTCTCTGTTTGTGATCATTTTGTGGTCTTTGTTATTCCCACCAAACTCATGTGAGGCCTGTAACCTTTCTCTTATTACAGGGCAACAGCAGACTGGCTCTCAGACTCTAATGCAGCTCCCTGTATGTGTGAGAAGAGGCCGTGAAGTTTAATTAGACACACATCAATATCAAAGCATGAGAAAGTTCCTCTTTACTTCACCACTAAGTGCTGGGGTTTGCACATGTCGAGTGTGTACGATGCACGTCACTGCACCTTGTAAATTTAACAAGAAATGGAGGAACCCCTCACTTTGGGCGAGTGGAAGTGGCGTTATATTTTCAAATCTCTCGTCCGTAGGTGATACTGAGGGGACCCAAACAAGCCAGCATAGTTTTACAGCGCCATGGCTGCTACCAAAATCCTGATAAATCCAGACCACACACACAGTCTGTACTTACCAAACGCCATACAACAAACATCCTCCGTGCCCCTTCTCATCTCACAAGCCATAATGATATTTTGTGGAAGATGGCTTCTGGTGGCGTTTTGCTGACTACGTAGCCACGGTCAGGCCGCCTGCATGTTTGGCTGCTGGCTTCAGAGAGAAGTGCTGTGCAGGCAAACCCGCTGATCCTGTGTCTATGTGTTTGTCGTCATGTCTCTAGTCGGCGGCGCTCTCTCTCTCTCCCTCTCTCTGACCTCACTGTGTAGTGGAAGGTAATAACAAGGCGGTCACTGCCGAGGACCGCCATCTCTAGACCCATGAATTCCTGTCCTGTCTGCCCCGCTTTCAGCTGAGAACCGGAGACATTTCCCAGAGAGGGGTCACGTCAGCCCTAAAATGGCCGTGCTTGTATCCGTGCTAATTGAGAGAGTGCAGATCCGATTTTTTTTATCTATAGAGAGGGTTAGGGCTGGGAAATATTTCATTGTTTTAGGTTGCATTGATATATTTTTAAAACAGATATAAGACTGAATAGTTTATATCAGTGCAGTTTGTTGTTGAAGTTCATTAACTTAATGAATTAGACCATTTTGGACCAGAAATGGGCATTCATGCTCTCCTCACTTCCTGAGGGCCAAATCACTAAACATTGAATTAAACTCTTAAAGGATAAGTTCGTTTTTTTGACACCTGGACCTTATTTTTAGGATTAAATACGCTTGTAGACTCACCCAGACAATTTTGGCGGAGCTCGGAGCCGTTTTTGAGCAATTTAGATCTATCCAATGGCGTTTTTTCTCATGCCATAGTAGCAGACGGGGCCAGAAATCGTATTTTGGGGGCATCAATACGTGTTTCCTCTGGTCTCAAGTCCCACTCTGAGCAGAAAAGGCACTCCTCCTCTGTTGTGTTTGCCGTGCAATGTCCACAACAACACCACCAGTTAGCCCCCATTAGTGGACGTGTAGTGGTTGCTTGTTCTCTGGCCAGCTGTTCGGCTCTTTCCCTCTGCATCCTCCTTTCAAATAGCTCCTCGTCGGTATATTCTGGCTCAAAACGATACGGGCATCCATTATACTCAAAGTCGTCGTCAGACTCTTCTACATCAGATAAATATTCCGCCATGTTGCACAAAAATAGCTGTGTAGCCGTGTAGCCTAGCAACAACAGCGGCTCTACTCAGCTGCGCTCTTGTCTATGATGTCACCAAAAGTTACCTATCCTTGTAAAGCCCCGGATGACCATAAGAACAAAGTTGAGCTGACATGGTGATATCACTGGTCATTCATTTATAAAATGTAACTGAAATGAGCGAGTTTCGCAGCAGATAATGTCTAATTTAGGGGCTTCGGTTTCTGGCCCCGTCTGCTAGTATGGCATGAGAAAAAATGCCGTTGGATAGATCTAAATTGCTCGAAAACGGCTCCGAGCTCCACCAAAATTGTCTGGGTGAGTCTACAAGCGTATTTAATCCCAAAAATAAGGTCCAGGTGTCAAAAAAACGAACTTATCCTTTAATGAGACAGTCAGACTACAAGTAGTTTAATTAAGTAAATGTATTACTTTAACAGTGATAAATGATGTTAATTGTACTCTTGAGCTCAAAAGTAAGTAGTAACGCTTAACTTAATGCGCTGAAAATAGAATAAAGGCCAGCTTAAGATACATTTTAAAAACATTTATCTAAAACTGGCTGTTAAAATTCGTTTGACCTGGTTTTCATCTAAATAAATTAAGTAAAAATTCTTTAAAGGACCTTAAGTGAAACCATTACATCAAAACAAAAATCTACTAATTTCTTGTAATGACCAAATGTGTACGCCTACTACGTCATTTAAGATAATCATAGAAACAGTTTTATTTTTAATGATTAAACACATTTTACTTCTGTACATTTTGCCTTAGCCACAAATTACTACATGATGGTCGATTTAGTCATCTTTATTTTTTTTTTCACATTTTTGGAAGGTTGAAGCAGTGTGATTAACAATGAATGAAGGTAGATTAATCAATTCAGCAAAAAGTACCAAAGATTTTAAGGTATTAAATTTACATCCTCTATTTTCAGGGAAACATTCCTTTCTTGATTTTTGTAGTGCAAAAGATATGGGTATTTTTAAAGTTTTCAGTCTGTTAGTTCTTATTTTTCTGTTGTATGTTTTTCTGAATGTAGGGTTATTTAGTTCCCCCCTCAATATTACTAGTATTAGATCAGTTAGATTAGTCAGCGTTATGGTGCAACAATAAGGAGCATCAGTGTACTCAACTGGGGCCAGCTGCCATGTCATGCATTAAGAGAAAAAGAAAATCATTTTAATTCAAGAATAACCGTATTTAACAGACATGGTTTTGTATTAATGCCAAATGATACACACACTGACAGCCAGCTGCCTGCAATAGTGCAACACAAAGACAATGAGGAGTGTGGAAAATTTGACTGCCACAATTTGTGATACGGGTGGCAGGTAGTGCCTATCATAGCACAATCATAACAACACAACTCAAAAAATCATTTATAACATATCACTCTAATTTTACCTGGGTAATTGAAGCAAAAATGATAAACAAAAACAGGTCTTTCAACTCAATGTAAGTATTTTAACCTTAGTGAACTCGGTCACCAGAATACATGCTGCCGCTGCCACTGCACTGGTTAAAAGTTCAGTCCTACCCTACTGGTGCTGGCACCGTAGGCAGAGTCCTCCATTTGTATCTTCTGCATGCCATTTTGGGTTTAGTTCATCTCCATGGGTTGTACCTCGCCATCACAGGTCTCCAACAGAATCTGGTGGCATTCAAGCTCAAATTCCAGTTGGGTCCAAAAAACCTGTAATAAGGTCAGAATCAAACTTAATATCTAATCTCCAATAATGAAATAAAGCTAGCATAATCTAATCAAAATGTCTTGTTACTCTTATCAACATAACAACCATTATAACTAACAGTGCATTAGAAATGGCAAAATGTATGCAATAAACACAGTAATAATACTTGATACTCTAAATTTAGTCATTTATGGTTATTAAATAACCGTAATAACTCAAATAATGTACTTTAAATCACTGTACCAGCAATACAATAATTAAACTGATGGTTACAACATGACATTGAAACCAAACTCTTCCCTTTGTGTGGTAAAAACCATTAAATGACCACACAATATACATAAAAATAAATTTATTTAAACTCTGCGCCATGTGATTAAAATCATATTCACCATTCACTAAAACTATGAAGAGCTTCTTATAGCATAGGTTAAAGTGCTTTAAATATTAAGTTAAGTTACTCTAGGGTGCTAAAGCACAGTAAATGGATTCAAAACAAAATAATCAAACATTTAGTGCATGAATTAATGTGTTTAGCATTGAACGCATCAGCTATTTCTTCATGTGACGTAGTTTACTTTCTTTTCAGATAGCTATGCTGATAACTGTAGCCAAATGAATGGGATGAATGAATGAGTTTTGTCAAGGCTACTAGCAACCGCGGCTAGCGGAGCTAGCATTAGCATACCACATAACGTATACAGCATTAGCACTAGCACTAGCGGTTAGCGCGAGCCCGCTAGCATAACGATCAGCTGTTAGCATTAGCTTCTCCAGTGTTTGGCATGATAAACAGAGCTCACCATGCAAATCCTCGACGACAGCTGAGATTACTGGGTCCTCTTCTCTCTCCCCTGAGAAGTGACTGCGTTGCAGGAGGGCTTGAAACGAATTTTGTTCACTTTTCAACTTTTCTTTTCTCTTCCAAACTTTTCTGCTTGTGTTGGTGACTGCTCATCCATGCTGGGGCTCTAATGACATTTAAATTGCCATCAGATGTGTTGAAGACCCTAAACAGGAACTCACAGGCTGGACTTGTCCTTTCACAATAAAAGCTATGACTTCAAATGTGACTCAAATTGACCTCAGGTGTGAATCCGTCTCTCTCTGTGACCCTGTGATTGGCTGATGACCGCTTCAAGGTGTACCCGCCTCTCACCCAATGTCAGCTGGGATGGGCTCCAGCCCCGGGACCCTGAATGGGATCAGGGGTATGAATGATGGATGGATGGATTTGTGTTACAGTTGCCAGTGTTTTTGTACCATTCAGATAGTGTGAAGGAGTTTTTTTCTGCCTTTCCTGTTAGTTTAATGTAAGGATGCACAATGTCAAAAGTGTTAAATCAGTATTGGTCGATAACTACTTCAGAAACTAAATATCTGAATCGGCCAACGTTGCCCACATTTTAAGTCTTGTGCTTTAATTTTTGTTGCAGTGGTGTCAAACTGATATCAACAGCATTTTAATTTTACAGGGGTAAAAGCAAGAGTACAAAAGCCTACAGTTATTGTGACAACCATTTGTTGTTTATTTTCAGGGAAAAAAATAACAATGAACAATGTATTTTCATTCAACTAAAAAGTTTAGTTTAGATTTTTGGTCCATATGCTTCAGCCCCAGAAAGACTTTATGTGAATGTTGTTTCTGCAGAAACTCAGCATGTAAGGGTTGTCTGTAATTATTTTTGCTGCGCTGAGTGACGCATACTTACTGCCACCACAAGAGAAAATGTCACACCACAAAGAAGAGAGTTCTCCATGTCACTGTGGCTGAATTGTGATGAAGAGGATTATTCAAATAAATAAAGAAATATTTCATCTTTGAGCCACAAAAAAATCTAAATAACATGGACGCATTATAAAACCAACATTTAATCCACAGCCTTTTTTTCTCCACCTGCCGGGCAGAATCGGTGTGCAATCATGTTCAATGCTGGTCAGGCTGGTGGTTTATTTTTAGAGCATCTTCTCGTAATTCAGTGGTGTGGTAACACTATTGTGGTGAAATATTGGTCAATAGCTTGTGAAAGTTGTATCTCTATAGTGCTAATGCTGCATTTTTCCCCTCACAGGACTATTAAAAAAAACGCAGTGTTTCAGTTATGTTAATTTACTTGGTGTGTCCTTGAAAGCTTCTCTGTATCTGCTTCCCTGTCCTCTGACTGACTCATACTACTGCTTCCTTAAAAACAAAACCACCTCTACTACAATTCCTACAACTACTTCACTGTAAATGAATCTGACACACTTACCGCCTGTTGGCCTGGACAGTAGATCTGAAGAGTTTCATCTTGCAGGTTTGCAGACATTAAAAATGATCAGAGTCAAATCATGAAACTGTATTATGGATGGTCAGTTTTACAAACAGTGGGTTTGCAGATGAATATCAAATTTCAGAATAACAAATGAGCCATAAAGAGGTCATGGGCACATAGTGCTGTGATTAAAAAAACAAAAACAAAACAGACAATAGCTCTCTGTTTGACCTGATTGTTGATTTATTTTACCCAGAGTTCTGCCTTTTCTGCCTTTGTTTTGTTTGTTAAAGCACTTTGTTAACATCTGTTTTTTAAGGTGCTATATGAATAAAGTTATTATTATTATTGTAAGTATATTAACAATTCAATTTGCGTAGTGTTCTGACCATTTACTAAATCAATGCAAAAGGAAGGACGAGAAGGCTTTATAACTTTTTAAATGAACTGTTTGGTTTGCTGAATTTTAGGATTTTCAGTGTAGTTTTATCTTTAGTCTATCAAGCTGTTTCATATTGGTGTCTGCAATCAGGGTTTTTATGGCAACGAAGAAAGAGTTGTGCACCTCTTGCCAAATTAACACCCTGAGCAAAATATTTTGAGTCTTAATATGGTGTTAAAACTATAATACATGCATCAAGTATCCAACAAACAACAGAAATCATAAATAGCATCGAAGATGATGATCTTCTTGATGCCACCGCAGGTATTTGATCAGATATTTGAACAAAAAATGCATAGCAGTGATTTCACTGTTAATTTAGCTCATGCCCTTAATCCACTTTATTGTTTTCCTCAAAACAGAGCACTCACCTCGCTCCTGACCTCCAAAAACACACATTCCTACTCTCCCTCTCTCCTCCTCTCGGTCTCTGGACAGCTTTTACTAGTTCATCTGTTAGTTTCTCAAAATCCCCTCAGAGCATGAATTTTATTTTTATACACACATTGTTTTGATCACAACACATTTTCATAAAGTGGAAGATTTATGTGAATGATGTTGCCTATCAAAACAATCAGCTATGTTGAATTGTCACGTCATCATATCGTGAACAGCTGCACAAACTAAAGGAGCAGCAGAGGTCCAAAAGAAGGAGAGTTTAAAAGAAGAGTGTGAAAGAGTGTCTCAGCACACAGTGTGCTGTGCTGTGTGGTGCATCCGTCTGTGACACGGTGCATGTGTGTGTGTTTGTGACTAGAAATGTGTTTGTGGTGTCACAGCATGCAGATTAAGAGAGAGGGCAGTAAAGGTGTTAACTGAGGGCCTGTGTCCACCGGTGACGTTTTTCCTGCTTTAAGCGCCATCAGAGACAGTTTCAGAACGCTTCTCATCGGCCCTCAATGTGGCCATGTCACGAGAGTTGACCTCAGATTCTCCCTGTACACACATAAGACCGTTTTTGTGTGCGTCATATTTTCTTTAATTCACTGATATACTACAGAATAACATTGAAACAGAGTCGACTACATGGTTTGTAGATGAGAAATGCATTGTGACTGTATAGTTTTCAAACTTTTACAATGTGGACACACAAATGTCTTTTTTTGTTCTTTTGTCACTTATAAAAACAAATAAGGTCAGGCCATCTAACCAACTGCTTTTGGTGGTGCCGAGATCAAATCTCAGAACCAGAGGAGATCGAGCCTTTGCGGTGGCTGCTCCAGGCTCTGGAACTCGCTCCCTCTCCTTATGAGATCTGCTCAGTCCTTCATCATATTCAAGTCACTGCTAAAGACCCATTTCAACTCTATGGCCTGCAATTAAACTAACCCAAGCCCTCTGTTTTATTGTATTTTTATATCTTTGACTTTGACTTGACTCAAGCGGGGTACACACATAAGGATTTTCTAAATCTGAAGATTTTTTTTAATCTGTTAGAGACCCCACACATGAAGATAAAAAATCAGGCATTGAACAGTTTTGATCGTACTGTGTGTGGTGTGCTCCGATAATCTCAACACAGCACAACACACACATAACGATTCTGTCCCACCACCGATCTAGAATCTAGTCCTCCAAGACAGAAATCTTGCGTGATCAAAGGGGATCTAACAAAAACGAAGAAGAAACATAGCGACAACCAGAAAACACAACACACAACATTGAAGAGGACATACTAGGAGAGGGAAAGATGGTGGTCTTGGGACTGTTTTTGACAGAAAAATCCTGAACTAAAAAAAAGAAAAGACTGTGCAAAAAATCCTGGAGACAGCGTGAGCACGTGTGCTCGTCCTCCATTTCTGAGGTCAACCCAACTTTATGTTTGATGTCGGGCATGTTTATTTTTAGTTATGCCTGCTTCCTTGTTCTTCAGTCAGCTCACTTCTTGATTGGCTACTTTCCGTTCCACGCAGCAATTCACAGAGTCGTCGGCTTTCCCCACACACGATGATTTTTGTTTGTAAATATTGAACAAGTTTAATATTTATGATTGTCAGCCCCGACCCGTTTCGGAGGCGATTATTGGGACAAATTCACTCTTAACACACTTCAGACCACAGGATAATCTTATAGGATAACCTTATAAAACATAAAATAATCTGGTGTTTGCTATCAGGGGGAAAGTTGGGACAAAAACAGCCTGATAATCTTCATGTGTGTACCCTGCTTTTCTTGACTCGACCTGACTTTAAAGAGATTGCATTGTCATCTTTATATTTGCTCAGTTGTCAATTTGTGTAGCAAAAGGTTAAAGAAATACAGATAAAATAAGTTTGGTGTGTGAATGTGTCAGGCTTTTACTTTTTCATTTAAAAACTACAAATTACTCAGAATCAGTGTGAACTTTAGAATCAGACTTAAAATGAACTTTCATGGCCAGTATACTGAGGTGCAATGACAATATGCTTTGTACATGTGACATCATCACCCTGAAGGATGGCGGGAAGGCACAGCCCCTCAAAAAAAGAAAAATTTTATTAAATAGGCATATTCGGTGTTTTCTCATAGTAGTCAAACTGGTTATTTTTGTAAAAACAAACAAGGCACTGATGAAGAACCTGCACATGTAGAAAATTAAGGGTGCTTTCACACCTCGCTCTAACAAATTAAAAGCAGAGATTTATTTTCTCAAAGCCACAAAATAACACTTTAACAGCACGCAGCTCAACAAGACTATTCATGGTGTATCCCAGTGGAGAAAACCTGATCCTAACAAATACTTTAAATAATGCAAAAAAACAGAGATGTTTAAAGACGAGAAGTGAAAACTTTGCAGATGTGTTAGTAAGGAAACATAGGTCTTAAAGCAGCAGTGCAAAAGCGGCACAGTGAATTGCACAACTGCAGAGTGACCCAAAAAAAGGCAGAAAAGGTCCTTAAATTACAATGATCTATTTTCAGGCATAAAGTTTGGAGAATACTTGTTTGTTAATTTTCATTTCAGAGGATAAGCTCCCAGAAAAGGGTTGATTTTATGTCAACAGAGACCTAGTGGCCTTACATTTCATTGATCTCTTCAAATCTCAGAATAGTTTTTTTCTCTTATTCATCACATTCACATGTCTTATTCCTCTTGTTTTTGTCTCTGCAGGTACGTTACTTGAAGATTATTGAGAAGAGTGGGTACCAGGCCCTGCCGTGGGTGCGCTACATCACCCAGAATGGAGGTAGGTCACAGAGTTCAGTAGTAGCTGTAGAAAGTGCCCATATGTGCAGTTATTAGGCAACAGTTGGGCAATACAATGCAAGCTTGTGGGAACCAGCTTTGAAATGATGCAGTTCTATGAAAAGGGGATACACTGTAGAACATGAGGCAATGTGGCAACGTCCTGCGAAACGTGAGAAAGTTAACTTTGTTTTTTTTCTCCTTGACCCTCCCTGATGTTCGCTCCGACATTACCAAGGTTGCACATGTTGGTCTTTCCACTAATGTTGCCACTAATTGCCAAACATCCTCATCTCATTTCCTTAATATTTCATTCATTCTGGGTGGAAGGCATCAGCCGCCTCCACTTGATTTCTTTTGGATTCCTGCTCTTTTTTTCTCTACGTACATTTGATTAAGTCGTGTTCATTTCCTCCACAGATTACCAGCTCCGGACCCAGTAGGCAGCAGGCAGGTGGAGAGCAGAGGGGGTGGAGTCCAGCCGCTAATGTGATATCAATGGCAGGTGTCAGTCACAAGCTGTCATAATCTCCTTCTTTTTGTTTTTATTTTGTATTTGTTGAAGGTATAAGATAATTTCTGATCAATGCAAATATTAGATGGGGCCTTCAGTTAGGTGAAATTAAGAAAGAATAATTATGTCATACTACTGTGTGGCCCCAAATGTGACCGAGGCCAATGAGTAAAGTTTACATTCAAATCAGACAAATGTCTATCACAGTGGGTCACGTAGTTGAAGTAGTGTTACATTTTCATCCGAAGTTACTGTAAAAACCTCCACACACGTTACAAAACAACAACGCTCCGGTCAGTCATAGTATTGAAGCTGCTTTGTTCTGCCACAATTCCTTCTTGTTGATTATCTGTATATATTTGTTACATGTTGATGGACTTAAATTCAGTGTTATTTGTTGTACATTTAAAAGCTCACTCTGTTTTTTTGTACCAATACCTCCATGTGATGCCATTGATACATGTCAGAGCGATGCCCGCCTGCATGGCTGCTGTGCTCTCTACTCGTCAGTGTGACTCCTCAGACATTCAGCTTTGCATAAAAAACATGAAGAGCGCGCATTGAAGTTACAAAGTAAACTGAATATCAGTTTGAAATATGGGAACACCTTATATTAACGATTCTCTGTTGAGCATAAGTGAAGGCCTGTGCCCTTCGAGACCTTTTTAGGTGTTGTATCGTTAGGGCAGAAGTGATCTAACTACGTAAGAAACAGCCCAACATTTGTCAATTTCCCTCTATGACCGATCTGATTATATTGGGCTTCTGATATCACTTTTGTTTATAACAAAGGTGAAAAATCTTACTCCTCTTTTCAAGGGTACAAGATCCAGGTCTACAGGTGCTGTTGATGCCACAGTAGTGCTTTTTTATTTACAGTGTTTTCATGTTTTCCAACTCAAAAGCAACTCATTTGACCTAGCACTGATAAGCACTGGTGAGATGAGTTTAAAACGGAGGCTGTGGAAACTGCTAGAAGCTGCCTATGTACTAAACACATTTTCTATAGAGTTATTAGGAATCAATTTATCTATTACAAACCCAGCTGAAATGCTGTTGATGCATTATAAATACTTACCTCACTATCTATGAAGGATACTAACATTTTTTTAATTTATTCCTAAACTGTTATAAATGCTTTGGTTATAATAAACAACTTAATTATTCAGTTTTATCTCCATAAATGATAGTTCCACATTTATTTATCAGTAATTATATTAATCATAAACCACTCACTATGGAGTTTTTGGTAGGGATGCACAACATTTTTAGTATGATATCGGTATTGTCAGGTAATTGTGTCAAAATCTAAGTATCAGTATTGGTGGATATGAACACTTCAAACCAGATTTCAGAGGTTTTTTGCCTTTTATTCCAGCATGAAGTTTGAAGAATGTTTGCATGTTAGTTTTCATTTCAAAAGTTAAGCTCCCAGAATAGGGTTGATGTTATGCCAACAGGTGAATAAAAACATTTTTGTAGCTTTTAAAATGGCAGATAAAGCATTATTTTATTGTACCTGTTAAAAAATATTTTGGAGATAACATATATGTGTTACCAAGAAACTATTTTCAGTTATTTCCATAAAATTATGACCACCTGCCACCCTGACCTGTGCAGCTATACAGACCCGTGTGAAACAAACTGGGACGCCCTGTGTGCTCTGACACCTTCTATCAGAACCAGCAGTAACTTCTTCAGCAAGTTGAGCAGCAGTAGCTCGTCTGTTGGATCAGACCACATGGGTCAGTCTTTGTCCCTCATGAGCATTGGTGCGGCTTGGCCTCCCAAGACCCTGTTACCGGTTCACCCCTGTTACTTTCTTGGACCACTGTAGATAGTTAATGACCACTGCAGACCAGGAACAGCCCACAATAGCTGCAGTTTTGGAGACGCTCTGATGCGGTCATCCAGCCATCACACTTTGGCTCTTGTCAAACTCGCTCAAATCTTTATGTTTGCCCATTTATCCTGCTTCTAACATCAACTTTGAGGACAAAATGTTCACTAGATGCTTAATACATCCAACCAACTAACAGGTGCCATGATGAAGAGATGATCAGTGTTATTCACTTCACCTGTCAGTGGAGCCTGATTGGTGTACCTGTATTGATATAGATATCAGCCAAAGTAAGTTTTTAAATATTGACATATCGCCAAAAATCCAATATTATTCATCCCTAATTTTTAGTGGCTCTTCTGATCATTTGGATTTGAGCTTCTGCATCATTTACACAGATGATTTGCACCTACCTTCACCAGTGCCAATTCTGAGAGCAATGAAAACTCAGGTGTGACTGCTGCCTCATATGTTGGCATGCAGGCCAGGTCACGTGTCCTGATCATGGATGTATTGAAAACAATTTGGCCCCCTGTTATCATTTGAACCCTAGATGATTTATAGTAAAAAATGTGTTTAAAGAAAATAAGATGCTGTGCCAGGATTATAGTTTTAGATTGAACCGATGAATTTTTGCAGGACCTATTAATAACTGAAGTTGATACTGTCTCCTGTTGACGATATGTTTATTTTTTACTTTTTTAGGGTGTGAATAGTAATACAGAGACAGATTCTTGCTCACCTGCAGACTAGTCTTAAGTCATATTATTTTAACATCTGATTTTCAGCACAGTGTTAGGCCTGTTTTATTTCTATTGAAAAAAAAACACGTTTGTTATGAAGGTTATGTTTTTGTTTACAATAAAAAAAGGGGGAGAGAGAAAAGTGGATGGGCAGTTAATGTTGACTTACTATTAAAGAGAGAGAGTGTTGTTCTGCTCCGTCTGTTTCTGTGGTATTGAGAGTGCAGAGAATTAAAATGAGAATGTAGTGCATCCTTTAAATAAAACTCACATAACGAGGCTGGCCATAACCCTGACCATTAACAAGCACTAAACTGATGCATCAATAAAGAATATAACCTTTTACAATGACAAAAGATGAATAAGTAATGCTTTATAAGTGAATGATATTAATGCATCATCAAGCATTTATAGCTGTGTTTGTACATGATAGAAAAGATTATGCTTGGTAGATGAGGAGTTGCCTAAAACAGTGCTTTTCTGATGCTTAACAGTGTGAAGTTATTATAAAGTGTTACCAAATATAATCCCTGTATTCCACCCCGACACCTGTTTCCCTTTCCCCCCTGTGTACCCACTGTTTAAAATCATTAAACGTCTATTTAGAGAAAAGTTTTCCATCGTCTCTGCGTCATTTTGAGTGTAATGTCACTGCAGTCGTCGCACTGAGCCGACACGGTGTCATCTGCAGTCACCTGTCCCACAAACACACGAGGAATGCTGAACTCTGGGGAAAACTCACAGAAACAAGAGAGAGGGTCCAGTTTCACGTTTGTGGTTGTAGAAAACCCAGCATGTTTTTTTCCACACTGTGCTGGAGGTCTTTTCAAACAGTGTGGCTCTTAATACCCAGAGAGCGTGATATCATCATTAACAGAGAGCCAGCTCTCCGTAAACACACTGCAGAGCGGTGGAAGGATGTGACTCAAGCTGTGGTCAGCGGTCGCAGACGTGCTGGAGAGAAATGTTGGATGGACGCAGCACAGACCTGCTATTGTTCGTGCCAAGGCGAACTGCAGAGGTCCTGCATGAGGTCATTCCTTAAGTTAGACCTGTAAGGGGACTGAGATATTCTTAATGCATGAGTCACTTAAAGCAGGTGCTGGAGACTCAGTCCATGTCGACATGACATAAGAATGTCAGGTCTGTCCTTCAAAAACGTCACAGGATTAAATTAATCCTATAATTTATGTGGCAAATGAGAAAAAAGATTCTTTCTCTTTGTATAAGTGACCCAAATACTCCGCAGGTTAGTGTGGTGTGAATTACAGATTTGTTTATGATTCAGAAATAGTTACTCAGCACCAGTAATTGTTAATTTACCTGTTAACAAGACATTAAATGTGCTGCTGTCTCTGACCTTTTTTCTGCATCAAATTTTAAGGAAAACAATTTGAAGATTGCTCTAAAATATAGTCGATAATGGCATTTACATATTTTAGACAGCGACTGACATATCAAGTCGTTTTAATCTTCTTAATTAAAAAAGCCATGTGGACAAAGTTGTCTCAGTTTTATCATTACTCTCAGTACAAACCTCAGTTCCAGTGAAGTTGGGATATTAAGTGAAACAAATGAAAATAGAATACTAGAAAAGCACTCAGAGAGCACAGACCTCCGCCAAGGTGATCTGGATCAGTCCCAAAATTTAATCAGTTCTTCCATATCCCATTTCCAACAATTCCTGAAATTTCATCCAAATCTGTTCAGAACTTTTCAAGTTATTTTGAACACAAACAGACAGACAGACAGATAAACGCCAGCAAAAACACAACCTCCTTGGCGGAGGTAACAAGGGTTTGCAAATCTGTCTTGACTTCGATTCAATTGAATACACGACAGAGACGAGATATGTAATGTTCGAACTGATAAATGTCGTTGTTTCAAAAAAAAACGCCAGTTTGAAACATTGCACAGGTGAACAGGTTTATTGGAAAGGTAATAAATAAGGTAATAAAGGTGAGTGTCATGATTGGGTATAAAAAGGAGAATTCCTGAAAGGCTCAGTCATTCAAAAGCAAGGATGGGGCGAAGTTCCCCGCTTTTTGAACACCTGCATGAGTTTAAGATCAATGTTTCTCAGCATACAGTTGCAAGGAATTTAGGGATTTAATCATCTACAGTCCATAATTTGGAGAAATCTCTGCATGTAAGCAGAAAGGCCAAAAACTCACATTGAATGCCTGTGACCTTGATCCTTCAGGTGACACTTCATTAAAAACCAACATCATTCTGTAAAGGATATTGTTACTTAAGACAGTTCATCTCTTCATCTTCAACTTCAACTTCACTTTATTGTCCCCAGAGGGATATTTGGTTTGCAGGCAGATAGAAACATGAAAAATAAAAACACAATCACACAAATCCAGGTAAGACACAAAGATGGATAATGCACAAATACTTTAGGGACAACCGTAGCAGAACCATCACTGCGATGTTTAAAGATTAAAATTTATCATTGTTAACAAGTGTCTACATGCAAAGCCAAAGCCAGATATCAACTTCTCTGCGCCTGAGCTCATCTGAGATGGACTGAGGCAAAGTGGAAAAGTCTGCTGTGGTCTGAGTCCTCATGGACGTGGTGTCCTCTGGGCTAAAGAGGAAAAGGACCATCCAGATTGTTATGAGCCTAAAGTTCAACAGCCAACATCTGTGATGGTATGGGGGTGTGTTAGTGCCCATGGCATGGGTAGCCTGCACATCTGTGAAGGCATTCGTGCATCAAGCAAGAATGGAAAAGAATTCCACCTACAAAGCTTCAACAAATAGTGTCCTCAGTTCACAAAAGCTTATAGAGTGTCGTTAAAAGGAAATGGGAGGTAAACATGCCCCTGTCCCAGCTTTTTTGGAACATGTTGCAAGCATCAAATTCAACATTAGTAAATATTTGCAAAATTTTGATAAAGTTTATCAATTTGAGGATTAAATATCTTGTCTTTGTAGTGTGTTCAATTGAATATAGGTTGAAAAGGATTTGCAAATCATAGTATTCTGTTCTATTTATGTTTAACACAACATCACAACTTCATTGGAACTGGAGTTTAATATTGAACCATCTCTTTTAATCCTATATCTGAGTGCCTTTATCCCATTTTGTAATAAACAACTTAAGGTTTTACTGGCAGGCCATGTGTCAAAAAGCATTTTTTCAGTATTTTTACCTCCGCCAAGGAGGTTATGTTTTTCCCAGCGTATGTTTGTTTGCTTGTTTGTTTGTTAGCAGGATTACACAAAACTACTAGACAGATTTTGCTGAAATTTTCAGGAGATGTTGGTAATGAACTTAAAATGCAGTTGGATTTTGGTGGTGATCCAGATAACTATCATCAGCAAATAATTGTTTTTGCTCAATAACTAACTAATAATGATATCAACGTGATTCTGAGTGCTAGGTGTGACAGAGGTTCTGGCCCTCTGTCAGAATGTAAGACATTAGAGCAACCTGATCATTTAGACAATAACTGATTAATTGGCCAATTATTCTAAACTGAAATGATCTTTGTCATACAAAATTCAGGCCAACAGGTTAAAAGAACAGGAAGCTGTTTACTACCCTGGGAACAGGTGAAGTATTTAGTCTCGATGGCGTCAGCACTGAGATTTTATGGCAGATACTTCAGTGTAGTTAGAATGGACGGTTAGAACAAAATTACTCATCAAATCAACCAACAATTAACATTTTACAAACAGACGCTTTCTATTTCTGGGTAACAGGCAGCAGCCATGAGTCAAAGCCTCAACAATGTAAGGGATGAAATGACAGCCGTTGTCATTTTTTAAATAGAAAGTTTTGGAAACTTACATGGATAAAAAACTTATTGAAGGGTCTGTACACTAAACTGTCTCTGTATATTAGCTGTTTGTTTTTGTAGGATTCTTCTGTGTACTGAGCAAACATGATGGTAGTGAAGTTCCACAATAAAAGAGAAACTTACATAAACCATTTGATTTATAGGTCAGCTTTTGTCAGTGTTTACTCAAGACAATGTCAATGTTTAAGTAAGGAGAGAAAAAAATGGAGTCTAAATATTTAAAGAGGTAATTTTATTTTAACTCAGGATCAGATTTCAGTTTCAATGACTGAATTAGGGCTGTCACTATTCCCCAAAAAACAAATTTAAACAGTTTTTGAACATACACGCTAATATTCAAAGATATTCAAGACCCCCCAGACACGACTGACGCGAGGCATTTCCATTAGATAATTTGACTGTTTTATTAGGTTACCACAACAGCAACAAAGCACTACAGAATCTGCAGTTTTCTACGATACGAAAAGCCTTTCTACATACAAAATGCCACCAAAACACAGAAAATATAGACTGTCCCACTTATTTCTTATATTATTCACTAGAAACACAAGCCTATCACCTTGCTCAATATCCAGTGCTATATACAACAAAAAAAGCTGACAACTGCTGAGTTAGGACATTGCTAACAACAGCTAAGCAGCTATGTGGTACTTACACCCCTAAGTTAAGGCGATAACTCAAAACGTAGAGTCTGAAACCCCTCTCTCAAATGTGGTGTACATCATTGGTGTTTAGTTTCGGTAAATCTCGCAGGGACCTTTAGGGACTTGCTATCCTAAAGTAAATGTAAACAGAGCTGGACATAAAAAAGAAACTAGGAAGTCAACCCACTGGAGCAACCGGAAGTATGTCAACAAACTTGGGCAGTCAATTATGGAATGAAGGGTCGAGTTATGCTCACAGCACCCTCTGCTGGATCAAATGGTTCACTGCTGCAGGTGCCTTGTTGTGCTGCTGCTCCCTGAGTTTTCAACTCAAACGGGTCCCTACAGTCATCATACAAATATTGAACCCCAATCTCAAATGAATATTTGAATATCGAGTGTAAAGTGACACACATAATTCACAACTAATGTTCAACAAACCTTTTAGTTTTCACATACTGAGTACCCCCTGTATTCTCCCACCTGTATTCTCACTCTTTCTGTGAAGCTCTGTTAGAGATCCTGTCACTTTAAACCCCCCTTCCCTACATGGGCCTAGTCTGTTTTGATTGGTTGACCAGTCTCCTCTGTGGTAGTTGGTCAGTTTAGCATAGTTTCCACCATGTTTTCAACAGCTCTGCATTCTTTATATTGTCTCAACTCTGCACTGAGCCAATTGGACTAAACTACTGTTTTAACATTAAGAGGTCTATTTTACTCTTGTTTATAATAAGTAAGTTTTATTACCTCCACCAAGGGAGGATTTGTTCTTGTCCCTGTTTGTTTGTTTTTCTGCTTGTCTGTTTGTTTGTTAGCAAGATTATGCAAAAACTAAAACGGATTTTTCTGAAATTTTCAGGAGACATTGGTAATGGCCCAACTTAAAATGATTAGATTTGGTGGTGATCCAGATAACCACCGTTAGCGGACGATCGATTTTGCTCAATAACTGTCTAACTAATAATGATATCAACATGATTCTGAGTGCTAGGTGTGGATTTTTACAGTCAAGGAATCATATTATGATGGTAACTTTATCATGGAACTATTGCTTATAGATGTAACAGCAATAATAATTTGTATGTGAGATACCTTGGTGAAGGTTTATGCTCTCTTAGCGCTTTCTGGTTTTAACATTTACCCTGAAGAAACAGGAGTAGCATAAGTTAAGACAAACACCATGCTTTATAGACTTAATGTAGAAGAAATAGCTGAGGTAGAGTGAAACACAAAAAAAGATGTTGCAGTGATGTTGTTCTTTATGTTAACACTTACAAAAACACCTCCTGTCCAACCAGATTACTTGATTTAAGCTAACAATTGTTTAAGTGGTAGCTAAACCTGGTCAGATCAGATTTAATGTAAACCGTATGTATGAGGAGAACTCTGGACCTGTATCCTTTTGTGTCAGAACAGGCATTTTAAGAAGTTTGCACATTCACTCAGACACTTTCATATCGACTACTTTCATGCTAATTTATGACCTAAAGTCATAAAGTGTCCACAGCACCACTGTTGGTAGAGCACACTTCACCCCTCGATGTGTGTTCCCCTCAGTGTGGGTCTTTCTCTGTGATACTTGGCGGACTTTGTGAATATTTGGCTTGTGATGAGAAGGTTACTTTCATGAAGAAAAATCTGTCTCAGAGGAGTTTGAGGGAGACCTGACATGGACCTCAGGTTGCACGACTGCCCACAAAAACTTTGGTTGCAGCAGAATATGAGTGTCCTCTCTTATGTCCACAAATATTTATGATAAACATGCTCTCTTTTATGTTGGAATTACTGCAGGGTTATCATAACAGCTCGGTTTAGAGAACATAATGTTCATTTAGGTAAAATATGTTGGTGTTTGATTAAGTAAAAATCGTTTCTTCATTGTTTTAGCTGAACAGGGAAACACAATGTACTTTCCATTTCTTTTTATTAAGATACAACAATTAGTTACCAAAGAAGCATAATTATAAACTTCAATAAGATTCTCTTAAAAAAACAGACAATGTTGAACCTGTTGAAAACCTAAGGGATGAAAGCATAAGGCTAATAGACACTAAAAATTAAGCACTCCTTTGTTTTTAAATATCAAACAATGAAGCCAAATTCTGAAAAATTGTCTATACTGTTCTAAAATATTGGCAACATTAGCATATAGCAAGGGTGCCAACTTTTTCAATACTATGAAATACCATGTATTTAAAAATGGTAAAATCTTAGAGAGGAGAGCTGCGAGATATCCAGAAATCAAAACATTAAATGTTTTAATTACGAAAAAGCCCTTGAGATGCTTTCTGAGCTTTATGTGCCACTTATGTCTCATCTGCGTGATATAAGACAAAAAGTCAGCGCCATCAGGACTTCTCCCTCAGTTTAGCAACTTACCTTTTGCCAGATTAATACAAAATATTATTTTTAGTTTTAACTCACAACAAACCAAACTCATGGCAGTATATTTTATTTGGAATATACAAAATATGGCTATTAAAAAACAAGGCTAATGCTGTAATACAGGTTTGTTGATCATAAACATGTTCAGTGTCTTCCTCCAGTCTTCTGCATCAACACACGGTGCATTCAGGTCTTTACTGATCATAGCAGTGCAGCAGGTTTTCTTCAGACGGTTGTCTCAGAGCCTCTGTTGTTCTTTTGTTAACTTCTTACAGGCTCAAAACCTCTAAGCAGAATTGATCTTAGAAGGAAAAAGTTGCACGGTGCTGGTAAGGTAAGGGAGGGTGATAGAGCTCTGTGATTTGATTTTGGGCCAGAAACTGCTTTACTGAGAGCGCAGTGTGAGCTGGTGTTTTGTCTTGATGAAGAATGAAACCATTTTTCCACAGCTGTGGTCTCTTTCTTTTTCTAGAACCTGTTTTTAAGAGTGTGGATTCACCTCTGACCCTTCAGAACCTCCTCCTCCAACATGATCCCCTTAATGTCAAACAAACATCAACATGGCCTTCAGTTTGGACTTGCTTTGTCGTGCTTTCTTCATCTTTGGTGACAATGGTGATTTAAATGCATTGACTGCCATTTTGTCCCAGGGTCGTATTGGAAGATCCAAGTTTCATTCGTTCCAAAATGTCAGAAGTTTTGGGACAATTTTGTCACACTTTTGTCATTCTCAAATTGTCAAGCCAAATTTGCTGAATTGTCTCTTTATCGATGGGGATCGTCCTGCTCTCATTCTTATACTTTTGTCAAATGTCATTGATCATTTTGACAATTTTTCAATTTGTTCAGTTTTCAAACTTCTTGAATGTGCATGGACGCCCAGGACATTCATCGTCTGCCTTCACCAAATCTTCTGTGCGATTTAAATACACATCACGTACCGTGTTCCCCTTGGTTAATGTATGAAAAGACTTGGCTGCTGTTTAGTTCAATTCACCAAATATTTCAAGTTAATGATCAACTTTTAAGCTGATCATTTTCAAATACCTTAGCGAAAACACTTCAGTCAGTAGCCGGCAGTGAACTAAAAATGTCACTAGTTTTAAACTTACAGCAGTTGTTGGTAGATTTACCCTTATTAGCGCAGTCTCATTACTTAGTAGCCAGACCTCGTATATCTAAATATATTATACAGTTAAAGTTTTCATAAGGATACCTAAACATCACATAGATGGTGGGAGCTGTTGCTTATTCCTGAGTGTCCACTTATAAATCAAATTGCTCACAGATCTTTTGACTTCATTGTTTATTTCAGACCAGAGATTATGCAGTTTTTGTGATAACATCCTCATCTGAAATAAATTAATGTACAATCAATACTCATTCAGCTTGATGCTTCTAGATCCACCACATTCAAAGACAATTATACTGTCCGACCTGAGCATCCTGCCTTCTTCAATGATCAAACTTTTCCCACAACTGAAATATAGACCAAAAGATATCTAATAAATACATGATCAAGGCAAGTTTCCAGTTTAAATGAATGATTTCTACATGGTTTAATGTCTTACTTTTAATTGATTCATATGTTCCCAACATTAATTGAAATTAATCTTTAAACGAAGTAAACAAAACAAAAATGGCTTTTAAACTGTAAAAACTTGATCTATTACCCCACACTATGTCAGAGTAACTTCAAACACGTACTTGGTTATTTACACATTAATTACATAATTACTAATCACACAATTTTAACTTTGAGGTGAACTTTCTCACGCATTATCAGGGTTAACAGGTTAAGAGAACAAAAGGGTGAGTTATGCTGTCTCCATGGTAACAGATTTTATGGCAGATACTGTAGTTACTGTCAGTGGAAAATAACTATGGTTACTCAACGGTGCAATGAAGCAACAGGTAGAGATCTCTGACAGCGTGACGGACTCAAACACAGGTGTGCCACCAACAGGAACCGCATGTTTACACACAAGGAACCCCGGCGCCTAGCAACCGGGATATCCTCGCGTGCCACACCAGGACTTTGATCAGTGTGTGACGTCAAGGCTGGTCGTTCCCCTCTAAGGCATGTGGGGTACCCCTACAATCATCCTCCAAGCCATGGTTGCGAAACTCAAACAGCTGATGAGTCACTTTGAGGCTGTAACTGGAGAAAAGGTGTTCTGCTCCACTGTAGGTGAAGCCGCGGTATGTGAGGGACTTCCTCCCACGCACACAAAAACCTGAGAAGGTTGTTACAGCAGAGGCTCGGTGTGTGGTCCGGCCTGGATTTACTGCAGGGTATTCCTCAAGAGCAGGGAAATTTCCATCCTCCTGTGTAGACTGAAGAACAATATTGGTTTAAAGAGCTTATAGCTGAGAGCTCAACCGTGCCGACCTTCAGACTACGCCGCTGCCATCTCTGAGTCCTCAGCCCACACATCCCTGACTGATAGTGAAGAGTACGTGACAGTGGGCCACACAGCCCTATCAGCACGGAGGTCTGACTGATTATGAGGCCCAACACTAAGAAGTCCTAACTAATCTATCCATAAGCAATTAATGCATGTAAGCAAAGATTCTGGGGCTTTTTAAGAGCATTCAAAGTAAAGAAATGTAGTTTTCTTGTGCAAGATTTTGCAGTTGAAGTGGAAAAACTGTCTGAAATGTGTTCATTTGTTGAATTTGTTGGACGAGTAGCTGAAACAGCTTAGTTCTGCAATTTTGTGCAAACATTTCCAACACATGTGGGTATAGCCTAAGTTATAATGTTGTTTTAATTACATTTTTAACTGGTATTTCCTCTAGGAATAGTTTCAGCTGAGCGAGAGTGAGCACTGTCTAAATGTCCCATTTGGCACATGAAGTTTATGCAAATTAATTAAAAATGAGTCAAATTTGGACAAAAAGAAAAAAAAAAAACCCTGAAAGCAATTCCCCTGACTGTTAAAAATGTATCAGTAAGATGACTATGTTGGGCAGGTGAGCAGTTTCATCCTTTTCTTTAAATATTACCCACTTATTTGTGCAAATGTATTTAATTAGTTTTAACAGTTATTGTGTGCTGAACATTTAAATAAATGTTTTGATAATTTAAAGTAAAACCTCTAGTTTTCACAAACTGAATACCCCTGATCCAGCTGTATTCTCAGTCTGTCTGAGAATCTGGAGCTCCTGATCCTTTAAAGTCCCTTCTGATTAGTTGACTGGTCTACTCAGTATAATATGGTCAGTCCACCGCTGCTCAGCACCATGTTTTCAACAGCTCTGTTTTCATTTTGCAGTCTGTTCTTTGCAGGGCTTGTCAGCACAAGCTAATGTGCCTAAACTGCAGATACAATGGTAGAGAGCACTGTCATACCAAGAAGTCAAGTAGTCATACCAAACATTCAATGCATGCAAATTATTATTATTATTATTATTATTATTATTATTATTATTATTATCATTAATATGATCAAATTATTTAAAATAGAAATGTTGACAAAAATGATTCTTGTGAGCTAAAAACTTCTAGCAATTCTCCTGACTGTAAAAACTGCAAGATGGAAATGTTTAGGCAGGTGGGGGAACCTGGGGCAATTTAGAGTCACCAATCAACCTAAAAAGCATGGTTTTGGTCCATGGGAGGAAGCTGGAGTGCTCTGACAGAACCCACACATGCACAGGGAGATCATGCAAACTCCACACAGAAAGGCAGTGACTGACCAACAACCCTCAACAATCTTTAAACATTTCCAACTGATGTGTACAATTAAAACACTGTGCAGAGGATTTTAAATTAATGTCTTAATAATTTAAAATGTTGTCCTGATGTTTGATGCCCTCCTAATATGGTTGCTTCCTGAGGGCCCTTGGAGCAGAGGGCCCCAGTGTCCCCTCCCCTAATGTTTAAACAGCTCATGTTCATCACAGCCGTCACACAGAGCTGGCTATCTGCAAGGTCATGTGTGTCAAAGTTCAACACCGTAAGCTTTGGCTTTGTTTCTATTTTTAAGTCTCATGAAGAGATCTCACGCAACAAGTGTTTTGTTTCGTCTTTGCCGTGGAAACTGACTCGTCAGTAGAGTCCAAAGTCTGACTGATCAGCAAGTACAGTGAAGCACGTACCACTATATTATCGAGGACTATCTCATAACACACACTCGCTCTGTTATTACAGAGCAGCAGATCCAAAACTGTGGCTCAGACCCCCTGAGAGGCCTCAAGATAAAGATAAGGGGTCAGGAAATGATTAAAGGGGCAGTTTCTGAGACCTATAAGATACTTTTGGTCTTAAAAAGAAACACATAGAAAGAATCTGAACACTAAAAGAATTGACATGGGGTGAATTTCAGAGGTTGTAAAACAGGTTTAAGCTGTCAAATCTTTTAAACATATAAAAAGCAAAGCTTTCACTTGGAGAAGAGGAGAAATGCAAAGAAAGAGAGAGAGTGAGAGAGAGAGAGAGAGAACAAAATGCTCCCAAAACAGTCTCAGAAAAAAGGGTCCAGGATATTCAGATTCAGACATCTGGAACGTGGCACAGACCAAGTGGAGGTCAGGGAGAAGAAAGGACAGTGGAGGGAGAGATTGGCACACAGCTGAGACCTTTATGTTCTCATGGCAAAACAAAAAAGACCAGAGTTTGACAGATGCTGTGGTTTTAAGAAGTTTACAATATAAACATCTTCAGTTTAGTATTTCTACAGACTGACAAATGCAGCATCAAAACCCTCCCACTTAAGAAAATGGAACAAGGGAGATGTGGCAACATATCTTTTCAAGAAAACAAGACTTGTCTATGAAAGCCTTTTTTTTTCACTTCCAGTAACTGTGTGATGATGTCTTATGATTGTGTTGGTAGTAGTTCTGAGTGGCAAGCCCAGTACAGATTAAAGAAATTAAGAGGTCTTAAAAAAACATGCAGAACTGACCAGTCACCTCAGAGTAGACCAATCAACCAGTCTGGGCCCTGGAGGGAAAGAAAGCCTTAAAGTGATGGGAGCTCCAACAGAGCATCTCAGATCGACTGAGTTTTGGCATATCCACAAACATTTTCACTGTTAAGACGTTTCAGCATTTTGGGAGCCTGAAAACGTACATTTTCCTTGTGGAGTTTAAAGTGTAGTTATTTACTTTCCTTCCTTTCCATTTTCCCACCACTCCCTTAATCCATGAGCTAACTCTAACAACAACAGAAACAATGGCCGAATACAGTGTTGTGTTTGTGCTGCAGAAGCTACTGAGCTTGTTTTGGCTTTAACAGCAAAATCTTATACTTCTCTAAGACCACTGTGAGCAACAAGAAGACACGGAGAACAGCAATCGCCACACATTGTTGTGTTTGTTTACATCGTTAATATTTAATGTGCATGCTCAATGTCTTCTTATAGGGCTTTATTGTATGTCTGAGGCAGCGTGACAGCCCCACTTACTGGCCTGGCATATAAATTACAGTGATTTCATGTGGATGGACACATTTCTCAAAATGATACCGAATTTATAGGGAACGTTTTTAAATGAAAATGTTTTGGTCTCTGTGTGGACAGGGTATGAGAATACAGCCGGATCAGGGATGCTCAGAATGTGAAATTTCTTCGGTTTTTGAACATTAGTGATTGTGCACATACTCTGACAGTCATCAAGACTGAACATATGAACCTAAGTTGAGACAAATGGGCTCTTCAATGCCTCTAAAAAGTAGAAATAAGACTTCAATACTTTTTATGGTCTTAAATTTTAGGCTATAGTGCAAATATGATTAGTCTGATGGAAGCACTTATGGTATCAGTCAGGGATAAGACACCAAACTGACTCTAAAGGGTGGAGCTTAAAGTGCTACAAATCATCAATTATCATGTGACAGCAGCCAAACATATACCCCACCATGCTCAAGTTAGCCGTGGATTTAGAGTTTTTTTTTTTTACATGAAACAATGCTCCATGAAGAACTGGAGTGCTGGAACTTCTCCATTGTTTCCCCTTGTTGAACATATGGAGCTTGATCCAGAGCTGCAGCTGTTATAACTCAATTTAAACCACTAAAACCTCAGCTTAGATGTGCGTTTGAACCAATCTCTCCCTTGTTAAAGTCCAAAATTATCCGATAAATATTCCAATAATCCTGGAATCGTGATATTTTTTGGCTATGATAATCATATGAGGAAAATCCAATCACTTGACAGCCCTGATTTCAGCTCACATTTCAGGCTGATGCTGAGTATATTCTTGGAAAACTTCGCTGGTTCCTCTAATTGAATCTCTAACAAAGAAAAAAGGCCCTCACTTCTCCGTGTCAGTTTGTTTTGTCAGTTACTTAATGCGTCCTCTTCATTTAACACTTACCCAAACTGAAAGTCAAAGCCCCTGGTGCTTCTATAGCTCTCTATATTTACACATCTGTGTTTCCTCGATGCTGCCGAGCCGCAGTGCCACGACATGCCCCACGCTGCTGAGGGATTATGTGAAAATGACAGATCTGAAATGACGGCTCTCCACATCCTGAGGCACAGATCTGCAGGGGTAGTTTGAATGATGTTTTCCTTTGACAACGGCCTGTGATTGCACTGGTCTTAGAGAGTAAACAACCCCCCGCTAAACACACAGAGACGTGTCCGGCTCCTGCGAGGAGGAGGAAGTCGTCTTGTGAAAAATAGATGTCCCCTTTATATTACACACACATTGAAAGAGGAAAAGCTAGAGTGTGTTGAAAGTTTTATTACAAAGATTGTGTTTCCTCTCCTCGCTGAGCTAATAGAAGATGCTTGAGGCAGCATGCTAGTTGAGGAGTCTTTTGTCACAGCACAATGGAGGTTGAAATCCTCCTCTGTCCTCTTTGAGACACCACGGGACACCTGGCTGTTAGGTGTGGGTTCAAAGGAGACGGGGTACTTTCTGTTTTTGTTTTGCTTTTTGTTGGGATGTCCCATTCAGGTTGTTTGCTGCAGACACTGATCACACTCTCTGTTTCATTGTAGATGCTGGTTTTGTGGTTATTCAGTCTACATAGTCCCCACCTTCACCCCCCACAGCGCTGCATCCTGATTGAAGCCCCACTAGAGTCATCCCCATTCAGTCAATAACATGCTTTTACTAACTTTGCTCAACAGAGCCATACAAAAAATTGACAAGATGCTATGTAACAAGTACTCTCCTCTAAGGAGAACTATGTTATGCAATGTGATGATTCATTTACTACATGTGTTTACAAACTCCAATTCAAGTGCAATTGGGACATTGTGTAAAGTTATTAAAAATAGAATACAATGATTTGCAAATCCTTTTCAATATACATATAATTGAATACACCACAAAGACAAGTTATTTACTGTTCAAACTGGCTTTTGTGCATATATTCATTCATTTTGAATTTGATGCCTGCTAAACGCTCCAAACAGACCGGGATAGGAGCATGTTTACCTCCTTTTCCTCAACGTCCATGATTTACAAAAACAATATGAAATATCGACATGTTAGACCACAGCACACTTTTCCACTTTGAAATGTCACTGAGTCCATCACAGTGGCATTTCTGGGTGTTGTTGATGTATGGCTTACACTTTGTCTAACCAAATAGTTGATGTTACTCCGCTTTGTCTAATTATTCCTCCAGTAAATAACTACACTTTAAACTACATGTTTTTTTGCCTGGTTTGGTTTGCCAGCCAGCTTTTATCACATTAACTTTAACAAGGATTTTAACTCTTGATTAATGCATTTTTATATAAAGGGATTCAAACCATGGGATCTATTTGTATGTTTTGTCGTAACTGTGTAACCAACCCCAGAAAAAGTAGCTGCGGCCAAATACTAAAGCTAATGGAGATCCATAAACAATAGTGAACAACAATAAACCAATCTTTGAAGGACTACACAATGACTGCTCTAAGTGAAGGCAGATGCCTGACCCACAGCAGCAGCAAATGACAGAGGTTTATTTTTAATATTCCAAAATGGTCAGCCAAAGGTGCTCAGTTTGTGAGGCAAAACAAACTGAATGTGCTATTAATTATGTTATTTGAATAAAAATCATTGAATAATTAAGTGTTCCAATAGCCCTATCTTGCACTATTCTTTGAAACATTTCAGGATCCACATCCTCATTTGGATCATCACTAAAAACTTATCAGTTCTCCTTGTCATATTGCCAACATTCCCTGAAAATGTCATTAAAATCTATTAAGAACTTACTGGGAAACAATAGCAACAATATAGAAATTCACCTGTCTCACAATGTTAACAAATCCTTTAAAAAAATCTTGGATCACCACCAAAACCTAATCACTGCTTCCTTGTGTCAAGACCAGCATTCCCAGAAAATTTCATACAAATTTGTTCATAACTTTTAGGGTTATCCTTTTCTTCAACAAGCAAACAAATAAAGAAATGCTGGCAAAAACAACCTCCATTGGCGGGGGTAATTATTGGGGTGTCTCCAATGAAAACAAGTGAACAGCAAACTTAAAGACACCTTGCACACTGGATGAAGACATTTCCAGACTCTCTTCAGCACCGCAAAAGTTAAATCTCTGCTCCCCGTCCTTCAAATGGCTTTTCTAACCAGCTACAAATCCATAAAACCTACATCTGGATATTATCTGGACAGTTACAGCTGTAATAAACATTGACGCGCACATGAAAAACTCCCTAATTCACTTTGATTGTCCACCAGAGTGCCTTTTGGTTTCGCTCTCCGCTACTGAAAATATTTGTGTTTTCCCCTCTGCAGCTCCTCTGGACATTTGATAGGCCCTCTGGACGGAGGCCGACATACTTTCTGCTGTCTTAATGCCGGCCCGTAGCACCAAATGATATTTTAGCACAAGTGCATGGCAACAGCAAAACAAAGAGGCACAAGAGGAATTCTTTGGCCGACCACTTTTTGAATTACTGATCATGTAAAAACCCGCTGTGGCTCCCAGATTGCAAACATCAGTCCTTGGAGCCTGCATGCAAACCAGCCCTCTAAATAGGCCTGTCTATTTCTGTTGGGCTGCGGGGGGAAACATGTGTTTGACATCAGTGTCACTCTCCAGACGTTCTGCAGCGGGGCTTCATTGTCCCCTCACAGCGACTCCACTTCTATTCACGTGTGACAATGGCTGATTTCAAAGAGTGACAGTAATTACAGCCCCATCAATGAGCTCACGTTTTGAGGAAAGCCTTGCTCAGTGAGGTTAAATGGTTTTTGGATCCTTCATTGTGTCTCAGTTAGTTTATGCTGAGTCTTTCAAAAAAGGGCTTTAGATAGACAGCAGTAAAATAAACACAAGTTAAAAGTACAGTTTGTCCTGCGCCACAACAAACTTTCCAAGACTATCAAACATGTAAAACACACTGAACATCAAAGAGGACAGTCAGAAGCCACTCTAAATCACTGAGATATACAGAAACACGATCTGCACTGACAGACAGACCGGAGAAAGTGACGCTGCAGTTTAGGAGTTTGTAATGAAAACAGTCAGCAGGTTAACTGCTCAAGCTGTTGTAAAAAGGTGCGAATATTAAACCAAACTTTTATGTTAAGACACATAAGGGTTTAACACATAAGTAGAGAGACTGATAACTTTCTTAGCGACAAATATGACACCCATTCAAATCAGCTTTACAGCTGCCACAGTCATGTCACAGCTAACATGATCTGCAAAAGAGTCAACACCGGCTGTTGGAAAATTAAGCCAAAGCAGAAGTATAAAGCACTTCAGTACCTTGAATGTCCACTTGAGGCTTGCTCCAGAAGCCTAGGAAGCCCCATTAACACCCATATTAAAAAAGCAAACAGGGCTACAGGGCAAGGAGGGCTACTTGTTTGATTGAATATTTCTGAGGAATATAAATCTGTATATTGAATGTACCTTAAACACTTAATATTATGCATTTAATTGTCTACTTATGGCACTGTGTGTTTACTTTTTACTTTTAATCATTCTTCACGATGACTATAACTGATGATTAATAAATAATATGAGAACTATATACTTGCAAGCATCTTTTATAATTCAGTTAAACCTAGCTGATGTACAACAGTCACACTTTTGTGGTAATTATTTTGTACAGGTGACCTTGTAAAGGGCTTGAACTAGCCCCAGTGGTGAAAGAGGTGTGGCGTCAGTGTATCAAAGTAAACTTTGACCCCTAACCGCCCCTGATGTAAGTTTGAGTAATTAAAAAAATTAGACATTTTGAAATAAAAAACTGACTATTTATTTCAACTATAGTGGTAACTTGCTGGTTTTGGAGCCCTTGTGGGCACCTCAGAGCCATCATGTTGGCAACTGCTGCACTAGATTATTTGTTTTCTTATTATCCATTGGATATATTACACATCCATCTGGGCAACATACTGTATAAAGTCACTGGGAAGGGCAGAAGCTTTCAAGAAAAACTGGAGGACAACTGAACAAATGTCTCAACTGACACAATAGTTTCGCACCAGTCAGTCTGCATTTTTTTCCGACTTTCAACACAAGTGAGCCACGTTGTCTACCACCTCTTTGTCCTTCAAAGAATGCTACTTGTATTCTGACTGGGAACAATCATTTCAGTGTGAAGATTTTTAGGCCAAATCTGCCTGTTGATAGACGTAAGATCTGGGTAATGCTGCAGCTGCTTTGCAGGGTTAACTTTTTAATGGTTTGAAGGCCAAAAGTTCATAATCTGTAGCTATTTTCAAGAAGGGCTAAGACCCACCATAGCTCCACCTTTTTTGTCTTTTACTAGCCCGACAGAAAGTTTAAGACAGTTGATTAGTACCAGAAGATATGTTCAGTAACTACATGAATGACTTCACTCGCACTCTGTCCAACTCTCTTTTAAAAATGCCACATATATCATCCGTGTGTCATGGCTGACTGTGCAAAGTCTGAAACAAACTCTGAAAAAAAGCATTGTTGCGATATTGCATACACAACATTGTATTAACAAGCAAAAGGTAAACATTAGGTTCTATGACTTTGACCTTTGACCTCTGACCTTTAAAATTAGTCACTTAGACTACAACCACATCAAAAAGCAATTTCTTTTATTTGGAGGCCAGCCCCCAGTGGACACTGAAGGAACTGCAGCTTTTAAAGCATTAAAGTTGGAAAATGAGAGAGAGGGGAAATAGATGCAGGAAACGAGCCAAAGATTGGATTTGAACAAAGGTTGACAGCTTCAAGGACAACTGCACAGGGGGCACCACAACCACTAAGCTCCAGTCATCAAGTGAACATTAAAGGTTAACACTTGACCTCCAAGTTTTATCTGCTACAAAGCAATACTTTCCTTACCAAACATGAAGTACATTAAATTAGAACTAGAAGTGAGGTTTTTAATATTTCTGTCACTGTTTTAAGATGCTCGTGGCAGCTTTTAAAATAATCAACATGACATCTATCATTTATTACAATAAATGTATAAATACTTGGCTGTTTAAGCAATCAAAAACATATTTCGTCAAATTTACTTTGAACAGGAATTCATTGCACAACTAGAGGTTACAGCCGTGTTAGCTCACACTAAACTTTCTCTTATGAAATATTTTGAAACAAGAACAGCATTGAAATTCAGTCAGTGCCATTAAACACTGAGAGATAGATTTCCCAACATAAAAGGAAAATACAAAGGAGACATAAAAAGGCAAATCAAAACAGTGAAGATCTGGAGGATTTTGAGTTAAATCTATCCCACCGGGACTTTAAGGGAAAGAGAAGGCAGTCATAATTCGCCTTATCTAATTTAACCAGAACTTGGTGCTCAAAGTTCATTAAAACTTCCCTCACTTGTAGCTGCAGACTTTTTAAATAGGAGATTCTACTTAATTAAACTTTTAGACTTTCATAAGAAATACTTTCTGCAGCCTGTCATACCTGCAGCCATTTTGTACTATGACAACTCTGAACCTTTGCTTTATTTAGGCCTTAATTTTTAATTTTCCTGTAATTTTTCAACTAAAATGCAATAATGAAAAACTTCTTCTTCGGATTACCAAAGCTGGAAGGCAGGATGGATCAAGTTTAATACAAACAGTTCGGGATGTACTGGTAATGTTAGGTAACATTAGTGCCTGTTTTTGCTTTGGGAGTGCTCTTTTTTCAATTTAGAACAAATCACATCATTTTCAGTGCTCAACCCTCTGAGTGGAAAATATGCCCAAAGCAAAATATTAGATTTCTTTCTACCTGAGCCCAGCCTGACCCGGAACCCTCCCCCTTTACTCGGGCTGGGTCAGGCCGCGTCTGATTTTTTTTGAGGGGCTGAAAGGGAATTAACCTGTCACACCATGGACTGTTCAATATATTTCACTGGTCCATCAGGGGATGAGCCCATAGAAAGTGTTGGGGATGGCAGAACCCTTCAGGAGCATATCAGGCAGGTGATTGGACGATCGTTCCATCTATCACATTCATTACAAGCCAATCAGACAATGTAGTAGGCCGGTGCTACTGCATCACAGAATGTGAGCCACTTTATAAAACAAAGTCTCATCAAAACATGTCAAAAGTTTTTGAACGGATTGGCTTCCAATTTTACAGGATAATATGAGGTCCATGACTCTATCGTCAAGGTAAATTTCAGTTGAATCAGATCCAGGCTGACGTCACCAAAAAACATTGAACTTTATAATGGGGAATCTCATTGATGACATTCAATAATTCATATATAATCAAAATATCAAGTGACGTTCCCAAAACTTGGTGTGTTTATACAGAACAACAACATCCACGTATGTGCTGAGTTTGGTCCGGATCCTGGCACTATTCTGGATCTGGTGATCAAGATTGTGTCTTTTACAGGGGTTGTGGAAAAGCCACTGCTGGAACTGAGCTGCTCGGCGGAGGTCTGCGCTCTCTGAGTGCTTTTCTAGTTTTACTCTGAAGCTCAATGCTGTGTGAGAACAGGTCTGTGCTGTAAACTTTCTGGATGAACTCCTCAATAAAAACTCTCTTGCTGTAAACTCAGGTGATGCATGCGACCACTGTCCTCATCCTGTTACCGTTTCCCGGTCTGAAGGGATCTCTGTGTATTTACCCAATCAGCTCACAGGGAACAGACGGGGAATGAGGGAGAGAGGTCTGTGTGACACCAGCTCTCTCCCTCTATAATTTCCGTCCTCATTTTTCCACCAAGACCACTCAATCCTGCAGCCATATGTGGGTTAGCTGCCATAACCATTCACAGCTGAGTAAAAATAAACCTTTGGGACTCATCCTCGGGACAGGGGTTTGAGTCTGACTCCTGTTTGACTTTGTGCTGGTTACGATAACCTACTGCGATTCATCCTATCTGCACACGATTCCCCCTCATATAATTTGCGTTTGGTCAGGGGATACAATATCCTTCAGTTTAAAGTCAAGGCTGAGGCAAAAATAGAAACCCAACCACATGAAGAAGTTTTGAGCAGAAATAGCTTGTTTGATGGGTATGTATTTCAGCGGGGCAATGATGGGGTCGCATTTAAAGCTCCCCCTTATTTATGATTAGGGGTTGGGTGGCTGCACACGTGGTTAGCCTGCTGCGTGCTCGTGCATGAGACAAAGACCATTAGGAGTTCAAACATCCTGCAGCATTTAAACTTAAAAAATAAGGTCTGTGACTGTAAATTACACCAATCTGCGATCCCAAAATAAACACACGTGTTAAGGACGCCACTTACTGTTAATCTTCAACATGATTGATGAGATTAACGGATGCTCTTTCGTCAGACTTTTAGCAAACGCAGCATGTCTTCATATCTCGGTCTGATGGAGTAACTCCTGTACATTAGGAGGTGTGGCCCCTGCAGACGGCCTCCCACGCTGATTTATGTGTAAATGATGTATTAGACAGGCAGACAGGGAGACACAACCTTCGCCCACCTCACAGCAATTACACAGATTATTGTCTGTAATTATGCAGCCTGGCTGATGGCCTAGTATTGTAACACCGAGGATTTCTCAATGGATAATCACTTAATGTATACATGTTATTAACAGCTCAGACATCCTTAGATGTAAAGGCACAACAGTATATTGATATAAGCTCTTTAAATGTACCCCAAAGAGTTTTCAGACGAGTATGAAACACTTATTTAATATTACTGCATCCATATGACAACCAAAGGCAAACCAGACCATCGGCCTGAAGACTTACTCTCGGTTTTACTATGCCATTCAAAATGAATTTCAACTCAATCATTGGAATAAGAATCAGAATCAGCTTTATGGGCCAAGTTTTTGTGCTCATATATGTGGAATTTGACTGTATTTACATTGCTCTTGAAGTACAAAATAGAAATTAAACACAAAATGAAAATGTAAAGGCTTAAATAAAGCAGAGCACTGAGGAAAAACAAGCTGCTTTACATGGTGATTTGTGTTGAAACAGAAGAGATGAATTGATTTAAATTAAGTTAGGGGCCGTCCACACAGAGACGAATTCAGGCATATCTGTTTTTAGTAAGTTTTTAGTCATTTTGGTGTTTCTTTCACACAAATATGGTGTTTTGGGTGCCCAAAAATGCACATTATTGAAAACAAGTCCCAGAGTGGATAAATCTGAAAACGCCGTGCTTGCATTTCCACGTGTACAACAAATACAGATATTTTCAGAAACGAAGGCCTCACAGCTCCACCTCTTCCTTAAACCGTATGCACAAACCTACGAATAACAGCATAGCCTATGTTTGTTGTGTTTGTTTACATATATATGCACATGTTCCAACCAAAAGGCTCAAACGAAAGTTTATCTTCAAAGAAGGTGTTTGGCATAGATATATCTGTATCTAACGCACTAGTTTCAGAAAGCAAATATATATTTATATATAACATATATATTCACAGATTCTGTTTATGTTTGGATGTTCATCTTCTTGTTTTACATAAGGCAGCCACTGTTGTTATAAAGGAGACTTCATTATGGCACAGGAAGCATCTCTAATCTCACCTGGAAGAAATCATGTCAGCACTTACAATAGGAGGAACAACTTTATATGAAAACAGGATGAAATGCTTGGACAAAAAACCTGATAAGGGGATTCGACCTGTGTGGCAAACATAATTTCAAATCAATACAATCAATAAAATACAGATTCCACTTTTCAATCAACCTTTCCTGATCATGTTCTTGGTGGTAAAGACAGGAAATATTTCGGAGTGACCTGAGTTATCATCAGCTAAAAGATGGTTTAGTTGACCTTTTGACCCCAGGTTCACGGACTCTTTGACTCTCAGTACCCTCTCAGTTTTAAGGGAGGTTCGAGCCATCATCTGTCAGCTGCATACCAAAGCTGAGGTTGTAGTGCTGTGATCTCTATCTCCAAATCTTCGCTAAGGGCCAATTTACTCTCATGCCCACAGGAGATCACTGGGCGCTGAAGCGATAAATTACACATCTGAATCAAAGACTGCAGCTCCAAGTGTGTGAACAGGAAAAAATCTGCACTTTTCCCTGCAGCACTTAAGCCGTGTGGAAAGTTTTCACCACTGTTCCTGTTGGATGTGTCACCGTTAGAGAAGGATGTACTTCCTCGAAACTTTATGCCCAACTTTTTGTTTAATAAATACACCAGGGATCTTCCTTTACAAACAAGAACTGGTGTCTGATCATGAGAGACAGGACATTATCTTAAAACATAAAAATAACCTGGATGCTAATACTTGACTTAACAGGACAGGTAACTGAGTCACACTCTTGGACAGCACTCTGGTGCCTACTGTAAACTTCTAAGGAAATCCTGTATGTGAGAGCTGCTTCTTTAAATAGATACATGACTGGTTTAGTTATGAGGAAAATCAAATCAGTGTTGAAATTAAAGGACCAGGTCTGTGGTTTTTACAGAAGCTTTGAGTGGACATGCTGGAGAATGACTCATTTTCAGTTGTTTCCTTAAACTCTTAGCATATTCATCCTGGAGCCTCTGAGCTGCACAAAACCATAGAAGTCTAAATTGTTACCTCCGCCAAGGAGATTATGTTTTTGCTGGCGTATGTTTGTTTCTCTGTTTGTTTTGTTTGTTTGTTAGCAAGATTACTCAAAAACTACAGAACGAATTTTGCAGGAAGTTTCAGGAGATTTTGGCTATGGCCCAACTTAAAAATGATTAGACTTGGGTGGTGATATGTCTATTTGTCTGGATACAAAAATCCTGAAATTTCAAAATATCCCATAAGTCAATATTGGGCGGAATTTTAAAAAGTCATATCTCTCTCATTTTTTAACAGATTCACTACCAGTTGTAATAGATAATAGGGGGTCCATGTCCCTATCATCAAGGTCAATTTCAGGTGGATTAGATCCAGACTGACATCACAAAAAAACAAACTTTATAATAGGAAATCCCACTGACAACATTCAAAAATTCATACATAATCAAATATTAAGTGATCTGGTGATCCAGAATTGTATCTTTTACAGGGGTTGTGGAAAAGCCACTGCCAGAACTGAGCTGCTTGGCAGAGGTCTGTGCTCTCTCAGTGCTTTTCTAGTTGGTCTTGTTAACCTGGGCATTAGCAGAATAACATGACATGGCCTACTCTAACTTTCCCCAGTGACCACTCTATTATATTACTTTGTCACCAAAAGATAATTATTGCAAGAGGAATAAATTAGAATTCTTATCTGAAGTTAACATGAAAGATGACGAGTCTGTCATGGTAATAAAACCAGCTTGAGATAACATTAAAAATGAGTCATATTCTTACAAAACCAACCTGAATTACTCATTAAACTGGAAGAGAGTTCAAACCTCCGCCAAGGCATTAATTAGCCGAGTTTTAAGTGAACAAGTCCAAAACTGCCCTATCTTGCAACATTAATGAATCGTTTCCTGGATCCAGATTTGGATCACCACCAAAGTCTTATCCCTTCTTTCTCATGTCGTGACCATCTTCCCTGGAAATGAAGATCAACTCTCTAAACAAACCTGCATAAAGCTCTGATTAAAGCTTAAGTTGGGTGTCATTTGGATTTTTCTGATGCTCGTACTATTTAAATACTTTATTTATTTATTTATTTTATTTTATTGTTTACTTTTAGGGGAGCAATAAAATGTAATTTCACCGGAGTTAGCTGATCTGAATAATTTGATTCTTGGCAGTTAAGCAATTTATACATAACACTTATGGACAATAACTTAAAGCTTCCTGAACTGATACTCTTATATCTAGAAAGCACTCAGAAAGTGCAAACCTCCACCAAGGTAGCACCTTCATTGCTGTTACATCTAAGCAATACTTCCATGATAAAGTTACCATCATAATATGATTCATGACTCTGAAAACCCACACCTAGCACTCAGAATCATGTTGATGTCATCATTAGTTAGACAGTTATTGAGCAAAAACAATCATCTGCTAATAGTGGTTATCTGGATTACCGTCAAAATCAAAACATGTTTAAGTTGGGCCATTACCAACATCTCCTGAAAATTTCAGCAAAATCCGTTGTTTGTTTGCAAACAAACAAACAAAAAACACACAAACTAACAGGGAAAAAGTGCACTTTTAATGTTTATTTCTCCAACACATATCATAACTCTTTTGTTGCCTGAATTGTCTGCTTCTTCAGCCGGCATATTTAGTAGAGAAAGCAGAGAGGATTCAGCATCTTGGGCTCTGATATTAATACAAAACGCCCAAAAATGAAGCACTAAAATCTGTGTCATGATTCAGCTTAGTACAGAACAGTTATATTTATAATGGCAGGTATTTGAGGGAGTCAGATCCATGAATGTCAGGTGAAATTCAAAGCATCCCCATAAATAACAGCAGGATTTACACAACCACTTAATTTAGGTGACGGATCCGGATCTGCCTGCGGGACACCTTTCATTACCTAAACACTGGGTAAAAAATGTTGAGGACCTGAGTGAATTCTTCTTCCTTTCTCCTGCCTGTCACATAATAACATCCCCCCTTCCTCTCCTGTCCTCCATTTACACAGCTGACAGGACAGGTGAAGCGAGGTGAGGAGCAGAGCGGCGTCCCTCAGGGCTCCGTCTCCTCTCCTTTGATCCTCAACAACAGATATGATCACTGATGTCCCCCCCCCCCCACACACACAAATCCCCACAAAGATCTTAAGAGTCATCTCTCTCAATTCAAGCCCTGCTAATCCCACTGATCTTTATCCCCCACTTCAAAACAAAGTACCTAAAAAACTTGTTTGTCTCTCAGGGACCCCGTTTATACCCTGCATCAACAGCCATTTGGGCAGACCGGGTTGTCTGCACTTTGTACCTGCATCCACGCACTGCATTAACATAACATCCTCAGTGAAAACCTCATAGTGTATCTCACTTGCCTGCCTCTCATGAAAATAACTTGCCCATACAATATTCCCATTTTTTGAAATGGGGTTGCTAGAGGCTCATGGCATTGGTAACGCATTGGAAAAGCACTCAGAGAGCACAGACCTCCTCCAAGCAGCTCAGTTCTGGCAGTGGATTTTCCTATAAAAGATTTGACAGGAATCATGAATGATGTCAATGGGATTTCTCATTATAAAGTTAAATGTTTTTGTGACGTCAATCTGGATCAGATCCAGATGAAATTTACCTTCATGATAGACACAAAGACTCCATATACTCCTGTGAAATGGAAGCCAATTAGTTCAAAAAAATGTCAGAGATGTGATTTTTTTTCAGCCCACTGTTAACTTGCTAACTTTTTTTTTTCATCCAGACGAATATACGTATCACCACCAATATCTAATCATTTTTATTTAAGTTGGGCAGTTACCAACATCTCCTGAAACTTTCACCAAAATCCATCCAGTAGTTTTTGCATAATCTTGCTAACAAACAAACAAACAAACAGACAAACAAACAAACAAACAAACGGATAAATATACGCTGGCAAAAACAACACCTCCTTGGGGAAGGTAAATATGAGTGCCAATAAAGGAACTTGTAGGCTTTGTTCCCGGGGGAAGATATCTGGGGGCGGACAGCGGCTGGCACATAGCAGTACATGGTGCCACTGAGAGCCTTTTTTTTTTTTTTTTTTTTTTTGTTTAAATTGATTTTAAAGAGGGAACAGCGCATATTAATGAACATTTTTACAAATGTAAATATGCCAGATTATAGCCTTGGGCTTATTTCCATCTGCAGACCCCCTGGTAGGTTGATGGTAGCATACACATACAAGACACTATACAGACTAGATACAATGGGACAAGCACAAGGACAGTAGACAAGTAAAAAAAGAAACTAAAACATATATATTGAACATCCTCCCATCACACAGAGTCCATCAAACATTTAGCAGATGCAACTTCTATTGCACCAACCCCTATTGCACTGAATATTATTGCACTGATTTAAATTACACAGACCCAGTTTATATTGCACAAATCCCTATCCCTAGCCTTGTAGTTAACCCACTAATATGTTAAAACTACTCAAAAGCAGCTTTGGCTTGATGCTACAGTAAGATTCTTTACAGCATTTGACTTTTTCTCGACAAAGTCCCTGTGTTCAGAACTATTTTGTGATGCAAAATATTATTATTATTATTATCATTAGATCGGGTCAGAGTGCTGCAACCAGGTCCAGGAGAAATAGTGTGACTAATCAGTTGGCCTCTGATTTTGTGGGCATGGGCTCACAGTTCATACATCTGCACCACCAGGTAACTTGTGGTCTGTCCTGCTCTTCAGTTTCTCCATCCCTATCGTTGTGAATTAGAGCTTGGCAAGATCTGCCTGATCACAGACATTGAATCAGGCAGATCCAGCTGCGCTGCAAGGTTAAACTTGCTTAAGAAAGTCAGTAATGCCTTGACAGAGGGTTGTGCTCTATGGGCACTTCTAGTTACTAAATGTTACGTTAGCTTGCTTATGTTGTGATATTCGGCTAAATTCAAGCCACAGTTTGTACTTTATGGTTTGGTCCTTGTTTGGTTAAGTGTCACAGCCTCTGTTTTCTTGTTTCCTCCGTGTTTCCTCCCCATCTGTGTCCCTGAAGGGCTTGGCCTTGGTAATCAAGACACCTGGCTGAATCATCCACCTGCATCTCATCAGCAGCTCTACAAGAGCCTCGGCTTCTCCTCCACACACTGCCAGATTATTCCGTCAGTTCGTTGATTTTCAAGTCTTTTGTACCAGCGTCTTCAGTCACTGCAGAAGTCCAACTCTGCCAAAACTCACCAAGACCACAGACCCTGCCTGTAGCAGCCTCTGTACATCCTTCACCAACCTGTTGTCTTGTCTGCACTTGGGTCCAGTTATTTCACAAACCACAACATTCAGATCGCTTTCACACCCACCAGGAATCAAACTCTGGTTAGACCTTCTGTTTTCCGGCAATCCAGAGTTTGGGTCTCTGGTCCGCTCCAGACTTTGCGTGAGCCTTAGCACCACCTGAAATCAATTGGACTTCCCAAAAATAAGTTTGTTTGGTCTTAGCGAAACATGTCAGGTCTACACGAGACCTTAGACTCTGTTCACTTTCTGCTTTATCAAAGATACAACAGAAGCTGAAAATAAATCTAAAAAAAAAAAAGATTTTGGCATTTCAGTGAAGATTAACCCTTTATTGTGGAGAAGAAGGGTTCACAGTTGAAAAACATTTGTGTTATCGGTTGTACATGTTTGCACAGTGTAAACATAACTTGTTTCTCCATTTGATTTTTGTTTTTTAATGAACAGAGAGTGTAAACGTAACTTTTATAAGCACTTCCTGCTGTCATCTTGCTCGTAGCTTCCCGGTCTTCCTGCTCCGAAGGTCTCCGATTGGGCCATCCCGCTTTCATCATGATCACACTCGCTGTTGATCGGAGTTTGGCAAGATAGATCTGACTGATTACAGACTCTGAATCAGGCTGAACAATCTGCACGGCAAGGTTAACCATTTATAACCATTCATTTATCTTCCATACTGATCGAGCCATCCCAGCTGACAATAGACGAGAGACACTGATTGTCAGTTTCTTCTGTTCATCATCATCCCACACTCTCTCTCCCAACATGTCCCGTCTCTTTTTAACTGTCTCATACAAAAGCGGCTTAAAGGGACCAAAAATAAACTTAAAAAAGAAATAGAACAAACAAACTTGCTAAGATTGAAGATGTTGCCGTTTATATGTCTAGTAGAGGATGTGAAACAACGTATGGCAGTATGAGCTAACAATGGCACACACAGTTTTCCCCCAGAGGGAACACACGCTACATGACTTTCCCACAGCAGCTTCTAACAATACAACTCAAAGACTTTAACACATCTCTCTCATGGGAGCAGAGCAAATGAAAGTCCCCTGAGATTTAAATCATCCTTAAAAATATATCTCCTGGAGGACTTCTCCAAACCAACCTGTGCACACTGGTAAAACTAAAAGTGACTCACTTTAGTCCTTATAAACTCAGATTGCTTGATATATTTGGCTGGAGTCACTTGGGTAAATTTAACAGGGTCTGTAAGAAGTTAAATAGAATAACCACATGGGTCAACACTAAAAGTGAGGCTGGTTTGGCTCGAGAGAGGGGCCAGCATCTGTTTAAAAGCTAAGAGCCTGAACACAAACGGCAAAGACTCAGGCCTCAGTCTTTGGAGAGGACGGAGCCTGAGCAGAAAACCAAACAGGTGGCAGAGCTGAGCTGACTCATCCCTCATCATCAGGATTCAGCTGAAGAGATTCTTCTGAACTCTGTCACCTCATGCACACCTTGCATAAACATCCACTTAGAGCATTTGCATACCAAGTGGCAGAGGTGGAGACAGACTTTTTGAATGAGGAGGCCAAACGGAGCCACTGACCTCCACTGGGACGAAATGAAGTGCAAAAAAAAACACCCACACACTCAAACAACAGGAGTCTTTGTTCATCTTTAATATCTTTATTAAACACATGTATCAATGTCCATAATTCTGACAGTTCCTCTTGATATCACGGGGGACTGGAGGCTATCCCAGCTGTCACTGGGCTATAGGCGAGGTACACTTTGGACTATTCACCTGTCAACCACAGAGCCAGCACATAGAGGCAAACAACCTGTCACAATCACATTCGAGGTCAAAGTCAAGGCAAACTTTATTGTCCCTTAAGGGAAATTTGTCTGGGGCGTTGTGCTACATTATTGCTTCACAGGGCAGAGAAGATACTTAAAAATAAACAGGAAATACATTACCATGACAACACAGGGACATACAGAGACATTAAACAATTTAAAGTGCTAAAGTGTTTGTGTTTACTGCACTAGTTTTTTTGCATTGTTCAACAGCTTGACAGAAGCTGGAACGAATGATAATTTCAGACGATTTGTTTTACACTTTGGTATAACAAAATCTTCTTCCTGAAGGGAGAAGTTTGTATTAGGAGGACAGTGGGTGGGTGGAGTCTGAGATTTTTGTTGCTCATGTCATAACTGACTGGTTATACAAATTCTCTATGAACTCATATCCTTCCATGCCAGTTCTCTTCATTGTTGCTCTGTGCATGTTAGTCAAGCTGTTTTTCAGTTGTACAGTTAGGTTGCCAAACCAAGCAGTGATTCCATATCTGATTAGGCTCTCTAAGATAGCTTTGTAGAAAATTAGCATGATCTGATTGCAAACACCATACAACCTCAGCCGTCTCAGAAAATACAGTCTCTGCTGCAGTTTGTTGCACAAGTTATCAATGTGTGATTTCCAGCCAAGTAGGTTATCAACATGGACCCCTAGATATTTGTATGTTGTAACCTGATTGATGGTCTGATCTTTAATGACCACTGGCTTATGTGTAGTCATTAACAACTGAAGTGTCAAGATACGATCAGAAACTAAATCACTAAGGGAAGGACCCAAATGCAGATTCACATAAAAGGTTTTATTTTTAACCAAAACAGGATTGCAAAACCTAAAGACGAATCCTAGACAAAAAGTCAAAGTACACAAACCAAAGCTCTAACAAGGTCGCAAATCAAACTCTTTATAAAAGAAAACTTAAACAATCTCTGGAAACATCGGAGAGACAAGGGAGAAAACTCTAGAAGAAACTCAAAGTACAAAAACAAAGTCACTAAAAAAATTTAAACAAAAGACCAGCTAAAACCAAAAACACAAGGAGAACCACAGAAGCTTGAACTATAAAAAATAAACTAACAAAAACAGGGAGAAGGAAACAAATGCAAATTAAACAAAAAAAGGATTTAATAAAAAAACAAAAAGGGATCAGAAAACTTAATCTTTAACAAAAAGTATTTCAAAATATCTAACAAAGTAACAAAACTGGCGAAACAAAGAAAGATGAACCCTAGAAACTAAACTCAAAATACAAATCAAAATTCCTACAAAATTCAACACGAATAGAAAACAAAACAATCAACCAAAACAGGAGGAACACTGGAGGACACTGGAGACACAAGACTTACATAAAGAGTGTGGCATGGAAGACAAATGACCCAACACTGATAAAGGGGAACACAAAGACTAAATACACTGAGGAAACATCAAGCACAGGTGAGACAATCACACAGGTGGAGGGAATCATCATCAGAGAGACACACAGAAGGGAGGGCAGGAAAACATCACAGGGAACACAGGGATTTCAAAATAAAACAGGAAACACATGACAAGACACAAAAACTTTACACAAAATGGGTAACTTAACTAAGATCGAGAACAGAATCAAGACAGCAAAAAGGAAACACAAGAGGTCTACACAAGGAACATAAAACAAAATAAAACTGAACAAGCCATATCAAAACATGAAGACATGTCAGAGATTCCGCTTCACTTATGAGCATTTTTCGGATTGTGCGAGGACATGTAAACTCCTCACAGAAGAACTTGTCTGGCTGGGGAGTTGGCTGCAACATCCTTGCTGCGAGGCCAAAGCATCCCCATCATATGGGGCCTATGGCTTTGTTTATTTGTCTGTGGGAAGAATAACTCAGAAAGTTTTTAGTTGATTTTTATGAAAATCTCAGAGATTTTTGGCCATGGCAGAAGGATGAAGTGATTGAATTTTGGTGGTGATTTGAAACAACATGCAGATTCAGGGATTCTTTAAATATTTGTTAACACTGCGTGGTAGGGCAGACTTCCACTGTTTTGCCAAGAACTCAAAAAGCTATACACAGATTTTGATACAATTTCAGGAAATGTTCATGGCACAAGAGAGAAGTGGCTACATTTTGGTAGTGATCTGAATCCAAATGTGGATCCAGGATCTTTTTAAGGATTTTTGAACAGTGCAAGATGGGGCAGTTTTCCACATATTTGATAATAACTTGGTTAACAATGTCAGAATGTCCTGGTGGTGGTTTGTGCTATGGAGCACCTCTTGTTTAGAGTGTGGGTAAAGTAGGAAATGAGAGAAAGAATTGGGAATGACACACTATATACAAATCAAAAAGCAGTGATGAAACAGCACAGCTGTGAGCACCCAAAAAACCTGTTTGTCATGCTATACTCCTTCTTGCACACCCACCCACCCACACACACACACACACACACAAACAAACACACAAAAAAGATATTCAATGTATGAATGACTCGAGTTCTTAAAAACTGATGTTCGTGTTTCTGGTCTGTTTGAACAATAATGTGTTTCAGTAAATCAACATAAAGCCAAACAGTGTGTTGGAGCTTTCTCTCAGTGTTTGAAGTTTTAACCTTCTACAAAAACTGTCATGCATCCCACTGTGCAGAGACTTTTGTTTTTTCATTTGTTACAGCAACAAACATGATACACTGAAATGGAAAATTAAAAAAGGAGTACACACTGCCAGTTGTGACAGCCAAAACAGTTTATTCACACATAAGTCCTGATTTTGATTAGCATTTAACCTTGACTTTTACGCCTTCCCAGCCTAAGGCCTTGATAGTTTATGATTTACAGCACATAAAAGCAATACACTCTCTTTTATTTCAGTGTTGAAAAGTATAAGACCTTAAATAAACCGCACGTGTGCATAATAAAGAAATTAAACCACCAAAAATTGCAGAATATTTTCTACAAACCTAAACACCACCACTGGTACACCAGATGGGCAGTTCAGTATATTTCACAAGTCAGTCTAGGAAACAGCCAATAGAAGTGTTTGGGGAGGGCAGAAACATTCAGAAGCATATCCAACAGGAGATTTAATGATCGTTCAGTCAATCACATTTATTACATGCCGATCAGATAATGAATTAGGCGGTAGCTACTACGCTACAGAACGTGAGCCACTTAATAAAACAAACTCTCACCAAAACATGTTGGAAGTGGAGCAACAATATCCTCACTTTAGAAAAGTTAGTAGTGTTGTTGTTTTTCATTTATTAAAGAAATGTGGTCCAGATCTGATTAAACTGCTACTGAAGCTGTTAGCATCATGCTAATCCCTGTGCGAGCAGTCACTGCGTGCTGTGGTTTCACTCTCAGCTCCCACCTCGTCCTGCTCTCAAAGACTCTGTTTTGGCCGTCCTGCTTTGGACTGCCCACGATTATTGTAGACTGGAGCTTGGCGAGATATATCTGCCTGATTACAGGCATTAAATCAGGTGGATCCAGCTGCTGCGCAAGGTTGAACGATGGCACAAAAGTAAAACATTCCCATTACCTTAATGCAATTTAAACAATGTGGAGGATTTTCCCTTCAAACTTAAAAACAAAATATCCATGGGTGCTGGTTCGGTGGCATGGTCAGCAGCCAGGCACATCCCATATCTAAGCTTCTGCCAGCTGGGTTGAAGTCTGGCCTAAGGGATTGAGGCATGATTATTTTTGAGTTCTTGCTTTGCAAATTCAGCCATGATGCAGAATAATTGAAGTAGTGGGTGTGTTGCAGAGGAAGAAATCAGTCGAATGTGTTAATTTCTCTTGACTAATTTAACAGAACTTCCCTCAAACTCATTTGCCCTCCCTCTTAATCATATACAATCCTCCTGCATGAATTATAAGGACAAAAATATCCCATTTCCCTCTGTGGATGCTTCCCTGGGATGGTTTTATAATGGCTTACATGTTGAAAAGTCCTCTTCTATTTTATAAGAAGAAGAAGGAAAAATAATAACAGCGACATTCCTGAGGGGCTGTAATTTTCTTCCGGCGGGTAAAAGTTGTCCATTATGGTCAGGGTCAAGGAACACATGCAACCCCGTCATCAGGACTGCGTGGTCGGCCACATCAGAACGGCCCGTCACGACCAGTGGAAAGGCCCTGTCTGTTAGCACAACACGCAGCCAATCAGCAGCCAGCGGCCCCAGCGCCTCGGTTCACTCGCCCCCCCTAACCACGCCGCGCTCTAATTTAAGCACACATATTCCATTGAAATTACAGCATGTGCACCCACCCTTCCCTACAATTTACATGATTTGCACACTGATGGAGCGAGCTGAAACAATGCTGAAAGAGTGGATATGCAGGAAGTCTCTTTGTTTGGTGCAGGTCAGTGGGGCAGCCGAAAACATAAGGGACAAGATAATGAGAAGACAAACATTTCACCATCTTAACAAAAAATCATCACAGAGGGACATTTCACTCATACCAAGATAAGGTGGCAGCATTGTTGTAACAGATGAAAGCTTCATTCACTGATTTCATTTGGCCCTAACAGGCGGCAGCGCCAGATCTGATGACAAATAGTATCTGAGCATGAGAAAGTGTTTGCCAAAATAAGGTGTGCTACAAAACACTTTTCCTTTCAGGCAAAAAAAAGGATTTGATCCTGATTGAAACATTTTTTCAATAAGAAAATACATTGTTGTCACACACAAGATGATTGCTGGTTTGACTACCGTGTTGGCCACAGTCTTTTTGTCGAGTTTGCATGCTCTTTGTGCCTTCGTGGTTTTTCTCTGAGCAATCTGGTGTCCTCCCACAGACCAAAAAATGCTCACTATCTTAATTGGGATCACCGCCAAAAACCTAATCACTTCATCCTTGTGCCATGACCACATTTCCTGATAATTTATATCTTTTTGAGCTATCTTTCAAACAGACAAATGGACAAATAAACATATGATAAAAAACAGTAAATGATCTTAGTGATTTCACCAAACATCAGCAGTGCGATTTGTTATTTTTCTAAAAAAAACCCTAGAACACCAAATATGTCCAGTATTAAAATGTTTTCTCTAACCCTTTGGTTTCTGAAAATTTTAACTCTTTCAAAGTTATAAATTTAAGATAATTTCTTTTTTGGTGACAAAAAGATGACAGTTTGAGCATAATTAAAGTGGGGTACACACATTAGGATTTCCTAAATCTGAAGAGATTTTTAATCTGTTACAGACCCCACACATGAAGTTAAAAAATCAGGCACTGAACAGTTTTGATCGTACTGTGTGTGGTGTGCTAAGGTAATCTTAACACAGCACACCACACACATAACCGTTCTGTCCCACCACCGATCTAGAATCTAGAAGAAGAAACAATGCAACAACCGGAAAACACAACATGCAACATGGAAGAAGACATACAAGAAGAGGGAATGATGGTGGTCTTGGGACTATTTTTGATGGAAAAACCCTGAACTAAAAAAAAAAAAAAGGAAAGACTGGAAAAAATCCTGGAGACAGCGTGAACACGTGAGCTGGTCCTCCATCTCTGAGGTCAACTGAACTTTATGTTTCAAGGTCGGCCATGTTTGTTTTTATTTACGCCTGCTTCCTTGTTCCTCAGTCAGCTCCCTTCTTGATTGGCTACATTCTGTTCCATGTCACAATTCACAGAGTCATGATTTGGGAGTCGTCGGCTTTCCCCACACATTGTCGTAAATATTGAACCAGTTTAATATTAATGATTGTCTGCCCCGACCTCTTAACACACCTCAGACCACAGGATAATCTTATAGGATAATCTTATAAGGCATAAAATAATCTGGTGTTTGTCGTTCTTTGTCAGAAGAGGAAAAGTCGGGACAAAAACAGCCTTTATGTGTGTACCCTGCTTAAGTCATAAAATGACTTGCAGATACACACCGATCAGGCATAACATCATGACTGCTGACAGGTGAAGTAAATAAAACTGATTATCTCTTCATCATGACACCTGTTAGTTGGTGGGATATATTAGCAAGTGAACATTTTGCCCTCAAAGTTGATGTTAGAAGCAGGGAAATTGAGAAAGCATAAAGATTTAAGTGAGTTTGACAAGGTGACAAAGTATGAAGGCGAGACGACTGAATCAGAGAAGGACCAGGCCCTTGTGGTCCAGTCCAACAAGCTGCAGTTGCTCAGATTGGTGAATAAATTAATGCTGGCTCTCAGAAAGCTGTCAGATTACACAGTGCATCAGTTTGTTGAGTACGAGGCCGTATAGCTGCAGACCAGTCAGGGTGGAAGGAGGTCATAGTGGTCATCTGTTGTGTGAGGTTAAACAGATAAAACTCTTAATAGAGAAACAAACTAACAAAAACATAAAACATAAAATAGTAAAGGAAGGTTGAACTGATGCAATGAAATGCTTCATAAATGTTCAAAAAATTCAACTAATACCACTAAAAACACCACGCATTGTTTGTGTAAATAGCACAAAAATGGCGAAAAACAGCAGAACTCAGGAGAGGAACAAGGATAGACCATTTTTGGCTTGATGAACTCAGGCCAGCTCTATCAGTATTTTTCAGCGGAGAAGCTGTCCAATAACAGTACAACACAAAACAAAAACACAGCACTCCCTGGTAACCTGTCTGGATATCTGATGTAAGGACGGGCTGTCACTCATGATTAAATCGTATTTGTTGTGGCTTTTCGTCATGCAAGAGTACACCTCTTTCATCTAAAGTATGAGCGTGTTGGCGTGGGACGACGCTTGAATGCGCCAACAATACAAGGTGGAAGTTTACTGGTGTCGTGGGAACGCGAAGTCGCTCTCCAAGAAAAAGAAATCCTCCTCACACCTTCACCCTCTCAAACACTCAGAGTCAATGCTGGAACTCAGGTTATTTTGCACCTCTCGCTATGAGGTGTTGATGGAGAGAAGTGTCAGGATCTCACAAAGGCTGTCTGTGTACTATGGTGCACTGAAAGACATGACAGACAATCTGACACACACACCTCACCTGGGAATGCCGCTGACCCACGTGGTCCATCCTGGGATAGACGTTGACTCACTGCAGCGGTGGGAACCTGCAGGGTAAAATGTGTTGTGGTGTCTCGGTATTTTGACTATCTGATCCAGACATTGTCCGTGGTATTTCACTGTAATTCATGAGGGCTTTACTGTTATGCTCTGTGTTTGTTGTTTTTAAGTATTTAATTCTGAGCTGCAGATTCCTTCACGGTGTTCAACCTAATGTTTTTACTTCACATTTTATACCTGTGAAGATGCCAGTGATTGTGCACTTAAGCATCTGGCAGGTGTGCAGTACATGTGTGTAGATGACTGGTCTCTATAGTGACAAAGGTATTTCAGATGGATTATAGACAGACTTGTGGTGAACAGTTCTGCAAAGGTTCCTCTTCATTAAATAAGAGCAGATTATAACTTATCTTTATGATCCTTTTACGTGCACTTCAGATCCACACGACACAATTGTGTCCTCCCATTTGACTATGTTTGTCTTTTCCAAAACAACAACATAGCTAGCTTGAGAGGATGCTTAAAGGGATAGTTCAGTTTTTTTGAAGTGGGGTTGTATGAGCTCCATATGGTCACTAACTTCATTAGATGGAGTAGAAAGTTCTCTTCTCTCCCTCAGTAAGACACAATTTGTAAAAGTTTGTGACGCAGAACCAGCTGCAAACAGGGAAGTATTGTACCAAATACAAAGGGTATTTTCTCCGCCTACAAGAACTCCCATCAAAAAATAATACCACAGTTTAAGAGTACGCTACCTAGAAATTTTTTTGAGTGCATTAACTTTTTGGAAAAATAAAGTTTATGTGGAACTAACTGACTCACATCACGTATTCCTCTACACAGCGCTGCCGCAATGCCAGATAAACTTTATTTTTCCGAAAAGTTATTGCACTCAAAAAAATTTCAATAAAACTTTTACGAATTGTGGCTTACTGAGGGAGAGGAGAGAACTTTCTACTGCATCTAATGTACTTACTGGCCATATGGAGCTCATACAACCCAACTTCAAAAAAACTGAACTATCCCTTTAAACCTTTTTGAATAGAAATCCTAACTACAAAACTAGTTCATTAAGTTATTCATATTTTATTAATCCAGGGCCAACATGAATCCACCGCGGGAACAACACTCAGCAACAGTCAAGCTGTGGTTCCACCCGGCAGTCCAGTTCAGTTCAGCTACGGTACGCAGTTACAGGTGTTTGCGCTGTTAAATTAGGAGGGAAGGTAAAAACTAACCCATGCCGGCCATCTTTCTGAAGCCCCTTCTAGAGGGGTGCCAAGTGTACCAAACTGACCCTAAAGGGTGGAGCTAAGAAGCGCTGCAATCTGTTGATTGGTCCCAAAAATCGTCAACTAGGACAACAGCTAAAACAAAAACACCTACTGATTGTGATTTGTTCTCTGCTGTTGCTATAAAGAATGTCCGCACAAACAACACTCCACAGAGAACTGGAGTGCTGAAGTCGTCTGTTTTTGCTCTTTGTTTACAATTGTGCTTTACTTATTCACATGTTTAAGTAACTGGCGCCACCGTCTCCTCCTGGCTCACATCCCCTCAAGTGAAGGTACAGCTGGCAGTGGAAACGCAAACAAGATCAGGGTTTACTCCTCAAACTGTACCAAACTGTACTGAACCAAACGTTCAGAGAAATGTTCATGAGAAATGTCAACTAACACTGTGTCCTCTTGTTGCTCACAGTGGTCTTGGAAGAGCAGAAGATGTTGAAGCGATAACAAGCTCAGAAGCTTCTGCAGCACAAACGCAACACCGTATTCTGCCATTGTTTCTGTTGTTGGGGGTCACACGTGCAGTGAAAGGGAAAGGTGGGGCTATGACGCCATTGCTGAAACTCTGTATTCGTTGTCCACACGGAAACGCTCAGCTGGCATTTTCACATTTATCCACTCTGGGGCCTGTTTGCAGAAATGTGCGTTTTTGGGCACCTAAAACGCCATATCCATGTGGACGAAACGCCTATACAATTAAAAACTTGTGCGGATACGCCTGAATTTATCTCATGTGGACGGCCACTTGGAGGAGGGCAGAGATAAGGACTGTTGTCTGTATAGCTCATTACCTTAATGTAATAATAATAATAATAAAAAACTTTATTTATATAGCACTTTTCAAAACTGGGTTACAAAATACTTTACAGAAAAAATTAAAAGATAGACAAGAGAATAAAAGAGAATAAAAGAGAAATGTGAGGAATACAATGGTCAAAATTGTAAGAGTTAAAACAGAACAGTGGTAAAAAAACGTAAGAGCCAGAAATGACAGAAAAGAGAGCAAAATAAAGTAAGGATTAATATCACCAAAGACAAGAAGGAGGAAGGAAATTAAAAGGCTTAAACTACCAAAAGATTAAAGGGAATAGGAAATAAAATGATGGAAAATAAATAAAACCAAGAGAGGATAAAAAGTTAAAATGATGAAAAGATAAAAAATGAAAGAATAAAAAATGCTGCCTGTGAAACTGTCTAAAACTGGAAATAAAAGCAGACTGGAAATAAAAGCAGAATCAATGATCCTTACAGGTTGTACTTTGTTGTAAAGGTGACTAATTAGGCTTTCCAATGATATAAAATACAATTACAATTAGTATCATTAAAGGGGAGGAATAATTGACCAAAATAAATGTTTCCCAACTGTATATGTGTAAATAGAAAATTTCCATCTAGAACATAAATCTCTCTCTACCTGCCTCTCCATCTCTTGTGCTGTCAACCTCATCACCACATCACTATTCTAAAATTGTCTTGTTTGTTTATATCAAATGAAGAGGCATTTTGAACGTCGTTTGCATGGTGTTGATGGAGGGGCACTAACTTTGGCTGTATAAACAAACAAAACTCAGACAAAACTTCCTGACTGGATCATTCTCTTCTTCATGAACATCTTTATTTTGGACTGATTTCAACGTGTCAAACGTGGATGTCACATTTACAGGGCAGCTAAACTCTAAACAGACTTTGTCAAACAGTGCTTCATTCATTTACTCAGGTGTGCTGATGGCACCACAATGCCGCGCTATCGCACAGTAAGTGCTTTTGAATAGGAATTTGTTCATTGTCAAATAAGATGGAGAGCCGAGGGGGCCTTGGCATTTGAAAAGGCCATATTTGAGGGCCTCCTCTGTGAGTGTTTACCTTCAGGGACAAATGAAGCCATTGAGTCGCCCTGAGCTGTGAATGAGCTCCTTCTGCACACACGGGCTTTTTGAATGCACATCAAAACAACCTCAGCAAACCCAGGGACGCATTCCTCAGCCGTTTAATGTGCGGGTAAATAGGCAACCACTTCAATAAAATACTTCTTGGATGGAATTGCATAAGTCAAAAAATCAAGCGCAGGCCACGCTGGGGTTAAACTGAGGGAACACCAACGGTTGAAGGTTTACCTGAAGTTTTTTAGGACCATTTCAAGAGAGGGGATTTATTGTGTTGACAGCTTTACAGCGGACATACATGCAGCTGGTATGTGCAGGAACAAAAACCTGATTGAGGGCACGCTGAGGCTGACGTTTCTGTAAATAGAAAGATGCTGATCAATGTCACCACCTCAAAGCAGAATTCATTCATCAAATCTTTCTAAAATATATAGAAGAGGAAGAAGAAAAGCCTCTGCCACATTTCTATTTTTACACGCCATCTTTTTGAGGTTTTAAGACAATAACAAGTTGAGCTCTGCGAAGGCCATCCTATTTTAATTATATTGTACCAAAGGTTCCCCCGCCCCATCTCCCTCCCCTTTCCGCAACCCCTTCCCTTCACAAACACACAAAACGGCATCACGTTACACGCCAACATCCCCACGCCATGTAATTATACAATAGGCAGAAAACATTTATTTTTAGGGTCAGTAAATGTTTGACTTCTGCTCGGCTGGGAGAACAGGCAGGGGTATTTCGCTATAAAATTTTTAACAACTCAAGCTTCATTGTCTAGTTTAAGGATTTTATGATCTGGAGGCGTCTACTTTGTGTTAAAAGCATTTCCAGTTCCAGAATCATCCAAGGAAAGCACACAGTGTTCCCGGAGTAACAGGTGAAACTGGTTAAATCCTCTGTAGATACTGGATAATGGCGGGGGGTTAAACGGGTAACACTGCTGAGACCAGGAGTACTCATTAAAATAAGTTTTGTTGTAAATATTAGAGCTCCAGTGAGTAGTTTTAACTGATTATAAGAGAAATAAATTTTATGTGAATGCCTCAGAGCAGGGGTCATCGACTACATTTGCACAAGGGCCAGTTTTTTATATTTAAAATAAGTGTAAAAATATGAATATTGCTGTTCAGTTTTCATAATTACTACAGTATCTTTATTTTTTCCCAAATTGTATGATGTTTTAGTCTTTATAGATGAGGTGAGATCAGTCCCTATTTCCCATACAACATTGCGCAGCAGCTGGATCCACCTGATTCAATGTCTGTAATCACGCAGATCATCTTACCAAGCTTGGCCCAATCAGAGACCTTTGAGTGCACACTCACAGGTCTGTGCTGGCACGCCATTGGATAGGAGAGAAACAGGAACAGTGCTGTAGCGACAATAAAGCAAGAAAAAATGGGGTGTTTATGAGTAGTGGTTACATTGATTAAAAAAGTAACCGATGACAGATTACTTGATATGCAAACCTAATGTGATAAGTCTCTTATTACACAAAAAAGTGATTTAAGTTCTCAAACAGATTACTTTTGTAACATGTTACTACCAACATTGGCATTCAGAAACTCACCAACCAAAAATACAGGACATTTTCAGCAATTTCTTAATGTACTGATTTGTAGAGCAATAACATCTTTTTTTAAGTTTGATGGATTAAAAATACATGAACATAAAATTGAGGCAATATCATGTGTAGCAGTGATTCATGACAGTTCAATATTTTTTACTTGTTTGGGTCAGACGTCTATTGCAACCATTATTCATTGCAGCTATAAGACAATGCAAGTTTGTATATAGTGTCATAAAATATCAAATAGGGGCAACAACAAATCCCTTATTATTACATTGTATTTTATTTTGAGTAATAATCTCTTGAAAAAATGGTGCCTTGTTGCTTTTTATCATATTTTTCTCAAGAGTGAATCTTAAATCTAAAACTCTCTAAAGCCGGCAAACCAGTTCATGACTCAATGGGATTGGTTGAAACTCTAGCACAGCCTAAGAAAATAGCGCATGATGCCCATTTTGTGCTTTGATAAAAGTAAAATCTTAGTCATATGGTGTTTAATCTCTGTATGAGTCAGTCTTAAATATTTTAAACATGAGTATTGTGAGAAGGAGAGTATTTTGGGCTGTTCCCCCAACAACAGTGTCTGCATGTTCTGATCAGCCCTCCATTAATGACAGACTGGAAAGTCATTGTTTTCATGTCAGGTAAAGATAACAGAACATGCACCAGTCACGCTTTCTCTTCAATTTGGTAGCAAAGATTTAAGTAACAAAAGTTAAACACATGAAGCAGCTTTGTCCTGAGCTTTAACACCTTTGAAATATAATGTGGTGTTTTTCTACTGAGCTGAAGTTGGAATGTTGTGTAAAATGTAAATAAAAACAGAACACATTGATTTGCAAATCCTTTTTCACCTACATTAAACTGAATTCACTACACAGACAAGATAATTAATGTTCAAACTGATAAACTTCTTCGTTTTTTTTTTTTTTTTTTTTCAAATATTCACTCATTTTGTATTTTATGCCTGCATCATCTTCCAGAAAAGCTGGGACAGGGGCAACAAAAGACTGTGAAAGTTAAGGAATGCTTATATTTCACAGGTGAACAGGTTTATTGGAAACAAGTGAGTGTCATGATTGGGAATAAAAGGATCATCCCTGAAACGCTCAGTCATTTACAAGCAAGGATGGGGTGAGATTCACTACTGTGTGAACAACTGTGTGAGCAAATAGTCCAACAGTAAGAACAAAATTTCTCAGCATACAATCACAAGGAATTTGTACGGTCATCTACAGTCCACAAGATCATCAAAAGATTCAGAGAATCAGGAGAAATCTCTGAACATAAGCAGCAAGACCAACAACCAACAATGAATGCCTGTGACCTTTGATCCCTCAGGCAATACCACATTAAAAACAACATTCTGTCAAGGACATCACCACATGTGGGCTCTGGAGCAATTTGAGAATTACTGTCAGTTAACACATTTCATCGCTTCTGCCGCATCTACAGGTAAAAGTTAAAACTCTACCATGCAAAGCAAAAGCCATAAATCAACAACACGCAGAAACACTCTGAGCTCAAGCTCATCTGAGATGGACTGGCGAGATTTCAGAAAAGGACCATCCACATTGTTTTCAGTGCAAAGTTCAAAAGCCAGCATCAGTGATGGTTTTGGGGTGTGTCAGTGCCCATGGCATGGGTAACTTGCAAATCTGTGCATCTGCTGCACAGTTCTGCTGAAAGGTACATACATGTTTTGGAGCAACATATGCTGCCATCCAAGCAAAGTCTTTTTCAGGACGTCCCTGCTTATTTCAGCAAGACAATGTAAAGACACATTCTGCATGTGTTACAGCAGCGTGGCTTCATAGTTAAAGAGTACAGGTACTAGACTGGCCTGCCTGCAGTCCAGACCTGTCTCCTGTTGAAAATGTGTGGCACATTATGGAGCACAAAATACAACAACGGAGACTTCAGACTAAAGTCCCAGTTTTTGTGGAACGTGTTTGCAGGCATCAAATTAAAAATCTGTTTGAACATTAAATATCTGGTGTTTGTCGTGTATTCAGTTGAATATAGGTGAAAAGGATTTGCAATTTATTGTATTATGTTTTCTTTGTTACGTTTAATTCAACGTCCCAACTTCATTGGAATTGGGGTTTGTGTATAAGTATAAACAAAGTATCCCAACAAGTACTTTTTTTCTTCAATGCTCCCTGCTCGTTTTACCTCGGTTGTAATTTGAAGCCAAAGTTGCAAAACAGACCCTGCCTCTATTCTGCCGCTCTCCCCCCTCTGCTTACCAAAACGCTGATTTATAATAAAATGGAAACAATCTCTGAGGCTGGAGAAGTATGATGTAGAACAAAACCCATTACTCTTGAAGCTGATATTTTTGGTTTTGGAAAGTACAATGACTTTTGTTTGAGTGTTTGTTGTGTTTTCTCTTCACTGTTTCTCCTCTGCCAACCGTGCACACATCACCACAGGAGCAGAGCTGCAGTCAAGGCATTTACCCACTTTTAGAGCTTCAAATGACTCAGAATATTTGACTTTCACAAGAACAAGCTCAAGAAGAACTGACTTCAAAGACAGAAACCAGGTTTGAGCAAAATGTATTCACTGTGTTTTGATTTCAGATTTCAGTCTTAATCATATCCCATCTGCTAATATGAAGGATATGAAGCTTTCTACTATTACTGTTTGGAACGCACCCCTGGCAGGCAGGAAATATGTCTGTTTGCCTTACATCACAGAAAAGTTAAAGGTCTTGCTGTTACTTGTGTGTGTCAATCAGTTTTAGTCTTAATCTTTAATTGAAAGGCAGCTGTTGTCACAAAAACAGAGAGAGACATCGCGGATTAATACCATCATACACTCCAGTGTTATTGTAGGTTAGAATAGACAGTGGCAACAAACAGACTTCTGCCCTCACATAAAACCATGTGTTAGTTGTTTGGAATTGAACTGCATTTAATAAAATTACTGCCCCAAAACACTGACTGAACTTACAGCTGAAGGTGATTTTTTAATTTAATTTTATTTAACCTTTATTTAACCAGGAAAAAAACCTCATTGAGATTAAAAATCTCTTTTTCAAGAGTGTCCTGGCCAAGGCAGGGGCACATTCAACAGTTTTACACAAACACACACAGTCATCAAACACAAAAAAATCATTGTTTAATACTCATTTAGTACTCATTTAATAATGTTAAGCTAATATTAGCTCGATTTACTTCATAACAGCAGCTTTATTGATCCAGATGTATCAAAATAAATATTAAACTGCACATACTTTTGTAGATTTTCACCACTGCAGTGGCATAAAGATGGATTCTCTACCATCACAGCTCTGCTAAAGACTTTCTGGTCTTCATGGCCCAAGTAGTGTCCCAAAGGGTTTTTAGGAGTCCAATGTGCCTGAAATCAACCTAAGTCATGCATCCTATGTTTTAATATTTGCTAACCTAACACACCAGATGGACAGATGTATTGTACGGATTATATAACAGCCTATAGAAAGTGTTTGGGGAGGACAGAATCTTTAAAGTATATCCTGCAGGTGATTGGACGATCACTCCATCAGTCATATTAATTATGAGCCAATCAGATAATTTAGCAGGCAGGCATGGTGAAAGTACAAAATGTGAGCCACTTTGCAGAACAAACTCTGCTGATGCATGTTGGAAGTGGACCAAAAATATGCTTTATGTTGAGAAAATTCTGTTGTTATTTGTTTAGCATTTAATAAAGAAATGCAGATAAAACTGCTACTGATGTTAGCATCATGCTAATCTCTGTAAAAGCAGTCACTTCCTGCTGTCGTCACACTCGTAGCTTTCACCTTTGCTTCTCTAAAGGACTCTGATTGGGTCTTGTTGCTTTGGGCCGAGCACAGTCTTTGTAGACTGGAGCTTGGCAAGATGGCTACACCTGATTACAGATACTGAATCAGGCGGATCCAGCTGCTGTGCAAGGTTTATCATTTGCGTGGACTAAGGAAATACAAATGCTAAGTTAGATAAATGTAATTCAACCTTCACCTGAACTGTGACTGTTCTACATTTTAAATTCTGTTTTTAACTCCTGGTCCAACCTGCTTACAATTCATTTAAACTAACCACCATTACCAAACATTGGATTTGCAGTTTGTATTAAAATGTGGTAGGACAAAAATGACTTTGGTACAAAAGTTTGGAAAGTGCATCCGTTCACAAAGGAAGAAAATATCAGACTTCTAGTTCAGTATATTTGACAATGTTGCAGCAGGCTATTTACACATAATTATTGTTGATTAATGTCCTTTTCTGGGCCTATCAATGTTGAACAAACCTTTGTAACATCAGAAATAATTTTGAAGCAGCAGGATTCATGCAGCTTCCCAGCATCTGTTCACAAAAAAAACAAGACTGCACAGGGTTCGTGCCATTATTTCATTACTCATCAGATGATCGTCAGTGAAATATTTTGATTTCAAACAGGACAAAGAGATAATTACTGCTATAAGCCATGACTTGTTTGTCTAACGTCTCACTGTCCATCACATCTTCTGAGGGCAGACGTGTGTTTGTGGCTCTGCTTACTTTACAGCTCATTGTTTGAGGAAGGATCAGGGTGATGGCACGATGACCACAGAGAGGTGTTAGATAATTATCACATGCTGAATCTGAGGAGATCACGTGAGCTTCTTTCGGTCATCCCTTTGCTTTTGCTTTCCCAAGAACTAAAGAGATCTGTTTGCAGAAGCTGAGGCTTTTACTTGGAACATATAAAAAAAATACTCTATGTTGTATCTGGAGATTTTACAGGGCTTTATCTCAGCAGGAAAAGGTTGAACACATGCCAAAGAGTATAATAACACAGGTTTACTCAAGAAGTTTATCTAATCTAACCTGATTACTGATTGTGAGATTAAATAACTGGGACAAGTTCAAGCTAGGTTTTCAAAATGCTGTCAGTAATTAAACATCGGTATTTGCTGCTGAGTGATGAATCTTCAGACATGTGACTGGTTGAATGTTGGTAAAAGAATGAGACAATAATGACAATAAGTTAGAATAATTTCACTCCATCGGCCATGTCACGTAGGAGACATAAAAAATGACAAATGTGAAGAAGATTACGATCATTCACTGGTCAGATTTCTGTCTTATTCCGAGCCAGTTTCTGTTTGCTAAATAAGTTTGACAGAGGGGAGAGTAAAACTCACACCCATTATTGCGGTTTGGGTGACTCAAGTTGAAAAATTAAGCCGCCGGCACCACAGAGCAACACATTCACACAGATCTAGTTTCATAAAGATAATTATGCACAGGCATCCGAAATATTCTAAATGATGAAAGTCTCATTTCGTGAGAATGATAATGGACTTAATAATTCTGCTAAAGTCTTTTTACAAAACAGATGAGATCAAACACGATAAACTGCACACAATACACTTTATTAATCACCTAATAGTGGTATCAGTTGATATGATTGGAGTTTATGAACAATTTTTAAAGGATTTTCATTCAGTTCAATTGTATCTCTTCTTTAGTTTGTTGAGGATCAATATTAAACTCTTTACCTTGCAGTACAGTCTCTGTAATCAGGCAGATCCGTCCTGCAAAACTTTAAGCAGGAATGAACGAGGTTGGTCTGTAGAGGCACTGACTAATCAGGATCCTTTGAGGAGGAAGTGGCTGAAGCTACGGATGGGACCACACTGAGGAGCGACTGCAGCCTGTAAACAAAACCTGCGTATAAAGAGACTGGGAATTTTCAAAGTTGGAAACTTTCCAATTTATGGGAATAATGGAAATTTACAAAAATGAAGGTCGGTCTTTAACAGGGATTTTACATATAGTTAGGGAAAATATATTTGAGCATCATCTTGACCAAAAAAAAAACAGATTTCATGCAAGTATATTTGAGAATATCTATGCTATTCCTCCATCACATGCACATACCATACTACCTACTGCAGAGGTGCATGCACTGTGCACTCCTCCATCACGTGTACAGATGATTGTTGAACCCTGGACCGTTGAGGCCACATATTTGAGCCTGTGGACATAAAGTAAAGCTGAAACTGATTGTTCAGTAAAATAATTAAAACTTGTTTAAGTTCTACTTACAAATAAATCTGTTGAAACGTAATATTTTGCATGGATGTCTGCCTATAACAAAATGAAATCTGTATCATACACTTCATTTAATTTATCCCCAGTTTCCATTTAATTCCCATTAATTCCCAGAATTCTCGTGAAAAGTTAGAATATTTCCAAAGTTCCCCTAACTTCCCATGAAAAGTTTCTGGAAATTTTCCGCCCCTTTGCAACCCTAACAGAGACCAGCATGGAGTCAGCCAGCTGTAAAACTTGACAACATTTTCATCAAATGAGGAGCAAAGAACAACACTGAAATCATTCCTCGATGTAAAAGATATTTTTGCCCTTCTTCCAACAGGTTTTGGCAAGAGTTTGACTTACGGACCGGCTTGTGTTCTGCACTTTACTCCTTGGCAGTGGTGTCGATTAATTGATAATGAATGTGATAGACAGAACAGTCTAACCTTGCACAGTAGCTGGATCCACCTGATTCAATGTGTGTAATCAGGCAGATCCATCTTGCCAAACTCTAATCGACAGAGCAACCCAAAGCAGGACAGCCCAGTCAGCGTCCTTTAGTGCCTTCAGTTTTGAACATGCAGGTATCCTTATTTGTGTGCATGTGTGTTTTGTTGCTCCGTGTGATTCCTGGACTGTTGTGATAAGAAGACCTTGAGCAGAAACGTCCAAATGTTCTGTCTGTCAAGGTAAAAGTCCAGATGTTACTAGCCTTTTGGCTTTCTAAAGATCTGCCTGAGGAGCTCCAGCTGGCTGATCCGGTCTTACTCATACAAAATCAAAAGACTTTCCAATAAACTCATCCACTTGGCCTCCACTTAAGTGATCGTGAACTATTTTGCATGTTAAAAGTTACATTTTCTCAACAAGTCTGGACATGAAATTCAGTTCAAGTTAATTAAAGTGCTTGATGAGTCAAATTTGAATGACTTTTCATTCAGTTGGAGTGATTTCAGAAGCTTTAGACATGAGATTACCTTACAAATCAAGAGGGAGAACAAAGTCAGAAATTCTCCTGCTGACAATTAGCACAATACACAATGATAAGAGGAATAAACTGTCTAAATTAAACTTGATTAGAACAGATAAACTCCGCTCTCTGGCTTTGTTTACTCATAAATCCTCTCTGAAAACTGCCTGTGTACTGTACTACGAGAATGTTTTCTGACAAAACAAATGAGATTTAACTCCATTGTCATGCTTGATGAGTTTGTGGATGGAGGGACCTCGGGGCTACAGTTTCATTACCTCCACTGTGTGGTGTTGATAGGAGGAGGGGGAGGTTACTTTACCTGAGATGCTATCAGATGACGGAGTATTTACCTCCATTGGTGTTTTCTGTAATTAAAGACTTTGCTTTTATTAAACATTGTGACCGTTAATCACGTCAACAGCTGTCCTTTCATGGTCTCGTGGGTCCACTCTGTGTAAAAAACATTAAATAAAACAAAAGGAAGAATGAAATCATTAAAATATGGATCTTTAATTTGAGATAATTCCCTCCTGCTAATTACAGCATGGATCACTCGTCCTTCTCTTAATGTGTTTTTGAACAACAACTTTGAAACTTGACACGCAGCATGAAATCTGCCGCCTACAGGAACGCTGTGCCTAAAGGGAACCACCAAGAAGCCTCGGCTGTGTTAAGCTGGACGGCTTATCTTCAACACATCTTCAGGGCTGCTTAAAAAGTCTGCAATTACAGGCTGTCACAAGGAGCAGGATGATGAGTTAAGCTGGGCTGCTGGAGGAGCACCGGCTTCATTTTTGAAGGTTACAATTTACATCAAACGCAGTTGTCATGTCTTTTAATCCATAATTTAGGATTGTTTTCCTTTCTTTTGAGGGTTTTGTAGACAATTAAGTGAGCCAGCCCTCAGGCCACTGATGTTGGAAACGGAAAAACATCCAGAAAATATCACCACTAAGGGGGTGGATTTTTGTGTTCAAGCTGGCTTACACAAAACATTCAAACAAAAGGTTTTATACAAGTTATGTTAATGACATCATTTAAATCCTCATTTGTCAAATGAAAAGCTAGACGCAGCTGTATTATTTAACACTTGTCCTCTCTACCTTATGATCATTAAAATTACCTCCACCAAGGAGGTTATTTTTTCACCAGGGTCTGTCCGTCTGTTGTTTGTTTGTTTGACTGTTTGTCTGCTAGCAACATTACGCAAAAACTGCTGGATGGATTTACGTGAAAATTTTACCAGAGGTGTAGTTTGGTCCAAAGAAGAAGCCATTACATTTTGGTGCTGATCCGATCCAGACTGATGACACAAAAAACATTGAAGTTTATAATGAAATCCCATAATTTAACACTGGGCCATATTTTGTCCCACCCACAGCACCATCCGATTGGTTACAAGCTCTGGTTACATGCAGAGCCACGGCACGGCGAACAGCCAATCAGCACTGAAAGCTGTGCATGCAGTTCTACTCACAGGCATAGTGGAGAGGAGAAAACGTTTTGCCAGTGGAGAAAGCCTGGCGCTGCTTCTGGAGCCTTGGTTTCTAAGATAAAAAATTAAGGCAGCAGACTCTCCTAAAATTGTAATAAACATCCCAGTCTTCCACAACTCACATCTACTAGTAACATCACTGTGAGCCCATTAATGTTATAGAAACATACGCGGCAGCTCTGCTCGCTCGTAGTCCCTCCAAACATGCTGTTTAATCACTCGAAACAAGGCTGCTGATAATGTCAGTACGGATATAGTCCGTCATAGCAGAAGTCTGTGTGTGTGAATGTAAAAACCTAACCCCCAAATTCCACACAGAGCGAAGGCGCCGCGCATCGAAGCGCCGTGGTTTTGCTCCGACCATTAGGCTGGCGACATCACCCACTGGAAGCACCGCGGCGTGCACAACACCAACATCTGTACAAGCAGCAGCAAATTGGTTCAGTCAACAAGATACAAGACCCACTACTAACTAGGTCACTCTACTGGATGATACTTATATCAACGATAATCACACTTCTTGCAGATTGATATTTTAATTCCACAATGTGCGTATAAAATAAATGTAGAACTATAATGTTGGGTGGAAATCACAATTTATGGGTGGAAATGAGCTGCCTGGCGGAGTTCTTTGCTCTCAGAGTGCTTTTCTAGTTGTTACTGTTAATATTAGAATCACCATAACTACCTTTACAACCCATGAAGAGAGGAGGACCCTCTTCAAAAGGAGAGGCCACATCTCAAGGAGCTAACCTGGAATATATTATATTCAGCAGAGACAATTTTGATGAAGGCTGATTTATGATCTGGTCCATGAATCTGTCACTACCTTCAGTTCTTACCTCAGTCCCTTTGTCTCTGCCCACCTCCCCTCCTTCACCAAGACCCCCAACACAGCGTCAGTTGATGGGTGTTCAACATGAAAGTGACTCCACTCCAGCTAAACAGGTTTTTTTTTCAGACCACTGTTACTGTGAGCCTGCTTGTGGTGGATTCATGTTGGGTTTGGATGTATGTGTATTTGTATATATGCATATATGTGTATCTACAAAATGAGAGTATGGCTTCAGCCTGCTCTACTGTAAAGTTTCTTGAGATAACACTTGTTTGAGATGAATTTACACTCTCTGTTAATTAAAAAACGAAAAAATCAAATGGAAAAAAGTTATGTTTACACCGTGCAAAAATACACAACCAGTGACACAAAAACCTCTTCAACTCCAGGTTGTTTATCTACACTGAAATGCCAGGATATATATATTTTTTAATTTATTTTTCAGCTTCTGTTGCACTTTTGATAAAGCAGAGTGAACAGAGTCTAAGATCAAGTACAGACTTGACATGTTTGGCTCTGAACAAACAAACTCTGGTTTCCATTTTCAGAAAGTTTGATATATTTGTAGTGGTGCTAAAGCTCATGCAAACTCTGGACTGCCTGGAAACAGAAGGTCTAGGGTTGCATTTAAGCAAACCAGAGTTTAATTTGAGGTGGGAGTGAAAGCAACTTGAACTAAACAGGGAAGAAACAAAACCAAAAAGTAGAAACTGTGGCTTTAATTTGTCTAAAGTATCAAAACGCACGCAAGCTAACGTAAAATTTAGTAACTAAAAGTACCCATAGAGCACAACTTAGTCAAGGCATTTCTGACTTTCTTTAACCTTGCAATGCAAGTGGAACAACCCAATTTGATGTCTTTAATCAGGCTGAACCATCTTGCCAAGCTCCAAGTTGGACCTGCTTTTAAGTCAAACCGCCATGTTGTTGTTTCATTATAGCTTGAAAAGTAAAAGTTGGTTCATTCCTGGAGGTTATCATGATGAACTGTTCACCAAAGATTTTATTATCAGCTATGATCCAAGAACACAGAGAAAATTCCCACAGCTTTTAGAGAGAACCAAGGCCATGCTAACTTCCAGTTGGGCCCACAAAACTTGTCATTCCTGCAACACTCTATAGGCCAGATGGCAAGAGCAAAGACCTAATCTACAGCCTCCACTTGTGCTTGGTGCTTTACTATATTTGACAGGCTATGGTCCATCTGACCAGAGCTGAACCGAGTCCACAGAACTTTATATGTGAAGGCCCCAATAGTCTCTAAGGTGCAGTTCCTGAAGTCTCTCTATCAAACTGCCGCTGCCATGATGCCTTAAGAGATTCCCATTGATTCCTTTCTTGCATGATATTGGGTACTGACATCTTAAAATGGCGAAATGTATGAGGCTTGAATCTCAGAGGACACGCTGCAGGGACTCGTGTGGAATAAAGCTACAGTCCAGATCTGGACCAAGGCAGCCACCCGCACTGAAGTCCACAGCCTCTGCACGTGGGGTGAACAGACATACTGTAATCAAATGGCTATTGTCGTCCCCAAAATTTATTTTTTTCTTTCTAAATACATTATATTTGTTTTGACACCAACACCAGAATAACATAAGTAAAGGCTGCCGCGCACTGAGTCCGTTTGATCTCATGTTGTGTCATTCACATTTGAGCACTGACTCAGACACTTTCATTTTGTTTTTGAAACAGGATCTATTTTTTGATTTTCAGCATCCATCCGAGTCATTTCAAAGGGACTTTTCACTACTCAGAGCAACCACTGTGCTGATCATCACACTGAAAACTCATTTTTGGCATCGTGCCCTGCCTCCTCTGTGGTTTTTAACTGTGAAGCCTTTTAGATAAGGTCAAAGTTCGTACTCACAGTTCTTTAAGCCATGGGAAAGTGAAATTAAAAGACATGTCCCCTTTCTTCAATGGGTTTTTTAATCAATCTGTCAATTAATCATCATTTGCACCAATATGAAATATGACAGACAGTCTAATCAGATATAAATCAAATATGAAAATACAGTCATGTTTCTTTGACAGTTTAAATAAATGTTAGGCAGGGGGCCACATGCAGCCCTCCACCTCACTCAATGTGGCCCCAAAGTCACTTTCAATTATATTTAAAAATGTAAATATAAAGGAAACAAATATAAAAATTTGTACCTTAATGACTTAATGAAGTTTACACACCTAACATGCTTTTTTGTCATATATATTTTGGTGATAATTTAAGAATATTATTAGCTGGGTATATTTGATATTATTTTATGAATGCATGATTTTATGCATTTTAAAAATATGATTATATATAACTGAATCACAGTGAGTACCTCATAAGTAATTCATTAATTGCACTAGGAAAAGAAGCTTAGATATTGATTCCATTGTTAAGCTTGTTGCTTTGAACAGTAAAAATTGCCAATAAATATTGATTTATTGTGCCCAATAAGTGTTTAATATTATCTTTTTTTCTGTGATGCTGTGAGTAGCGGAGACATAATGTCCGATTTACGACTCTGTATTATTTTATATCATACTACAATTTTTGAGGTGAATAGAAAAATAAATGCATTAGATTAAAAATCTACAAAGTGTTCTTGGAGGCTGTTATTAAAAGCGAACTCAAGATCTCTCTAGTCTGGCTTTCATCAGAATTTATGGTACCCATCTTAATCTGTTTTAGTAATGTATGTTTTATCTTATTGCTTTAACTTAATAATTATCCTTTGGTATTTTATCCTCTTGTTTTATTGTTTTACACAAGTTCTTCTTACATGTTTTATTCCTTGTTTGAACATATTGCCATTACCTTTTAGTGTTTTTATTCTCATTACAGCATCTCCTTAGTATTTGTTTGATTTTTTACTTCATTTCAGTTTGTTTTTTATTCTGTTTGATATTTTTAATTTTGCACTTTAACCCAACCTCCAGTGTTTATGCATTTTAAACCTTTAAGATGGTGTTTGGATTGCAGGGTGAGTGCGTTAGCGGGTTGGACAGAGTGGGTTTAGGTCATACTTCCTGTTATCTTGTTTAATTTAGCTTTCTGTTTGTAAAGCACTTTGTGCTACATTTTCTTGTATTAAAAGTGTTATATAAAAAATTTGATTGATCATAAAATCAGGGTTTGGGGTGAATGAGGCTTAAACTGCCCTTAATGCTGAGCAGTATGTTCTCATGTCACCAACAGGCTTTAAGGTTATTATTAAACAAATTCAACCAAAAAGAAACTTTGTCATAAGTTTGTTTTTAAAAGGGTTGAAATATAATGAAATGTAATAAATGATCTCCTTTCCCTGCAGTGTCAGCCTGGTTTAGTAACATGACACCTCCTGAAGCGTCCCAGTGACAAACTTATAATATGAGGTGACATGATCGCTCTCAGACTGCAGACAATGACATCTGGGACAGCCATGGATTAAGTATTTTGTAATGTGATATTGCTATTACCAGCCATGTGATGTCATTTCTTCTGGGTGTTCAATTTGGCCGTAATGTTGGAGATTAAAGGTCCTTCAGTGTGCTTCCTCCCTCTGAAGAAGTGGCACCCGTGCTCTCCTTCTAATTTAACCTCCTCCTGCAATTTTGCTCCTTTGTACAGGTGCAGCCTTTGAAGTGGTGAAGACTGCATGTAAATAATGTAAATGTGCGTTTCTGTGTCTGTGCACATGTGTGTTTGTGGGTCCTTGCTGCGCAGAAGTCCTGGTGTGATAATACAACATAGAGGAGATCAACAAAAGGTGAGTTTCCTGTCGTCCTCATTCCCAGAGAAGCACAAAGCAGGTGAACAATGGAGGCATCGTCATTATCCATGGATTCACTGAGGCTTCAGTTACATGAGGGCAGCACACATTTCCCTCCAGAGAGAGCGGAGCCTCGGTTTATCTGTGTGACCGTCAGAGTAAGGTGACACATTAAGGGTCCAGTTTCAAAATGCAACCTTATTTATGTGTTTGCTACATCTGTGGAGATTAATCTCTGAGCTAGACACATCAGCCTACTCTGAGGATTAACCAGTTTAAGGTCTAGACATCTTTAGTTAAAACAGCACAGGAAGTTACTCTTTAAAGAAACTTTTCTCAAGCTTGTACAATCTAACACATGCCCGCAGCATCAGTGACAGCAGCTCAAACACTTCCCGAGAGAATTTCACCCACAAATTTGTCCATAAACAGTTTCTAAAATTAGCTTAATTATCAGCTCGTTCTCTGATCATAGTTGTGTGCTGAGACAGAGGCTCTCAGAGGGAGTTTGGCCTGTTGGCTCTGCTGACAGATGTTAAAACGCTCTCTGATCTGATAAAGTCCCAGTGTTTGATTAGTAAGGTGAAACAATGTTCTGTACAAAGGGAGAAATTAGGGAAGGGGGATCAACAGGAAATAAAGAGAGCAGATATTGTTTTAAAGGTTTAATTACAGCATCCTGCAGTGACAGCATGTAGTCCGAACACTGTATGTTACATTCCTTTGACATAACTAAGAGGATGAGAGCACTGAATATAAAATTAGCATCTCCAAAAGTGTGTTTACTCCATTTTAATGTGTGTTTGTGTTTCTTTAGAAGTGGTTCTCACAAGTACTTAATGTTTTCTTATTTGCCAATTCATTCAGTCATTTATTCATAAAAAAATAAAAGCTGATAAATCATTTTTTTGTGAAATGTGAGACCCTTAGAAATAATTTTAACACATTATATGTACAAACCCAAATATCAGTAACACCCAGAAATGCCGCCATCAGTTAACACAGTCTGTCCCTACATCTATAAGTGCAGCCTTAAACTCAACCATGCAAAGTTAAAGCCACGCATCAACAACACTCAGAAACACCATCGGCTTCAATGGGCACAAGCTCATCTGAGATGGACTGAGGCAAAGTGAAAAAGTCTGCTGTGGTCTGACGAGTCCACATTTCAAATTATTTTTGGAAATCATGGGCGTAATGTCCTCCATGTGTGTCCATGGTGTTAGTGCCAATGGCAGGGGTAACTTGCACATCTGTAAAGGCAGTCTTAATGATGAAAGATGGAGCAACACATGCTGCCATCCAAACAATGTCTTTTTCTTGGACATTCCTGCTTCTTACAGCGAGACAATGTCAAGACACATTCTACACGTGTTACAGCAGCGTGGCTTTGGAGTAAAAGAGTGTGGGTACTAGGCTGACCTGCAGTCCAGACCTGTCTCCTATTGAAAATGTGTGCTACAACTGAAGTCATACATCAAGCAAGAGTGGAAAAGAATTCCAGCTACAAAGCTTCAACATTTAGCATCCACAGTTCCCAAATGCTCATTGATTGTTGATTAAAGGAAAGGTGATTCAACACAGCAGAAATAATGCCACTGTCCCAGCTTTTTTGGAACATATTGCAGGCATGAAATTCAAATAAGTGAATTTTTGCATTAAAAAAATAAAATAAAATAAATTTTATCAGTTGGAATATTGAATATCTTGTCTTCTTAGGCCCCGTTTACACAGAAACATTTTCACCAGAAACGGAAAGGTTTTTCCTTTGCATTTTCAAAAACGATCTGAGTTCACATGGAGACTTGAGTATAACTGAAAACGCTGTAGGGTGCATGCCAGGCCAGTAGATGGTGATGTAGGTTTGTTGAGAAACAGGGGTGTTACAACACACGTATGAAGAAGACAAACTTTTCACAAACAACAATGGCGGGTGGACGCACTAAGACACAGGAGTTTCTTGTCTGGATAACAAACCGAGCACAGTAAGCAGCACACATGTTGCTCGGTAGACGGCCAAAGCTTTTGTTGTTGTTGTTATTTTTGTTGTTGTTCCTGGTATGCGTGCACAGCCTTCATGTGAAAGAGTACTGCGCATGCAGTGAAGTCAGCGTTTCACCCTGAAATGTTGAATCTCGTCTACACGGAGCCGATCAAAAGTTTCAAAAGTTTTGACTCTGGTTTCAAAAGTTTGCAGATTCAGGGACTCCGGGTACCGTTCTTGTGTAAACAGGAGGTGAAAACGCAATGAAAACTCTCAGTTTTTGGCCATTTTCGTTTTCGTGTAAACAGGGTCTTAACCCTACATGTAAAAACACTGACTGATCCCTGGAAATTTCCCCAAAAGGTCCATGTTTATTGCACCTTTAGGGTCCCAAAGATCAGTCTGACAGGAGAGGAACATGCAGTGTTGCAGTGTTTAAACAGTTTTCTGCAGAATTGTAAGAGCTGCTGTAACATCAGTTCAAAAATGCTTGGTTCTCGTATTGTTTTGATTATTTTTCCTAAAATAAAGGAGATAAAGATGTTGTTTACAGCTCCTTTAACAATATTTGATTCCATGTGTCGTTGAAACTCTCTCATCATGCCTCTGTCGTGTGCAGTCTTAATCTGAGACTCCTTAAAAACCAGACCAGCAGCAGTTCAACCTCATTTCTCAGTCCTGTCAGGGTGCTCCAGTGCCTCTATAGACTTTCATTTGGCTCCATTCAGCAGGTCAACAAGACCCCACAGGAGCCAGTGCCCACACTACCAATCCTTCAACTCTGCAAGACAATATTAGAGGAGGGCCCTCACAATGCAAGTGGCCCCTCACAAAGCAGGGCCGGCATTAACAAAGAGCGAGGACTAAAGCAGCAATCAATGCAGGACTCCTGATGAGGCAGACTGGAGCTGAGCAGACGTCTGGGCTGAGGATTTAAGCGGAGGCCTCGGGCCGTTGTACGTGACTGCAGGCAACCTGAGACACTGAGTGGAGGAGGGGGAGGGGGGGATGAACGAGGGGGGATCGACTTAAACACGAGTTTTTAAGAAGTGTTGGTGGTTCAGGTTGTATTTTAGGACACAGTTTGTTGTTTGACTGTGTGGCTTTTCATTCTTCTGCAAGATTTCGACACAAACATACAGATGATCTCATCACGTCCAGATGCTTCCAGCTGCTACGAAATTCTTCAGTGATGTTTCACGTCAGCTTATCAGGTCTCTCTCCAGTGGAGGGAGGTGGCATTGTGATACAGCAACATAGAGCACCCTTTATGAGAGCCTAAAAAGTGTTGAGGGGCCCCAAAGTGATTCACAGTTTGGAGCGACGGTAGGACAGAAAGAGGCGCCCTGGTATCAGCTCTTTATTTAGGATTATAGGAAATTTTCTACATGACACAGCAAAGGAAGCTGCCTCCTTCAAATAAGAGAAAATATGAGTTCACTTTCTGAAACGCAGATCTATAATTAACTCTCTGGAACATTTGTCCTTCCCAGGCAATACCATCCATCCATCCATCCATCATTTCAGAGGGATGAGAGGGAGTCAGGATCTGTATGCTGTACTTTATAAGGGTATGACAAACCAAACTTGAACAGAAATACAAAGTTTGTTGGCAACACAAGCACACTTATGACAAAACTTAATGTACAAGATGGAAAAAAGAGAAGGATGAGTGATAAAAGCAGGGGATGTTTATTTTATTTTATACGAGTACCAAGAGATGGGCTGCTGACCTTGTGTTACAGGAGTTTAACCAGAAATAATTTTATCTGTATTGAGGGAATAGTTCAGTATTTTTAAAGCTGGGTTGCATCAGGTATTTGACAAAAGTTAGTGAAGTGACTGAAAGGGCTCCCTGCAGGGCTGTGCCTTCAGGGAGAAGGAGCTGAGACGGATGAGAAAGTACGCTGCTGTTGGCAGGTACAGTTATTTTACATAATTGTGTGTTTTGTGGAAGAATAAGCCACAAAACAATGTTGGGTTGAAATGTGCAATTAGGCAAAACATTTCAGAGTGCTTTATTTTTCCTCCAGGAGGTCTCTGTGTTTGGCACTATTTCACGATTGCAGCAAACAGCGCTGTGTTCTTCCGTCCACAGAAGTTTGTCCCATCTGTCTTTCAGCCTGAATCTTCCTCATATGTATATTCCGGTTCATAAAGGTTAAAATTCAGAGAGGAGGCACCATCAGATACATTTTACGCTGCAAAATAAAATGTTCAATTCTCATCTGAGCACGTTCATCACAGACATGTTTTCAGTCATTTATCTTAAGTCTAAAATCCATCAGACTTTAGACCTATGAGCACTAACATGCTAACTCACCTCCTCATTTTTGCACCTCTCTGTTCGTAAAATAGACCTAAACTTCAATAGCACATGATTCCAACAAACAACCCTTACTGGATACCTTGTACCTCACATCTAATCTAATCCACTGCATTTATAAAGCACATTTTAAAACAATCAAGTTTACCAAAGTGCTGCACAGTGACTACCAAGCAAGATCAAAATAAAGTGAAATAATGAAAACAAAGAACTAAAACAAAATAATGGAGTACTGAAAAACGTACAAACAAATTAAAAAAATATAAAAAACTCAAGATTGTAAAAAAATGAATAAACAAAATAAAAGCCAAAGTTAAGAAAAATGAGAAAGTTATAAAAACAGTGACTAAACAACTCTCATGCTGAATTAAAATCCTCAAGTTAAAGTAAGCTTTAAGATGAGATTTAGGGTGGGGGACATTCTGGTTTCGACAGAAAAGGCTCGGTCACCTCAAGTTTTTAGTCTGGCCTTTGGGACGACAAGAAGAAGCTGGTCCGCAGACCTCAGAGATCTTGACGGGGTGTTTTAAAGATCAGAGATGCATCGAGTTGCGACTCGTGTGCCAATAAAGTTCCACATGAGGAGACTTTTCGCAAAATGTCTCATTCTGCCTCAGCGAGATGAGTAAAATCAGTTAAAATGAAAGTGAAATCAAGTCTTTTTATACTGTCTGTTTGTGGGACGTTTTATCATATAATCAGACACTTTGACCATTCTTATGTGGCATCATTAAATATCCAAGTTGTTTTAATGATTTCACTCATGCAGCAGCTTTATTTTGAATTTCAGATGTCAGCTTGGGGGATAAATTATTCAGTCCTGTGAAGTAATCTGCCTTTTTAAACAAATGCAATTCATTCTGACAACAGGGAATAACTTTGCAAATGGAAACCACAGAAATAAGCACAAACAAGGAACAATCAGGTCAAACTCAGCACTTCTATTGCCTTAGATAATCCAATAAGATCTCAGGATCCAGCCCTAAGGAGAGATTAAACTGTTCCAGCTGACCTTCAATTTAAAACAAATGTGAGGCAAAGACTGAGCCTGTGTTTGTGTCTGTTTGCCACTTGTGTGTGTTTGCACGTGTGTGTGTGACACGCCGCGTAAATATTTACCATCTGTAACCAAATGAGTGTGCTGATGTGGAGTTAAAAGCTAACATTACGGAGGATAAAATAATGAGCCTGTGGTTTCAGGGAGCCAGAGGGAAACACGCTTTGACAAATAAGGCCGGTGAGTAAAGGCAGCCTTTGTTGAGCTCGGAGATAATTCTTACTCTGTACAAAGTGAGAGAAGGCGTCAGAGGTGATTACGAGAACAAATGTAAACCTCCATCACTCTGTTTGCAGCCCTTTTCAGCACAGGTGTATGAAGAGTGTGTGAAAGCACTCCCTCAGTGATGCTGACGGATACGGTTTCAGTCAGTCTGTTTACATGCAGTAAAAAAGTCAGAGCAAACCTGGACTTTTAACATTCCTGTAAACATCTTAATCCAACAATAACCATACTAAATCATGTACACTCACTGGACAGTTTATTAGGTACACTTTGTTAGTACCAAATTTGACCTTATTTACCTTCTGCACTGGCTTACAGGGAGATTTCAGTATTTTTGAAGATGGTTGTATCAGGTTCACAACTGTCAGCGAAGTGGCTGAAGGGCTCTAAGCAGCATTGCACCTTTAAGGAGGACAAGCTGAGGTGATAGTAAGGTACACTGCTTTTGGCAGGTACAATTATTTCATGTAACTGTTCGGGTTTTACATAAAAATTAGCCTATTACGTTGGGTTGATGTACGATCGGTTAAAAAATTCCAGAGAACTTATTTTTCCTCCTGGCAGTCTCTGTGTTTGGCACTAGTTTACGATACAGCCAATGGCAATGAAGGTGAGGAAAACTTGAAACTCAAAAAGCGGATATAAATAATCCAGGTCCAGTCACTCATAAAAGTTAAAAAAATACAAAAGGCCTTTACTCTATAGGGCTACAAACCTGAAAAATCACTCAGCTTGTGCCTTCTTCAGGGTGTTGAGGAACAAGCCGATACCCCTGTGTGTAATTTTTGGTTGCTTTGTGTTTTTTCCCCATATCATGTCTGCCTTAAAACTCTCACCACTTTTGTTAATCAGATATGCGCTGATCGAACTCAGTACTTTAAAAAATCATCCTTAATCGTCAGAAATAAAAGTCTCTGTCTTGCTGTGATGTCACTCTGGTGTGGAGGCTGCACTTAGAGGCTGCAGCAGGACAAGGTGTCAGCCGTCTGCTGTGCCTGAGGCGTTCACGTTTGTCTGTTACAATCATCAAAGTTTTGCATGTTTAAAAAAAAAATGAGTAAATGCATATGCAAAAGTTATTTTCCAGATCATGGAGAAGAAATTATGATATAGATCTTATTTGTACCTTTTTAAGGTTGGCAGGACTGTCAAAGTGTAGCTGCGGGACACTGTGGTGGCATCCTTACAAAAACGAAGAAGGAAACAGAGGCGATAGAGCTGCCTGCCCCTTTGTGTCACAGTTAAGGGATGAACTTTGTTCCAAAGATGGTTGGAAGCAGCAACACATCCTGCTATGTAAGAGTTTGGGAAGTCACGAAACATAATAAAGTCGACAACAAAGGGCGTTTCATTTCTGTGTTAATGCCTTGGACTCGTGGCCAAAGTCTAACCATTCGGCTGTCAACAGTGTCTGCACGTCAAGGTTGGTCTTGTGCTGTGTTCCATTTACACTGGAACTGGGAAGAGGGGAGTGGGAATAACGTCTAATGTGTGCTAATAAATGGAATATTACAGGAGCTTAATAGCTGTTTACACCCGGGGCAGCCATCTTCCATTGTCAACTTGGGGGTGGTGAGGATCCCCCAACTTCCCAGTAGGAAATTCCGACCTCAGGGGGCGTTCCAGTTGAAATTTCCCACTTGGAACTTGAAAATCCCGAATTCCCAGCACTACTGAAACGCATCATTGGCTCTGCTCAGAATAAAACATTGTCATAGATACCAGGTACAATCGTTCATGGAAAACCAAAACAACTGAGAAAAGTCGAGTAGAGATGAGCCGATCCCATGTCATGAAAAGCATTAAGAACTACTTTCTGGCAAAAAAGTTTATTGCTGCTCCAAGTTTGAACTGAACAAGTTGAGTCAGAAGTTGCGTAAATCTGAACACTATAAGATAACATGTTCTCTAATGATTGATATGTCAGGAATTGTATGTGACTGTCTGTGAGAAAAATCAACTCACACACTGACTGGCCCAACCTGCATGACCTGATACTCTCATAGATGGTAAATAATTACAAAGTAAAAGGCAAATGAAGAATAGAGAGCGCTTTGTTAAGCCACAGACAAAACGCAGCCAGCACTCTTTCATTTTTCTCTCTGTGTCAACAGAAGTGAATGTTTAGTTTATGATGTGCCCATTAAAATGCCTGCAAAGGCTCACGTAACATTCACAAGGAGGTCATGCTCAAGGAGCTCTTCTGTAGATGGTTTTATCACACTTTTATTGCTCCTGCATGTAAACAAGACAGGAAATAACAAGCGCTCATGTGGTTTGCACAAGTTTTCTCACTTTTTTTGCTTCATTTTCCATTGCTGGGTTTATCACCAGGAGACCAAGCTGTAATACCACTGCTGTGTATCACATGACACCTCAAGAAGAAAATCAAAACAGAAATATGATAATAAAATCACACTGAATTGAGGTTAGGCCTCATTTACACTTTGACGGGACAGATGAAGAGAGATAGGAAACATTAATTGGAGGGGTGACTTGAAACAGGGAATCGTGAGTGCCATCATGCCTCATGTCTTTGCATTTAATCCATGGCAGTTGTCACACTGAAAACAAAACCACCTTAACAATCTTTCTTTCCTGATAACAGACAGAGAGATGAGGATGAAGCAAGTCTTCAACCTACTGACAAACAGCAGCACAGGGCAGGCCTGCAGTAGTTCACTGATGCTCTTGTTATGGTGAAATCAAATCAAAATACACAAGAAACTGTAAAAAAAACATCCACTGGAAAATGTGAGGACTATGGATGGCTCCTGATAAGATTTTATTGATACCAGTTCCATTATCTATTCTGCTTACTGATCCAATTCTTTATGGATTCATAAATAGATTCCTGTGGATTATTTTGGGGGGGGAATTGGCCTACACAGGTTCAAAGAAGCAACAATGACAAACACGTCACTCCAGATATTTAATTCCAGTCTGCACCAACAAATGCTTCTGCAAGTTGTTGGTGTTTCTTCCCATTAAATGTGCAGCCAGCATCTTTTTGCCTAAAGTTGATGCATAATTTTGCCCAATTCTGACCCCTGTCTGCCATGATCCTATCTTTGACTTGTTAAAGCTGCAGTATGTAGTTTGACCTTCCCTGCTGAGAGGGTTAAGTGTGACTGAAAGGGAATTACCCTGGCAAACTAATATCTGGGTCCATGTGTGAAAAGGGCTCAAGTAAGGGGAGTCGATGAAGTCTTGATATCACAGCTTTTTTTGTCTTGTACATAGAAGTACTCTATCACCCGGAAGAGGTACATAAAACAAACAAATGTGTTTGACGGCTGCACTACTCAGCTGCTTAAGGTCCAGTTTAAACGACAACAAAAACAGCCGAAAACTGAGAGTTTTCATTGCGCTTTCACCTGTTTACACGAGAACAGTGCCTGGAGAGCCTGAATACACAAACTTTTGAAACCAGGGTCCAGAGTGGAGAGTTTTGAAAACATGTCAGTGTCCGGGTCCGTGTAGACGGGATTCAGTGACGTCACCACATGCACAGTACTCTTTCCCATGAAGGCTGCGTGCACATACCAGGAAAAACAACAGCTTCGGCCGTCTACCGAGCAACATGTGTGCTGTTTGCTGTGCTTCTTTGGTATCCTGACAAACTATCCAGACAGATTTGTTGTCCAGACAAGAAACTCCTGCGTCTTCCGGCGTCCACTCGCCATTGTTGTTTGTGAAATGTTTGTCTTCTTCATTCTTGTGTTGTAACACTGCTGTTTCTCTACAAGCCTACATCTCCATCTACTGGCATGGCATGAACGCTACAGCACTTTCAGTCGTTCTCACTTCTCCATGTGGACGCGGATCGTTTTTGAAAGCGCAAAGGAAAAACCTTTCCTTTTCTGGTGAAAACATTGTCGTGTAAACGGGGCCTAAGAGTAAATAATCTAATGATGTACTGGGCAACAAAAGATGGACTCGTTATCGCTTACGGTAAGGAGGATACATTTCTTGACTCTTTATTTGAAGAGACGGGAATGTCTTTTAAGCACTGCTGTGACATAAACAGTCTGCAGATGTGCCCTCCGAAGGAAGAACTGCCTGAAATGGGACATAGCTATTTTGTTACAGGAGTTTATATTGGTGACAGTTTCTGCCCTTGTCTCCACATTAACACCCGACTTTTGGCACAAAAAGGCAGTATGCAAGTGAATAAACAATTATCCATTATCCGGGGGCCTTGAGCCTATCCCAGCTGACATTGGGCGAGAGGTGGGGTACACCCTGAACTGGTCCCCAGACAATCCCAGGGCCACATAGAGAGACAAACAACCATACATGCTCTAACTTATACCAATAGGACAATTTAGAGTCACTTGTGAACCTAATGAGCCTGTTTTTGGTCTGTAGAGGGAAGCTGGATTGCCAGGAGAGAACCCACGCATGCACAAAGGGAACATGCAAACTACACAGAGAAAGGACCTGACCGGTATGTGGTTCGAACCGACCACCTTCTTGCTGGGAGGCACGTATGAAAAAAAAAAAAGCATTTTGCAGTCTTTCCTGTAAGTGTGAGAGCATTTTGTTGGGAAAACTTCAGGCTGTGGATGCAAAGTGTTGCAAAAGTCTGAGTTGTGTTTGATCAATAGACTTAATACTGTTGAATCTGAACATCTGGCAACAACATATGATAAAAATGATTATTATGAAACACAAATGGAAAAAAAAAGCTGTTTGCCAATGTGGCATAATTTCTCATAGCTGGGGTCTCTTTTGTGCAATAAAAAGAAGTATGACAGCATTTTTAATTAATAATATTTAACATCAGTGTCAGTTCAGCTGCACAGAGATGCTCTGAAAGTCTTAAATCTGAGCTTTAGATAAGAAACTGACACATGAAAAAAGCTGTTATCATTAAAACAGTTTTAAAGTGTGTGGAGATGAAACCTAAGCAGACAGGTGAACACATACGAGGAATGCAGTAATAGTTTTGTAGGCCTGTTCAACAAAAAACACTCCTACACTCACCTACCAAACATGTCTGAGGCTGATTTATAGGTTATTACCCAAACACCCATCTGAAAGCTCTAATCCTGCTACACCCATGAACACATCATCTGGTTTTAACATTAGTCACAGTGAAAAATCAGATCCGTGGTGCTCAGGTTCAGTTCGTTGAGAATGATGAATCAGCTTCCTCTTATCAATAAAAAATAGATAAAGTGAAGAAACAAACTGAAGAACTGATATCTACGTCCAATGCTCTGCAAACAGCTCTGACTTCCTTTGAACGCTGAATTCACCCTGAACGAGAGTGAGGATATTATTACCTGCAAGAGAAGACAGGAAGGATTCTCCTTTAAAGAGTAAAACAGACGTGACAAGAGCAGGCTACATTTCTGAATTCCTCCTCATATTTCAGTCTGATTTTCTTCTCGTGGCACTTATCAGCTGGTCATGTTTCAGATCACTTTTATTGTTCTATCCTCACATTTATGGATCTATGACAATGACATAAAATCAGATTTAATAAATTACAAGCCACGTGAAATAAGTCAGTGATCCTTTTGCCCGGCTGATGCAACATCAACATGAAGCAACACGACACAACAATGAGGAGACAGAACAAATGCCAGGATGAGTAACTTTTAGAGAAACTGCACATTCAGACAAATTTTAGAAGGAATGGATGTGCATGTTTAAAGCAGTTTTCTTGTAATATAAGACTTAATTTCATTAATTCACCGTTACAAGCTTTGAGCAGATTCACTCCAGGCAGCTTTCAGGAGAATCCTCCCCGATGTGGTTTTATGTAACAACTGCATAACTTTTTTGGCAAAGCAATCACATCCAGTAATGTTGTGTAAAGAATGCCAGCCAATCACGATGCGATGCTGTAAATGTTGTGATGTAACAAACCAGATCCAGAGGCGGTTTTAGAAATATCACTGTTTGAGACAGTGTTTGGGTAAGACGATGAAACTGCGCAAAGAGCATGCTTCTCAAAATGGGGCAATCAGTCTGTTTACATGCAGGAAAAGAAGCCAAGTTTTTATGTAAGTCTCAGACACTGAACTAAAACGCATGTTAACATGTCAGCATAACTAAATGACTTCACTTAGCATACCTATATAATGCAGTTAGAGAGTGATGATACTCTATTGCATGTGCACTCATGAATGGGACCAGATTGGACAAAGTCTTCTGTACATGCTCTACAGCAGAGATCAACTACATTTGTACAAGGGGCAGAAGTTTTCTTTGAGGGGGGGCAGGGGGTCTTCAATTAAATGAAAGAAATTCAAACTGACTGTTTAGTTTTCATCAAAACTGAACCTTAAAAGTGTGTTCAGTCACAACACTTTGAGAATTCAGCTCTGATGAAAGATGTTTATCCTCCCTTTTGTAAATAAATCAATGACGGCCATAGTTATCTATTCAGTACACAAGGAGTTATAGCACTTTGTCCTGTGATTGTGCCAAAAGAAAAAAATATGTGGCCTATTTAGAACCAAAGTTTTCCACCCCTAGAACAACACCTTGAATTAAATAGTTAAAAAGTTGTTAAAGGTTTTGGGTCTCCAGAGGCTTAAACTTATAAACAAACCCAGCAATTAGACAGATCCCACATCTGAATGAAGCTTATCTTTATGGCCCCCTCTGCTCCTGTTTCCCCTGTTGACTCCGTGTCTTCACTCCGTCTCCCTCTCTCAGTAGAGCTGTCTTGTCAGGCCTGTCGTCACCTGTGGGGTCAGCCGCGGGGTGCTGCTTTGTCACCAGGTGAGAGGAGAATCCTCCTGGTACTCGTGTTTATCAGAGCAGAGCTGAGGAGCTGCTGAGTGAGGTCAGTGTAAACCCAGATTAACCCTTTCCCACTTTCTGGTTGACCAGAGGGTCAGAGGGACCTCTGTAGCCCTCGCTCAGCTCCCTCCTTTTTGCTTCTTTTGTCCGGAGGAGCATCTGAAATATTTCAGACATTTAAAGAGCTTTTCTTAGCGCAGGGGTCGGCCTGCGTTGTCACAGCTCAGAGGATCATTTGAGAAGTAATGTGTGAAACAGGAGATGTGAACAGGAATTCTCCAGATTCATTTCTGACCTGCTTTGGCATTAAACATCTTTTCTTGATTGACATGTTTTGGAAAAATTTACAACACATGCTCGTAAATTTATGTGAATAAGTGTTTAGCTTCCCTTATATTGTACCTACAGTTTCAAGTCAATGATGATCCTAGTTTGACTTCAACAAGCAGGGCCAAAAAATGTTAAAAAAAAAAAAAAAAAAAAAAGTAAATGAATCTGTAAACTATAGTATTTTACGGTGTTTATTCTCTCAGTTATAACATTTACAATATCAACTAGAAGTGGTCCAACAGCATAACCATCCACCAAGGCACTTTGGACACTATTTGACCAATCTCACGATGTTTATAAGTCCTTTAAAAAATTCAGTTTGATTGCTGAGTTCACATACTTTATGTTTTATTTGATACTATTAACTTTATCCCATAACAATTTTCTCAGCCCATGCTAATACACAAATTTTTTATTTAGTTAGTTATTTTTGCAATCTTTGCTCTAAAATAAGCCAACTGAACCATCATTCTCCTTTGTACAGCTCATTGATTTTAAAAATTAGTCTTATAAATGGCCCCAAAGTTAAAAATATACCATTACTTAAGAGTTTATTTCATATCTTTTCCATTTCAGTAACAGTCAAGTTTGATTTTTGGGCTATTTTGTCATATTTGAGCATAAAAACAGCTGAAATAACTGAGTCACATGTAAAGAGAGACATGGGTTTTCAGGTAACCTCTGAAGACATGTTTAGGAGAGTAAATGAAGAGTTTTTAAAACACATAGTAATCTCCATTTAAGGGAATAGTTCTTTGGTAATTACTGCCTTTTTTGCATAAAGGAGGTGTGGTTAAACTAGTGGTTACGAAAATGGGGTCAGAGCCCCTCAAATGGGTTGTGGAACAAAGGGGAAGGGTTGTGAAATGCCTTTTGAAGTAAATTAGAATGCCATAATTTACTAATTACGGTAAAACTATAAGCATACAATGAATTTAGTTTATGATAAAATCATATTGGGCAGCACGGTGGCTCAGCAGGTAGTGCACAGGCCTCACAGTAAGAAGGTTTTTGGTTCAAACCCTGTCAGGGTCTTTCTGTGTGGAGTTTGTGCGTATGTGGGTTCTCCCCAGGCACTTTGCTTCCTCCCACAGACAAAAACATCCTCATTTGGTTAAGTGGTGACTCTAAATTGCCCTTAAGTGTGTGAGTGCATTAATACCATCTCTCTCTGATCTGTTACTAGCTTTAGTTCTTACTTTAGTTCTTACTTTAGTCCACTTCGCCCACACACCCAACACAGCACAGTGTGGATGGCTGTTCATCATGAGACTGGGATCTACATTCAAGACTTCCTGCTGCTAAACAGGTTTTTTCTTGCTGCCGTGATGAGGGATTCCTGATTGGCTATTGGATTCATGTTGGGTGTATGATGTATGTATTTGTATATATGTATATGTGTATGTATATATGTATCTATGCATATATGTGTATCCATAAAATGAAGAGTTTTTCTTCAGCCTGCTCCATTGTAAAGTGTCTTGAGATAACACTTGTAATGAATTGGCACTATACAATTAAAGATTGATTGATTGATGATCTATGAGGCCCTGCGATTGGCTGGCAACTGGTTCAGGGTGGACCCTGCCTCTCACCCAATGTCAGATAAGATAGGCTTCAGCTCTGTGACTCCAATAGGGACAAGCATACATATATATAAAGCATTTGTTTGGGAAGATTTAAGTTTATGTCATGTGTTAAAATTCCCATGTCCCTAATTCTGCTATTTAGGGGTCATGGACTGGCTGAGCAGTTTGGGAATCCCTGGTTTAAGCAACTGTGCAAGGCCGGGTTAGTGGGGCCCAACATGATGTTTATCCATGGGGCCCACAACTCTTGACACAATATCTGACCATGTGACCCTGTTTGCTAAACCACACTTAAGTTAACTTGTCACCAAAGAAGGCAGCAGAGTCTAAAAACATTATGATTGACAGGTTGTGTGGGTTGTCTGATTAATCCTAACAAGCATTTTTCTCAATCATAATGAAGTTACTGCTCCATATCTACATACCTATATCTGTTTATCTCCATATCTGCCCAGTTCTGCAAACAGCGCCGATAACAGAGGAATGCCCGACATCTTATCTTCCCTATGCAGCCACACGTTGAAATGATCTCATTACTCACTCTGTGATTAACTGTGTAATTAGCAAACACACTGTGGGTGCCAAAGGTCTGCCATGAGACTTCCTGTGAAGTGGCCTGAACTTAGTGTGAGGACGCCGCAGAGCTCAGAGCGAGCACCGTGACCTCCCAGGCTGCGTCTGCTCTCCTGCGCAGCACGGACATGTTTTCACTGTGGATCCTCGGCTCATAAAACACTCTAATTAGAGGGCATCTCTCAGCAAGTGCAGCTATCAGTCACTCTTTTTATGTTTATGGGCGTTTTTTCTATGCTGTAAAATCCCAGTGCTGAAGTGCTGTAATGCTGACTTTGAGGAGCCAGGGGCAGAGATAAGACACCTATAACATCTCCATATCAGCTCTGAGGTTTGAACTGTCTCCATCCTGTTTATAACCCTTGGTCTGACTCTGATACATGGCTCTGACTCTCGCCCACGCAAGTTTCCAAAGTCAAGGACTGTGTGTGCTCGTGCAGAAGGTGTTAACAACAAACTATCCAAACTCTGGCATCCTTCGAAGGTTGAGAAGCAGAGTTGCCAAGACTGCTTATTTTGAGTGTTTTGGGCCAGTTTCTCTGTGATATGATTAACAAACATTTCAGATCAAGGATTTTTTTGGAGGTTCAAAATGTTTGTACTGCTTGGTGGTCTCCAGCCTTTTTGGTGCCACAAACATCATCTTCATGGACAGGCTGTCATGCTTGCAAGGGAAGCATTAAAAAAATAAAAAAAGATAATGTGCTGGACAAATGTAATGCTCCATCAGCTCAGGAACTGGAGTCCAGCTCCTTGGAAGCGGTTCATAATTTCCAAGATTTGTAGAGATCTGATTCAGCTTTTTTCAGTTCCTGTATGTGCTGCATCATGTGACTTTTGACCCCAACCTCTGAAATGCACCATGGGTGATGTTACCAAAGGTGTGTTTTATAACTGCTGGGACTGCATTTGGGACCACATTGACCCTTTAAAATCTGTATTGATACAAATATCAGCAAAAGGTAAGTGATCATACATTGCCATAGGTGTACCCTGCTTCTTGCCCATTGCAACTGGGATAGGCTCCAGTCCTGTAAGACCCTGACAGGGTGGTTTAGATTGTGGGTGAATGGACGAGAGCGTGTTTAGGATGATGATACGAAGCATTTACTGCAGTTTTTATGGCTCAGCAAAGTTCACATTCACAAACCACAAGCTGAAGAGAAAACAAGAAAAAAGACATTAAACCAACACTATGTAGTTTTTCCACCTTAATGTAATATTTCTAGAGTCATTGTGATGGTACATCACCTTACAACAGGTTGAATGACACCTCTGTCATGGTCTGAGGGGGTCTGTATCTCCTTCACTGGCACTATGTAACTTCGAGGTGGATGGTGGGAGCCCCGCCACACTAAAAAACTACAAATTTTTACTGCTTTGACGGCTTTATGGCATACGTCACTTCCCCCTCCTTCCTGATTCATTTAAAAGACAGAAGTTGAGGCGAAAGCTAAACGTAGAGTTGTTATCATGGCGGAAGCAGCGAAAAACTCGAAGAAAAGAAACGTTTTATTGGAGGAGATGAAAAAAAGAAAGCAGAAGAGTAACAAGCTAAATGCCTGGACAGGGATAAACATTGGCCCGGCGTTCACTCACTGGTGTGAGCTGAAAGACGAGGAGGGATGTCTGACCGATGCTGATTTGGCCCTGTTATTGTTGGACTTGTAAGTACACGATGACTTATTCTAAAAGAAACATGATCAGACTGTACCTTATCAGTCCACATGGTTTATTTGTCTCTCGGGACGTCCTGTCAGCTCGCTTCTCCTCCCTCTGTATGTCAACAAATGCACGTTGGTGTGAGGCGCTCTGTTTTACGACAGTGCAGTTACAATCAACGTCCATAGAGGCTACTAGAGAGCTGAAAGCTGGAATCTGACATAGTGGGGCTTTAAGGTTTTATAAAATTTAGCTTAAAGGGTTAGTTTGGGTTGCCAGAGGTGGGGTTGCTACCAAAAGCCTTGTAATTAACCCACTTACAGGTTAAAACTACTACACAACAATATGCTACAGTAAGATTCTTTACACTGTTGAACCTGACCTGGACAAAGTCCTGGTGTTTAGGACTATTTTGTGACGCAACAAAGGGCTATGTATCCTTCCGCCAGCAGCTCCCTTCATTAGATCAGGTCAGAGTGCTGCAGCAGCGTCAGGTAGCAGTCACCGGAGCACAAACTGATATAAATCGCTAAACTTGGCTTGTTGTTTTAAATATGGACATCAGGACTCACTCCTCTGCAGTGACGAAGTGTTGTGTTTGAAGTGTACTGATCAGGACGATGACACATGACAGGAGTTTGAAGGAATATTGAAGGGCTCTGATGACAGGTCCAGGAGAAGTTGTGTTACTACAGATGCGGCCTCTTCAATTTTCTCCTCTCAGCCAAACGCCAGCTGAGCTCCATCCACTGAGAGTCTAAACAAGGGTTATTTTTTTCTTCATAGTGGCATCTTCCATGCTAAGCAAAGTGTTCATTTATAAATTCTACGAAAATTGTGTGGGATCTAATTACAACCACTAGGGTGGGCAGGTTGGAGCACCTTCCTGTCATGGATCAGCCAAGACTCTGTCAAGGCTATTGGAGAAAATTTAACTGGCTCTATCTGTAAGTCCCACTCGTCACAGCAATGGGAATCCAAGTTTTGAGGACATGCATCTGCACCACCAGGTCACTTCTGATCTGTCCTGCTCCTCCATTCTCCATCCCTCTTTCTACCTGTAACTCAATCTGCAAAAGTTCTTCCTCTGTGTACTCTGGTTCATAAAGATATCCTTTATCCTCCAGAAATCCTCATACCCACAACTAACAGCATGTCGTCTTTACTAGAGTCAAAATTGCACATTTTCAGTTCAGTTTTAGTGAAGTTAGTGTTTGTTGTTTCCTCTGAGGAGGGATACATAACCCCTATGTCCCAACACACAGTCCTAAGCTCAGGGGCTTTGTCAAGGAAAGGTTAGACACTGTAAAAAATCCTACTCTTGCGTAATTTTGAGCCAACATATTTTGAGTAGTTTTGACCTGAAGTGGGTTAATTACAAGGTGTCAAATCACACAGATCAGAGAAATGCTCATGTTTGCAGCACCAAAAAAATTCATAATTTTTCTTTTGATTTGATGGCAAGTTTGTGAGAATTAAGCAGATACTTTGAAATAAACTCAAAAGTGCAACATGTAGCGTTTTCTCTGCATGGACGTGTTGCCTCTTTTGAGCTTTTCTCTTTAAACCTGGTAGCTTTTTCCTCTTGTGAGATGTGGCAAACACAGATAAGGACATCCTCGTCTTATGTGTGCTTTTACAGCACAGCAGATATCATGACTAAGGAGCGGAGTAAGCTTGAGTGACATGTGAGATGCAGAGTGAAATAGAAGAAAGAGTTGCAGTATGTTTTGTTGGCTTGGGGATCGACGTGAGTACGCACACATGTAAAAAACGCAGATAGGAATACCTCACAAAAGCTCAAGTCAAACAGATAGTCTACTTAAGGTATGAGGAAAGATCGACAGTCCCAGTCCTATCCAGAGAGCACGCAGTGAGTCACGGCAGCCTGGGCAAACAAAGTTGTCTGGAGTGACTCATAACCACTGACACATGGGGATGCAGAGCACGTGGATGGGCACACAGCGGGCAAGTATGGGCAGAGAAGCTGCATCCAGATGGACTGCAATTTACACCCAGATTAATCCCAAGATTTATCCAGTACCACAGGATCTGCCTGGATGTTTGAGTGTATCTGCACATGCACTACAAAGTTTTGCTATTTTGCATGCTTTTCTTTTACCGGCTGTACAAGAGTTTTTGGGAAAGGCGAGGGGATGATGTCTGAACATTTAAGCTCAGAACATCACATTCATCCTTCCCTCTGCCTCTCTGAGTCTTCTGAACATAACGTCACAGGAACGCTTCAGTGATTTTCTTTAAGCTTTGAGCAAATGTCCACTCGGACTTTGGGCTAATCTGTTCAGTTTTAGAGGTCATAGGCTATTGAGCCACATTATCAAATCTTATTTGTTAAAGCAGAATCTCAAAGAGGCTTTAGGAGATTTTCTGCAAACTTGACACAAATGTTCCTTATCAGATAATTCTAAGATTTCTGTCCCCATCCTCTGATGGCTACATCCAGGATTTAGGCTATCTATGCCTCTTATCTTTTCAGCTTTCCCAGCTGACATTGGACTGGTCTCCAGCCAATCACAGGGCCACAGACAACCACTCACACACTCATCCTCTCCTTAGGGCAATTTACAGTCACCAATCAACTTAATTAGCATGTTTTTGGTCTGTGGGAGGAAGCTGGAGAGAACCCACGCATGCCTACAGAGTTCAAACCTGCAACCTTTTTACTGTGAGACGTGCACTACCTGCTGCGCCACCGTGAATACAATGACTTACAAATGCTTTCCAAGCTTCATTCAATTGAATGCACTACAAACACAGGCTACTTAATTTTCAAACTTATAGACTTAATTGTTTTGTTTCTTTTAGATTTTGGTGACTGCAACACGTTCCAGAAAAGCTGGGACAGGGGCATCTGTGAAAGTTGAAGAATGCTAGCCTTAGGTCCTGCCTCAACTCTGCCTCTGTCTGTGAGTAGGTTGATCTGAAGTCCAGTTAAGATGGCATGTACAACAGTGTTCTGCAGCCTCTCTTTATAATTAAACAGCTGAGGTCCCATTGCTTTGTCCAGTTCTTACCATAATAACTGGTTTCCTGACCCTGAATGACTGAGGTATAAAAACCGCCCCAGTGTTACCCTTAAGAGGTCTGACTTAGACTTGACTGAATACATATCCAACATTTAGATACGGTATTTTATTGTGTTTGAAGTACTTGTGCCTGTAACATGGCGTATCATTCATGTGAGCTGTTTGATCACATAGAAAAGAGAAGATTGTAGGGAAATATAACTCTGATAACATTAACCCACCTTCACTGAAATATCACAAAAAATAAAAAAATAGGCTTAGTATAGGTGAAAGTGTTGTTTAATGTACAAATGTCAAGAATGAAAATTAAAAACTGTTTTTAGAATAAAATAAAATGAAATATAAATTTTAAACTAATAATTGTATCTTGAAGTTTGCAAAGTCTTAACATTAAAGGTGACATTTCTGCTTTTTTTTTTTTTTTTTTTGTAATTATATAATTAGAAAATACTTCCTTTCATTACTCTGCCTTTGTCCTGCCCAGCCCTGTTAGCTGTAGTTTGCACCTTGATTGTTCATTCTTAGCCTACCTGCAGCAAGAACAGCTTCTAAAATATAAATATATATAATTTAAAGTAATAATTGTATCTTGACTTTTTGCAAACTATCAACTTTCTAGTTGGCATTTCTGCTTTTTTGTAATTTCGACTGTTTCTAGTCTTTGTTATCGTATAATTAGAAAATTCTTCTTCCTTCTAGTCTTTGTTTATCGTATAATTAGAAAATTCTTCTTCCTTTCTTTATTCTGCCTTTCTCCTGCCCAGCCCTGTTACATGTAGTTCTGCACCTTTATTGCTCTTCTTAGCCTACCTGAAGCGAGAATCTGGCTCCTCCGCCCGCTCACATGGCCATAAACTTTTGTGATTAACAGCCAAAAGCAAACAGCGACAATCCTTCAGTGAGTCACTGAGCCAACACACACGTTGTCTTCTTGTTCACTCATAAAAATTCCCATCGAATTATCCAAGCCTCTCTGCAGCACGTAACAAATAATTTAAGGTGTATTTGTGCACAAGATTGTAAAACATGCCCAGAGTCTGTTGAATCAAGTGTGTTTTTTTTATTAATTTATTCTCATCTTATTGTTAAATTTCCTAAAGCAAATAAGCACACACAGCTGTCAAACCCGGCAGTTACACAGGCTTTGCATATCCTGTCTTCTTTTTCAAACAGGATTTAAAGATTAATATTTCACAATGAGCAAAGTAACCATCGCTAATTTTATGCAACACGTTATATTTGTTCACTGTTTTCCAGGACGTGAAGCGCACACAGCTGCAGACTTGCTCACACTACTTTCTGTTTTAAAGCTCCTGTATGGCATTGGTGCAGGTGGCAGCGTGGCACTTTCTTTTGACCAACATTTCACAGGACTAGTTCTTAAACTTAAATGCATCGGGAACATTCAGTGCCTCTAGTAAAAGTTCTTTGTTGTTTTATGTTCGCCGTACGGCTGCTTAATTCATTTGGTGGAATGTGGTAAATCCTGTTGATGCCCTCAGGCACATTAAAGGAAATTACCTGAAAACCTGTCAAAGTCTGTTGTCTTCTGGAATAATTATCGGATTAAATGAGAAACGAGGAAAAATATCTGCTCTCAGTGGTGTGATGATCTTTGTCAGAGTTTATTCTAGTTCATAGTTCTCAATGGATTTCATGAGACTTTCAGGAAGTATTGGTCATGGCACAAGGAAGAAGTAATTACATTATGGTGCTGAAATGAATCCAAATATGGATCTGGATTTTTTTTCAAGTGTCTTCCAACAGTGCCAAACAGGGCAGCTTTCCACTTTTTAGACAATAACTCACTCCATAATGTTGGTTATGCCTTGGCAGAGGTTTGCACTTCTAGTATAAACTTAGACTCTTATTCAGGTAGACCTTGAAGAAACTGTTCTCCTTGCTCTGCCAAAATGGCTGCCTCATTTCATTTAGCATGTGCAGGTTAAAAGTTTCCCTGCTCCATATGAAACTCGCTCAGATAAATTTTAGATCAAAACACACTTGATTTGATAACAGTGCAATGACTTTTATCAAAAATATGTGTACCAAAATATGGGCTATCTCTGACATTCATAATCATTTTCATTGTTTCCAAAGCTTTTGGCTCGTATTTGAACTTTGATAAAACCAAAACTTGGAAAAGCATATTTTTCCAATTTCTGATAACTGATAAGCATGTTATACATAATCCATATTGTGAATCTGTTTTCAGAGTCACTCCCTGGTTTGTCATCTGTTTTCAATGACTGTGTGTCAGCAGGGAGTAATTAATGAGAGATAGATGGAAAGAAAAACTCCAACTCTGGAGAACAGAAACAAAAAGCAAGCTAGAACATAGAGTGATAAGGCTGTCGTAATACAAGCATATATGCTGTTTCCACAGATGAACAAAAACACTAATAGGAACATGACGACACAAACAGATACCTGGACTAATCCTACCAGACCTGAATAAAGTGCTTAAAACTGTTGTCACAACTCGGCTCCTTGGCAACTGTTTGAATAAAGGTGGGAGGATGTGTGTGTGAGCATTATATGGTGTACATGAGGTAAGTGTTCTAACAAAAATCAATAAATTAACTGATCATAATGTTGCAGCATTGATCAGGTGGAGAAAGAGCGAGCATGTCAGAAAGCTGGCCTAAGTATTCATGGAGGAGGATTGGGCCCTGGTGCTCCGGACTGAACAGAATGTCAGAACTACAAGTGCTCCTAGGGCAAAAACCTCCACCAAGGAGGTTGTCAAAATGTAGAAAAACTCACAGTTAACAGATTCAGATCAGCACCAAAATCAAATCACTACCTCCTTGTGCCATGACCAACATTCCCTGAAAATGTGATCCAAATCTGATGGGAAGTTATTGAGTTATTTGCAAAATACCCTTTCTTGCAATTTTAACAAATCTGTTAGGCTGTTGTCTATGGACTTGTAAAATATATGGTCTCCAAAGAGGTTGTGTATTTTTATTTAAAATTTGCTGAATTTTCCTAATCCAGCAACATACATCTAAGTCAGACAGGTCATAAATTTAAGACTAGAAAAGCGCAGACCTCTGCTTAGTTCCAGCAGTGGCTTTTCTGCAACCCCTGTAAAAGACATTATTCTGGATCACCAGATCCAGAAAACTCAGCACATACATGGAGTTTGTTATCCTGTATGAACACAACAAGTTTTGGGAACATCACTTAACATTTTGATTTTATATTAATTATTGAATGTCTTCAATGGAATTTCCCATTATAAAGTTCAATGTTTTTTTTGTGACATCAGTCTGGATCAGATCCAGCTGAAATTTACCTTTATGATAGAGACATGGAGCCCATATCATCCTGTAAAATTAGAGGCAAATCCATTGAAAAATGGTAGAGATATGGGAGTTTTTGGAATTTCAGGAATTTTTTGCATCCAGACAAATACATGTATCACCGCCAAAATCTAATTATTTTAAAGTTGTGCCATTACCAACATCTCCTGAAAATATCAGTTTTTGCGTAATTTTGCAAACAAACAAACAAACGCCGGCAAAAACACAACCTCCTTGGCAGAGGTTATTAAGAAACCAAGGGAGTTGAACAAAAATAAAAATAGCCTCTGTCTCCTCGAAGTTTCTCTTTCATAACAGAATTCTCTGTTGTTTTTGGAAATGAATGCATATGAATACATGATAATGAAATGTCACCGTATTCATGCTTCTGTTTTTATGAAGCTGTAAGATATGGTGGGGCAGCATGGTGGCACAGCAGGTAGTGCACATGCCTCACAGAAAGAAGGTAGCCGGTTCGATCCCCGGGTTGGTCAATGCCTTTGTATGTGGAGTTTGCACGTTCTCCCAGTGCATGTGTGGGTTCTCTCCAGGCACTCCAGCTTCCTCCCACAGGCCAAACACATGCTCATTAAGTTGATTGGTGAAGTGCAACTAAATATAAATGTGAATGTGAATGCCTGTCTGTTTCTCTATGTGGCCCTGCGATTGGCTGGCAACTGGTACAGGGTATATACCGTTTCTCACCCAATGTCAGCTGGAATAGGCTTCAGACCCATGCAAAGGGATAAGCAGAATAGATAATGGATGGATGGATGTAAGCTATGGTCATGAAATGCCCAAAGCAGCGTGCTCTGCCACACCATTCAGAACCATCGGTGTATGGTTTATGAAGACAGGAAATTAATATATTTCTGTGCCTCAGTGCTCACAGTACAGCTTCTTGATGTCTAAGCTATGCTGGAAACATCTGGTGAGTTCAGCCAAAGAGCTGCTTTAGATAAATCATATAATTTATGCATCTGATAAAGGAAAACCATAATTATGAGCATGTTTTAGCACAGCTGCCCATGACATTTGTGATATAAAATCTTTATCTAACAGGATCTGATGGCTTGACTGAGGATAATTTATGGCATTTTGTTCCTTATAGCTCTGGTTCAGTGTACATTCTTCATCTGGTGTTATTCTCTCCACAGAAATGCACCCCACAGCCACAAACTCTCTGCGGCTGGTCACTCGGGGTCTTAAGAGGAAGACGAGGTCCCCGGGGTCCTGATGTGGGTGCTGCACCGGACACCACAGCTCAGAGGTCTCTCACAAAGAATAGGACACAAGTTTTCCTTTCTCCCTCCTTTTTTTTTTTAACTCCAGGGTCGCGTAAACACCAGCGCCAGACCTGAGTGGGATCAAAGTGCTCATTAAAGAAGCCCACAACCCTGAGAAATGGCAGACCAAATAGCAGCCCATGGTGGCGGGCAAAAACTAAATTTGGAACAAGGGCACGCATTCATTTCCCAGGAATGGGGTGTCTTAGGCAATTGCCATTGAGCAATGACAGTCTTTAAAAGAGTTTTAGGCTGAAGTCACAAACAGATGAGTTTGGATGAAGGAAACAAATGATCAAGTTTGACAGACAGACTGAAAGATTACACCAATCTTTATTTAATGGTTTTAACGTTGAATGAAAAGAAGTAGGGATCAACAAAAGCATCTTAGTAAAAGTACTGATCCTCATAGTCAAGTGTTACTCCAATACAAGTGAAAGTTGATCAGTTATTACTCAAGCTTGGACGAAGTTCTCAGCTCCATTACTTGAGTGAAAGTATAGAAGCTCCTGGTCAAATATTACAGCAATACAAGTGAAAGTTGTTCAGTCAAATTTTTACTTAAGTTAAAGTACTGGAGTACCTGCTTTTGGAAATACTTAAAGGTGGGGTTGGTAGTCATGGAAAACTAGCATGAATTTGAATGTAGCATCTCCTCAGGACTCCGTCTGAAAAAAAAAGTACTTAAGTACAGTACTCAGGTAAATCTACTTAAGTTTTCAAAGTACTTCAGGATTCAAAGTACTTAAAAAACACAATTTGTTTTTTCATAATGCAGAAGAGAGCACTTTCATTGTGAAAAGGGCTACAGATGAACTGATTAGGTCAGGGGTGTCCAAACTATGGTCTGGGCATGTCCAACTTCAGTCTGTGGTCAACTTTTTTTTTGCCAGCAGCTAGTTCCAAAAATATAGAAATTTTCCCGACACTAGAACATAAAGCTCGTACTTGACTAATGTCGAGCATAAACTGTGCGATTTCAACAAGATTTTGACCTGAATTTGAGCTAACATTGTACCATTAGTCGCTGTCATGGAAACGTAGCACAGAAACGGCAGACACAAATGCACGACACCAACACAGTATGTCAAATAGGCAAAAGGTTTAATCCAAGACAGCCAAATACACGGGAAGACAGTCAGTTTGAGGCAACAGTGTCCAGAAAAACGTGAGATGAAAAGCAAGGTCAAAAGACAGGAAAGGTAATACACGGCAAGACTTGACTAAGAAAATGATGGGACGAAGGCTGTGAAGTACAACAAACTGGCAACAAGACAGTGAGAGACATAAGGTTAATTACAGGAGGTAATGAGGGCTGATGGGAAACGGGTGGGGTAAGACAATCAGGAAGGAGGTGCGACAAGACGGGGGTCTGAAACAAAGACAGGGGTTAGACTACAAAATAAAACAGAAGGGCAAGTCATGAGACATGAAGTGCAAAAAAATAAAAGAAAAACTTGACAGACATGGCAGTCATGAAGTGTGCAGAGAGACACCACAGAGGGTTACAGGCCGACCTGAGTCCAGCAAATAGCTCCAGACTGGTGGGGTGGATGTCAGACATGTCTGATATTCTGGTCTTATGACTACATTCACTCTCATAGTGAGAACGATATATGCTGATCTTCCAACGTCTGATCAGCTCACATCTGATCAGACGTTTGTCCACATGGAAACGACGTTAAGGGTTCCCAGAAAAGCACACTTTGAAAACAGGTCCCAGAGTTGATAAATCTGAATCTATGTGAACAACGAATAGGGATAGCTTCAGAAATGATGATGTCATAGCCACACCTTCTCCTTGAACAAACCCTGTGCAAACCCTGACAACAACACAAGCAATAAGAGACTATGCCGGTGTCACATTCATGCTGAAGAAGCTTCATTGCTTGTTTTGGCTTTAACAGCAAAATCTGCTGTTCCTCTACAACGACTGCGACCAACACCAGTGTTTTATTCACTTTTGATATGCCTGTATGCTCCATCTCTTCTTCTCTGGTTTGCAGCAGCATTGCAGCTCCACAAGCAGGCCTGGCATGTATACTACAATGTTTCCACTGTTTTCAAGTGAAAACATTTTCATCTCTGTGTGCACAGGGCAAGAGTGCTTCCTGTGGTTAGGGACTTTTGAAGCAGACATGATGGGGGGAAGAAAGGTGTCCTCTTCTCTGTGATACTAGTAAAACTTTTCTTTTTCAAGAAGTGAATTGCTTTCATTACATATGAAGTTCTTTTGACTCTTATGATGATGATGATATGTCGCCTTGTTTGAAATTGAGATGAGCAGGCGAGTGAACCAAAACTGTGCTGCGTACTGGAGCACCCTCCTAACAGACAGACTTTACTCAAAAGAGTTCAAGCGAAGTCTCCTCTTAACTCGGGGGTATACATCTGGCTAACTAACTGTAAGTAAATTTTATGTCCTATGACTGAAAAGTCAGCCGCTCCTTCCTGCCAGCCCTCTCTGATAAGAGGTTACTGCACATAAACTTAGAACTGAAAACATGGAAAACAGGTGAAAAATAACAAACTTTGTTTTATCATCTGTTCTAATGTAGTTTATCCAAGAACTAACCAGGAGCAGACTGTTAATGGATTGATTTAGTCTCTTCAAAACTTACACTCAGTGTGTAAAGCATGAGGATCAGATGGTCATCAGAGGATCATTAGTTATCTGATAGTTTTAAAAAGCTCAGGGACACGTCTGTATGAACCTTCGCTCTGAGTTTGTTTGTCTTTTGTTTATGAGGTGTTGGTAGTAGTCCACTTTCAGCCTGAATTTTTCTTTGTACTAAAATAAAATGATAACAATGAATTTCTGTGACCTGAAAATTGTGATTTCCTGCTGATAAAACCCACAAAAGTTACTGTTGTAGTATAAGGCCCCACTTACACGACAAAGTTTTCACCAGAAACAGAAAGGTTTTTCCTTTGCGTTTTCAAAAAAGATCTGCGTCCACACAGAGACGCGAGAACGACTGAAAACACTGTAGCAAGCATGCCAGACCTGTAGATGGCGATGTAGGTTTGTTGAGAAACAGCGGTGTAACAACACATGTATGCTTTCCGGTGAAGACAAACTTTTCACAAACAACAATGGCGAGTGGACGCATGAAGACGCAGGAGTTTTGTCTGGACAACAAATCTGTCTGGATGACAAACCGACGCGCGCAGCCTTCATGTGAAAGGGTACTGCGCATGCGGTGACAATAGTGTTTCACCCTGAAACGCTGGATCTCGTCTACATGGAGACAGATATGAATAAGTTTTCAAAACTTTTCACTCTAGACCCTGGTTTTAAAAGTTTGCAGATCCAGGCACTCGAGGCACCGTTCTCATGTAAACAGGAGGCGAAAACACAATGAAAACTCTCTGTTTTCGGCCGTATTCGTTTTCGTGTAAACAGGGCCTAAGTTAATCAGAGATTATGGAACAAACAGCATAAAGACAGTTGATTTATGTGTTTCAGGAGAAGTTATTCTTAGAGTAATAGGAACACTAGGTCTCAATCGCCCCAGCGTGCTCTCTCTATCTCTCTCTCTTTTTGGAGTCATTATTTAATTGATGATTAATATGTCAAACTAGATGTGACACTTATACAGAGGCTTGTCACCTTGTTGGACACAGCAACACTTCTGGGTAACTCAGTCAAGTTTATTATGCAGCCTGCCTGAGATTTTCAACAAAATTTCAGGAATGCAGAGAGTTTTGGTTCACCAACCACTCTCAATTTTGTCTAAACATTTAAATATAACACTTAGAAATGCTGTAATTATGTTTCCTTTCTTCTAATACTAATGTTGCAGTGGATCTCAAACAGCTGGAGTACTCCATGGAAATAAAGATTTGTGCCACAGAGCATCATTAAGAGTCTAAATGGTCCAAATAAAGAGAGAAGTCAGCCAGTCATTCATTCCTCAGGTCAGGGCAGCTCAGGCATGATCAACAGGTCTATAAACAGGTGACAGAGCATGGTAAAATAACACACACTTGTATGGAAAGAAAAAAAAGTGCAATTTTCATAGCGTGGAGGTGTCATAGTTTCTGCTCATTTAACGGTTTCCGCCAGCTGCTCTGAAATAGTGGAAATGCAGTGTTTGTGTGTAACAGACTCACTGAGGTATGTGTTGTACGCTGTGATCACAAGAGCACGATTCAGTTAGACTCTGATTCAGTGTTGTTTTTTTCTACAGAGTGACTATCAGAACCAAACCGCCTTTTGCTATCGAGCAGCACGACACAGAAAAACAGCTTTGAAGTGGCTTCTGAGTGAAAGCACAAACACGAGAGCACAATAGCATGTCACCGCTAACTGGCTTCTTAAAGGCTCAATCAGAGAAATGTTAACAACGGTGCGAGGGACAATGGGCTCTGAGACTGCGCACGTAAATCAAAACAGTCTTATGTAAACAGAGGGAACGAGTCAATCTGGAATAATCTGTTGATTCAGATTTCTATTTGAGTCTTTGTGATTATGGCTTCCCCACATCTCTCTGTAATTATAGGCCTGCTCTCCTCGGCAGTAGGGTTCACATTACACGTGTGGTCATCAACATGTGTGTGAGAGCGAGTGAGAATGTGTGAGGGAGAGTGTACGTGACGGCCAGACGAGGACTGTCAGGCCGAGCGTGCCTGTGGCTGACCTGTTAGCCTTAATGTCCACTGTGGTTGCTTCATTATCAGGAGTAAAGCTCCTGCTGAGAGTTTACATACACCGGGGCGATACATGAGAGAGACGATGACAGGAAAGCAGGCGGGCTGTGCTCACGGAGAGCTCAACACATTTACACAAGGGCTTCTGAGGTTCACCATCAGGCACTTGTTGACTTCAGGATTTCTGTTTTCCAGCAGTTTCAGAGGCTGCAACTGAATTATTATGCTCAGTTGTTATTATTTTGCTAAACCGAAATCCTTCTCACAGCAATTTACGCTGGTTGTGTTATTTGTTCTTTACATGTGGTCGCGAACCTTGTTTGTACCACAGTTTGGTTTTATATTTTATAATACAGTCACAGACCAAAATGATACTCTTCTCCATAGCTTTGCGTTATGTCCCAAAGTTCAGAACTATTGAATAAGTATTTTAAAAATAATCCCAGTGGTTCCTGATCTGCAGATTATCATTTTGGGAATATCAGACAACACAAAACTAAACATACCCCAATAATGTTTTCTTTCCTACAGCATTATCACTGCCAAAAAGTTGCTTCTCACATATTGGAAAAAGAAAGAACTCCCGCATTTAAAGATGTGGCTTGGCAAACTCATAAATACTCTCCATCTAGAGCGGATAAAATACACACTTCTAGATAATCTCAACCTGACATGCCAGATGGACAGTTTCATATATCCGCCACGGAAATATTTCACTAGTCCATCTGGGAGAGAGCCTTTCAAAAATGTTTTCAGAGGCAGAACCTTCAAAAGCTTGTGATTGGACGATTGTTTGGCTCGCCACACTCATCACAGACCAATCATATCAAGCAACGTTTGCTACGAATGACATAGCAGCTAGCGCTGTTGTTAGCCATTAGCTTAAACTACCTTAGTCTATCGTCTTATATTAAATTATACCACACAGATGTATCATTTAACACTTATATGTGACATGAACCTCATCAAAGTCCATCCCTACCAAGTTCTCCCAGTAAACTTCTGAGAAGGAGGAGAGCAGATTTCGCCAAGTATCACTGAGTGACCATGACGACTATAGACTCACCGGCATGTCCGTGGAGGATTTCCACATTCTCTCCCAGTTTCCCAGCAGTGATCCCCGGTCAGGAGAAGAGCAAAAACATGATTTCTCATAAGACAAGCTTCAAGTGACGTTCCTTGCTCCTCTTTCAAAGAATAAATTGAGTCCATTTCACTCCCTTTGAGAGTTACTTTTACCAAAAGACACTTTGACTTTCAATGAAATCATTTGCCATTTGAAATGCTTTTAATAGATGAACGTGAGTATTAAAATATTATCTATATAAATCACAAAACACAGGATCAGAGAGAGACACTGGCTTGTTTCATTAGGACTCACTCTGTTTTAATCAGCTGCTGAGCAATGACATTTAGCACTGCAGTCTGCCCAAAGTCATCAGTTGACACAGTAACGAACTGAACTGCTACACCTCCTTCAGAGAGCAGAGAAAAATGTAAAGTGGCATGCATACACGGAATAAATCCCTGTAGTAAAATTAACACTACCAGAGTTAACATTAGCATTTCTACAGTGTAAATGTGGGTCTACACCACAGAGAGTTGATTAAGCTCTTTTTGGAGAAAAAATGAATGAAGTGTAATTATTGACTCTTATATTGACTCTTCTTCTGTTAAACTACAGTAGTGTAAAAGTTGATAAATAAGTGATTTGGTTGGAATAAAGAACATGGTCCAAAATTAAACCATTTGGCCAGTTAGTTTATATAGAAATTAATTTTCCTTAGCTAAAGGTCTATTAAAGGCAAACTCACTGATAAACTCATAGTAACTGCACTTTGGCCACTGATGACTAACAGGAAGTAACTATGCAGACCACAAAAATTAATGAAATATTTAACATTAATCAAGCATATGAAAGTGAGCCCTAAAGTATAGTTTTACCATCATAAAAAGTGTTTTTGATATTCAAAAGCCTGTTATTTTTGATCTCCTGAAGAAGTATCATTTCATGGTAGTCTTTTGTTTTGTTTTTGAGTGTAAGAGTCTGGACTGTTGTTTCTTTGAATGCAGCCAAAGAAACTGGAGGAGTGGACAGAATTCTGAGGACTTTAGAGGAGAGACTCTGGCTCACAGCTTTCAGGAATAAAAACCACTTTAACTGTGGAATTTTGATTCTCCAGAGAAGTCATCCGTCAAACGCAGGACAGGACTGAGTTGTAGTTTCTCTAAGCTCGAGAGACAGCGCCAACAGTCCCACTTTTAGAGTGTAGATAGAGATATTCCCCGATGAGGCTCGGACAGGCCGAACCCCGAATGATGAATTAGTCCATTCACCTCTCTGAAATCCACACAGACCTCTGTGTGTTTTGTCACATGAAAACACAAGGTTGCCTCTTGTACCCCAGGTCCAAGTATGTAAAAACAGAGGAAATAGCTGAAAGAAAAGGTGTCATTTTTCTTCATCTGAAAGACTCCATGTGTGTGTATGTGCGGGGCTCATGGAGAGTGAGAAAGAGTGAGAGGCTGCCTGCGTGAGAAGCACACGCGGGGAAAGTGAGAGCGCGAAAAGGAGAAAGAGAAAACGGCCTCTTATTCGCTGATCTCAGCTGATTACATTTTCCCGTCCAGACGGTAGACATTCCTCCAACCTGCGGCCGAAACCATCGGGCCCCTCGGTTTTCACTCCACAGCAGAGTCCCATTAGAAGTAAACAACTCTGAGTCTACGCAGGCCGCAGAAACAGGTGGGCGTGAGGCTGGGACTGGTCACTGCAGCTCAGTTAGAGGTCAGCAGACTGGATAACACCAAAAACTTTACCACGAGAACTCAAACCTCAAAGACTTTAACTGTATGTATGTCTGATTTTCTCACAAGCATCACACAGGAGGAGAAACATCCTCCCGGGGTTTCAGTTTGTTTACATGTCTGAGAAAACACAACATCTGGGCCTCAAAGAGTTAAACTAACTCTAAGTACAGCTTTGGACTGAGAGTTGATCAGAGTGAAGCTGTCTTTCCCACAGGGAGGGAATCACTTCACATCTGAACGTTTGCATGTAAACATGAGAATCTGCAGTCGGCCCCGATCAGAGACGGAGGGGAGGCCTGACATGGCAGCAGTTCAGAGTAAATCAATGATGTGTGAGAGTGTGTATCAGTTCACAACAAGTCTGTGTGTCAGCTCCTCAGATCCCACGCTTAACAAACTGTAAAAAAAGGAACCAAGAACTCAAGGGGCCCTTTTTTATGACCGAGGCAAGGTGCTTTGGCGTGCAGCGCAGGTGTCTTCACTAATTTACTCCTGATGCATGTGCAATGCCCACGCTGTTTAAAAAGCAAATGAACATGCACTCCTGTTTGTGCTCAGGTGTTTTTTTCTGAGGAGTCGTCAGGTGCAATAACCTGAACCCCCAGATGAACCATTAAATATATTTCACTAGTTCATCTGAGAAAGAGCCCATAGAAAGTGTTTTGGGAGGGCAGAACCTTTCAGAAGCATATTCGGCAGGTGATCGGACAACCGTTCTGTCAGTCACATTCATTACAGGCCAATCAGGGAGTTTAGTAGGCGGGAAACTACTGCACTACAAAACGTGATCCACTCCATCAAAGAAACTCTCATCAAAACATTTCGGAAGTGGAGCGAAAATATCCTGACAATAGAGAAGTTTGTAGTGTTGATATTTGTTTTTTCATTTAATTTAGAAATGTGGTTCAGATCTGATTGAATTGCTACTGAAGCTGTTAGCACTAATGCTAATCTTTGTACTTGCAGTCACTTCCTGCAGTCATGTCGCTCGTAGTTCCCTCCTCTTTCTGCTCTAGAGAACTCTGATCAGGCCGTCCTGCTTTGGGCCGTGGATCTGCCTGGTTACAGACACTGAATCAAGCAGACCCAGCAGAGTGCAAAGCTGGTGTGTTATAGAGAAACAGACAATCATTCATTCTCACACTCATACCTAAGGATAATTTAGTCACCAGTCAACCTAATGAGCATGTTTTTGGTCTGTGGAAGGAAGCCGGGATGCCTGGAGAGAACAAATGCATGCATGGGGAGAACATGCAACCTTCATGTTATGAGGCACGTGCACTACCAACCCATTTCATGAACTACTGTCTTTTTAATAAAGGTCTTAACCCAATTTTGGAAGAGTTAACACCTTTATGGCCATATTTTGACATGGCAAAATATTGTGGGAAAACACTTGTTCTTGTAAAATTAACAGCATTTAATCGTAAAATATACAATTACCTACTGTAAAATGTCTATACAGTGAGTTCATGAAAAGGGTAATGGATCAAGAGATTTTTTTTTTGTTTGAGTAAATGTATATATTTGACAAAAAATTATGTTTTTTTTTTTTTTTAATCATATCTTCCTAATAAATGATCAGTAAAATAGTGAAAGATATAGTAACATAAATTAAAATACAGCAAGTTCACTGTGATTAAGATACATTAAAAAAGTTGTAGAATAAAATATGGTTTGGATACTGTAAATGAAAAAAGGATACTGTTTCTGATAATACAGTAATTATACTGTAAATTGAAAGACAGAAATGATACATTGAATTAAAAATACAGTAGTAAAACTATTATGCTGTTCATTAAAATAGTCATGCTACAGTAAAGACATTTACAGTAATTCACTGGCATCTTGTTGCCAGTAAGTTACTGTAAAAATTACAACAACCTTTTTACTGCGTAGGTTACAGCCTCCCACAACCCCAAAAGAGATAAGGGGTATGGATAATGGATGGATGGATAGTTCATGGGACAGTCTACAAGGGTTACAGTATGTAGGATTGTTTTCGTTCATTGACCTTCTCGAGGCTTCATTAAATCAGGCAGTCTGCATTTTGAAAGCCCTCTTCTCTTAATACTTCCCAAAATCAGAATAAGATCCATTTCTTCAGCCACTGTAACTTGATAACCCAACATTTATTTACATTTCAGCCAGAAAAGAGCAAAAGTCTTGAAGTTATTCCTTTGATTTTCTTTTTCACCGCTGAAATAACTATTTCTGTCACATCTCACAGGTACAAAACAAACTTGTACTTGATTAAACATACTCAGTTACTTTCCAGCGCCGCAACAGCCGCCAACACATCCACTCAGTCAAAACACACCTCAGCCAACGACAGCATCAGTTTTTCCGCCATGAGGGCCACGAAGGTCAGGGAAACACTGGCAGCATTTCAACAAGCCCCCCCCCACCCCGGGCCTTTTCTCTGTTCCTCAGAAGGCCACACATTTACTATCAACAGGAAACATCTTTCACGGCACAGGAAGTGTTACTCTCTAATTGGCCTGATGTGATTCAATGACCAGTCGAGCTCAGCCAATGGGAGGGGGCTTATTTTAAGAGGCGGTATAAAAGGGAACTGTGGCCCTTCCTGAAAGCTTAGATGGCACAAAGTTCTCACAGCGACTACATGGTGTGATCTCGCCCCTCTTCACTTCTGCAAAAAAAGAGAGAAAGGCTGTACAGAGACACATTACTAAGCACATCTGGTTTCATTGTTGTTTCATGGATCCCATAACACATCGTGAAACCACAGTCTAAGCAGAAGAAGATGGGGGAAACCCAGAGTGTAAAAAAACTGACCTCATTATTATTCCCCAGACTTGGCGGGTGAGTTTGTCTTGTGCGTTTTTACGAGCAGAGAAAAATACTCATGTGTACAGTAGCCTGAAATATTTCAAATCGTAAATCATAGAAGAGCATGAAGGTGAGAAAAGTGCAGTTTTGAGGATTTCACTCTTATTGTCGATTTTGGTGTTCAGGGCATTTTTGACAATAAGCCTGAAAAGTTTGTCATTGTTGGGTAGATATGAAATCTTTTCCCAATAATCACAGCCTATGTTTTAACCATACATATTTGCAAAGAGTAAGTTTAGAGAGTTTGAAGCACAACCAACAGACAACCAACAGACTCACAATTGAAGTTTTCTCTCATTTATGGTCTCATACCTAAAATTGTTTTCCAAGGAAGGAAATTTCAGGTCTGAACTTCAGTGAAAGTAATTGTTTCACTTGAGACCAATATATATTTGTGTTATTTTAAACAAATGTTTCAGGAAATGAGTTAGAAACTTGCGCAATCGAGAGATTCACTTGAATTTACAAGTTTCAGCTTAATTTAAATTTCTCTCTTTTTTGTGCTTCACAGAGCTCACTGTCTAATTCTGATTACACTGTGCATGTACATTAGGGATCCACGGCATTGGATTTTTGCCGATATCCAAAATGTTGATATTTCTGAACTCATTATCACTGATACTTATGTTTTTTTTGCACAAAGCTGACTTGTTGCTTTCAGTGCGAGAGTCTATTTGTGTCAGGAACAGATGTAAAACAAGGAAAACAACAATTTAATCTTGAAATAAAGAAACTCTTGGCTTTAAAATGTACCAATGCAAAGATGATAAGATGAAGCATATTGTATATTTGAGTATTTTGCTGATAAGTCCTCCGATATATGGATGATAAGTATGATCAATATATCTGCTGTAAACATGGGCAAAAATGTCAATATGGGCTGATACCAATATTTTAGCCTTTAGGCATATATCTGCCGATACCGATATTATACCAATGATATCAGTCCATCACCCTTAATGTGTTATTATTTTATTATTATTTAATCTTTATTTAACCAGATAAATCCCATTGAATTCAGGATCTCATTTACAAGGGCGACCTGGCCAAGAGGTCAGCAGCACACATCAAATATCAATACAAAATTAAAAAAGGTTTAGGCAATAAATTACAGCCAATAAATATATCAAAAACAACAACTTGACAATGGAAGAGCTATAATTTTTGAGGACAGTTACAATTAAGAACACAGGCATCGTCCATAGGATTCTCGCTGCCTGGTGAGCAAAATGGAGCGAAAAGCTTTGAATGAAACCAGTGCAGCCATTTTCAGTTCAGTCTGTTTGGTGCTCCAGGCTGTGGGGGCAGCATATAAGAAAAAGCTCCTTTTCCAAAATCAGTTCGGACTGTGTACTGAAATCAGCATGATATCAGATATCAGTGTAACAGGGAAATGAAATTCAAAGGATGGGATTTCTCTGAGTGCCAACAAAAATAGACTTCCAGTCATCGATATTAATAGATAAATTGCTTTACAGAAATCTTCACATGTGACTAACTGTAAATAAATGACCTCCTAGTTAAACAGTCATGTACAAGTAATATTTGTAAACTTCTAACAGAAACTATTTCTCAAGTCATGTGCGGAGTTTCCTTCCAAATGTATTGCAAAATGCTGATTTTTTTACACTCATAAAAAGGAAATCCAAGATTGTTAAGGCATATTTTTACGAATAGTGTGACTGCTCTTACTAAAGTGCAGTCCTAGTATCTGACTTCCCAGAATTGATGTGAAAGAGGTCAAAGGTCGCCTTAAATCAGGTTCATATATTCATTTTTGATGACTGCTAGAGAATGTTCACCAACTTTTCATTCATTGAGTTATTCTCAGTCTGCCTGAGACACTCTGTTAGAGCCTCCATCACTGTAAGGACCCCGTCTTCACATGGGTACAGTCCACTCTGATTGGTTGACTGGTCATCTCTGTGTCGATTGGTGAGTTCAGCGCAGCACTGCACCATGTTTTCAGCATCTCTGCAATCTTTCTAATGTCTCTGCTCTTGCCATTTCGAGCAAGTGGGCTTAAACTGCAGACAAAACAATGGTAAGACATCACTCTGGTGGGCCTTTTTTAGGGGGGAATGAGACATTTTAGGCAGAGACTGATGGTTCAGAGAGAGGGGGAGTCCTAATGCTTCAGACTTTAACTTTTGTAACGGGGAACAGACATGTAAAACACACTTAAGAGCATATAAAACTCAAAGAGCATCATATTGGCTCTTACTCAAGGTATTTAAATGGCTTCTCTGTCAGTGGGTTGTTAAAGTTCTCATGAAATCCAAAGAAATATCTTTGATTTTCATAATTAAAAAACAATACAAGAAAAAAATCTTTCATTTGCTCAAACATCAAATGTTATTTGTCTACTTCTAAGTCTGTTTAAACCAAACCAACTTATTAATTCTAGGACAGGAGAAACTTGGTGTTCCTTAAGATAAGAAAAAAGTTGTGTAAGTATTGGTAGAAGTTTTAAAATATCAACACACTGGATACTAATAAAAATCCAATATCGTGCTTCCCCATCATTTTCCTTCCACCTAAACTCCTTCATATGCCACTGTTTCATTTTTAGTCCCTGCATTCCTAAAAGTGATTGTTCCTGCCAGCTTTGACATTTTTCTCCCTCCTCAATGGACGGTGAGAGGGGTGACAGCAGAGCCAAAAATACCAAAACACACGGGGTGACATTAAGGGGAGGGGGGAGCGGCCTAGCGGCGGGGAGCTATGACGGAGTTCCCTGATTAGTGAGTGAGCACGCAGAGACAAAGGGCCTCTGAAATCACAGGAAACAGAACAATCAAAGGGCCAGTGCACATTCCAAGAAAAGCAGAAACACAACATGATCTAGGACGTCGCTGCGTCTCAGCATCTGATGAAAGCTTCAGCACAGCGAGTGCAGCGAATTATTAAAGAATGACGACAAAAGGGACGGAGCTGGAGCCTTAAACTGCTGGAACACAAACATCAGATGATATCTTTTTCTACTCGCTGAGAGATGGGGAAATAAAACATGAATACGGTTTGAGTCAGGCTTCTAGTAAAGATGTAGTAGGTGATGTTGTCACATTAATCCACAGAGGACTAGAACTGCTACACAGCAGTTTAATGCCTTATTAAAGTAATGAAGAGTGACTTTATCATTGCTGGAGCACATGGCCTTTGGCCTGTTACCTCCTGAATTGAAGGTCCCATGTCCTGGTGTGTTTGACCTTTTACATAATGTCTTAGGTGTCTATTGAGTAAAGATTTAAGTTGAATAGAAAGTTAAAAGTTTCATCTCTGTAGGGGATCAGATGCAGCTCTTTTACCCTCCCTTTTGGAAACACTTGGATCTGAGGCAGCGGGGAGGTTAACCCTTTCATGCATGGTGTCAACTACAGTAGACACATATTTGGAATAAATTTTATACCCTTTAGGTTGCAATACCATGTCCAACTTCATTCCCAAACCCTTGTCTTAAGTTTCATAAAAATATTATCTCTGCACATTTTTACCATATTGAGATATTGCACCATAAATCCAAACTAGCCAACGAAGGGCAAATTGGGTATTATGCCTGTATTCAGATTTCACGTAATTTTGTATTTTTTATTCCAAGTTTTTGGTGTAATTCCTGAGTGAATAGTTTGATTAAACAGCAATAACACATAAACTCCAGATTTTGCCTTTTCTTTTCTTTACTCTTAAATGTTTGTCAAAGACATGTGTTTGTAGACCTTTATTAAGTTCCACTAAATTGTTATTTATACTATGATGCTTGGTGTCCACTGTTGTGGACAGATGCATAACCCCCTCAAAATTTCACATTTAAAAAATATTACTATGATTTTTAACTTGTTTGAAAGTAAAAACAAACATTTAAAAAAATTCCTTTGTGATTTAATAATTCATGCATGAAAGGCTTGATGAGCTCTGCCCTGACTGGCTGCCCAAACAATGTCTGATGGGAGAGGGGAACGGACTTTCAAAAGGCGGGGGCTGTATAGTTATTGGATAATAACCCACAGGAAGTAAAAAAAAAAACATGTTTTAAGGGCATTTTCTTTAAAGAGGGATTCTGCATTTCTCTGTGAACTGAGAGTTTAATAAAAGGTGTCACGTTCTTCTGCTTTCAAGACCATTTCTGACAACATTAGAAGCAAAGAAAATCAATTTTGCAGGATATGGGACCTTGAATATGTTCATGGTCGAGAAAGACATTAACACAAAGGTTTAGAAAAATAGAGCCTTTAAAGTTTATTTTTAAAATATCAGGTTTGCTGCTGAAGACAGTTGACCATATCTCTAGAAAGAACTTTTGAATCATTTTATAAGCAAGCGCCAGCAATGACTTGTAGTTGGCTGTCACCTTTGCAGCAGTGGGTTCATCTTGAGGTTTATGGTTAGTTTCATTTACCTTGGAGCTCGGATATCACCTCTGAGAATTACAGTACATCACATCCCGGTCAAACACATTCTACCTAAGAGGAAATTTTCAGTAACATATCAAACTTTCAATTAGGGATATAATTCAAATAAAGAATTTCACACAACTACCATAAGGAATCAAATCCTTGTATTTGTTCTGAATGCCTTGCAAGTCAAGGATGCATGCTCTCATCAGAGGCTGTCAGCAAATGCAACAACAAAGATGTCAAACATGATGATAGACAGGAGTCTTAAATGGTCAAAATTGTGGCTTAATTTTTCTGCACAACACCCCTAGTCTTTGACCGTGTGATTTAAAACAAGAGTGGAGACACAAAAGCACTGCTCTATGCAGCACAGCATCAACTGTCTGGAGGGCCAATTGTTCTTTATTTCTGACACCGAACTCCTGTGAAGGCCTCCCTTTGAAAAAGAAATCCACAAGCATGGATACAGGAATCAATAAGCAGAATGGATAATGGAATTGGTATCAACAAAATTGTATCAATTCCCATCCCTATTTGCAACTCAAATATTCTGACCTCCAAGATCAAACAATCAGACCTCAAGTGTTTTGCCCAAAGATACATCAACATGTGCCAGCCAGAGCTGGTCTAGATCCTTCGACCTCTCGCTGACAACAGGACGCATTTCCACCGACACGCCATCTGACAGACTGACGATTCTTTAGACTTATCAACAGACTGCAGTGTACTTAGCTCCATCCTTTAAGGTTTGATCCCCTGGTGATCCAACAGAAGAGTGCCAAAAAAGTGTGAGGCTATCCGATGGATATAGGTACCTTCCCTAACATCTAACGTTGGAAACACCAATAACTGTGTACCATATCGAACTGACCTGAGCTGGACTGCTAGGTGGAAGCGCACCTGTCACAGAAAGGTTAACATATACACATTTTCTAATCTGCTAGCATCTCCTGCTCTTCCTTTAATGATTGATTTTGTATCAAGACAGAGCGCTCTGCAGTGCTCCACTGAGCCTCACATTTGTTGTGGGGCAAATATTTGCAATACCACACTAATGAATCTATAAAAAAGCTGAAATACTGTAGATATTTCTGATTTAAACTACCTCTGCACCACTAAGCTACTAGAAAATGAAGCTGTTGCCATTTGTTACTGCCCAACTCCACATAAATATGAGCCATATTTGGGCAAGAACTAACCCTAATTGTAACTTCCACACTGTTGGTATGCGTTTCACATCATCACTGACAGGTATATTCATATACTTCCGTTAGCAAAACCCCAGAAACCCTCAAAACTGTGGGGTCCTCGCCTGTGCTGAAACACCAGCAGGCCCACACAGCCTCCCCATGATCCATTAGATCAGGGCCTGAGCTCAGGAAATAACTGGCTCCTTCTTTTTCTGTTTCCGCAGCGTTGGTTTTCTGGATTAGAACAATTCTCCCACCAGCCCATAATTTGTGGCATTCTCATAACATGCCACACCCTGCCATACATTTCCATTATAACCCCATTTTGTCCCCCAATGAGGGTATTTCTAGAGTAAAAGAGGACATCTAATCCAGTGTTTTTGGTGAAGGACCCTCTGGGTTTTGGGGGAGCTGCTACATGGATGAACTTGTAGCCGCTCAGCTTCCTCTTCATTTCTCAGCAGCAGGTAACAACAGGGTTTTTCTGTGGAGAAGCCTCAATGTGGGTTCACAAATTCTAGGTCAAGCAGAGATGAAGGGGATCTATTTTGAGCCCAATGTGCTGTTTATCTCTGTGTGTAAAACCAGCAGGGAACCTCTTCCCCCACAAGTCAGGCCCACTTCTCTGACTTGTGGCCTGTGTGGCTACCTGTGTGATGCAGTAGCTAGATCATCTGTTTACTTCTCCTCTGATAGATCCTTATGTGTGAATGTGAAATACACAGCAAGAAAGGTTGATAAAATACATTTAGATTACAAACCCCAATTCTAATGAAGTTAGGATGTTGTGTAAAATTCAGATGAAAACAGATTACAATCATGTGCATATCCTCTTCGACCATATTCTGCTGAATACACTACAGAGTCAAGATATTTAACCCTTTAATGCCTGTTGTTTCATATTTGATACATACTTTTATGATACCTCTATCGAATCAATATGATCAACAAATGACTAAAAAAAAATCGAAATACTATCAGATAAATGATAAAATGTCCTCAAGTGGATTATCAGTTGCCAAAAACACCAACTGTATCAAATGAAATACAAAAAATATATGTTACATTTTCTGGAAATTTTGGTCTTTTAGGATTTCAGTAGAAAGTGAAATAAACATTTCAGCTCCAAAAAATTAGAATTTTCTGGTTACAATTTGTGTTTTCAGCTATTAAAGGGTTAGTATTCAAAATGATAAAATTATTGTTTTTTTTTTTGTTGTTTGTTTGTTTTTGGCATCTCTTCAATATCATCAAAAGATTCAGAGAATCCAGACAAACCTTTGCATGTAAGCAGCAAGAATAAAAAACAACACTGAATGCCATGACCTTTGATCCCTCAGGCTACACTGCATTAAAAACAGATAGCATTCTGTAAAGGACATCACAATGTAGGCTCAGGAACACTTTGGAAAACTATTATTAGTTTGTCGCTAAATCCACAAGTTAAAACTCTACCTTGCAAAGCCAAAACCATATAATACAACACATCTGAGATTGACTGACACAAAGGGGAAAAGTGTGTTGTGGTCTGACAAGTCCACATGTCAAATTAATTTTGGAAATCATGGATATTGTGTCCTCTGAGCTAAAGTGGAAAAGGCCTCAATTTAAAAGACAGCATCTGCATGAGGGTGTGTTAGTGCTTATGGCATGGGTAACTTGCACATCTGTGAAGGCACCAAATAATGCTGAAAGGTTCATACAGGTTTTGGAGCAACATATGATGCCATCGATGCAATGTCTTTTTCAGAGACGTCTCTGCTTATTTCAGGAAGATCATGCCAAGACACATTCTGCACGTGTTACAACAGTGTGGCTTCCTAATTCCAGTCCAGTCCAGATCTGTCTCCCATCGAAAATGTTAGGTGCATTATGAAGTGCAAAATATGACAACGGAGACCCAAACTGTTGAGCAACTGAAGTCGTACATCAAGCAAGAATGAGAAAGAAATCAACCTACAAAGCTTCAACAGTTAGTGTCCTCAGTTCACAAACTCCTATTGAGTGTTAAAAGGAAAGGCGATGTAACAGAGAGGTAAACATGCCCCTGTCCCAGCTTTTTTGGAACATTCAATTCAAAACGAGTGAACATTTACAAAAAAAGGATACGTTTATCAGTTAGAACATTAATTATCTTGTCTTTGTAATGTATTCACCTGAATATAAGATGAAAAGGAATTGCAAACCATTGTGTTCTGTTTATATTAATGTTTTAGACAATGTCCAAACTTCACAATGATAATGTATGATTAACACACCACAAAATCAGAAATGATTGCAGTAAATAAGAGAACTGTAAATGTAATCCTTCATTTCTGTCTTTAAAGTTTCTCAGATGTGAAACATGATTTCTTCAGACACAACTGCGAGATCTGTCTCTGTATTTTCAAGCCAAAATCATTTCATTCAAGCTTGTGCAACCCAATGGGGCAAGGCGTGTTTATCGGAGGATGATTGTGTATCTCGTCACCCTCAGAGAGTGAAAACAAATCATGACCCCGACAGTCCACTTTGTGCATTTAAAGACTTCCACAATATAAACACAACTGGAGTGCATGTGTTTCTGTTAATCACTGATTTCAAAAACAACACTGGACCCGCGCCCCGGATTAGAATGGTGCATTTGTGTTGGGATGCGTGAGGTCCAAGCTGCTGAGCTGATTGTAGACAAAGCACGTAACGGGAGAAAAAGAGAAACTCAGTACTTGTACAGCACATGCCAATGGCATGAGGAGCACTTTACACCTGGACCTCCAGCAGAGGTGCTGCAAGAAATTTGGGCCCACATGATAGCACATTGGGCCCCATCCCAACCCATCCAAACAAGCTTTAAACAGTGGAGAAAACATCCTTTTGCTGAGAAATTATACAAATAATGATCAAACTACAAACCCTAATCCCACTGAAGTTGGGACATTGAGTAAAACGTACATAAAAATAATTTTTAAACTATATTCAACTGAACTCACTCCAAAGATATTTAATGTTTAAAATGATACAAGTTATTGTTTTTTGCAAATGTTCACTCATTTGGAGTTTGATGTCTTCAACATGTTCCAAAAAAGCTGGGACAGTGGCATGTTTACCACTGTGGTACATCACCCTTTCTTTTAACAACACTCAAGTGTTTGTGAACAGAGGACACTAATTGTTGAAGCTTTGTAGGTGTAATTCTGTCCCATTTTTTCCTGATGTGTGACTTCACCTGCTCAACCTGTTAGTACTTTTCCAGCATTAACGGTGCCCTCTGAAATATACAGGTTAACCATGCCATGGGCACTAACACACCCCATACCACCACAGATGCTGACCTTTGAACTTTTTTCTAATAACACTTCGGATGGTCCTTTTCCTCTTTAGCCTGGAGGACACAACCTCCATGATTTTCAAAAACAATCTGAAATGTGTGCTTGTCAGACCACAGCACACTTTGCATGGTAGTTTTAACTTGCTCTTGTAGATGTAGCAACAAACTGTGTTAACTGACAGTGGTTTTTACTGAAGTGTTCCTGAGCTCATGTGGGAATATCTTTAACAGAATGATGTTGGTTTTTAATGCTGTGCTCTCTGATAGATTGAAGGTCACGGACATTCAGTGTTGGTTTTCAGCCTTTCTTCTTACATGCAGAGATTTCTCCAGATTCTTTGAATCTTTGGATGATATTATGGACTGTAGACGATGAATTCCCTAAGTTCCTTGTAACTGTACATTGTGAAACTTTCTTAAACTCTTGGACTAGTTGCTCACACAGTTGTTTACAAAGTGGTGAACCTCGCCCCATCCTTTCTCGGGGTGAGCAACTGAGTCTTTCAGAGATGCTCTGTTATCCTCAATCATGACACTCACCTGTTACCAGTCAACCTGTTCACCTGTGGAATGTTCCAGACAGGTGTTTTTGAGCATTCCTCATCTTACAGTCTTTTGTTGCCCCATCTCAGCTAAAGTTATAACTCTTGCAGGTCAATTAAGGAATGCACAATCCTCAGCTGCTTCATCTATTTGTCTTTGTACATGCAGAAGTTTGACTTTGTAGGATTTCAGTCAGACTAACACACTCAAACACATTTCGAAAGCCCAGTTTTGAATACAGAAACACATTAAATTGAGTTTTTACTACAGGTTAATGTTCTTTTGCACTCTAATGCTACTGTTGAGCAGGAAGATTACAGTATGAGGCCACAAAGGTGATGATGCTTTAGCTTCCTGAGAGACAGAAAGACTTCAACAAACAACACTCAACACTGTTTAAACCACAATATCCCTCAAAAACTACAGTAAGCCATCCTTTTTTTTTTTTTTTTATCAGACTTACAAAGCTGCACATGCACAGATCATCACAAACAGTGTAAATGTTTTGAGTTGATTATTATCAGAAACTTCATGTGAAAAGACAGCTCATGTTTGCCGTCCAAAGGCGTGCACCTCAGTGAGTAGAGAGGAACTGTGATTGTTCGCTGCAAACGCTGCACGCCGCCTCAGTTTGCGTTAACCCACAACACACGAGTTCTTCGCTTTTACACACACGAAACACACTTCAGGAAATTATGGCCAAACTGTGACAAGATTCACTGTTCCAAAAACAGGAAGTGGTTACCAGCTGCGTTAAACCCCAGTACACCTCTGTAATACTAAAGTACTGAAAATACACTGAAGAGCTGACTGCTTTAAAAGTCTAAAGCAGAAGCGAGAGAGAAAACTGTTACACCACTGATTCAAATTTAACTTTTATTTGCTTTATTTGCATAATGGACACGCATTTAAATGTTATCTTATTGATTTGAAGGTCCTCAAAGAAGTCAGCCATCATCATTAGAAAGTCGAACATATATATGCTGATCTTTGACAAAGGAAATCTCTATTTCTTCAACAAAAGAATGCCTGAATTGCATAATATGGCAGGCAGGTAGATTAGCAGAGGCTTATTCTCCTGCAGCAGTGTCTGCGCCTCAGGTTAAACAGAGCAGCTGCTTCTAAGAATGTCACTCAGAGCTGCAGGCTCTCCTCCATAATGAGCGCGCATGCATTTATGGATCAAGTGTGTTTATCCCCCTCAGCCCGCCGCAGGTTGAAGTACACGGCCCGAGAAGTGCCTGGGCATGCTGACAATCGAGGGGGCTTAGGAGAGAAGAAAAACATGGTGGGAATTAATCGAGCAGGGAGTCGTTATCTGAGGGGTTAGTGTCTGCGGCCACAGAGAGCAGGTAATGCGACAAACAGGTTCTGACAAACAAGATGGACCTGATAAGAGCTGGAGAGGGGATCAGGTGAGTTTTAAGTGGTCAGTCAAGGTTAAGAGGGTGAGGACCTGAAGCTCTCCAGAGGTTATAGACTCAGGGGAGCACTTAGACCTTTGACCTTTCAAGGGGCCTCTGGCTTTGGACAAAATCCCTTACTATTTAATAAATAGTGCACAGCATAGTTTGTAATGCTGTCAAAATGATCAGTATGAATTACCAACACTTTATGGTGGGGTAATGAATCTGATAATGCATTTTGAGAGGAAGAGCACAAGTCTTTGTCACTAATAAAGAAAAAATCAGTTCACTGTTTATCTTTTTTCATGAGACTGTGCTCATCCACTGCAGGCTGAGCAGAATGGGGTGCAGAACACAGAAATACAATAAATCATACAAGATGTTATGTTTAGAAGCTGCTGAATAAAGAGTAAGAGCTTTTTTGACAGAGTAACATTACATTTCTTTATGGTATGGTATTTCTTTAGGTCCCACTAACTTACTGCCAGACTGACTGATTTTTTGAGTTTTATTTGCTCTGAAAGGAGTAGTTCAGGATTTTTAAGTGGAGGCTTTCCTCCATTTCTCATTGATTCCTACTGATTCCACAGGTGAACAGGTCAGTTGGAAACAGGTGAGTGTCATGATTGGGTGTAAATGAAGATCCCAAATGTCATTTGTCATTCACAAGCAAAGATGGAGAGTCATCACTTGGTGAACAACTGCATGAGCAAAGATTCCAACAATTTAGGAACAATATTTCTCAATGTACTATAGCAAGGAATTTGGGGATTTCATCATCTACAGTCAATAAAATCATCAAAAGATTCAGAGAATCTGAAGAAATCTCTGCACGAAGGTCAGACCTTCGATCATTTAGGAATCACTGCCTTAAAAACAGACACCGGTCTGTAAAGGATATCACCACGTGGGCTCAGGAACACTTCAGAAAACCAATGTCAGGAAACACAGTACAGTGCTACAAGTGCAAGTAAAAACTTTACCATGAAAAGTGAAAGTAATATATCAACAACAGCCAGAAACACCTCCAGATTCTCTGGATTGGAACTCATTTGAGATGGACTGATGATAAAGTGGAAAAGTCTGCTGTGGTCTGAGTCCACATTTCAAATTGTTTTTGTAAATCATGGACGTCGTCTCCTCCAGGCTAAAGAGGAAAAGGACTATCAAGATTGTTATAAACACAAAGTTCAAAGCCAGCATCTGTCATGGTATGGGGGTGTGTCAGTACCCATGACATGGGTATCTTGCACATTTCTGAAGGCACCATCAATGCTGAAAGATACTTACAGGTTCTGGAGCAACATATGCAGCCAACCAAGTGACGTCTTTTTTAGGGACGTCCCTGCTTATTTCAGCAAGACAATGTCAAGCCACATTCTGCACATGGCTTCGTAGTGAAAGAGTGCAGGTACTGGACTGGCCTGTCCAGTGTGGCGCATTATGAAGCACAAAAGATGACAACAGAGACCCTGGACTGTTGAGCAACTGAAGTCATACATCAAGAATGGGAAGCTTCAACAATTAATGTCCTCAGGTACCAAACATTTATTCAGTGTTGTTAAAGGAAAGGTGATGTAACACAGTGGTACACATGCCCCATGAGTGAATCTTTGGAAAAAAAAAAACAATGCAGTTAGTCAGTTTTGAACATCAAATGTACAATGTCCTGACTCCATTGGAACTGTGGTTTGTACTTAGTACTGGCTGCGCTGCAGGTTTTAACTGCCTGACATTCGTGACAGCAGTATCAGCATCTGGTGAGTAGTGTTGATATTTTGTGTTTTTGTGCATGTCCCAAAAGACTGGGGAGTGACATGTGGTCTGATGCACAGCCTATGAGACACTGTCACAGGGTTGACTGTTAAGAGGAAGCGTTGCTCTGTTTTGGCTTTCCCCGCTCTGTCACCTGTTGCTAAGTGATGTGAGTGAGTGCTACTGTCACAATACAGTGTGAAAGCACAAGATGGTCGTGTATTTTGGGAACAGTCTGTTGATGAATAAGAGACTCAGTCATTCAGAACAGTTACGTCAACAGTCCTTCCCTGTACTAATAACGTTGCTCATTCACAAATAGACGTGACCCTGCTTTGACTTCAGACTGAAATATGCACTGAACTCATGCATGGTGGTTTTCAAGATGTGCATTAATAGTTATTTTCACGTCAGATTGTGTTATCTCTTTGAATTTTCCCTCATTCATCACTCCTCTGCAATTCAGCAATGATAAGAACCAGCCCCCCGTCTATTTCCCCCCCCACAGACAGCCCATAAATTACAGCCTGATCAATGGTGGGCCTCATTCAGGAAGTCAGAGAAGAAGCACAGATGATACCAGAGATACAGGTTATTAGAGAGTAGGGGGACGAAGCTGTGGACGGGGGGAGTTTGAAGTTAACCAGTCGGGTGAGGCCCCTGAGCCATTACAGCAGGTTAATTATACCTCAGCTGAAGTGTTAAATAGACCAGTAACCTGTGCTTTGGTGCTGTTTATTGAAGCCAGGTGTGGCAGATAAATCAATTAGGTATGTGGGCTCGGGAATAATTTGACTCACTCTGAGTTTGGGGGGAGCTTTTTGAAGCTTTACGTTGTCCGGTATGTGGACATTTTTTGTTTTAGTACCACAATAAAACAGCCAATGTAGAAAATGTTGAAATTCTACAGCTGTCAAGTTCTGTTTTCATGAGTTTATATCAGTGGGCTGCACACAGCTACCAAATTAAAGTTGGAGAGTAAACCCCTGTGCTACCTCTGCTGTAGCATACATCACATAAAGAACTGAATATTTAGCACCATGGACTAGTGTATGAACCAGAGTTAATACATATTATGACTACTTAAAAATCTTCTTATAACAAAATAAATTATTTTAATCTATTAGAATTAACGCAATAATATAGTTGCATTTCCACCAACCAGTCCGGTTCAGGTGGCTCACAAATTCATCTGTGTTTCCACTGTTGGAAAAGGAGAAAAGGTCCCCAAATAATACAAAGTGCGTCAGAAAAGTTCCAGGACCGGTGTTACAAAAGAGTTATTTAGAATCCAAACTACTTTTGATTGGCTTCTTGCTCTGTCAGTCTCTCTTTTTTTTCCTCTTGGCTTCATACATCACTGTCATTTTCCATCTTCCCACCTCAGCCATTGCATCGAACAATATTAAGCTGGACTAACTGGTTTCATCTACGCTTTAAGGCTAGTAAGTAAAATAATGCTGTAAATTTTTCATATTTCTGATGGCCCCCTGACAAACGTACTCAACTAAAAAGCAGGTGACTGCAGTCATTCTTCTTGTTACGTGCTCTTCAACATTGTAAAAACTATTCTAAGGTGGAAAAGTTTCATGTTGTTGCTTTAAGTCTCATTTTTAATACAATAAAGTCACTACTTCACAAGAATACATTTGTAAAAGAAAAAAAATTATAACACTGATGGAGGATGTAAAAATTACAAGAATAAGGTTGTAAAAAGGAAAGAAAAATGTCTATCCATCTATTATCTATATCGCCTTATCCCTTAGAGGGTCAAAAGGGGCTGAAGACTGTTTCAGCTGCCAATGGGCAAGGTGTGGGGTACAACTTGGACAGATCACCAGCAAATCGCAGGGCTGACACATAGAGAGAGACAATATTTCATGCACACGCTCACACCAAGGAGCAATTTAAAGTCATCAGTTAATCTAGCAGGCATGTTTTTGGTCTATGGGAGGAAACCATAGTGCCTGAAGAAGACATGCATGCACAGGGAGAACATGTAAACTCCACACAGAGAGGCTTCTGCCTGACCGGGGAGTCGATACAGCGACCTTCACGCTGTGAGGCACCAGCACTACCTGCTGCATCACCATGCTGCTCAGAAGAGAGAAGTAATATTGAAGAATTAATATCACACATTTACAAGAATCAAGTCAAAACTGAAGAAAGCTGAAATATAATGAAGCTTCATTTATGAGACTGAAGTTTAAGTTGTAAATTTATGAGAGTTAAGTGGTAAACCTTTAAAATAAAGTCATATTAGACTGAATCTTAAAATCATTTAAGTTTTCATTCACAAGATCATTGTTGAAGTTTAGAGTCCTTATTTTATGAGTTGTAAGTTGTAGTTGAACAGCTGTTTACGACTGTTTGCATATTCTAAATCAGTCTGTATCAGTGGATCACTCACAGCCACAAAAGAAACTGCTGAAAGTTGGAGAGGAAACCGACGTGTGGCTCTGCAAACCACTCTCTCTCCGTTGAGGTAGCACACTTCACACATGATGATCTGAATATTTTGCATGGTGGACCCACCTGGTTAGCTGAGTTAACCACACTACAAACAGCAGTTCCTGTCAGCAGGCTCAGAGTGAAAGAGGGACACCTCAGAACCTGAATGTAGCGCGTGCCAAATGGACGATAAGCACCGGATCTCGTTTGTTTGACAACCGCAAAGTGCTACCTTCTCTGTCCTGCTGCAACCAAACCTCAAAATCTAAATTACTCAGATGTTAGATACACCCTTAGCACCTGAACACTCCCTTCAACTGCTGTAACTGTCCAGACTAGAGAAACATTGATTTAGCGCGGGTTACACCCTAAAATCACTTCACCAGCTGTCTTTTCTCTCAATCTGAAACTAAAATTGCGCCGATCAAAGTCGAATTCTTCTCACTGTTCAACAGTTCTTCCTGAGTCATCGATAAGGAAACTACAGGAGACAGTATCAGTCAGCATCTTTCTCACCCCTCACCCTCTTTTAAAAAGCAGGGTGTTTTATGACAGTTTAACTCCAGGTTAATGTCCCTGCTCTTTTGAGATAGCATCTGAAATGTGCAGAGGAACCTGTCTGACCCCCGAGTGCCACAGCCTGATGAGTTATCGACTCAGAGAGTGTCGGACGGCTTTAAGGCAGACTCGTGACGTGTCCTGGCCTCAAGACATGGAAGGAAAAGACCTCACCTGTGAGGGGTCGATCTTAAGAGCAGTGTCGTAACATATCTGGAAAGTACTCTGTCCAAGCACGAGTCTGACGTTCACACAGTTTACACTGTTTTTCTATTTTTTGTGTGAATTTAAACTCACAATGGTTTTCAATTTTTATGCTTTAACGATTACAAAATACATTTCTTTATCATCCTTCATTTGATCATTTGATGAGCAGAAATTTTTTTGGTAGGTCTTAAAATGCTGTAAGGTAAGAATGCATCACAAACACAGCTGTTAATAGATTTTTTTTTAATCAGTTAAATACAATGTGAGCAAACAGTATGGATGGGAATCAAAAACCACCTCCAGTTGATAATCTACAACAGCTTCCTCAAAGAATTGATATCATTAGTCTTCTTGCTTATCAATTCTCTCCACTTTGCTCTGCATGCCCTGAAAATCAACATCACTCTCTCATCACAGGCAGAGACAGGGGGCAGAAAGACAAAATTGTGGCTTGATTTTTGTCTAAAAGGCTCTTACTACACAATCCCACAGTAAGAGAGAGACACCAGCAACTTGCAGAAGCAATTATCTATACAGCACCGCACTGAATGTTAGGAGTGTCATGTGTTTGGCATTTTTGCCGCTGTAAACCGGAGTAGGACAACTTTCACCCACACAGAAAATCAGCAGGAATGGATAAGGAAATCATTAATTAATTGGATCAAGAAGCATAAACGTTAATAGAATTGGTATCAATAAAATTGTATCAATCTTATCTCCAGCACATGGTGAAAAATCAAAATCAAATCAATAGTTGGTGTGACCGCTCTTTGCTCTAAGAAACAGCATCAATTCTTCTATGCACTCACACAAAAGTCAGGGTTGTAGGTTTGCTGTCAGGTGTCGATGAATCAGTAACTGAACAGGTGCTGATGATCATCATTTTCATAAGTAGGTTGAAACATCTGAAACAGAAACAGCTGCACAGGAGGCTTAAACTGGGGTTAGTAAGAGTCAAGCTCTGCTACCGAGGTGAGGATGTAGGAGACAATTTCATGTTTAAACTTATTTTTAATGATTTCATGGTGGTCTTAAAAACTGATGGTTTTGCTATTTTCTTGTTATTGTTATTTTATCTTATATTAATAATGCTATGTTATTATTATTATCATTATATTACAGGTCATAGACTGTGGCAAAAAAAAGAGCACAGCAACAAAACACATGAAAGTTATGCTACATCTGCAAGGTCTCTCCTAGGAAGAAATTTCCCTTATCATGCTTTTTTGAGTTTTATCCAACCTTTATTTAATCTAGAGGAATCATTGTGGACAAACCCTCATTTTCAATGATGTCGAGAGTACTATGACATAAATATGCACTTGGTAATAACAATTCAAGGTGCAAATAATCAAAAACAAATTATCACAGTATTGAACCGACTCACAGGTGACAGTATTTCCAGTTTGTATGGAGGGGTGACACTTGTGCTTATGCAGAGTACATGCACAGGTTCAAATGTATGTACGCCCCTATTTCCTGATATATGTCAAGCACAGAAACACTTCAGCCCACATTTACCACAGAGCAATCTAATATGTTTTTTACTTTGTCTTTTACATAAAGTACTTCCAAATCAAACGTTTTGTATTTTTTTCTTAACCTGATACACCAGATGGACCGTTCGATATACTTCACAAGTCCATCTGAGAAAGAGCCCGTAGAAAGTGTTTGGGGAGGTCAGAAACGTTTAAAGCATATCCAGCAGGTAATTGGATAATCATTCTGTCAATCACATTAATTACGGACCAATCAGATAATGTAGTGAGTGGGTGCTACTGCCGTGGTGGAAAGGACAGAATGTGAGCTACTTAGTAAAACAAACTCTCGTCAAAACATGTCGCAAGCAGAGCGAAAATATCCTTTTTTATAGAGGGGTTTACAGTAGATTGGAGCTGTAGATTGGAGCTTGGTAAGATGGATCTGCCTGATCACAGACATTAAATCAGGCAGATCCATCTGCACTCCAAGGTTACTTTTTTCTCTTACCAGGACAATCACATTTTGCTTAGCTCAGGAATATCTTTGCACTTGGACAGGGATTTGAAGGATCAATAATGGGGGTTATGTTAACTGATGAATAGATCATTTTTGTTAAAACTTCTTTTAGTGTCCAAAATTAGACATTAAAAGCTGCTTTATGTGCTATTAAAGCTGTGTCATGGTAAGACAAGCTGCTAATCTATCTTTTAACGGCACTGTCCTCCTTTAAAAGCCATAGCACTGCAGCTGTAAAGAAGCTGTAACATGAGGGCAATCACCCAAATCTGCAGCTCCCCTCGGCTTTATGGAGCTTTATCGCAGGTTTCAGCTCATTCTTGAGATGTCTGAGTTGTTAGTTTTTTGTTGTTTCTGTTCACACGTTGCTCTCTCACTTTCACAGCAGGTTGCTGTCCTCTGTAACGATGCTATGAAATTAACAGATGTGCAAATCTGCTAAGCATTAAATGCAACAAATGCAACTTTTTTTGAGACTTCAAGCACAAGCTGAAAATGTTGTTGCAGAGTCTGGCTTACTGATCTTGAGTGTGTCATTTAAGAATATCTAAATATAAACTGGATGAAACTGTCCACATCAGGGATCCCCAATTGATGCAAAATTGCTAAGATTTGAAAAATTGCATGGTTTAGCACACCTAAAGAGGCTGATATTTGCCTTGAAGTAGATACAACAAACAGTGCTCAAGGAAAATGGCCCTAAATTTACCAAATGGCTTTAAATGTCTCTGTAAATGAATGCCTATCTTGGTTCATAACTGCTGGGTTTGAAATATAAAGAAAGAGTCAAAGTTAAGTTAATGGCATAGGAAGCATGGATGGCCATTTTAAAACTTAAAGAAAACTAGAAAGCACTCAGAGAGTGCAAACCTCCACCAAGGTAGCTCACATATTGCTGTTACATCTGTTATCAGTAGTTCCATGATAAAGTTACCATCACAATATGATTCCTTGACCGTGAAAACCCACATCTAGCACTCAGAATCATGGTGATATCTTTATTAGTTAGCCATTTATTGAGGAAAAACGGTTGTTCACCAATGGCAGTTATCTGGATCACCACCAAAATCTAATCATTTCTAAGTTGGGCCATTACCAACATGTCCTGAAAATTTCTGCAAAATCTGTCCAGTAGCTTTTAACAAACAAACAAACAAACAAACAAACAAACAAACAAACATATGCCATCAAAAACATAACCTCCTTGGCTGAGGTTATTAAAAAAAAGGTTGTGACCAATCTAAAGCCCTCACCTTGAGACCAGGAGCCTCAACACGCACATATGAAGTCACTATAGTGTCGTCTTCTGCTTTTACTCAGTGACAAATACTGACCTCTTGACTCCTGTACTCGACAGAAGAGCTGACAACAACCTCCCACCTCATTTCACACAAGATGACCTTTACTCCCTGTGTATATTCATTCATTTCATCATGATACACACTAATTTCCCAAAAACCTCTACTACGTAAAAGCTTAGAAGGTGAAATGGCGTCAAGCTTTAGCCACACGTGCTTTCAATGTCAGCCATTTAGAAAAACACAACGCCATTCATGAGTACAGGATCAATATCCACTCCCTGAAAGAGTGCGGTTCTGTGAAAACAGACGAGTGCACTCAAGGAATCGTAACCAGGTGTAGGAAAGGAAATACCTGGAGCATTCCTCGCTGGAGGAATGTTTTTATTAGCCTTTTTACAAATGTCGCCATTTCGAGGTGTGTACACTATAAAGTGCACTGCAGGCTGGATCACTCCATCAAGTGGAGCGTGGCTTCAATGGGGAACCTGTGTCGAGGCCGGGGGTTATGCTATTTGAACAGCTGGCACAGTTTAGTTCGGCATGTTCAAATGCGCACAGGTCTGAGGCCGTCGTGCCACACAGAGGAGAAAAACACAGGCCTCCCCAAACTTTCAGCTGGATAGACTCTGCTTTGTACAGTGTCATCATTCTGAAAGTAAAACAGTTGAGTTAACCTGCTGACACCAGACACATCACAAACCAGTGCAAAAGAAAAGAGCACACGCCCTCGGAGTGAAGCAATGTCAGAGTCAGTACATGACTTTTAGAGGAAAAGCTTATGAACACAGATTATCACTTCATTCCTGTGTGATAAAGCACAGCAGAGGTTTGGTCTTTTGGTCTCTGGGAGAGCCTTCTGTGACTTCTTTAAATCATTTCTGAAAACTCACTTGATTTGCTTTTACATGATGCCAGCTTTATTTGACAGAATTTATTTAAGTGTCCATTCACTTAACTTCTGTTGCTCTTTCTACTCATTTCAGTGTACGGACAATGACAAAAGGTGTTTTTGTGTATCTATCTGTGGGGTCAGACTGTGGTCTAAAGCATTGTCCAAACAAGAAGCAGTTTGAACACCCATTTAGAGCACTGACTTGGATTTGGATTTTTCTGATGGAAATATATGTGTATGTAATGTGTATATGAATGTGTGTGTGTAGGTGTATGAATGTATGTATGTATGTGTATGCATGTAAATATGTGGATGTATATATATATGTGTGCGTATGCATATGGATGTGAATATGTGTATGAATGTATGAATGAATATATGTACTGTATGTATGAATGTGTGTGTGTGTTTGTATGAATGAATAAGTGTGTGTGGATGTATGTATGTATGTGTATGTATGTATGTATGAGAATGTGAATGTTTGTGTGTATGAATGTGTGAACCTTTATGAGCGTATGTATATATGTGTATGAATGTATGTATGTTTGTATGAATGTGTCTATGTATATGAATGACCATGAATGTATGAAAACCTGTATGTGCATGAATGTGTATTTATGTATGAACGTGTATAGTGTATATGTGTATGTATATATGTATGTGTATGAATGTCTACATATGTATGTATATATCAATGGACCAATGAATGTGTTGAAGATAAGATAAGATATTCCTTTATTAGCCCCACAGGGGGAAATTCCAAAATATACAGCAGCTGCAGGATACAAGAGAAATATAAGAAAGAAGCATTATACTGAAAATAAGGTAATTACAAATCTAATACAGTGATGTAAAAATAGAAATAAAAATTTTAAAAAGTATAAAAAAGTATACTAAGTGGCATATTTATGTGTATGAATGTATGAATACGGAAGTGTTTCAGAGAAAACCCATGCAGGCACTGGGAGGCCTTGCAAACTCCACATAGAAAGTCCCTGATCAACACTTGGGTCAAATCAGCAACCTTTTGAGAGGCGTGGCACTAACCTGCTGCGCCACTGTGCAGCCCTGTAAACGAAGCGCAAAATTAAACATTTATCGTAGCTGGTGAGGATTGTCATGATAGCCAAAATCTTTAATTACCCAAAATCCAGTGATAAATGAGGTTGTCTTTTAATTGAGGGATCCAGCTTGACGCTAACTTCTGGGTTGGCCAACAAAATCTGTCATCACTCTGCCAGTCTCTCACAGAGGTACAGAAAACACTCTTAAATTGTAAAGATGATCTCAATTCAGTTAAAACACTGAGCCTGCAGCACTCTGAACTGTCGTGTGACCAAAGGCACATCTAAAAATGTTCCAGTCTTTTTCCGGACAGCCCACTTCAAGATCCCGAGAGCCTGTCCATTCTCATTTATCAAATAAAAAGCACCTTTCTCGGCCCTTTAGAGGGCGAAAAAACAACATTTTCACAGCCAGTGGAGCCATGTGTGTGTGGTATGACGAGTGGGACCGGTATGATTCCTGGTGTTAACAGCTAATAAATTGGGGGCCCATCCCCCCGGTGCTCTACTGGCTCAATTATATCCACATGTAGCCATTATTCCTGCCATGTTAGCCAGAGTGAGCTGCATATTTTTAAAAGGTGGGTTTCCATAACACTTGCTGAAAGCTGCATTGGTTTTCGAGACACATGTTTGGGTTCTGCTGAAGCCAGACGCTGGCTGTTTTAAAGCAGAGGTGCTGTGGAGCGCAGCAGGGGCCGGCACGAACCCTTTGTTTTCCAAATGCTCACCTCTTTTATGAGTGTAGATGCAACAAACAGGTTTACTACCCAGAGAGATATGCAGCTTTATTTTGGCTTGTTAAGTTTTTCTGAGAGTTCGTTTTTTTATCATTTAACTTAAGTTTCCTGCAACACACCAAATATGCTATAAAGTCAAGCTGACAACGAGCTTCAACCCCCAAATCCACCTCAGATTTGCTCCAACTGATGGAGCTCCCTTGTTGATTCTCAGATGATTGCTGGATCACAAATGTGTCAATAAAGACAAAGTTGATTTGCAGTTTATTGGCTCACATGTTCTTTGTATTGTTGATTCTAAAGGGATTATCAACTAGTCTGTACCTGAGGTTTCATTCTGACATGCACTGAATGCTCTGCACAATCCTGTGTCTAGTTTCCTGTTCAGGTTGATCTGCTCTGTGTAAATGAACACGTGCTGGAAGCGAGCTCTGCTGGAAATCTTGAAGTAGCTCCACAGGCATGCCATAGATCAGTAGTCCACAACCTTTTTGCACTACAGCCTGGTTCTCATAACAGTCACAGATGTCCGTTGCACCAAACAGAACAACAACAAACAAACATCCGTCGTGTATTATAAATATGACTTAAAAGGCAGGATCAGTGGGAGCCATGCATCGGCCTCTGAACTAAATGAAACATCACAAAACTCTGGATTGAATGGCTGCTGCAACAACCACATTTAGGAAAACATTCATCTGAAAGTCACAAGATAACACTGTTCCTAATTAGAAAACTAGAAAGCAGTTGGAGAGCGCAAACCTTCACCAAGGTATCTCACATAATGCTGTTACATCTCTAAGCAATAGTTCCATGACAAAGTTACCATCATAATATGATTCATTGACCCTGAATACCCACACCCTCAGAATCATGTTGATATCATTATTAGTGAGACAGTCAATGAGCAAAAACAATCATTCGCAAATGACTTTTATCTGGATCACCACCAAAATCTAATCATTTTTAAGTTGGGCCATTACCAACGTCTCTTGAAAATTTCAGCAAAATCCATCCAGTAGTTTTTGTGTTATCTTGCTAACAAACAAACAAACATACACCAGCAAAAACAACCTCCTTGGTGGAGGTAATAATTGTTCAGTCAAATTTGGTCTCTCCTGATTGAATTTTCTGTCCACTTTGATGGGCTCGTATTCCTGAAGTGTGTGAAGGAGCGTTACTGCAGGTCTTTCCTGCCTGCTGCTGTTAGACTGTACAACCAGCACTGCTCTCAGTCACCATAAACTGAGCAAATTGTCCAACTACAATGTACAATTAGTGTGCAAATTCTCTTGACAATGTGCAATTACAATGTGCAATTACATCCATGTGCAATCACTTACAATCATGTGCAATTACTTGTGAATGTGTAAATAACTCTTATCGGATTTGCTTTTTAGTTTCTGTATTCAAGCCCTTTTATATTGGTAGAATAATACTTCTATTTTTATACTTATTTTTTATACTTATTTTTTTATCAATGCTGTCCCCTTTGCTGCTGTAACAATGCAAATTTCCCCATGTGGGACGAATAAAGATTTATTCTATTCTATTTTATTCCATGGGGGCAACCCTACTCAGGACCAAATTTACAGCTCACACAGACCCTCCATTTATCAATAAAGTAAATAAACAGCACCAAAATTAACACATTCAGCATAAAAACACTCCTAAATGATAATAGACACTATGAAATGAAGACGTCTCCAGGCCTGAATTGTAAAGAACTGAGTTTGTCCCTCTTCACAAGAATTTTCTTGTTTACTTCACAGTTTTATAATGTAAACAAGCCAGCAGTGTCATTCAGCACATTATTCAAATTTGCTCACTGTGATTACAAGGAGATGCTTTTGGTGACAGTTATCTTTAACAGTGAAACTCCACTGATCTTTGGTTATGTTAATTCTCAACAGAAACCTGCTTGAATGCTCTGCTTCAGGTGAAATATTCAGGCCGTCTGCCCTGCGCTGTTATTCCAACAAATGTTTGAGGTTTGCTGAAATTGGAGCGGGACTGGAGCCAGCTCTTTGAACGCCAAGCTGATGGCGCGTGCCAAACTTTTCTGCTAAACATTTCTCTCTCCCCTTTGCCCTGCTCCCCCCTCCTTTTTCCAACAGGGGGGTTGGAGAGCCTCAATGCTATCATTCTTTGATTCTGTTTGAATCTGGCCGCATGTGAGCAGGAAAAGGAGCCAAACGTGCTTCCTGAGTGGCCGCGGGGGGGGGGGGACTCTGTAATAAGCAAAGGGGTGGGTGTTTAAAAATAACCGGGGTATATAAGCACGGAGCAGGATCCCACTCACTCTCAAACTCTCCTTGACTCAGTCAGGACGTCCCGTGCAGGCCCGTCGCTGCCTCTGACACTCACACACAGTTTTTCCGTGGAAGTTGGCGCAGTGTGCCCCATGAGCCAGAGCTGATGTGTCCAAAATCCTCACCACGGTGACGAAACACTCTCGGGCCTGACACAGACATAATGCATGCTTGTTTTCATGACTTGACAGCGACAACTTTAATTAATGAAAGCAGGAGTTTCATCATGGAGAATGTGAGACATGAGGGTTTACAACAAGTCCTGTCATCCAACATCTGTGCAGCTCTGGGAGAAGAAATAAAGGAATAGGAAAATCTTTGGAGATTCTCTGTTTGTACAATAAACTGAATGATTCTGTTCTAAACTTGATGCTCTCCAACAAACTGACTTTAAACATTCACCAGCAGGACTCTGAGGTCCTCTGATCAGGGTCTGCTGACTGTTCCTCATACTAGACTTGAGAAATGTTCTGTTTCTGGCAAGGCTGTCAAGTTGGAGCCTCCTGGTCTCATCTAATTATGTCTCCTTTCCACAGTGTGGTCTGGTTTGGCATGATTTGGAATGGTACGTTTTTTTCAATCAGGCTAAAAATATATCTGGCTGTAAATCAGTCCACTTCCCACTCATAATCTAACACCTCCAGGGTTCCTGTAGCCAGCCTCAAGAAAGAACTACAGCTTTTGGCACTTCCACATGGAGGTTGCCTCTTAGTTTGCATTGGTAAATTGAAGCAAGTCCAATTGCTGTTTCAGAAAAGGGATAACCAAGTGTTGACACTGCCACCATAGTGTAGACTTAACAATGGCCACAGTTACATACTTTTTTAAATTCGGAATTAAGCATTCAGAATGAAATAATTCGAAATTAAAGTATTTTCCTTTGCATTTACATGTAAATAGTCATTCCGAATTGAGGTTTACATGGAAAACACGTTTTTTCGCCTTTTTGACTTTTTTAAGGAATTATTCAATTGGGATTTAAAATCAAACTAAATCTACTACGGGATTAAGTTTAATTCAGAACGGCCATTTTCATTTGGAGGTGTTTACAATGTCATTTTTTATCTTTTTAAAGAGGATTTAAGTTTTATTCTGAATTAAAGGGAATTAAAGCTCTAATGTAAACATAGCCAATGATATATGAGGTGTTGTGTCCCACATGGTGACAGAGATAGGTTTAAAACAGGGGTGGGCAACTGGCATTCCTACACGTCACTCAATGTGGTCTGCCAATAATTTTCCCCAAAAAATATGAAGACAAATTAACAACTGCTAAATATGATTTATCATGAGTTACCAGTACTGCATATTGCTCAAATTAGGATGGGTATAGATTGCTAGTACATGTTTTGGTTTTTGCAAGTCATTAAAGAACTTACTTTGCTGTGATTGTGTCCCTTAATATATTTTATGAGGTATCAAATATATACTGTTCATAAAAACTATATCTGAAAACAATAGTCAAAGTAAAATATTTGTGCTTTAAAAACTAGTAAACATTCATTCTTTTACTGCAGTAAAAATAAGCTTATATTGGCTTTAGTTATGTGTCATTAAATGGTAAACTTTTAATCGTGTTTGAGTTAAAATGTGGTAATATTGGTATAAAGATTTTTTAAAGCTTTATATTTGCTATTTTTTTTATTTATTTATATGTTTTTTTCCTCAAGAGAGAACCCAAAAATATGTAACAGAGCAGCCCTCAGGCACTGAAATTGTTTTCTTGTTGCCCTCTTGGTAATCAAAGTTGCCCACCCTGGTTTAAGAATTGTATGGTTCAGTACAGTTTGGTATCAGTTTGGAGCGGTAAACCCCGATCTTGTTTGCGTTTCCACTGCCGGTGGGGACGTAGGCTGGGAAGAGGTTCGTGCCATCTACTTAAATGCGTGACGTCAAAGCTGTGCGACACTGTGCAGCGCTCTGCAGTGGAGCGCAATTGTAAACAAAGCGCAGCAATGGAGGAGGTCCAGCGTTCCAGTACGCTATGCAGAATTGTTTGGTGCAGACATTTTTTACAGCAGCAGCAGCGAACAAATCACTCTAAATCCACAGTTTTTTTGAAAATGGTGAGGTGTGTGTTTGTTTTTGGCAGCTGGGAAGGGAAGTGACAATTTTTGTTACCAATCAACACGCTGCAGCTCTTTTAGCTTCACATTTTAGGGTCAGTTTGGTACACTGGGCACTCCTTCAGAGGGGTGCCAAAAAGGGGGATGGCACAGGTTTGTTATTTGGGTACAGTTCCTTCTTATTCGAATGTGGAAACACCAGTAAATGGGTGGTGTTTCCACATACTTAAGAACCTGGAGAAGACTACCGGTAGATGGTTTACTTTGAAATCATGATAATCTAAGAACATTTTAAGGGTCTTTCTGCAAACTTTGTACAAATGTTCATACTAATTGAAGGATGAACTTATTAGATATTGGAAATTAAAAGTCAAAGGTTAATATAATGGGGTCCCATGTTCATGCTGTGCTTGTAGATGTGATATCTCTTAAACGTTTTGATGGAGTTCCCCCAAACTTTGTACAAACGTCTACACTCATTAAAGGATGACATGATTAGACTTGGACTTTGGAGGTCAAGGTCATTGGGTCTCATGTTCACCAATCATCATCATCTGGCTCCTTCTTTTAAAAGCACCACTGTACTGTCACTGTGTGACACCTGTACACCTCGCTACAGCATCTAACTGTCCTGTGGTGTTGTTCTAGTTAAGGTCAGATTTCTGTTTGAAGAATGTCAAGTTTACGGAGCTGAGCTTATGTTTTAGAATAAAAGTAGTTATGTTCACTGGAGTAAAGTTGATCTTACAGCAGAATTAGTCATTTCCATTTAAGTTACTGCATGAGAGAGTTTCGTCAGAGCATGTGCATAAAGCAAACAGAATATTCTGAGGAGTAAGCGTCACTGTCATCGCTGTGACAACTTGTCATCAGCTCCATGATTTGATAGCAACTTGACAACGTGTTGATAACTCGGCATTTGGCTTACAGTGATAAGTCACAAACACCATCACTTCAGGCTTAACAGCTGTGAAACAACATTGAGGACAGGTTGCCCAATTTACACTATTGTGTAAATCTGAATTCAGGGAAAGAGATTTTTTTAGAGGCTTCTGTGGAAATGCTGCCCATCCACATTCAGCTTTTTTTAAATTACTTTTCAGTGGTTCCTCTTCTGGAGAGAAAGTCAAATGTGGCCCTTATAGCCTGGCTGCAGTTGAATTTTTGACCTCTGACCTCTATAAGGTGAACTCTTCCAGGGATCTGCTAATGTTGGGGCTTCTATGAACTTTTTAATGAATGTTTTAAACTTAAACATCCACAGAGGAATGTTTTTACGTCGGCCGCTGCAGTTATGAGTGCGTCCCACCCAACATAAGTGAGGCCCTGTGCTTAATTTGCCGAAATGAAATTCTCCTGTCGGGTACGTACACTTCTCCACAGGAAGTGACGGATTTGTGTGAAATACAAACCCGTCTCTGAAACGTCATATGAATTAGTGAGAGCTCCTTCAGGGAAACACCGAACTTCACAGCTCCAGCTCTCTTGTTTGGCTTTCTCATCCCTCCGCTGCACGTCATGGAGCAAAGCCCCGCTGTGTTACAGTTTCACATGATTTCAGGCTACTCAAGTGCAAAGTTTTCAGTTCTGTCTGGCTGACATTTGAATTCACCAGGTGCACAGTTTGTCCAATAAAGTTTTTGCACAGCCAAATTGCAAGTATTTCATCTAAAAAGGTCTGCCTCAGTTCTGACATTAAACTGAGGGCGCTGCACATAAAGGTACAACATCCAAGTTGAAGACATTACTCAAAACAGTTTGTTATTTTCCCATTTAAGGGAAAGGAACAAAATGAACTTTCTTCTTTACTGAGTGAAAACACTGTAGGAAGCCAAGCCAGTTCCATTACTCGCAGTAAAATCCTCAAAAAAAGGATTCATGAATTCAGCAGCTGATGCTCAGTGGGTAGATCGAGTTTGTACTTCATTCCTCATTGATCTTAAAGAGTCAACAAGGTGCTTTTCTGTGTTCAGTCTGCCTTTAGTGTGTTTTATAATAATACAAATTATCTTTATTTATAAAAATCAAGTTACAAAGTGCCTAACAAGGACAGAAACAATGAAAACAAACTAAAACATACAACACAACAGGATCATTTAAAAGAACTTTAAAAGAAGTACAATTCTTTTACAGGAACCCCTTCAAACTTAAACTCATTTAAAAATAATAATAATAAAAAAAAAAAATAAGCAAAATAAAAAACAATAAAATAAACCAAGTAAAATCAGGAAAGGCTTGGTGATAATAGTATGTCTTCAGAAGAGATTTAAAATTGAAATGACTCGTCCATGTTATAGAGAACTCTGATGAACAAGACAAAAGCATCAGGACTTCTTCTTCCCCTGTTCATGGCACCAGCAGTTACCTAAAACATCTTGATCCCCCTTCCCCCCACAATAAACCCACCAGTGTGACATTTTATCATCGTTTCATCTGCAGTTTGACCGACTGGCTGAAAGCAACAAGCCCACTGCAGAGCGTGGATGTTAGAAAGCACTTTGACTTGCTGTACGTACCAATGATGCACCAGTGAAGTGCCCTGCCTCGCCAGAATCAATGCAGAGTTGTTGACAATATATGAATTACCACAGAGTAGACCTAAAAACCAATCAGAGCAAACTGGGTCCACATGGGGAAGGGGGACTTAAAGTGGCACGAGCTCTAACATCTTAGACAGAGGACACAGCACTTTGTCATCAAAATGAGTATATAAACCTGATTTAGGGCGTAAGATTATTTCTTCGAAGGGGGCATATCATTGCCTTTTTGGTCCGGGAACCCAGTCCCCTGTGGTCAATATACTAATTTGGAAGGTTGCAGGTTCGAGGCCAGCTCCAGCAGTCACATGTCTATGTGTTTTTGAGCAAGACACCTAACCCCAAGTTGCTCCCACTGCCCTGTCAGTGGCATGTAAAGGGGTATGAAAGAGCGTGAATGTGTAAGCCAATACTGAAGGACAACTGACATAGAAACTCCAACCACCAGCGAGTGAATGTGAGAGTGAGTGGGTCGATGTGACCTGTGGCGTAAAACAGCTCTGAGCAGTCAAAGAGACTAGAAAAGTGCCATATAAGCTCAAGTCCATTACCATTTACACCTTGGATTGATCACCAGAGGATGTTTTTGAGGGCATGAACCAGCACTGAACAGCATTTTACAGAACGCTCTGTTTCCATGTGTGTCTCTTTAAATGCTAATCACATTTGAACAGACACACTCTCTCTGTGCCTGTCCCTCTCTGACTGGAGATGTCCTGAGTTCAGGACTGTCCCGGGAATAGAGATCTACACTTACGGCCACTTTATTAGGAACTCTGTTAAGCTTGTTAAAGCAGCTTTATAACCACTGAATATTTTCTGTGGTTGAATGGTAGTTGACAGTTGATCTAGCAGTTCATTAACTTTTAACAGCAAGGACTGTGTTTATCCTATTTATTTGTCTGGCTTCTTGCCTGGTCTTTGCCTTCATTTGTGTTTTGGTCTTAACCATCTTGTGTTTTCAAATGAAGCAAGCCGGCTTCTGTCTTTTTAGCCAAAGGCTGGTGTGCTGCTCTCTTGTCTTGAGGGACCTGCAGCTCAGAGCTGAATGTAATATTAAAACAAGTTACTGAGATGCCCTTTAGCTAAATGATTAAAAACTGTTTTCCTTTTTGGAAGTTATTGTGCTATTAAACTTTGAATTTATCATTCTACAGTGAAAAAGTTGCATGGTGTTGCTTTCATGCAAGTAGCTAGTCAGCGACTCACATGGCAGCAATTCAATGCATAAGGCACGCAGACATGGTCAAAGTGACCTGTTGAAGTTCACACAGAGCATAAGAATGGGGAATAAAAGAGACTAAAGTGACACTGAATGCAGCAGTTCTCTGGGCAAAAATGCCTTATTGAAGCCAGAGTCAGAAATAAAGAGATGATGGATGGGTAACAGTGACTCAAATATTCACTTATTACAACCACAGTATGAAGACGAGCATTTCTGGATGCACAACACATTGAATCTTGAAGCAGAGGTACTACAGCAGCAGAAAACCACACCGGGTGCCCTTCCTGTTGGCAAAGAATTGAAAACTGAGGCTTCAGTTCTTGCAGGCTCACCAGAATTGGGCAGTAGAAGACTGGAAATGTTGTCTGGCCTCTGCTGTGATATTCCATAGAAGGGTCACATTTGGCATGTACAACATGAAAGCTTGAATCCGTCCTGCCTTGTGCTAACGGTTCAGGCTGGTGGTCTTGTAATGGTCTAGAGGATTTTATTCAGAATCATTTCATAAGATGACTGGATGGACAACCTGTAAACATTAAGTATAGAGTTATGCCTGACAGGACATGGAGTCAAGACTGCCATCTTGCCAACATTTCATTGTTAAACAGCTGATCCGAAGCTAGCGCGCCATTGCTGGCAGCCAGGTGATTGCCTCTAAGCTATTACTGGCTAAATGCACTCAGACCACCTTATTTAAGCTGCTCTAGCCTGCCTACTCTTCACTGCTCCCACTGCAAGGTGCATTGCAACCCTCCTCCACCCCAGCTCATCCTTTATGCCATTTTCTGAGTTGGTCAATGTCAGATGATATTGCTGCTCGCTCTAGAGGGATTTTCGCTGCCTCATGCTTTCTTTGTGGGTGCAAGGAGAGCAAGGTTGTGTCCTGCTTAAGGCTTTCACAATCAGCACATGGAAGGGAAGGGAGAGCCAACATCAGAGCCATAACTGACAATTTCAAATATCTGCTCATAAAACTTAGCAATAAGCTAAATTTAGATAACTGTTCTGTTTTCTTTTCTTGACAAAGTGGTCCTGACAGAAAAGTTGTTCTGGCCTTGACTATAAAAGAGTAATTTGTCTTTAAAAGCTTATACCAGGAAGAAAGTCAAGTAGAAATGTAGCTTGCTCTGGACAATAGCTTCTGTGTGTGGCATGGGTATTTGATTTTACGTTGAGAAAGAGATATTTCAGACTTCAGCTCAGTCAGACGGCTGCAGTTACATAAAGTCTTTTATTTATGATGCATTTTACCAGTACTGTGTATGGATTACGGGGTGGGTGAGTTAGAGGGTTGGGCGGAGTGGGTTTGGGTCATACTTCCTGTTATTTTCTTTAATTTATCCATCTGTTTGTAAAGCACTTTGTTCTACATTTTCTTGTATGAAAAGTGCTATATAAATTAAGTTTGATTGATTGATAAAATATATTCAATGGGTAGAGGCTCCTCACTGCACCATCAGGGAGTGAATATATGATAAAAAAAAAAAAAAAGCTAAGTAATATCAGAGGTAGGATAGCAAATATGCAGGGGTCAGCAGAAGAAGAAGTTCCTTAAACTGTAACCTTGGATCATTAGACAGTGTGAATGGAGGAAGTGAGACTGACAGCACTAGAGTGCAGGACTCACACTGGCGGCACAGAGTCGGGGTCAAAGTCAGAGGGCAGGGGTTCAGACATCAGACCGGCTGCTAAAAACACACTTCCTCTCCGGCCTTACTGGACTGCTGCTGTGTGACGCACTTTCACAGAACTCGGAGCACCGAGCAGGGACCAGGATGTGGAAACCTCACCGCTCTGGTGGACATGACGCTCTGATGAGAGCTGATGAGTCTGTGTGTCTCTGGACTGCTTGATCATCATTACGTTGGGGACTTTCACTGCACCTGTTACGGAGAGGGAGTGGCCTTCTGGTCTTTAGTGTGACGCAGCATAAAGTATGATGCTCAGTGCTGGAATTGGATTTACTCAAATGTTCTGGTTTAGATGCATGATGAGCTTAATCAGAGCTCGCTGCGCAACACGCTGAATCATTAACCACAACTTAAGACAGCTACTGCCTGTTTTATTATATTATTTTTATTTATTATTATTATTATTATTATTTTATTATATTATATTAGGTATTCACTGCACAAAAGCAATTCAGAATAAGTTAGGACACTGAGAACAAAAATAGTAATTTGCACAACACTATTTGGTTAAACTGGCATAATAACCTAGTCCTGTGGACAAGTGATTTTGTCTGTGCCTCATTTAAAAGGTTATCTCCAAAGTTTCTACCCTGACACACCAGATGGACCATTCAATATCTCCATCTGTGAAGGAGCCGATAAAAAGTGTTTGAGAATGGGCAGAACCTTTCAAAGCATATCTGGCAGGTGATTGGACGATCGCTTTGTCAGTCATATTCATTACGACAAATCAATGTTGTAGCAGTGTCAAGGACAGATCCTGAGCCACTTCGTAAAACAAATTCATGCAAAAACATTTCGGAAATGGAGCAAAAATGTCTATGGAGAAGTTTGTAGTGTTGTTATATTTTTATTTTAACCCTTTAAAGCCTGAAAACACAAATTATAGACAGAAACTTCTAATTTTTTGGAGCTGAAATGTTTATTTCACTTTCTACTGAGATCCCAAAAAATCTAAATTTCCATACAATTTAACATATATATTTTTTGTATCTCATTTGATACATTAGGTGTTTCTGAACACTGATAATCCATTTGAGGACGTTTTGATCATTTATCTGATTGTATTTTAGATGTTTTTTAAGATATTTGTTGATCATATTGATTAGATAGAGGTATCATAAAAGTATGTATCAAATATGATACAACAGGCTTTCAGGGGTTAATGATGAAATGCAATCCTAATCTGATAAAACCGCTAATCTCTGTCCAAGCAGTTTCTTCCTGCTGTTGTCTCCCACCTCTTGTTGGGCTGTCCAATCGTTGTAGATTGGAGCTTGGCAGGATGGATCAGCCTGATCACCAATGTTAAATCAGGCTGTTCCAGCTGCACCGCCAGGTTACAAAGCTGCAGCCTTGTGGTTAAAATCTGACCTTTGACCTCTTTTGAGGCATGTCCTTACCCTCCTCTCCTTGAATTCAGTGTGGGCACATCATTTTCCAATCAAAGTTCTCCGTCTAAATGTCTGTTTGGATTCTCTTTCATTGCGGTCATGGAGACTAAGATATGTTTTTAAATTATTCGTGTAGGTGCCGAAGGAGCTCGACTCTTCTTATGTACAGCTTTGGGGGCTTTGAGGACAAAGGGTCCAGAACCACTACTCTAGGGACCTCGTTAGCTCTGAAAGCTGACCTGGGACAGTTTTAGATTCTTGGTCTGAATATTTTATCTGTTTTCTATTCAGATACATACAGGGTGCCAATGTGAAAATCACACATTTATAGATTAAACTAAAGGTAAGTTATTCTAGATTTAAAAGTTGAAAAAGAGAAAGAAATTCATAACCAGAAAATCGGGGTTAATATGTGAATACATAAGTAATTTACTACGATCAAATTATTATAACACTACATTTACCCAGTATGAGGATGAGCCATTTAAAGCAGGTATTGTAAAGTAAATAAATGCATAATAAAATAAATTAAAAACACTCACTTTCTTTAAAATAGAAAGTGATACAGTAACAACAAGTATTTTTGTTCTAGAGATCAAGAGAAATGACCACAGCAGGCAAAAAACAACTTTGTCACAGGATTATGAGACAAATCTCATTGATAGATAGATAGACAGATACAAAACCCAAAACCAGTGAAGTTGGCACGTTGTGTAAATCGTAAATAAAAACAGAATACAATGATTTGCAAATCCCTTTCAACCTATATTCAATTGAATACACAGCAAAGACAAGATACTTAACGTTCGAACTGGTAAACTGTGTTATTTTTTGCAAATATTAGCTAATTTGAATTTGATGCCTGCAACATGTTTCAAAAAAGCTGGCACAAGTGGCAAAAAAGACTGAGAAAGTTGAGGAATGCTCATCAAACACTTATTTGGAACATCCCACAGGTGAACAGGCTAATTGAGAACAGGTGGGTGCCATGATTGGGTATAAAAGCAGCTTCCCTGAAATGGTCAGTCATTCACAAACAAGGATGGGGCGAGGGTCACCACTTTGTGAACAAATGCGTGAGCAAATTGTCAAACAGTTTAAGAACAACATTTCTCAATGAGCTATTGCAAGGAATTTAGGGATTTCATCATCTACGGTCTGTAATACCATCAAAAGGTTCAGAGAATCTGGAGAGATTACTGCACGTAAGCGGCAAGGCCGAACACCAACATTGAATGCCCGTGACCTTCGATCCCTCAGGCGGTACTGCATCAAAAACCGGCATCACTGTGTAAAGGATATCACCACATGGGCTCAGGAACACTTCAGAAAACCACTGTCAGTAACTACAGTTCGTCGCTACATCTGTAAGTGCAAGTTAAAACTCTACTATGCAAAGCGAAAGCCATTTATCAACAACACCCAGAAACGCCGCCGGCTTCGCTGGGCCCGAGCTCATCTAAGATGGACTGATGCAAAGTGGAAAAGTGTTCTGTGGTCTGACGAGTCCACATTTCAAATTGTTTTTGGAAAGTGTGGTCGTGGTGTCCTCCGGACCAAAGAGGAAAAGAACCAGCCAGACTGTTATAGGCGCAAAGTTCAAAAGCCAGCATCTGTGATGGTATGGGGGTGTATTAGTGCCCAAGGCATGGGTAACTTACACATCTGTGAAGGCACCATTAATGCTGAAAGGTACATACAGGTTTTGGAGCAACATGTGTTGCCATCCAAGCAGCGTCTTTTTCATGGATGCCCCTGCTTATTTCAGCAAGACAATGCCAAGCCACATTCTGCACGTGTTACAACAGCGTGGCTTCGTAGTAAAAGAGTGCGGGTACTAGACTGGCCTGCCTGTAGTCCAGACCTGTCCCCCATTGAAAATGTGTGGCGCATTATGAAGCGTAAAATATAACAACGGAGACCCTGGACTGTTGGACAACTTAAGCTGTACATCAAGCAAGAATGGGAAAGAATTCCACCCGAAAAGCTTCAAAAATTGGTCTCCTCAGTTCCCAAACATTTACTGAGTGTTGTTAAAAGGAAAGGCGATGTAACACAGTGGTAAAAATGCCCCTGTGCCAACTTTTTTGCAATGTGTTGCTGCCATTAAATTCTAAGTTGATGATTATTTGCAAAAGAAAATAAAGTTTCTCAGTTCGAACATTAATTATCTTGTCTTTGCAGTGTATTCAATTGAATATAAGTTGAAAAGGATTTGCAAATCATTGTATTCTGTTTTTATTTACGATTTACACAACGTGCCAACTTCACTGGTTTTTGGTTTTGTAGATAGATAGATTCAAGTTTAAGCTGTTCTACTTACAGACATGGCAAAAGCAATAAATATAATGACAAGGCACTGAGGTAACTGTGGAACAAAAAAGTCTGGATGATTCAGAATTGTAGCAAAAAGTACACATAGTTATAATTAAGATTATAAATGAACATAATGATAAGTATGAACACAGTTTAAAAAGTTTGTCCAGAGCTGAGATGGCAGTTTGAGCCTTAAAACAGTTTCTGTCCCAACTTACAAGCTGAGAAGCACTGCATTTGATACAAAACCTGGGCTACTGTTATTGTGGCATGTAATAATGGCTTAAAATAAAGAAGTTTCCACTTTTTTATTACTTGTATTAGCCTGCTGCAAGAATGAAATAAAAATGCAAAATGTAAGAAGAATAAATTTCCTAAAATGTTGTTTCATGTTTATTTTTTAATTATTTCAATGAGGCTATAAGGTTCAGCTAAAAATGTGAGATACTAGGCTATACTTTTTTGGCCCTGCCCTGCATGAATGAGAAGTAGGATTTGTATTTTTATTTCAAAGCTTTAATGTCGCTTTAATATAATTGATTTACTATGTAGGATAAAGATCTTAAAAAATATCAAACAGGCTTTTGTTGTGTTTTATGTACTTCTACATTATTATTCAGCCTTAACCCTTTAAAGCCTGAAAACACAAATTATAGCCAGAAACTTTTTTTTGGAGCTGAAATGTTTATTTCACTTTCTACTGAATCCTAAAAAAACTAAATTTCCATAAAATTTAATATATATATTTTTTGTATCTCATTTGATACATTGGGTGTTTCTGGCAACTGATAATCCACTTGAGGACATTTTTTTAAATCATTTATCTGATTGTATTCGGCTGGGTTTTTTTTTAGATATTTGTTGATCATATTGTTTAGATAGAGGTATTATAAAAATATGTATCAAATATGATACAAAAGGCGTTAAAGGGTTAAGTGTAGTGTTGAAAATGTGGATTTGATCAAATGTGTAATTTTTTCTGATCCAAGTGCAACAACAGGCTTTAAATTTGATACATGATCATGATCCTGATGCAAGTTTTGGCTCTAACTGGAGATATCAGGGTCTTATTTGTGCGCCTAACGTGGAGGCTCAGTCTGTTTCACATAATAAAGGCACTAAAAAGGTCCAAAGGCAGAGCTACGTCTGTCCTGATGACCTTTTAGAGTCGGAGGAGTCCTGCTGAGAAAACAGACCCACTGTCTTCATGTCAGAAACCAAAACCTTCAGCAGAAACAGCAACAAGCAGGCTGGAGTTGTGATGTAAATGTGCGCTCCAATCGACACCGCTCTGCCCCCCGTGCGTGATTTACACCTGAATGAGACGTTACCTTAAATCATGTTTACATCAGCAGCGGTGAGAGCGCTCGAGACCAGCCTGGCGCCTGTTTGGACAAGCCTGCTGAGAGGGAACAAAAACTGCTTTTATTAATGAGAAAGAGCCGAGAGCGAGACAGCAGCGCGAGGACACCTTCACCTGCGCGCACTGTTAAAGAGGCGGTTTACCTGTAAGAAGGCCATTACCTGGGGGCTCGCGCGCCAAGGGGCCTCCATTAGAGGCATCATATTGAGGTTTAAGTCTGTAATTGTTTCAGGTACTGGGAGGTGTAGTTATAGTGTACTGCACCATGGAGAGATGTCACTGTGGGCCCCATCAGCAAAGTCTAAACCAACAGCTGCTCAGCTGATCCATTATTTTAAGATTGATTAAATATACATATATCTGTATATATTCTAATGTTGGCTCCAACAGCCCAGTGGTTATCTCCTCCTGCCCTCAGAGAGGCTGTTGTCCTCAGTGCAGGTGTAATTGTTGAGGCTGGTCATTGATAAAGTGGAACATGAGGACTTTCTAACCTTGGGGCCATTTTTAGGCATCCAACAATTTAATCTTTTAGCTTTACAGACCCGAACAATACTTTACTTCTTTTTACAATTAAAAAAGGCATATGAGAAAGGCTTTGCCTTTTTGGAAAAGTCTGAAATTTCTTTCAAAGAAATTACACTTTTTGAATATTTGTTAGGTGTCAGACCTTAGAGAACAGATTGCATGATTAAACTGCCTTTTTATTATTTTGATTTTTTCCTAAACTATTGTGCTCTAGCTTAAGTTTGATAACATCTGTTTATCCAGACAGTGATCTCTCTCTCGTGGTAAAACGTATTTGCTGCAATTTAATGCATAAAAGTTTCTTAACTTTTTGTTTAAAAGTGGGTGAAACTATACAGTTCCCTCATTTATTTCCTTAAGTTCAATCAATAAATCATTTTTATTTGTATATTGACAAATCATAACAAAAATTATCTTAAGACACTTTATAAAAGTGGGTCAGTGTCATACTCTTCCTTTTTTTATTTTATTTTATTTTTATTTTTCTAAGAGAGATATAGAAAGAGAGAGAGAGAAGAGAGAGAGAGATGAAAACATAATTGTGCAATTTCACAAAGAAATTTTGAGAGTTAATTTGCAAATGAAAAAGAAACTAAATAAATAGTAGTCATAATAGTTATAGTCAAGTTTTATTGTAATTTCAGTCATAATGTTCACATCAAAATGAAAATTTGTTTAATCTGAGTTGGTTTTAACTACTTTAATATTAAAATATTTAGGTGGAAAAATAAACAGAAAGGCAGAGAAAGTGAAAGTAAATTATATTTAAATATCTCTAAATATGTTTTCAAAATTGTTTGGGTTTGATTTAATGTTTATAATGTCATTGTGCCAACCAAACTGTGCTCTGGGTAACAACACTCCAGGCTTATGAGTCTATGCTCTGACTGGAGGAGCACAAATGTGGTGTTAAAGGTAGGACTAGAGGTTAAACTATAGGAGCTCAGGTTTCTTTCTGTCTTAGTCCCAACAACTCCAAATGTTATCAGTTTATCTGTGATTAAATTACTGAATAAGGCGAAAACATGTATATAATTAAAATGAAGCCTTCAAGAGAGTAATCTGCATTATACAGATGCAGTCAACATGATGGAAAGTAACTTAAAAGTATTTTGAGAAATAGCCATAAATTGTAGAAACCTCACTTGACACTCACTGTATTGCACAATTTAGATAGTTATATTAGTCCATGTGGGCAAAACTTACTTGCAGTCTCCCTCACTAATGGTTACCATCACAGACAGTGTCCTCTCTTAGTGAAAACATCGTAGCTGAAGTAGTGCATTCTGTCTTCACCGCAAACACACTGTAGTTCAGCAAAACCTGAAAATAACAGAACTGAGGAGTGAAACTGCATCTTCACCTTCCACGTGCCAGCCTGTTTGTGCAGCTTCATAACTCATTAGAGCAAAATTAAAATGACACAAATAAGATTGATGACAGCTGGGGAAGCTAACCGGCAAAAAAGGACCCTAATTCACCAGTTCTGGGTAATTTTTCAACAGTTGCTAACCTATTTGTACAATTTAGACAGCATGCAGCAGTTTGCCTTCAATATCTTCAACCAAGAAAGAGGTCTGAACTGCACAGACTGAAAGGCTATATGACACTGACTAAAGCAACACAATAGAGGAAGACAAATAAAAATGATATGCTTATATTTCTCCTGCCTTTTCTTGAAGTTCAACCAGTTAGAGCAATTTACAGTGCCTTCTCTTCCCTTCTCTTCTTCCAGTGAAGAAAATATTCTTCAATTCATGTGAAGCAAAAACTAAAAAAGGCATTTTTTTTTATTAACACTCTGGTTGCTGTTAATTACATGGAGAAGGGCCACTTAATGGCCTTAACTAAATCCACTTTTTGTGCAAGAATGTCTCCTCAAGTTTCATATTAATAGACTTTGAGTGCAGAGGGGGCTTGGGGAGCACAGAGAGGTTTCTTATAAAAACAGAAAGAAAACAAAGGAAGAAAATCAACCCTTAGTCTTAAATAAAATGATGCAAAGGAGATTAAACGAATAAATCTGAAATCTTGCTCATGAATCCTGATATTTTAGACTATATTATGTCAAACTCAGATTTACACAGCTTCATTTCAAGTGCCTTCTCTTTATTAAAAGCTATTTTTCTTATTTCTCGGTCTCTCTCCCACACTCCTCTGTGTTTTATTACAGTTTTATTGCTGGTAATCAAAAAGCTCATATCTCTCCTGATTAAGCGCAGCTCTGACAGCCTCTGGTATTGAGTAGTTGTTGCGGCTTGGCCCGCGGCTCTTTCTGTCATTAGGCTTGTTCTTTTCACCAGATTACGTAAGTTTCTATGGTTGCTATATTGTTCAGTGTGTTTGTAATTTGCCAACAACTTTTTTTTTTTTCCATCTCAAACAGAGGAGGCGTGTCTAGTGTCTGCGTCATCACAACTTTATAGGCTGCCCTGCGCTCCCTCAGCCTCTCACACAGTGGACTGCGCAGCTCTGCGTGCACGATCCGCTTTATAAAGAGCTATATTTACCGAACTTTACGTTGTTTCCTGAGCCCTCACAATTGGCCGAGCGCGCGGGGCTCAGGCGGTTATAAGATTTGAGGGACCTCCTCCTACCTCTGAGACCTTGTTCATGTGTTGTAGAGTGGAGAGGCGCAGACGGTCAGAGAGGCGCACAGAGACGCGCGGCTGACGCTCACCACAACCAGACTTAAAGCAGAGATAAATTATTATTATTTCATCCAACGATGGCCTTATCCGGAGTCATGCTGCCTTCATTCTCTACATTCTCAAACCAAAGGGAGAAACCCTGGGAAAACGTAAGTCCTCTAACCTGTTATTGTCAAGTGTGAAAGTTTAGTTCACCTGTTTTGATTGGAATGTTTCTTAGACTGATCGATCTTTACAATCAAGAGAAAAACATAGGCTACAGATCCAATTGACAAAGAATTTAAAGCACTGAGTGCTCAGAATTACATATGTAGAAAGTCTTTTTCGGCTCTTTCGAAACTTTTTCCTGAAGTTTTGCGCACCATCTCTAACAGTGATCTGTCCGTTCTTTCAGAGGTGGAAAGTCGACTCGGACAGACTGATCTCCAGCAGCTGCTCCATGCTTGAAATGGTACAAAACCTGGACTGCAAAAAGGACGACGAAGATCTGAGCAAGTACTTAGATCTGGATTTTATTCTCTCAAACACAACTGGTTCAGAGAGCACGCCGGACTTCGCTGGCTCAGTGGATCCCAGCATGTACACGCCGGGACACTCGGTGCCATCCTTCCCCGCAGAGGAGCACCGATCCCCGCCGCCTCCGTACGGCGCCAGCCTCATGACGGAGCTGCTGCGCTCTGACGGACCAAACAACTACGGCGTTACGCGCAACCATGGCGTTCAGGGGAGATTTTACGTCAACACGGTGCCTTTTCCCCGTCAGGACATCAAAGTGGAGCCTCTCATGGACGGTTACGGACCAGTTATGGGCATGGTGCCCCAGAGCTGCAGCAAAATCAAACAAGAGGGGAACGTTTCGTGCATGATGTCCTTCGAGCAGCCTCGGGTGGCCATCTCTCCGCGGGCAGCGAGCAACATGACCCCTCCTCTCAGCCCCGATGACCAGGGAGTTACGGACTGCCAGGCACAGCTGTGCCAGCCCATGAACTTCTCCCAGAAATATCACACACCGGCGGCTTTCCCGCACCACCCGCAGGCTCCGCAGATGCAGATGTCCTACCACGCTCCACACACTGCCTTTGGCATGTACGATGAAGGTCTCAGCCTGCAGCCAGGCGCGCAGAGGGTGATGCTCACACCGCCCTCCTCTCCCCTCGAGCTGATGGACTCCAAACCAAAGAGAGGGCGACGCACCTGGCCGCGCAAGCGCACTGCCACGCACACCTGCACATTCGCAGGCTGCGGGAAAACTTACACAAAAAGCTCCCACCTGAAGGCACATCTCCGAACTCACACCGGTAAGTCTGAGTCCAGATCTTTCATGATAAATAGATGCTGGATGTGCGTAATTACGCACAACCTGCTTAGTTTCAAACCACGTTATCCTTTAAACACAGACTTACCAACTCTCATTCCTCTGTCCACGCAGGTGAGAAGCCCTATCACTGCAGCTGGGAAGGCTGTGGATGGAAATTTGCCCGCAGTGATGAGCTGACTCGTCATTTCCGCAAACACACAGGTCACAGGCCCTTTCAGTGTCACCTGTGCGAGCGCGCCTTCTCCAGGTCTGACCACCTCGCTCTCCACATGAAGAGACACATGTGAAGGAGCCCTCATAAAGACTCGGGGTTCATGGGAGGATGATGTTATTTTTTTTTATTGTGATTAACTGATGTATTTTTATTTAAACTGTTCTCCGCCTGACCAAAGTCTTTTTTTATATAAAATATTGAATTTAAAGTTTTAGTGTTATTATTTTGGAATAACGTAGCTGGTACTACTTTGGTTGTGTAAAAGCTTTAGAAAAGCTTTGTTTGCTCTCGAGCAGGCAGACCGAGAAGGGGCTGGCCCTGTACATACTACTCTTCTTTGACAGAACTGGAATGCTGTGTTTGACACAAAGTGCCTTTCTATGACTGTGCTACTGTAAAACTCTTGGTGACAGAAGGACAGAGCCTCAAACAGAACATGTTCTTGTTGACAGGAGTCAGGTGCACATACAGTTGTCTAATATGTGCAAAGACAATGTTTTATTTAAACTGCCTCAGTGTCTGAACAGCCTGAACTTTTCCTGTTTTCCACTCTGGAGTTTTTATCTCCTCCTGTGTGAAACTGTCAGATCCAGCCCCTCTGTTCACTATCAGGGCTTGATGTCCTGTGCATTATTTCACTTAAATTTATATAAATATGTACATGGATTTTATACTGTCTAATGTATTTATTGTAAATATTAAAACAATCAAACTGAACCTCTTGACTCTGCGATTTCTTCTCGTGAATGTTTACTCATTGCAGATTTATCTTGTTCACACTTTAAGTTTAATGAACCACATCCACACACTCATCAGCAGCTTTCAAAAGTGTTTCCATCTTGTGTAAGTGGGAGCAGAAGACCTGCAGAGCCTCAGATCAGTTACACTAAACAGCTTATGCATGTTGCCATAGTATACCACTTTAATTCAAAACATGGGCACTTGATTTCCACTGTGATGTCTTGCAGCTGCACGACAGAGGAGGGCAGCCGCTTGTGGGCTTAGCCTATAAATACAAACACTCCATTTCCATAATTACAGAGTGAGCCCGGAGCCGTCTGGACAGAGGGGCACAGCAAAAACCCTCATCAGGGAGCCCTTAGACTCCCTTTCTGATGGGTAGAAATTATAGCAGGACATCAAAGAGCCTTAATACTACAATTACACAGAGTCACTGTGCTCTGCGGTTTCAAAGTATCACCGTCCAAATGTATTATGTCTGCTGGTGTCACCGTGCATTTGTTTCCTCTGCATCAAAGCCTACATGAAGCCAGTCCAAATATCAGAGACAGATGTATTTAGACTACATAAATATTCATCATCGTCCTTCTTCTGCAGTATGTTTTATGGAAGTGGTGTCACAATGTTGGAAGTTATCTCAAAGGAAACAGCTGCTGCACAGCCTTTCAAACAGGGATGCGCAATGCTGGAATTTTTGCCAACGTCTGATATGGTGATATTTCCAAACTGAATTCAACACTATCAACACTAATATGTGGAAATCACTGACAGTAGTTTTCTGGATTTTACTGACATTATATGCCAAATGTACTTCTTACAGTATCAGTACAATGAAGAGTCTCCTTTTTAAGAGCTATATTCAGTGATTTACCAACCAGCTGACAGAAATCTTACTCTAATTTTCTATCGCTTCTGATTATGAAAATCAGGGCTGATGCTTACGCTGATGCTCGATATAATTTTTACCCGATGCTGATGCATTTCTACTTTTTGTTGCATAATTCTTCCACAAACACGCTATTCTCTCCCCTGTCTAATCATGAAAACAGATCACCGTTTGACCAAATCATCATTTATACCGCCTTAAATAAAGTATCTTCTCTATATCGGCGGTTAGGTGTGGCACATGTCAGCATGTAACTGGTATGATGTGACAAATAAACATCAGAAAAATACCATCTGTTCGCCCTTCCTGAAGCTGTGTGTTCGCAAAACAGGCTGATATTAGCTGGTACTGATGCTGATGTGCATCCCTACATTAAAGTTAAAATTAAAGTGTTAAAACTCAACAAACCTGGACTTAGACTTGATGTAGAAGTCTAAAATACTGCATAAATTCAGCTTTTAAAGTATTTATTTGCCAACAGTGATGCCATACCGATAATAAGATAAGATAATCCTTTCGTGAATCCTCTCGGGGAAATTCAGTAGCAGCAGTACAGGGATAAGTACAAGGGTAAGTAGCATGCATTAAAGGTAAACAGAATAACATAATATAATAGATGTGGATCAAAAATCTGTACAAACAGCAAACAAACAAAATAAAGTAGAGGTATGTACAATTATTGAAATTAACAGTATTGTGCATTAATATTGTGCATTCCTACTTTTAACAGCAGCTTTAAGTCTATTTAAAACATTTTGGATACACAAAGAAATTCATATTAATGCTATTTTTGCCAGGCGTATACTGTATATAGATATAATAAAGCTGCAGTATATTTTGTGGATATCATGTGAAACAGCCAGCTTTGATTCCCATTGTCCCATAACTACATCTAAGTTCATAATCCATATTCAGGAACCATTAAATTGATTTTTTATCTAATAGTCTGATTTCTTTAAATCTGCTTTTTGTCGTCATTAGCAGTTTGTGGTTGATAATGTGTACTATGAATCCCTCAATGCAGCAAGTTTTCACTTGAACAACCGATCCACATAGGGTTACATTAAAAAAATGTTTAAAGCTGCTAAAGAACTCCAAAATGAAGACCTCTTACGGGTGAAAATAAAAATTTTTGATACATCTAAAGATCTTCAATTGCAATGACTGACCTCAAGACTTTTTAAGGATCGGCACAAACCCTTAAAACCACAGAGCTGAACATTGCTGAGTGTGGCTTGGATGTGCCAACACTTTACTAGAATTTATCAACATATTGTTAAAAAAGAGGAAGTGCACATGAGGTAAAAATATCTGTTGTGGTTCATACAAATGTATCACTCTCATTTCACCTTTTCTGTTCTAATATTACTGCGAGATGTAAACAAATCGTTTAGGTACTTTTAGGGTACCTTTGGTCTGGTCGCTGAGCCTCTTCATGAGGTAACAAATGCAAAGTCTGATATGAAGAGGCCCTGAAGGGGCTCGTATCCATGTTTGTTATTTTATTCTGTTTTGCCGTGATGTAAAATACATTGTTGTTGCTTTATCAAGAGCACAGCATCTTAACCTGATTATCAAAACTCCTATATTCTTTAAAAATGTGTTAATTGTTAAAGATCACAACAAACATTCATCACAAGAGACAGTAAATAAAATGGATGCATGTACAGTTATGTTCATAATAATACCAGTGTGTTTAAAAAGGTGAGTAAAACTGTAAATTCTTCCAATAAATATTATTTTAATGCACACAAATGCATTGGGGACACTGCACGTTCTATTTCAAAGCAAGAAAATTGGAAAAAGTAATTGAATTTTATAACATTTTACAGAAAGTTAAGAAATATAATGTTCAAAAAATAGCAGTGTTGACATCTTTATTTACAAACTCAAAAATGTAGTGTATAAACTAAGAATTGTTTGATGATTCAACTTTCCTGAGAATCATAAACTAATATTTAGTTGCATAACCACGGTTTCTGATAACTGCTTCACATCTGTGGTGCATGGAGCCTACCAACTTCTGGCACCGGTCAACAGGTATTGAAGCCCAGGACAACAGTACTACGTTTCACAATTGCTCTGCATTTCTTAGTTTTGCCTCATGAACAGCATTTTTTATGTCAGCCCACAAGTTTTCTATGGGATTAAGGTCCGGGGATTGTGCTGGCCGATCCATTATTTGAATTTTTTTGTCAGGAACCATGATTTGCTCGCTTGCTGGTGTGTTTGGGGACATTGTCTTGTTGAAACACCCATTTCAAGGGCATTTCCTCTTCAGCATACGGCAACATGACTTCTTCCAGTATTCTGATGTATGTCATATATCATTTTAGCTGAGCAGCCTATCATTTTCTGAACTTCTTTATAGGTTTTCCCCTCTTTTATTAACTTCTTAATCACAGAACGCTCTTCTTCTGAACAATGTCTTGAATGACCCATATTACTCTGTTTTTCAAGGACACATGCACAGCCAGCATATGCAGCGTCAGTTGCCTTGATCCTTAAATAAGGGCCACCTGTTTAACACCGATTTTTTCACACAATCAGTTACCTCACTAATTGAACTTAGCACTGCTATGTTTCTGAACACGCCGCTTTCAGTTAATGATTCAGTTTCACAGAATCAGCAGCATGCACGTCATGCCTGTTGGGTCTGTTGGTTTTCTATACCTTTACTAAACCTTCTAGAAACTTACTTGCAGTGTAGAAGTTGAAATTCTAACAAAAACAGTGATTTATCTTGCTAGTGATGTGGGACTGCTGTTTGTTGGACTTGTATGAATAAAAACAAACTTTTAAAACACATTTGTTTTAGTTAATTAAATTAGATTTATCTATATCAGGTGAGAATTTCATCATTTTAAATTACTACCTCTGCCAAGGAGGTTACGTTTTTGTCGGCATTTGTTTGTTTGTTAGCAAGATTATTAAAAAACCACTGGATGGATTTTGCTGAAATTTTCAGGAGATGTTGGTAATGGCCCATGATATCAACATGATTCTGAGTGCTAGGTGTGGGTTTTCAGGGTCAAGGAATCATATTATGATGGTAACTTTATCGTGGAAGTGTTGCTTATAGATGTAACAGCAATATATGGGCTACCTTGGCAGAGGTTTGTGCTCTCTAGTTTAGAAATGGTTCACTTAAAGTATTTCTTTCACCATATGGGACATCATTTTGTCCCATGTACGGTCACATCTCTAACAGTTTCCATTAAAAATGAACATGGATGAAATTCAAGTCTCTGTTTCTCATTAGGGAGGCCCTGGACCACATGAGAACTATTGGTGTAGTTTAATATACACTCACTGGACACTTTATTAAAGGGACAGTTCAGTTTTTTTGAAGTGGGGTTGTATGAGCTCCATATGGCTACTAAGTACATGAGATGCAGTAGAAAGTTCTCTCCTCTCCCTCAGTATGCCACAGTTTGTAAAAGTTTGTGATGCAGAACCAGCCGCAAACAGGGAAGTATTGTACCAAATACAAGGGGCATTTTCTCTGCCTACAAGAACTCCCATCAAAAAGTAATACCACAGTTTAAGAGAACGCTACCTAGAAAGTTTTTTGAGTGCATTAACTTTTCGGAAAAATACAGTTTATCTGGAACTAACCGACTCAAATCACGTATTTCTCGTATTCCTCGTATTCCTCGTATTCCTAGTTCCAGATAAACTTGATTTGTGACACCAAGATTAAGAAGCTTTGCAGGCAAAAGGAGGTCCAACTCAGTATAAAAATGTGTACCTAATAAAGTGGCCAGTGAGTGTACAATTTATTGCACACATGCGCCGTGTTAGTGATGCACCAGTTGTGAGAATCAGGGCTGATACCACTTTTTTAACATTCAACAGTGCCAACATTTTCTTTAATGTGCAGATCAGAGTTTGTCAGATTTAACTTCTTCTGCAGTTAGGTGTGCTTGATGTGAAGGTATAAACATCTGCAACTGATTATTGTTGTTGCTGATGTTTGCAAAAAGGGCAGCAGATACTGACATTATTAGATTTTTAGTTTAAAAGGATCCACATTAGCTGCTACCAAGGCAACAATCAGTCCTCCTGGGGTCCATACATACAACAGAAACACATAAGAGCACATTCAAAAGAGAGCAGATCATATAACCATCATACAATCTTAAACCGATGCATCTGTGCATCCCCGCTCTGCATCGATAGGCACATGAAGAGTGTATGCGTGTGTTCAAAGTGTGAGAATATGCTACCTGAAGCCACTGTATAAACCATGAGTGACATTTATGATGTGATCATGTCATGAGCTTGAAAACAGATTTTGCTGAAGAGAGGTGTGAACATTTCACACCAGGAGGAGGAAACTGTGATGCTATTGATTGTGTTTAAGATCTACAGACCTCAGTGAACACTCTAGTCAATAAATCTAATTAATTTATTTTGTAAAGCAGAATAATATATCAAACACAGAAGTCATTTGATGCATTGTGCCAGAGTTAAAATAGAAATACACTGATTTTCAATCTTTTCAACCGATACTCAATTCAATACACTAAAAAATAGAGCTGTGCATCTTCACTGGTCTCACAATTTAATTCCAATCAATATCACAATGCAACACAGTGAGTAGTATCCTTGATTTCCCATATTACTGCACCAGGCTACTTTTTAGATAAAATATAAGCAGTCGGATAAATATGAACCCCACTTATTAATTAGAAATGGCTTTTGAGATCAACTGCAAAACCGCTTATTCATTGTAAACCAAAATAAATACTTTTCAAAGGTCTCATCTTTCTATAATTGTTTTTTTCTTCCTCATAAATCAATCAATCAATCTTTATATGTATAAGTTCATAACAAGCGTCATCTTAAGGCACTTTACAATAGAGCAGCTGAAGCCATACTCTTCATTTTATAGATACACATATACGATTATTGACTCTGCATCTATTCAAAGATTATTTTCACATCCCTGCTAAAAATACAATATTTAATGTTCAAACTGTTAAACTTCTTTGTTTTTTTTTGCAAATATTCACTAATTATGAAGTTGATGAATGCAACACGTTCAAAAGAAGCCGGGACAGCGGCAACAAAAGACTGGAAAGTTGAGGAATGCTCAAAAACACCTGTTTGTAACAATCCAGGATTTGCAAATCATTGTTTCTGTTTTTATTTATGTTTTGCACAATGTCCCAACTTCACTGGATCTGGGGTTTGTAACTTGATTTACTATTTTGTTTGAAAAAGAGTTCAATTGTCTTGTTTTCTTCCACATGTCTGAAAATGTTAACGTTTAAATCTTATTTAAAAAGAAAAAACTTACCTTGCTCAAGAAATTTCAAAACTCACTTTTATTTAATTAAAAGTTATAACAGTTCTGAGCATGTCAAAGCTCAGAGAGTGTTTTAGAACCACATACATACTGTGCAATATTTTATAAAGGTTACAATGCTGATATGTTGATAAATAACAAGCTGTCACTTTGTACACGCCCAGTAAGATCTGGAATAGAGAAATGCATACATTATGTGCCAAAATGAACCTGATTAGTGTTAAGGTGTAAAATCTTAAGGCATTCAAAGAAATGTCCTCCAGCTGGATCATAAGACATGACTGAACAGAGAAAGATAATCCAATAGGAAAAGAAGAAATCCACCGGATGATTCGAGGGCCAAGAAAAGATCAGCAAAAGGCTGGAATCAGATGTTTAGTCACTGAGCATCAGAGGAAACAAGAAAGACTTTTTCATATGGAAGCACCAGTATAAATAACAAACATTTAGACTTATTCCTTCTGTCGAGGCTGCAGTTGTTTGGGAGTGCAAGTTGTTGTTGGGCGTTACGATAAGGCAACCAATGGCAGCCAGCCTGACAGACACCAGCTGTCGACAGAGCGAGATGAAGCTCCACGGCTGCAGGCTGGCTGGACTTTGTTCAGAAAGGAAGACCTCATTGATTATCACTTGCATTTCAATTTTTGGATGTGAATAAGCAAAAAAAATCTATTTGACTACAGATACAGTATATAACAACTAAAATGCATTACAAGATTCCCAGAGCATTTTTTAACTTTTGATTCATTCTTATTTAGATTGAGGGTTTGACTACGTTCTATTACTTATCACTAGTCCGACTTTAAGGCCATAAATAGTCTAAAAAGATGAAACATTCAGTACATAATAAAAAAGAGTAAAACACTAAAAAATAGGTTGAAGGTATGCACTGACGTCACCTTTCTACCAGACCATGCCCCACTCTGAAGCATTGCTATCTGCTGTATGAAGAAAACAACTAAAAGAGTAAAACTGGCAAATTTATGTTTAAATGAAGAACAATTAAACTCGACAGAGGTCCAAAACAGTCAGTAAGGACCTTAAATTGAGACAGAAATCAGGTTACCTAACATTTACATGCACCTGATTTCAAGTTAACAAAGTCAAACCTGGAAGCCGATTTCAATCAGTAATGAATGTGAACGTGAATCTAAGGTCAAGTTTTATTACAAAGTTTTAGATAATTTTCATTATATCTCTGACAAATTTGAGCTTTTGGTATTCTGCTAACACATCCCTCTGTATTCATTAAAGGTGCAGTGTGTAGAAACTGGCATTTTAGCGACATCTGGCGTTCAGATTCTGATTATAGTTTGCAGCATTTTGCCGAACAGAAACGGTGAATATAGGATATAATGTTTCTATCTGTATGTAAAGTCTGTCAAAATAGGAGTACAATCATCCCCATGAAACATTTGTTTTCTTTTTATCCCGTTCATGCAGGCTGACATAACGATCGGCCATGTTGTCTACGGGTGGGTTTTGGGGACAAAAAGAGCGAAACGCGATTTTTGAATATGAGTCTACGAAAGTTTGCAAAACCTATAATCATCATCTTAACTGACCTCTAACCTATGAAAATAATAGTTACAAACATGAATTAAAAAACCCGCACTTCATAATCGTTGTAAATGATGCCCTGTTCACGATCCTTTTTGGACGTCACTGGCTCCCGTTGCATAGTGATCTGATGTTTTGATAGCGGACGAGCTCATTCCAAAATCTGAACGCCAGATGTTGCTAAAATGCCAATTTCTACACACTGCACCTTTAAATCTGTTTGTTCTGAATTAGGCATATTAGCATTGAGATCAACACACCAAATCTTTGGTATGTTATAAACTAGCTTGGTTGCCTCCCTTTAATTTCTAGTGTGACATCATGGACCACACAACTGTGAAATTTATATTTTTTTCAGTATAGGACAGGAATTTCATTAGTTTGGAAACATTTATGTCATGAAAAATATGAAATAATGATGTGGATATTTAACAATTTTATTTAAGCTGTGATGGATATCTGACTTAGAGCTGTCACCCTATACTAGATGTTCAAATATCCATTCAAGCACAAGAGTAAAAGTCTATACTTGAACTGTAAATAAAGATACGAATTGAAAATATACAGTTCTGCAGCTCATTAGGGGGCCTGGGCCACTTTGTCTGCCTTCCACCCAAGAAGGAAGAGTGCTGGAAAAGGCTTTAAAGGGCAAGATTGCAGGATTCATAGGATAATGAACCTGGGATATCATTCATTATTGCCTCCGCCAAGGAGGTTATGTTTTCACCAAGGTCTGTCTGTTTGTTTGTTTGTCTGTTAGCAACTTTACAGAAAAACTACTGGATGGATTTACATGACAATATTACCAGAGGTGTGGTTTGGTCCAAGGAAGAGGGCCTTACATTTTGGTGGTGATCCACATATTTGTCTGGATGCAAAAAATTCCTAAAATTTTCTGAAAATCCTGCAACTTAACATTGGGCCGTAGTTTAAAAAATCACATCTCTGACATCACTTGATGGATTCGCATCAAAATTTACAGGATAATATATATAATATAACCCTATAATCAAGGTAAATTTCATCTGGATCCCATCCAGATTGACGTCATAAAAAGCAATGAAGTTTCTAATGGCAAATCCCATTCATTTCTCCTCGGCTGCTGTGAGGGTTCTGCCCCCTTTACGTCATTATGGGAATTGTAGTTTATTTGAAAACTGACGTCAATGTTTTTCAAGCCCATGTCACTACATTTCCCAGCTTCCCCTGCAATGCCAGTGGAGGAGTTCTCCACATGGACAGACATGAGCGGAGACTCGGCTGTCCAATCAGAGCGCGTGGTGATCCAGAATTGGATCTTTTACAGAAGTTGTGGAAAAGCCACTGCCGTAACTGAGCTGCTTGGCGGAGGGCTGTGCTCTCCGAGTGCTTTTCTAGTTTTCTAAATGCATTGCTGAAATTGCAGGTCTTACTTTTCCTTTAGGGGGAAATGGCGAGGAGGTTGTGGGGGCAACTGGATGATACAAACCACTAAGTGAAAGCATTTTAGGCTTTATGACAAAAAGGTATGCAGTCTGTGCTAATGCTACTCTTTGTCTTTGCATGGCTTCAATTACACACACAGCTATGGTCCCAAAAGTTTCTAAAACATACTTCATCAGCTGAGGATCAGACTGCTGGTGGTGGGCATCATTATAAATGACTGAGAAGACGACATTTGTCAGCTGAATCAAAGCCGGTTACAGATTCTATCCTCCTCATCCTCAAGGCCGTCTGAGCTTTCTGACATTCAGTGGCTGAACTGCAGCGTCTCGCTCTTACTGTGACGTCACGTGCATACCCTCTGAATGCCTCAGCTCTGGTCTTCTAAAACAGATTATTAATAAAAATGCACAAGGCTTTTTTAAAGCATCCATAAAACCATCATCTATCTATTTACAGAACTGAAGAAATTTGTTTAAAAAAATGGTGAAACTTGATCACAGACCAACAAAACAGTAGGCCTGGGAAGTTTGATATTCAGTTTGAGTTTAGGCAAAGTTAAAGGTTATAACAGTTTATACACTTCATTTACAAGTACTTCTGAAACAACGTGTTTGTTGCTTTTGCATATAAATAACATTGTAAAATATTCTTACAAGTTGAATTGGTTAAGTTTTTGGATACACATAATGATTACACATAGTGTGAGAAGTTGAATAGCTAGTAGCTGAGTACTTAAAGTTGCATTATAAGGCTGTTTTTGCAGGATGATTCAAGCTTGAAAAAAGTTTGAGTATTTTTCCTGATTTCAGCTGTCTCTCAGTTTTGGAGCAATAAACCTTCACTGGTATTATGTATTCAAAATGAGTCTCACTGCTGAGAAACTCTGGTCTTTCACATGCAAAAGTAAAAGTGGCTGCTAGTCATGATGGGCCAGTATGAGTCTGTCATGAGCCTAAGGATGGGGGGGAATGTAAGCAGATGAAGGGGGGGCTAAAATCTGTGGTGAAGGGGTCATGCCTGGTCAGGAGCTGGGCATGTCTGCCCTGCTCAGAGCGATGGCCAGCTCCAGGTCCTGCTGTTCCTGGAGCCGCAGCCTCCTCAGCCTCTCCTGCTCCTCGCGCTCGCTCTCTCGCTTGGCCCACTCCAGCTGCTGGCTCTCACTTCCAAACTGCAGCAGAAAAGCGAGCATTAGTTTTGGACAAAATACAGACAATCAAGGAAAAAGGTCAACACAGAGAGGAGGACTTTACTGGGTGTATGCAAGACTTAAAAGTAACATTGTGCAGTTAAAGGGATACACCAACATTTATTTTCTTTTCACGTCTTGCTTCACTCCCGAGTCCATGACAAGCAGATAGACACCATTCTCTCAACTGTGGGTGGGGGAATAAGGAAAAGATGGGCAGAGCTCGCTCACAGCTTATTAGCTTAGCTCAAACACTGGGAGTCAACAGGTATAGCTAGCCTGCGTCTGCCTACAGTCATCAGATAAACTCTTCAGCAACTCTAAATGCAAATTGCCCACAAATTCAAGAACGGCTCGCAAACGAACAGCTCACTCACAACTGTGAAGTATTTCTCATGGTTCACTTAAAAGAGCTGTTCAAAAGACTCGACTCGTTTGCGAACGCCACATCTCAAGCTAAAACCACCGCAGACATAGTTCAACAAAACAAAGCCTCTGTTTAAGACTAGAAGAAGATAATATGAAGATCGAATAAGATAAAGTAACATAATGCGGTAAAAAATGAGTCACATCAAGCACACGGGACTGTTTAGAGCTGCTGAAGAGTTTATCTGATGACTGTAGGCAGAGGCAGGCTAGCATACCCACTGACTCCCAGGGTGTTTGAGCTAAGCTAATAAGCGGTGGGCGAGCTCTGCCCGTCTTTTCCTTGTTACTGCACGCACAGTCGAGAGAATGGTGTCTATCTGCTTGTCATGGACTCTGGAGTGAGGCAAGACATGAAAACAAAGAAAAATGTTGGTGTATCCCTTTAAATCTTAACTCAGGTATTTTACTTTATTGTTGGATCATAACTTACATTAAACATAAAACAATCTGATTTGTATGACAGTAAATTAAGAAAATAAATGTAATAATCTAGATGTTTTGATTGAGCCTGGATGTCACAAAAAAGACTGACAAGCAGAACTTCATAAATAAGTTACCTGGATATCATACGCATTTATGGTCTCATTCTATAAATCATATGTCACATGTTACCAAGGATGCACAATAATATCCTCAAAGTGTTGTTATTTGAAGATAAAAGCTCAATAAGTCAATGCTTGATATAAACAGGCAAAAATATATTCCTGCTATTGTGTCAGGCTTACATGTTAGTCCAATTCATGCAGCCATTTGGAGCCGCAATATTTACCCCGTGACGATTCACCTCCACTGTAAACATCATGGAGTCAGAAAGGCGTGAGGCGTGATGCAGGAGAGAGTGAGGCCTGCAGACTCAGTTCAAGTATATACAATCCAATCCACTTTATTTATATGGCACAATTTCAAAAACACACTGTTGCCAAAGTGCTGCACAATAATTAAAATAAATACACTTAAATAAATACGATATAACAAACAGGGACCACACAACACTCATGCTGTGTTAGAAGCCAAGGAATAAAAGTAGGTTTTCAGACAGGATTTAAAAGTGGGGGCTGTTTTGACATGAGGGATTAGCTTATTCCACAAATTTGGGGCTACTGCTGAAAAAGTGAGGTCGCCCCTAATTTTAAGCCTGGTTTCCGGGACGACAAGACACAGCTGATCAGTTATTACCTCTGTGAAGGAGGTTATATTTTCGCCAGGGTCTGTGTGTTTGTTTGTCTATTAGCAAGATTACGCAAAAACTACTGGATGGATTTACATGAAAATTTTACCAGAGGTGTGGTTTGGTCCGAGGAAGAAGCCATAACATTTTGGTGCTGATCCGGTCCAGACTGACCTCACAAAAAAGCACTGAAGTTTATAATGGCAAATCCCAGTCATTTACATCATTATGGGAACTGTAATTTATTTGCAAACTGACGTCAATGTTTTTCAAGCCTATGTCACTACATTTCCCAGCTTCCCTTGCAATGCCAGCGGAGGACTTCTGCTAACGCAACGGCTAATAATAGCCTGGTAGATGAGCACAACTGAGCTGCTTGGCGGAGGTCTGCGCTCTTGGGGTGCTTTTCTAGTGCTCAGTATAATATGAACATAACTGTCATGTAGTCCTTGTTTTCTCTATTTGTCAAACTGTAAAAAGAACTGGACGAAGCCTTGTGATGTCAGGAAGTTGTGGATGCACATCAATGGACATCGCCTTACTGTGCATGTCATCTCAACTGCTTTTTAGTTCAACCTCCTCAGGCCGGGACTTGAGGCCCTGTCAATCATTTCCCTAATTTATAAAACTGGAAATCCTCCATGAAATGAAAAAGGTATGCAATATAAATAACAACCGCACAGTGAGAGCACATAGATGGATTATATATTTAGACCACGCCGTTTTTTTTAATTGGGCTGTAAATATGTATATTTATGCTGTAAAATCAGTTCAATTCCCACAAACAATCTAACACCTCCAGAGATCCTGTAGCCAGCCTCAAGTGGACACTCGAGGAACTACAGCTTTTGGCACTTCCACATGGGCCTCCTTCTTCAGCCCTGGAGGTTGCCTCTCGGTTAGCACTGGTAAATTGAAGAAGGTCCAATAGCTGTTTCAGAAAAGGGATAACGAAGTGTTGCCACTGCCACCATAGTCTAGACTTCACAATGATATCCCCATCAGCAGATACAGAAGCTGTGTCTCACACGGTGAGAGAAACAGGTTTAAAATATTGCATGCCTCTTTTCCACTGAGTGCTCTGGTTTGGTTTAGTACAGTTCAGTACAGTTTGAAGCAGTACACCCTGATCTTGTTTGAGTTGCCACTATCTGCTGTACCTTCACTTGAGAGCAGGGATGTAAGCCAGGAGAGGTTGGCACCGGCTACAAAATGTGTAGCGTCACAGCAGTGAGACACAGTGAAGCGGTCTGAAGAAGAGCGCAATTGTAAACAAAGAGCAGCAATAGAGAACTTAAAGCACTCCAGTTTTCTGTAGAGCATTGTTTCAGTGAAGAAATCGCTTTACATCTACGGCTAATCTGAGCATGGCGAGGTATGTGTTTTCGTTTTCGTATGAGGATCAATGATTTTTGTGACCAATCAACAGACTGCAGCGCTTTTAGCTCCATCCCTTTGGGTTGGTTTGGTCATTGCGTGCCGTTCTGAGCCAAACTGAACTGGACTGCTTGGCGGAAATGCAGTTGTATTGTCTCCACGACAGTGGAGGGAGCATGTTATCAAGATGGCTGCCTTTACTGTAAAGCACTGCGGTAAACGCTGTATAGGCGTTGGGATTGGCTTTAACTAGTTAAGAAATATCTGCAAAATGGATGTGGGTGAAAAAAATATTATTGTGCATCCCTTAAAAGTTACACTGATACAGTTTTTTTTTTTTAAATCAAAACCTTCTTCTTAGACTGAGATTTCAAATGAACAGACTAAAATAATTTGGTTTGATTTTTGCAGCATATAATTACACAAAAAATAAATGCAACATTAAATTGTTTGAATTTTGCTTGGACATCACAAAAAAAGCAGAAAAAAAGCAATACTAAAAGCTTTACATACAGCTTCCAATGCAAAATAAGCATTTCTATCTGGTGTCATAAATCATCTTTAACATATTACCCATAAACATTAATGTGTGAATCACTGAGTATGTGGATGAAGATGTGAAATAATCATGCTCGTGAATCAGCGGACTCAGATTACACAGTGCGGACAGGTTTCTCACATGCAAAGGACTGACCACCACACCCTTCTGGAGACTTACCTCATCATGTTCAGATCCTGGTAGAAAACAAAAATTACAATACACAGCTTGATGTGAAAAGAACGCACAGATCCCTTGCACAACTCTCATGCAGGCATGAGGGATAACATAAATGCACGGCATGTCAAATGAGATGAAGCAGACACAAAAAGCTGCCATGCATCATCTCTCCAAACTCAGGGTACACACGGAGGCAAAGCAGCGGAAGACGTGGGACAAAGAGGAAGATTTACTCTGTTGTGCTCTGCTTCGAGGCATATCATGCTCTGACAGCAAGTAAGCCTTTAGCTTGTACTTCCAAGACTTGAAAAATGCTCCTCCAGTGCTACCTGACCAGACAAGTTCACTAACTCCCTGATTAAGAGTTTATAAACCCTAAAAGCATGCAAAGCCCCGCTGCACCCAGACAGACAAACGACTAGACAGACACAAGTATAGAGGTAGTCAAAGTCAGTCACGTAAATGTTTTATTTCCTTCTTCTCCAAGCTTTCAAAGAGCTCTCAGATGATCTGTCAGTTGTTAGTTGACAGCCAGAAAGCACGACTGCTCGTTGTGTGAGGGAATATTTACAGAAAGCGGTGCAGTGACAGACAGCTGTCACCCCTGAGCCTTCAGTGAACAGTGAGATCCAACCATCAGCGGTTCATGCAGATAATATTACCATCAGAAAACTGTAAGCCAGCTACACTTACAGGCCCAAAATTTGCAAAACCCACAGGACAGTCTTTCGATGTCTCGCTCGAGTGAGTTGTAACAAATGGGACAGCACTGTCTGCTGTGGGGCGAGTGCTCGGGAATGGCTCTGAGGTGGACAAACTGAGCGCACCTATTTGAAAAAGAAAACATTTAAATAAAGCATTACAATAAATATGCTGAGATGGGGCTCTACATGAATATAAGTCAGGATCCTCTCCCCCTCTCTTGTCTAAACTATGAACATTAACCTGGTCAAACACATGGTCGGAAACCGCTACTGTTGACTTTTCCATAGTTTAAAGCAGAGTGAAGCATTTCTTGTCTAAAATGAGGCTGTGACATCACATGAAAACATCTAATAACAGACAAGTACAACTGCAGAATTGATTAGGCTGGCACCATATGAGAAGAACCTCCAATGTGATGACATTGTTCAATTTGAGACGATGACATGGACTGCAGCCATTTAACAAAATACAAAAAGTGCAGAAAAAGGTCACAGATCTATAACAGCGGGTCTTTGTTAGAAAAAACGTAATTGGTTGATCAAAATTAATTCCTGTTGTAACCAAGACCATTTTTACTCAGGTCACTCTGCCTTATTTATACCAAGTGTTTTTTGTTTCTGTCAATAGTGAACTCCTACTGTCTTATTTATTGTATATAGGTATATTATATTAGTTTAGACCTTCTATCTATCCATCTGTCCATCTACCTATCTATCCATCTGTCCATCTACCTATCTATTTATCTATCTATCCGTCCATCCATCCATCCATCCGTCTGTCTGTCTGTCTTCCTGTCTGTCCGTCCATCCATCCATCTATCATCTGTCCATCTATCTATCTATCTATCCATCTGTCCATCTATCTATCCATCTATCTATCTATCCATCCATCCATCCATCCATCTATCCATCCATCCATCCATCCATCTATCCATCCGTCCATCCATCCGTCCATCTATCCGTCCATCTATCCGTCTATCTATCTATCTATCCATCCATCCATCCATCCATCCATCCATCCATCCATCTATCTATCTATCTATCTATCTATCTATCTATCTATCTATCCATCTATCTATCTATCTATCTATCTATCTATCTATCTATCTATCTATCTATCTATCCATCCATCCATCCATCCATCCATCCATCTGCCTTGTGTTTACCTCTAGATATCACCTGCATGCCTGCTGCTCTTGCCGCTCTGTATACCTCTTGAAAAAAATCGAAGTATAATCCCCAAAACTTAGTTTTCAGTCCTGAAAGTCAAAAATGTCAATCCAGTGTTGAAGTCCGTGCTGAGACCAACATGATAAAAGTTGATCAAGTTGGATATCAGAGTAGGGGAGACAGGGACAGTGTGAGAACCTGGACTAAGATGAAAACCCTCCTATTATTGTATGTTTGTTCTTTTGTTGTCAGAATAAGTGTTGGTTATCACACAGATTACAAACAAAACGTGACTCAGGATGTCTAAGAAATGTTTTGAGCATATTAAGTCCATTAATTACTTTTATAATGTGGAATATAATGATTTTATTAAAATTCATGCAAAAAAGTAAACAAGTAAGCAGAGTCCATATCATAATATTACTAATTATAACTATGATGATTTACTATTATTGGGGGCGTTGATGGTGCAGTATTATAGTGGGTTATGTCTGTAATTAGAAGGTTGCAGGTTTCAAGCCCACCTCGGCTGTCACATGTTAGTATGTCCTTTGGCAAGACACTTAACCCCATGTTGTTCCCACTGCTGCATCAGTGACGTGTAAATGGGTTTGAAAGGGCCTGAATGTGTTAGCTAAACTGAAGAACAAGAACACAAGAATAAATTAAAGCTGCTCAAATCTAGTGGTCGACTTTTGTCATGCTGATGTGACTTAGCATGCTTTTTTCTCCAGGGTGTAGCTTCAGTGTAGTGAAGCTGATATTTTCATGAGCTACTTATAACTCTACATTTACATTTGTTTAATAAAGTTCTGAATGGACTGGCCCCTCCTCCACTGAATGAGTTTATCAAACAGAAAATAACCACCGGCTCTTCAAGCCGAGTCACAAGAGCCACTGTTCGAGGTGACTGTGAGGTTCCCTTCAGACGAACCAGCTTTGGTCAAAATGTTCTGTTGTTCAAAGGTAGCACATTATGGAACAGTTTACCGCCATCAGTCAGAGATGTTCCAGCTTTGCGGCTTTTAAGGGTCATCTGAAGGTGTGGCTCAGGACAAACCACACCTGTGACCATTTACATACATCTATTCTTAAATCGCGTAGATAAATACCTTTATGTATGTAATTTAAGTGCAATTTTCCATGCTTGATTACATTTGTGTATGCTAACCATGTGCAATACTGTGCATAAACTGGTCTGCCTTTGCACAGCCTGTACAGTACAACTGGCATGGGCAAGTGTGCAATCATACATTAGCACTTTTATTATGATGTGCAATATACCAGCACTTTAGCACTTCAGCACTTTAAAACTGCATTTTGCACATTAAACAGCTCATGCACTTTAACCCTGAGGGTCTCTTTGTTATGGTTTGTCTTGAGCATATCATTTGTGATGTTGCATGTTTGTCCTGTAATTCAATGTAAAATTCATGTTATTTTTATCTGTCTTCTTGCTGCTGCCTGTTATCATTGTTTTATGGACTTTATGTATTTTAAGATTGTACATACCTGTACAAATGCATTACATCAACCTGCAGATGGAATTTAGCCTGTGGCTATAATCTGGCACATTTACATGCCAGCGTTCATTAATGTGCACTGTCCTCTATTTAAATAAATAAATAAATAACATAAAAATAAATAAGTAGGTCACCCGTCGCTGTGTATGTGTGACAAATGTTGTCTGCAGCATGAACATTTTGCATCATGAAGTACAAATTCTCTGCATGTGCCATCATCTTTCCTCCCGTCAGTTTTGGTTTCCATTAAACACAAAAATGGCAGCATGACCTGCTTTAAAATCAAGTGAATGATACTGAATATCCTGTGATGTGATTATTGTGCATGCACATGTTGCAACTGTAATGCTAAAACAGTATATTGTCCATAGTCCGAGTAGGTTCATTATGTCTATGTTGATAATATGCTTATACTTCCTTTTTTAACAGACAAGAAGGTTTTTTAGTCCATACCTTTACATGTTTCGACGGAGATCGTCCGTCTTCGTCAGAAGTGTCACCTGATGTTAGTGTGATGTGTCCTTTTTCAGCTGATCTTACAAGAAAGTATAAGTATATCATCCAGCCCTGTCTCCTAGTTTGAAATTCTGATATATTGACAGCCCTGTTTCAGATGTTAACAGCTGATAGCCTGCTGAGAAATTAGTATCACACTTTTAAAGTCTACGATGTGATTGTGTTGCTGAATTTTCACAGGAGGCCAGCAGCTTCAAGCTGATATGTGCACAGTTGGCCGGGGAAAGTGGTATTGGTTCAAAAAAAAAAAAAAAAAAGGTGTTAACCACATTTTTGAGTAAAGCTCACTGAGGCATTAAAGCATGACAAGCAAAGTTTTTTTGAAAAATGTAATAATTTAAGACGAGACACACCCTTATATTTCTGAGCATTATTATGTGCTTATGACCGTTCATGCATTCAGAGTTGTTCAAAAGTACCACATGATTATTATTTAAAGAGTCAGAATATGGATCAGATATACTTTCTCATCCCCTGGGTAAATTTGGCTGTTTCAGTTACTCCTTTACAGAAACTTGTGTATAACAGTACCTGTATCAGCCAAACATTCTTTGTTATTTTGTTTTAACATTGATGTTGTTACTATATAGAGAATATTTAGTATACTATGAAGAGAAAATAAATCAAATAGAATATAAGAATAAAAAGCAGAGTATTGGCTAAAAGTGACCAAAGTGATAGTTGAACTGTCCCTGTGAAGCTGACATTTAGAGAAGCCCCTGACTTTAAAAGAAGTCTTCTCACTTCTCAAATACACACATTTCTGCAGCTGGCCTGGTTGTTCACCCATGCCACTTATCTTAACCCTTCTCTGAGCGGTAAAGCAAAGAGGAACATCAACTTTCTCACGCTGTGGTTCCTGCCTGCAGAGTAAGTGCAAGGTCACAGAGGAAGGGCAAGCGCTGGGCATGGCCTGTGGGTAGTGGTTGAGTGTGTGAACGAGTACTTGCACAAAAGAAAAAAACAAGAATATGAGGCCAAACATGAGGCAGAGAGGTGTGCTAAAGTACTATTACTGTATTCTACAAGTAAAACCTGCTCTGGAGTTACATTTAAGCTCAGGAGGATGAGAAAGGGTACATCACACATCACAGCATAACTCACCTCCACAAACTGCTGTCCTGTCAACAACTTAAACAGAAAACTCACTTTTCTTTCTCCCTCACAACAAAACAGGAAAGTATTTTTTCTGCCGATCCTCAGGGCACAAAAAGCTTTTAAAATATAACAGTTGTTAATAATGACCAACATTTAGGGCTGTCAAATAGCACCTCTTTGAAAATCAGAATTAATTGCTAAATGTTGTCAGTTGCCATCTCTGTTAGTAGTCTGCTTAAGTTTAAAACTTTAGCTCATCCAGAATGTGTTTTTGTTGTACTTTTTCTTTGTGATGAATATTGTTTAAAGCTAAGAGTACTTTGTGTCCTAACTGGATAAAAACCTGTTTTAATTTTGATAAAAATCAGGATCTTGAATTTCCTTTGAGATCATGAAAGTAAAACAAAGCAACATAAATTTAACTATGAAAAATAAACTTACAGCAGAAAAAAAGATCAGTCATTGGTTATGGTAGGAAGTAGAATTTTGATACCACAAGGTGCTGGTTACTTATTACTTAAAAACAGGGTGCTACCGTGAGTAGTATCTAGCCTCTGCCTCACCACTTACACAACTACAGTGAGCCAAAGCTTACAAAACAGCATGTGTTCAATGCCATAAAAATGTAACATGTTAATTCAGGGACTTAATCTCAACATAATAATTACAGACAGCTCTTCTGCCATTATGTTAGATGACAATTTATCAAAAGTGTCAAAAAGTAAAATATAAATACAAGTTTGTTTAACACAACAGATAATTACAATGATGATGCAACAATACACTTAACCAACTGTATGGTACAAACCTTAGTTTTTGGTCATGTTTTTTGGTTCATTCTGAGATGTTTAAAGCTAATTTTACATGAACAGAAAGGTGTTATTGAGGGGGAAATGTTTTTTATTTCTAATTATTTTCCTTCTTTAAACATTCCTGATGCAGTTTTTGATGTAAGAAAACTAATCATTAAAATATTTTAAAAAATAACAATTTGAGTGCTTTATACCCCTTACAGCTGTTATAATGCTGGAAAAACAGAAAAATCTGACCTCAAAAATAACTTAAGTTTTCCAGACAAATTTTTGATTATCTTGGAATTATATACATATCATGATGCAGTGTTAATTTTGACAGCACTTTTTAATTTAGTTTTAGTCTTTGGCCTAAAATATTTTTTAGTTTTAGTCATCATTTAGTCATCTAAATTGTTTTAATTTTAGTCTAGTTTTAGTTGATGAAATTCCACAACAATTTTAGCAGACAAAATCAATTGTAAATTTAGTCAACTAAAATATGAAGTGTAAAGTGTAAGGCATTTTTTATGTTTCCTTGATTTTCTGAAGTCATGTTTTACACTTGGATCCCACCACCCCCAAGCTAAGGCAGTTGTGATTGGATGTCCCTCTAACTCATCCAACCTTTCCACACAACCAAAGTAGCTGTGATTGGATATATTCCTAACTTGTCCCTACTTTCTACATGACCAAATTAGGTCTGATTGGATTTAGTCTCTGTCAAACATTTTAGTCTAGTTTTTATCTGTTGAAGAAAATGTCAGTTAATTTAGTTTTTAGTTTTTGTCAATGACGGCTTGTTTTGTTTTAGTTACAGTATAGTTTTCATCAGGGGAAAAAAGGTTGTTGACAAAAACTATGACGAAAATATTTGGTAGACAAAATTAACACTGTCATGATGACATTTTATTCAGACGTCTCTGGGTGTGCTTCTCACAAACGTTTAAGATCAAGAAGCTGATATGCTTCTGCATATGTTGTGGAGGTACAAGAGCTCTTTATCCAAAGTGAAAAAGGACTGAATTTTTGATTAATTTGACATACAATTCTGATGTTCTTGGAGTTTATTTTTCCCTTACACAACCTGATGAATGTTTTCACACCAGTGGTCTAAGAAAATGATGCTAAGTCACAGGATCCATGAGTCTTGATTGCTTGAGGATAATTTATTTTATTGTTTTTTATTTTGTTTTATTTTCAAATGCTGAGCTACCTTCATCCTGACTCCCACAACAGATTAACAGAGTGCTGCTCCCTCATATTGCTGCCTCTCCTCAAAAAGTAAAATGTGATATCTTGGCCCAAGATTAATGCATTGCTACTCATGACAGAGGTTTTGTCAGTGCTGTGAGCTGACTCACAGGCAAGAACGCAGCACACCAAATACAGAAAGAAAGAAAAAGGCACCAATGCATGAAAGCCAAAATATCACAATTCACACGCGCATATTGAATCGTTCGATATTTCTAATTGTTGCATCCCTAATGGACGGTATAAGTTTGAACTGGACAAACCGACATATCATGCTAAACATAAAAATCACAAAAAGATTTATGTTGAGATGGATTGCAAGCTCAGTCAGGTTCAGCCACACACTCACACACATATACATCAAAATATGGGCTTACCATAGGGAGGCGCGGGCCGATTAGGCACATTTTTCTTTGAAGGGAGCACAGGGTTGTCTGACTTCTGTTCACACACAAGGGGAAGAATAAAAAAAACCTTCAGCTATCACACAAAATGATGACTGCAACAGAAATGTGAGCCAAGGGCTTTAGGTCTTGGCTTCAGACCAAAAGGGTTGTTTTCATAGAGGTGATAAATTGGCAGAAAAGTAAGAAATCACTCATGATGAGAGTAAAAATAACAACACAGTTTTCTACAGCCTAAGTGGAAAATGGTGCTTTATGGTTGAACTGATTCAGAGCTCAGAGTCCCCTCGAGCGTACCTTTGACATCTGACTAAAGTCGGCAAATCCACCCCCTTTACTTCCAAAAGAGTTGCTTCCAAATGGGTCCGTTGTCCCGAACACATCTGTGACAAGAGTACATTCAAGTACATTAGGAACATTTGAGAGCATTTATGGAAAAAGCCAGAGACTATAATAAAGTTCAGTCCCAAACCACACATCCAAAGTCATCTCTGCATCTTGCTTACATTGAAAAGGTCTGCTTGCTATTTTAGGGAGGGGAATGTGGCATGACCGTTTAATTTTCCATGACATTTCTCAAAAACCTGGAGAGCAGAGGTTTTGTTTGACCTGACGTATGCATCTGATCAGCTAATTAAAGGCGTCAGTTGGCGTACTGTTAACCAGAACTGTGCTCGGGTTGTTTTGAAGCTCAGTTGGTATGCTGCTTAATGAAAAAAAATGGCCTAACTGCAGATGGTTACAGTGGAAAAACAAAACATTGTAATAGAATATGTTTGTTGTGAATGTGCAATCACAAGAGACCCCATTCATGTGAAGCACGCAGTGTTTTCTTTAACGCACAGTAACTCGGCTCAGGCCTACAGTTGCCCCTGTGTTCCTCTGAAGGTGTGCAGCATGGCAGAGCATTGACCAGAAGTAGCCACTAACTTAAAACAACTTCCGTAACGAATGAGGCAGAGCGTTTCAATAGCAGCAGATATGAAGAAAGGACAGAGGCAGGGAGCAGAAGACTGTTTAAAGGAGCGGCAGTGTATTCTAGTAGAGCAGGACTAACAGTCACAAAGTTTCTGTTATGTTTGGCTCAAGCTGGCCTCCTGTTTTTCCAGGGTAAGGGGGAGTATTTTTAGTTGGCCAGTAGTTAAATGCGTAGGTACTCCACTAAAAATAGCCTGAAACCACAGGAAAAATTGAAGCCACAGTGAGTAAAAATTGTTTGCCCCTCATGTCCCCTCAAAATAAAATCTAAATCTAAAACGTCACCAAGAATTGCAAAGAATGACTCTTTGAGAGCTGTTTCACAACTAAAAATGCTCCTCTTTCACACCCGCATGTCCATTAAAAGACCCTCCTTCTGGGAAAACTACAAGGATGATCTGAGAGTATTTAAGAACAGGGTGCATTTGTTTGTTTTTTTAAAACTTTAGCACTGTTCATGGTGCATCTAAGCTGCATAAAGCTCCAACTTTATTAACTCTAAAGGCGTTCCCATCAATTCTGCGATGTGATATTTGTGTCAGTTAAGCATACAGTCAAACATATCAGGTCCTTTCAAGCTGTCATTTCAAGCCATAAAATTTAAAGGGATACGCCAACTTTGTTTTCGTTTCGTGTCTTGCCTCAGTCCAGAGTCCATGACAAGCAGATAGACACCATTCTCTCGACTGTGCGTGCAGTAACAAGAAAGAGACGGGCAAAGCTCGCCAACCGCTTATTAGCTTAGCTCAAACACTGGGAGTCAATGGGTATGCTAGCCTCCCTCTTCCTACAGTCATCAGATAAACTATTCAGCAAATCTAAACAGTCCTGTGTGCTTGTTGTGACTCATTTTTTTACCACATGATGTTACTTATCCTGTACTATCATTGTATTATCTTCTTCTACTCCTAAACAGAGGCTTTGCTTTGTTGACCTACTTCCACAGTGGTTTGCACTAGAGATGTGATGTTCCTGAACGAGTCGAGTCTTTTGAATAACTCTTTTAAGTGAACAATGAGAACTGATTTGTGGTTGTGAGTTAGCCGTTCTTAAAGTTGCAGGCAATTTGCAAATGAACGGCTCACTCACAACTGCGAATCGGACACGGGACTTAGGCAAGACCATAAAGAAAAAAAAGATGGCAAATTGCTTTAAGGCCCTGTGACACCTCACCTTCAATGAAGGTCACAAAGACAAAACCAGGGCTGACTGGTTGACCCCCATTCACTCCATCTCCAGAGGTAGTATTAGATAGGTTTGGGGGGAAAAAAAATCGATACACCACAAGATTGGGATGTTAAGTTGGCAATGGCATATCTATTCACAGCCACAAAGTATCAATACTGTTTACTGAATTCATTCCAACATTTAATAAGGCTTTTGGTTCTATAAAAATAAAATAAATTACTTTTTAAGTCCATACGGTGGCACTGTTGAGTCATTTTACAGGTAAGATCAGCAGAAGTGACATCCATTGTGGAGGAGAAAGTTAGGCTACATTCACACTCAATTCTGAGCTAAATTCTGATATTTGCTAAAATCAGATTTTTTGCGTGGTTGTTTACATTATAACTTTAATGTGACTTCCATCAGACTTGATAAGGTAAAGAAGAAGATTAGAAAAATAAAAGCACACATATTAATGATAGCCTTTTGTAGAGAAGTGGCTGCTACCTCTGTACAAAGGTATGGGTGGATGTGAAGACTGAGGCAGGAGTGGTGGGACTGTGACGTGAGGGGCTTCACTGACACATCCAGAGTTCATCCATAATAGTTAAGTACATTGTTTATATTGGATCTTGTACCATTCAGACTGTCATAAAAAGATCAGACATGGGTCACGTATGTGCAAAAAGGGCAGATTTGGGCAACTTTTGGCAGCAGTGTGAACGTAGCCTTAGTAAACTAGGATGGCAGCACAGGAGACAGACAAAAGTAACGCATCGTTGGGATTTGTATACGTTGGGTTTTGGACTTTTGAAAGGACATAAGAGACAGACATAACACCCATGGTTTGAAAGACTTGTAAAAATAAAATACAGTGGAAATAGGCTCAGCTCACTAAGCACCAACCCTGGGAAATGAAAACTGACACCAGCAAAGCTAATGCTAAGGTAACCCCACTAAAAAAACAGCCAACACCTGACTTGCTTAGCTTGTCGAAGATGCCTCCATATTCTGCTAAGAAAATAGCTCATTCCAATATTCATTTTATGTGCAAAGACTCAAGGATTCATCATGATGTGTAAGACAAGGGCTTTTGTTACATGCTGGTGGAGCCCAGGTACGTGCCCCCATCTCTGCATTATTTCACCAGCACTGCAGTACTGAAGCTCTACAGAGCAGTGAAGCTAAAAGTTAAGAGAGGCTGAGCACAGTGGATATCAGTCTGTGAGTTTCACTCCTGTTCCTAATAAATATACCGAATAACATTTTTTATTTGATTTACTGGAATTTGGTCTTTTTTTGAATGTACATGCAGTCAAGAAAATGTTATAAAAGCAATGTATCACCAAACCATATTGTAAAAACACAAAGAAATGAAATTAAATCAAATTGTGACTCAAGTACAATGATAAAGAAGAAAATACAACCAACATCTATTTACTGACTTGAAAGACATTTATTTTGTTGTCATTGTGTTCTTTATTTGAAAGAATATCTATGTAAATAAAACTAGAAATAATAAACTGTTGACCTCTGCAACATGACATAAAGGTGAGTGGTCAGACGTACCCGAGTCTTTTGGTTTTGGGCTGTTTGATGTGAAAAGGTCACCACTGCCGAAGGCACTTGGCTGAAAGAAAACGAAGAAACAAAGCAGAACAGAAGATGAGCTATTTAAAGATCTTGTTTTACAAACACACAATGGCTCAGCAAAACCACTATAAATGTCTTTGTGTTGTAGCAGACTATAGTAGGACACTTCAGAGCTTGTTTCTCTCAGCACCCACAACTAAAGCTACCTATAAATACAGCGAATACAGAGAATCATTTTGACCCATTGACAAAACATTGGCTGCTCCACAATAATCTTATATTTAACAGAACTTCAACAACCATGATGTGAGTGGTGGAAATCAGAGGTTTGATACCTTTGCTGGTGGTGTGGGTTTTCTTCCGAATGGGTCCGAGGATCCAAACATGTTTGATTTGTCGGTGCTCTTAAAAAAATCATTTGATGTGGTGCCTTTGAAGGGATCGCTTTCTTTGAAAGGATCTCCAAACGGATCTTAAAAAAGGAAACAAGAGGAGGGAGCTTCACAACAATCAAGGGCCTTCAAAGAATCATCAGAACTATACTTGTTCATTTTTTCCTCCTCAGCATGAATACATTTTCATTAAAAACACGGCTTGACTGCTTGGGGATTTTAAGTACTTAATGGATACACAGGAGCATAAAATCAGTACAGGTGCCTGTAAACTTTGGTAAACCTAAATGCCAACAAAATAAACAGATAAATATAACAATCAAGAATTAAAAGATGCCTTTCAAACCTTTGAAAGGGTCGCTCTTGAAGGGGTCCTCTGTCTGGAAAGGGTCTATTGGAGGCTCTTTAGCACTGCTGTTACTGTTAAACATGGCTATCTTTGACTTGAAAGAGTCATCCTGATAAATGGAGTCAGAAAAAAATACATTAATTTAAGTGTTCATTGTGCCTAAACATGCAAGTCATCAATACTTTTGTGGGACACAGGATAATAGCAGAAAGACAAGGCTCTGTCACATTCAACACCACTTGAAGAAGATAAAACTAAAAACTATTAAGACCGCGAAATGGGGGACAAAATCAGGTTTCATATTTGAGATTCTATCCTAAGTCATGTCTCTGCTTGATGATGATTAAAAAGCCAATTTCATTCCAAAATGACGAACAGAGAAGAAAGTGCCACCATTTGTATGTTAGACATTTAAGTATGGCCTCTATTCTATATTTTTTATGTTTGGAGGTCATAAAACTTCTCTGGCTTTTATATGAGATTTTTGTGGTTAAAAAAAAGAGGATCTGCAGCATTCATGATCTCTCACCGCACTTCTGAAACCTCCATTCTGCCTCTCAGCAAACCCTTCACTTAAGTCCGGCAGGTTGCTGAGGTTTCCTGCGTTGATGTCGCTCAGAGCGCTGTTGTACTGCTCAATGGTTTTGGTCACCTCCTTTTGGTTGTCCTGGATTAGGGTGAGCTTGCTGCGGGCCTGAACACAGAAAGTTAAAATTAAGCAAGCAAGTTCAAGAAAGTATTAAGATATAAGCTCCTCCTCTTTGTCTTTTTATTATGACTCAGAGAATTGAGCATCAGAGAACTGCAAACCTGTTTTCAGAGGGTAACTGTTAATCTAGCAAACCATAAATCAACATTTCTTCTCCATTACAGCAATGAGCTAAAAATAGATCTTTGATTGTTAAAACTCTGACAAGAAATATATTGTGTTTTTCTTGAGAAGATGACAAGCCTTTATGTCTGTGATTGGCTGTCAACGTTCAAATTCCATGATAATTTCTCACTTTTCTAATAACCTGCTTATACAAGCACAGGTCAGGTGAATGACAGGAGCTTATGTATATTTGTACTGATGTGTGATATAGCATGACAGAGACAGCAGAAGGAGGGGTAGCACTTGCATCAAAACTGAGGCAAACGGTTGTACCTTTGTGTCTTTGGGTTAAAAAAACAACAAACTTCTGTAGCAGTTAGCATTCAGACACATAATATTATGAGCTGATGCTTTCTCTTGCTGAAAGAAGCCTTCGGAAAATCACCCAGACTTTGAAATGAGTACCAGAATTAAGAATTGGTACACCAATGTTGAAATATGTCTTCCAAATGAGCATGTTTATTTATTTAATCTTTATTTAACCAGGTTTGTCCCATTGAGATCAGTAGATCACCTTTTCAACTAACCTAATGCAAGGTTTGTTGTCACAGAGAAAAAAATAGAAACCAGAATCTGACCTGTAGACATGATAAATCAAAAAAAGCCTCTTGAATTAGCAATCTCTACCCTCTTCTGACAAATATGAAAACTGAAATTAAGACATGGAATTTAATACATTTAGCTTTTACATTAAAGGATTTTTAAAACTGTTTAGCTCTTCCTTTTGCTTGATCATTTTATCAACTTTTACTTCTTTCTGCAAAATCCAATTTTCTTTGCTTTTCATGTTGTCAGAATGAGCTTGAGAAAGAAGAACATGATACCATTTATTAAACTCTCAGTTCATTGGAAATACGCTATATGTCTTTAAAGAAAATGGCCATTAAAACACCCTTTTTTACATCCTGGGGTTTATTATGTCATAGCTACACAGCAACCACCTACATGTGTGTATTGTGCTCATCGCAGGCAGACGCCATGACTGTTTAGAAAGTCTGCTCTGTGACCTTTAACCTCTCCTCCCTCCTCCCATCAAACATCATTTCGGCAGCCAATCAGCACAGAGCTCATTACCGAAGCCAACCGTAGCCTACCGCCCTCCTCAGATGTTTCCAAAGGAGGGAAAAAGAGCACTTGATTCTCTACAGAGATGAAATCTTTTATTTTTAATTAAACTAAATAAAATCTGTGTTTTAATAAAAACAACACATGATGTAAAAAGTCAAACACACCAGGACATGGGACCTTTAAGGTCCACTTTGTTAATAATGATTAGACTATGGTAAATAATGCACTAGTTCAAAGGTCAAATCAAGAAAAAGAAAACCCATGAATTTTTCAAGAATCTTAAAACACACCATTATTTGGAGGCAAAATAGTTTTTTTTTCTCAGAGTCAAAAAGGACAGAAGAGTTTGGTAAAAAAAAAAAATGTGCTTTTCATTTGTGGTATCTGCTCAACTCAATTAAATCCAGCACAGTTTGGTTACAACTCACTTTGCTTTCTATTTCAGTACAGACTTTGACAGAACGTCTTAAAGGTAGGCGGGGTAGTCATAGTGTGGCAGTGCGAAGATACCATGGACAACAACAGAGGAAGAAACACAGACGAAAGAGCTGCCGGCTCCCATCTGGCTTTTGCTGAATTGATGAATTTGTTCCAAAGACGGTTTTATGCAGTAAAACAAGAGAGTTTGGGAAGTGATACAGCATTATAGAGCCGACACTGAGAGGCGATTAATTTCAGATACCCCTGACTAGTTGTGGTGATTATCTGACTATTTAAAGTCAACAGTGTTTCCAGATCACGTTTGGTCTCGGCTCAGGTCACCTGGAACCCACTGGTGGATAAAAAAAAAGCAGAGCCAGGTACTAGGTATGATCTCCAATGGAAAACCAAAACAGCTGAGTGAAGTTGAGTCAAGTCGAGCTGACATCAAGTAGTGAAAAAAAAAAAAAAAAGTGTCATCTCATCTTTTCACTCAATAACAGAAAAGTATTGAAAGCGGCATCAATAAAGACTCAGACCTTAAATAGGTATTGAAAGAGTATCAGTATAAATATATGGAATAAGTTAAATACTGATACTGCAGTGGTATGAGAGCTTTATTTTTCTATCATTTGGGCAATTTGGTTAATGAGAACAATTTGAAGAAAAAAACCCAGTGACTCAAAATTGACACTCATACTACTTTTTATATCACTATGATTTTTCTGTTACTATTTCCACAGCAACTTAATTTTAAAAATGCTTATTGATGTATTTTAATGTATCATGAAACCAAAAATAAAAGACAAAAATTACAAAAAAGTAATCACTGTTTCATTTGCCTTAAATTGTTCTCAGGTGTTTTGGGGGGTTTGCTGACTAAAACTGAAAAAAACTTCAAAGGGTAAAATTATGAAAAATGCATCTGAAATCGGTAAACATTTGTGTGAAAAGACTGAGAATCAAGTAAAATATCTGCCCGAATCAACAATGGGAGAGAGAAAGATTTAAGGCAACAGTTAAAAACTGAAAAAGCTTCCTGAGCAAGAGAAGACTTCACACATTTTTACATAGATAAGAGATTTAGTTTTAAAAAAGTGATTTGCATTGCTATTACTGTAAGTTCTTACTTAAGCTAATAACATAATAAAAGCAACCACTTTAGTGTGACAGTTTCAGTTCAGGGTGTGCCTAAAAGCATGCCAAAAAATTCAGAAACATGGAAGTAAAAGTGAAACTAAACTTTCTACCTCCACAGCAGAGTCCGGTTTTACCATCATGTAGCCAGATTCAAATACAGAAACTCAAAACTCCTTTTCACTTCCAGGTTTTGTATTGCACATTGTCAGCCTAATGACATCTTCCTGTGGTCACTGACCTGGCTGAGCTCCTCCTGAGTGGTTTTGAGGGACTTGGTGATGCTGTCCAGCTGCACACGACCAGTCAGCAGGCTCTGCTCCAGCTGGGCCTCCTCCTCCTGCAGCCTGCTAAGGTCCATCTTAGTGCGGCTCAGTTCATCCTCCTGACTCCGCAGGTCTGTCTCTTGGGAGCGGATTTGGCTCTGCAGTGACGAGATCTGGAAAGTGAGAGTAGAAAAATGTTTCAGGGGAAGTTTTTAACTAGGTTGTATAATTGTACTTTTTTTTTGTTGTTTTTTTTACGAGATATTAGACTGGCTGTACATTTCTCATACACGGCTAAAATTTCAAAGAATTATACTTTGATACTTTTTCAACGCCATTTTTGAAAGGAATACAATCGCATAAAAATTTCAATTCAACTGTATTATAAATGTTTGCAGTATTTTGTACCACAGCAAAGTATCGCCAGAGTAATACCAGGTCACTTGTGGCACAGCATGATATGTGAAGCAGCAGCTTTCCTTGTTTGATGAATATATTTGCACATTAAAAAAAAAAAGTCTCAAACCAGCTGGGACTCTTCCTGGCACTTCTGCTTGACATCGTTGAGCATCCCCTCCAGCTTTGAGCGCTGCTGATCCATCTCCTCCAGACGCTCCTGGGCATCCTGTTTCTGTGACTCCAGGTCCTGCAGGCTGCTGCTCTCCCTGTCCAAACCGTTCTGCATGTCCTGAGTCAGACACACATGCGTGGTTGATTCTATGATACCCTTATATCTTAATCGACTTTACCTATTAACAAGACAGCCAAACTTCAGCTGAGACCAGGGAGGAAAAAGTTCAGTATGCGGGCACAACAAGATGATGAAGAAAGGTATGAGCAGGGAGAGTCATACTGAACATCAGCACTGCTGAGGTTTGATTGTTTTTGTTAACAACATTCTTTTACAGACTATGCTCTGCACTGAGCTTGTGACCCTGAGCCTACGAGCTTGAACTGATGAAAAAACACTGAAAGACATCACACTGGTGGGTCTATTCAGGGAGGCTGAGAGCCATTTCAGGCAGCTACTGGCACCCTAAAGAGGGGAGAGGGAGAAGTCCTGATGCAGCAGACTTTTTGTCTTGTGCACAGAAGTACTCTATCACGCAAAGGAGACATGTTAAACACAGTAAAGGGCTGTAAACTAGAAAATAAATGTGACGTGGGCTCTCTAAAGGAACAGCAGACAAGACTAGAAGGGTGACTTTCTACAATACTTGCCATAACTCCTTTTGTTCCTGTACATTGCTAAAAAGAAAAAAAACTTAAGTTTAGGTTTATTTTCTCTGAAAGTGTCACTTAACACTTCACAGCTTTAAACCTGAAGATCACAAAAGTGTTGCAAATACCACAAGATGGGGGTCTTGTTTCAGACCCTTCTGGTGAAGATGGTAAGCCTCAGTTGAAGGTACTGTGTGACTTGACTGCTTCCAAGCAACCAAAACATTCCCGTGCATACGTTCTTGTTTTACCAAAGACCAATCAGTTGAGCTAACATAGATTTATTTTGTATATTTTTGTTGATTTTGTAACCACCATGTACATGTAAAAACAAAAAAAAGCCCACCCATAAGTTATTTTTTCAGGACCTATTGTCAGACCCAATAGTGTTTTTCATTTTAACTGGTTGCATTAGCAATATAGTCATATATACAGATCATAACTAAGCATTACTGAACAGTCTTAGGTTGTAATAACTGCTCATCATGACAGCATACATCAGATTCTTATGTGGGAAAAACTCATTTACCAACTTTTTATCCTTTTCAGCAGAGGTCGCCAACCACCTGGCTGCAGATAATTTTGTACCAGGCCACAGATGTAAAAAATAAATACATAAAAATAAAAAATATATATATTTCATTCCCTTTTTTTCCAAATGAGACCATCTAGTGTTTTGTTTTGAAAGGATGACCAAATCCTCACATATCCACCCGTGTATCTTGACTATACAGTCAGGCTCTCTGTCTTTGTCGCTGTTAAAGGTGCGTTCACACCAAACACGACTTGGGCAACCGAGGTCACGTTGCCCACTCAAGTCCCGTCACCTGTCCATAGCTCCGTCGCTTAGTGGCGTGATGCTTGCTCGAGTTTCATCATGATCATATCTTATAATCATATAATAGGATTTATTAGCACTATTCCAACTGTATCCTTTTCACTCACCTACCAACCACAAAACACTGCAGCTGATGGCCCTGCAGCAGCACCGTCTGTGAGTTCTCTGTGGTCCATCTAGGCGGAACTAATGTACTGTAATGTACTGTCACGGGTGCCGTCACACACCCACACAACGCTGATTGGCTGTCACAGTGCGACATCGCCTGAAAAGATAAAATCTGTCAACTTTGGCGACCGAACGCCGTGACCTGGTCGCACGTCCAAAGTGACCCCAGAGTTACCACCTGCAGCAACAAGACGCAACCAAGTCGCCGGGATGGCATCGCGTGAGATCTGGTCGTGCCTGGTCGGGGCTGATCGCGGATGTACATTGACTTTGCATGGAGAGTGGCTGCCGAGGTCGCCCATGTCGCGTTTGGTGTGAACGCACTTTTAAGATGAACCAAAAACTTCACTCAGAGACAAATTCACTGCCACGCCTTATGCACTCTTCTACCTGTGCTCTGCTGTAGTGAGTTTGACTCTGTACAGTGTCATTTGGCACATACAAAAGCGCTCAACTTCTTGATGTGGAAGGATTCATCAGAGGTAAGAACTGATACAATACTGATCAGTAATCAATTAAAACATCAGATCAGCTCAGAGTGATGACAGATGGATGAAACACACGGTAGGTATTATATGAACTCATTTTTACAGCACTCCCCTCCACGTTTAAAAGGCGTAGTGATTTTATTTGTTACCATGTCAACTGGTGACTTTTGTCCAACTGTGTTCCTAAATGTCATTTTCATTCAGCTAGTAAAAACAGAGTGAGTCCTCATGAGTGTCTCTTAAATGAAGTTAAAAACAAGCCCATGTCTCCCTCTGATCCTGTGTTGTGGTGAGTAAGACGATGCACAGCATGTGTGTGTGTTTATTTGCCATACCCACCCCCACCCTAAAAAGGAAAAAAAAAAAAAGAGGTTGGGGACCACGCAGACACCCTGAACCACTGAAGTCATTGTTGGTTGTATGATCTGGGGACACTGGGTGATTGGTATAGTCAAACACTGTCTGCCAGTGGGATAGATAAACACAAGAGGTGACACACAAAGGGAAAAGTTCCAGTAATGTTGTGCTCTAAATCAGAACTCGTGCCCCTTTTTCAATGACGGTACTGAGTAAATCTAACTGTTGTATAATCAGTCTTACCTGAACTTCACTGTTTTGTTGTCTGACGCTTTCCTCCTTTTCCCTGATCTCTTGTTCCAAAATGAATTTCTCTCTGTGGTTAAAAACAGTTAAAAAGACGATGATTAATAAAATGTGGTGACGACTGATTGAGTTAAGATTGAAAACATAAGAAAGTGTCAATTAAATTACAGAATTGCATCTAATAAGTGTCTAATATACAATCTTTGCAATGTGAAAAAAAATAATTTCCCGGATTGTAGAAAGTCGTAATACCAGATCTTAACTAAATGGAACGGTTATGTTTAACCTGTGTGATCTGATGTAATTTGAGTCCATTCAATAATTACAAACTGTTTTCTTCATTTTTTTTCTTATTATTTTGTAATCTATGAACTAGGGATACACAATATTGAATTTTTGCTGATATTCAATACACTGAAATTTTTAAACTCATTTCACAGACACTGATTTTGATACCAATATTTTTATTATAAGAGCAAAAAAACCTCCAGTTTACAAAAACTTAACTGCCCCTTTCATAACCACAGCTCATTTGTGTTAGAAACAGCTGTGAAACAGGGAAAACATCTTAATCTTTAATTAATGACACTTTTGATTTGTTAAAGTGAACATATATGGACAAATATATGGGACATATATGGTTTATTGGTAAAGCCAAAATGTTGGCTGTAAATATCCGGAAAAAAAGTTTATACCTGCCGATAAAATAATCACATTTTCAGGCAATTATCTGCCAATACAGATATTGTTTTGAAAATATTGGGCATCCCTTATGGATGATCAAGAGAGGTCAGCTCCTCTCTTCTTTTATAAGGATGTCAAAATAACTTAATGTTTAAAAAGTAAAATCTTATTTTGGACCAAGTGGGTAAAATATGTGAGGCCTTTATGGCCAGATTTTGTTGAGGAGACGATGTAATAATCCTGTTGTGTTTTTATTTGAACAAAACCTTGTTTACTTGTTATTTCAATTATTTTTCATACATTTGATTTAATGTATATCATTAGCTTTTCTTTCTTCTAACTCTCCCTATGATATACATGTAATGCCTTAATGAAATAAATATTAAAGGTGATGGAAATGGTGCTATTTTGTTTTTTTGAATAAGAAATATATTTCTAAAAAGGCTTGGAGAAAAAAAAAAGATGAATGGGGTTCCCCTGAAAACAATGCCATGAGTGGCAAAACCATTAGCAAATTGCAGCAAAGCTAATCTCCACTTTACGGTCATTTGACTTCACATAAAGTATCCTGATGTGGAAAACTTGAGCATGCGTGGGCAACAAAACAAAGATTCACGGTCGTCTTATACAGCTTTTGGCATAGCATGGAGACGGAGGGATTTCCAAGAGAATAAACAGTAGGAAGCAGTTTAAGATGTGGCATCTGCTGCAACAATTGATCAGTATTCTTTCCATGACCCTTCAGATAATATGCAGCCATCAGGCACTGGAGCTTCAGTTCTCCAGGTACTTTTCTGCTTACTGTGCTCAGCTCTTTGCAAGATAAAATGTGATTAGAGCACCAGGCTGAAGGAATGTTACCACTGTTTATAGAAATATATGTGATAGTTTTAAAGAACTTTGATCCTGAACATCCTTTCACTGTAACCTCCCCTCCTCTGTCTCAAGGGGAGGAAGAGAAACAAAGCTGTCCTCCTGCGACTCCGAGTTCAGGGGCTCACCTCTGCAGCTGAGCTATTTCCTGGCTGAGGTCATCCAGCTCTTTGATGCCTGTCAGCTCCGCAGACCCCGCCGAGCTGCTGCTGTCCTGAGGCCAGAGACAGAGACGGACGAGAGAGAGAGGAGAGAGGGGTAAGAAAATATGATGAATCAAGTAACTCCAGGACGGAGACAATGAAAGGTAGAGAGGAAGACAGGAGAGGGAAACAGATGCCAAACAGAGGTCAAGAGGAGACAAGAAGGAGGGAGCAGGAGAGGAGAGCAGACATAAACGCTGCAGGAGGAGCTCCTGCTGACATGTTCAAGAGAGCATAAGACGCAGGAAGGAGACACAAACACTTCTAACAGCAAGGGAGGGCGCAACATATACAGACACAACATGAACAATGGAGGGAACTGTTATAAAATGTTTCATCAACAGGTGCATCTCACAAAACTATACAACCATGAGCACGTACTTTGTCTGTATTTTAATCCAAAAAGTGAATCCAGGGCTCCCACTCTTTTCTAGAAATCATTTTCCAGGACTTCTCATGTCCCCCCGCCATACGCACACACTCTGAAGTGCCCTTTTCTACGGTTGTACCTCTAATTTTGTACATTTACCGAGAATGCTATGTTTATGCCTCTTCCACCCTAGCGGTCTGATTTACAAGATGTTCAGTCTATGGCTGTAACAAATCTATGAAATATCAGACATTCTCTGACATCCTTAGAAATCATGACAAATTTATCATAGAATAGCACAATGACACCCACAGATTCCAGTGTCACATAACCAACTGAGTTTGGTGCTGGCAATTCTCAGGTTATTCTAGTCTTATAAAAAACAAGATTAAAAGTTGATGACCAATATCTCCATCTAGCTCCCTTTTATCCTGAACTTAAAATTTATTTATTTCTAACTCTCATGAATGAACATTGTCTGCTAGCTATCTTTTTAGTCTGGCTTTTATGCAGTGTCTTACTATTATAAATTCATTACTTAAAATTATTTTATCTTTTTATCTTTATTTACTCAGCTTTCTATAAATATATTTTGTTGATTTACTGTTTAAGTAGCCTACATTTTATTTTGCCATTTGGTATAACTTCTTTTTGTCACCATTGTTTTGACTTTTTATTACATATTATTCTTTAACTTGCATGATTTTATCTACTCATATTTTATGGCTCAGTGTGCATTAGTTACCAAGTACATTTTTAGTTCATTTCCTATGTTTGATTTTGTTCACTAACAAGGTAGAAGGAAGATAAATAATATTCCAGGACAATTCAAGCTTTTCCAGGACATTTTACTTTTTTCCTCATTTTCCATATGTGTTCCATGACAGGAGAATTGGTCAATCATTTTCCTGGTTTTCAAGGTTTTCCAGGATGCGTGGGAACCCTGTGAAGCTCTTATCACTGCTGTTGGGCACAAATCTTCAACCTTGAAAATTGCAGGATATGAAAAAGAATTCTCATTCTGAATGAATAGATGTTGTTTTGTCCTGATAACAAATTAGTTTTTGTACTTTGATTTGGTTAAACCCACTCACCAACATGGAAGGTGACCAGTACTACCGTTTGATGAATAAAAAAATGAAAATCATAAAATATGGAGATAGGAGGTTTGTTCCCGACAGCAGCATTATGCTATATCAGAGGTCCACATCTGGGGGCCACATCTGGCCTTCTTCCTGACTCAGTGCAGCCCGTCACTCAATTCAAAATGTCCAAAAATTGCATAAATCTGCCATGAAGCATTTTAGTCTACTTTGCCACTACAGCGTCATCTACACAACATGCATTACAAAATGAAAATGTGAAATATTTCTATAATAGTCTTCAAGAACCGGCTGGTTTTATTCTGTACAGGAAATTAGAAGTTATAAATTAAGAACTATTTATGCATTCTGGGGGGAAAGTGAATCAAATAAGCTTTAATAACCATCGTTTACCAAGATTTTTACAACAGCTGCCTTGGTCAGTTTATTCTCATAACAGAATTTTTCATTCTCAATTACTGGTAAAATACAGGCAGATAATATAAATTTAGCTTTACTGCTTGTTCTTGCACTTCAAAATATCAATGATCATTTTATTTGTTACAATTTGGCCCTCTAAAACTGACCATTACAATAATGTGGCCCTCATGATATCCAAAGTTGACCATCCCTGTGCTAGATTTAATACAATTAAAGTGATACATTTTAAAACTTTATTGTTTGAATCCTAATAATGATGACTTGTAGAAAATAAAAGCATCCAGTGTCTCAAAAATCAGAAGATTTAATTACACAAATGTCAATCTTTTGATAAATATGTTTAGATTTGTGCTTAATACTTGCTCAAGGCTTTAAAAACTATAAATAAGCTTATTGATTCAAGTCTTTAACAGTTTTCTTGTTGAATCCTGTAAATTTTCTCTGTTGAAATAATTTGTCCCAAGCAGGTCAAATTCTTCTTCAGAAGCTTCTGGTGTTCCCACCATTAGTATACATTTCAAGTCTACCTGACTGTGTCATTAATAACACACAGATTTGGATTTTTATGAGCTGTAAGCTGCAAAAAAAATAACACAATGTTTGAACTATGAGTAAAGATTATATATAAAAGTCAAACAAATAACTAAAAGAATGACATTTTCCATGATTCTATTTTTCAGAGGCAGTGAAAATGTAAATGAAATATTGTTGTCCAATATATAAAAAAATGATGAATTGAGGTGTCTCACTGTTATCTTCAACCAAACATACACCCAGGGCATTTGTGCATTAATCAAACACACCCTACATTTACAAATACATGATGAAAGCAGGTTAAAGGTCTCTGCTTCTGCACAAAAAGAGAACCATGAGATTTATGTATTTTCTTGTAATAACAGCGATTGTGAAAGCGTTGCAAAAGTGTGTGGATCTGTACCACATTTCTCAAAAGCTCTTGCTTAATATGAAGGACTTTCTGCATGTCATCGTACTTTTTGTTGTCCTTCTTCTTGTTGTGTCACTGACACCGACCCTAACCCAGCATTAACTTAAATAAACTCTTCTGTCTTCATAAAGACTTTAGTCTGATATTTGAGTTTTAAGAACCAGAGAAGGTTGTCACAATACCAGAATTTCAAAGTTTTTTGTTACACACGTGCAAATAAGAATTATCAGTACCTTTTTGGAGTTAAAAGCAACAATAATTTTCAGTCCTGAAGATCAAATGTTGGTGAGTTTTATGTAATTGACAAAAATATCAAGCAATTTCCTGCACACTGTCAACCTACACACATCGCTAATGCATTTGTACAGTTTAAACAGTGTCTCCAGTGTTCCTTATTATACTGTATAAGTCAGTTTTAAATATTCCATCCAGGCCTGCACGATACGAGAAAAATACATGATGTCGAACAGCGCTTTTTACATTAACAAACAGTGCAGAGTGCATAAAAGTCATAACTAACAGTGCCGTCGCCTTTCTTCATGTTTTGAACAATGCTTGTGTTTTCAACATGTTACGTCTAAGTCTTAATTAGCAAAATAAATCTAAAAGAAAACTTAAAGCCAAATCAGGGATGTTGTGTAACCCTCCAAACATTGCTAGATTTCAGACATTATCCATGTTTTTAAAGCAAAGCATCATATTGTGAAAACAATTAAAATGAAATTCATCGTGCCATCCAAATCCCACCGTCAAAGTCTAGTTAAACTGACCTGTGAACACGAGAGACCACAACAGCTTTTTCATTTGAACTTTATAAGTGGTTACAAATATAATGTAACACCAGACTTTTTGGAAGTTTTCAAAAAGTTTTAGAGGATCTAACAAACAAAATCAAGAATGTGAATCAAAAAGATCATCTCACTTCAAACCGGTCCTACATTTATGTTTTTTCTTGACTCATTCTTTTTCATTTAGTTTTTGTTTTTGTTTATTGGTTAAAATTTTCATCCAGTTTGCCATTAACATGTTTTCCCATCTTAGCCATTTTAAAAATATTTTTTCTGAGTTTTACACAACAATTTTATCACATAAATGGGTGCCCGATTTGAGGATATGTTCCATTACTTTGCATTTCAAGCTGTTTCTGCATTTCTTGTCACATTTGACATCTTTTCTTAGTGAATATCACATTTTTAATATATTCAGTGTTAAAAAATGTAATTAATTAAGGTGCACTATAACGCCTTTTATGAAAAAAGGGGTATTTTGTTCAAGGTTAAGCTTAATTTTTCTTTTTTCACTGATTTTTTTAAATAAACCAGTGCTATTGCTATTGGTCAGCTTCCACATTCATAGAAAACAATATTTATTCAGTGATACAGCAGGGTTATTTTTCATATTAAAGAAAGCAACTTTGGAGACAAAAGGTTTTGTTACTACAGCAACAATTTGTTATTTCAATCACTGTAAATGTCAAAGTAAGTGATACTTGATTCAAACTACATAAATCTAACAAGGCAATTACTTAGTAGGAATATGGAAATAGTTAATAATGTCACACTGCTGATGTAACAGCAGATGGCAGTGTTGCTTTTGACACAATCAACCCTCAGAGCAGACTATTAAATCTACATAAATACTTACATTAATGGCATTAAAATATGTAGTGGCAAAGACTGAAATTCTGTGAGAGATTATTTAAAAACCTGGAAAAACTGCTACACAATTCCTGTGAGTTCCTGTGAATACATGGAGCGTCAGACTGACACAGAAATATGAAGGAACAACAGCGCCACCTTGTGACAGCAGCAGTTTACTACTCACTCTGCGCATATGAGAAAGTGAAGCAAGTTCAGGTCTCACAGCCGGCACAAACCCCATAAAGCTCTGTTTGGAAGGAGGGAAGAGAGCTCAAAAAAGCAAAAGCAGAGAACAGTGTTGCAAGGCAAAGCTAAAAAGTCAGAAAGAAGATGTCATTATAAAAAAATGCATAAAGCAGAGAGGAGATGGCTTTCTGGATAAAAATGCAGATTGATAAAACTCTTTGGAAAATAGAAGGAATTTCAACAAACAGGGCTGCTGACAGATGAGGTGTATGTCTCAGAGGACTTATATCAGGACTCACAGGCCCCGCCGCTGAAGCTGCAGTCCGCTCTGATGGGGGAATCATGTCAGGGGTCAAAGTTGAGGGAGGGTCAACACCTTTCGAGGTCTTCTGCTGGATCAAATACATGGCCAGAGAGAACTGCTCACGGTTCAGCTTCCCTGTTTGCTTAGTGTCAGCGAGACCCCTGCAGAGAGTGGACATAATCAAAATAAAATCCAACACCAGCTAATAACAAGTCTTCCCTGCCTTCACAATTGAATCTTGCATCTTTTATAGCCTCTGTTTATTAACCCCTTTAATCAGAATCAGAATCAGAATCGGTTTTATTGCCAAGCATGCAACATTTACAACGAATTTGACTCCGGCAGTTGTTTTCTCTAGAACAAGGAGGTAAAAACAAAACAAAATAAACATAAAGGTAAACGTTAAATTAGAGAATAAGATCAAATAAATAAAATTAAAAGGAAATATAAATTAAAAACTCTTAACAAATACAATTTATGTAAAAATTTACATCAGGAATATATTGAGTATCCAGGAATATTTACAACTGCCTGTAATGCCTGAAAACACAAATTATAGACAGAAACTTCTAATTTTTTGGAGCTTAAATGTTTATTTCACTTTCTACTGAAATCCTAAAAAATCCAAATTTCCATAAAATTTAACATAAATATTTTTTGTATCTCATTTGATACATTAGGTGTTTTCGGCAACTGATGATCCATTTGAGGACATTTTTTATCATTTAACAAATTGTATTAAGATGTTTTTTTAGTAATTTGTTGATCATATTGACTAGAATGAGGTATCATAACAGTATGTATCAAATATGATACAAAAGGTGTTAAAGGGTTAACGAATTTCCACAAAAAACATTTTCTGAGGCTGAGGCCCTCCTCCAGTTCCTACATATCACCTGCAGGTTAATCTTTCTGCTTGGTATCATCACTGCAGTGTGTGAGAGTCGGTGCTAACAGGACATCCTGCATGTGACCTATCTGCATGTTTGCCTTTTGAGAGATGCGTCCCTATCCAGTTACCATAGTTGTTATGAAGCAGGTGTCATGCTGCTGTAATCCAGCCTGCTGTGTAATTTTTTTCTACCTCTGCCAAGAAGGTTATGATTTGGATTGTGTGCAAGATCACTCAGAAAGTTCCCAATAAATGTTGATGACATTTTCAGGGAATATTCGTCATGGCACAGGGAAGAAGTGGCAAGGTTTTGGTGGTGGTCTAAACCCAGATGGCAGATTTTTTTAAAGGATTTGTTAACACTGAGAGACTGGGCAGTTCTTTCGCAATTACAACTAACTACAAACTCCTAAAATACACATAAATAAAGCCAAAGCTGTGGCTAAGAACGTACCTCTGTGTACTGTTGTCCATTTATTACTACTTATTACTTTGTTATCAAGCAATGAGTTAAGCAAACCCAGAAAATGTTCAGCTGCACATGTAATATGTTTTTAAAACATTTGTTGATACAACAATTAGCATTACAACTATTAGCAAGAATGTGGAAAACTGCCCGATCTCGCAATGTTAACAAATAATTAAAACTCCTGGATCCAAATCTGGATTACAGTCACCACCAAAATCTAATGATTTACTCCTTGTGCCATGACCAACATTCTCTGAAAATTTAGACAAAATCTGTTGAGAGCTTTATGAGTTATCTACCCTTCATCTGCCATGTTGATCATGTTGAAAACATTTCTCCATCACTGTAACTTGAGCAGCATGTCTACAGCAGGTCTTGTCCTTCTCTGTTCCAAAAGGAAAATGTGAGGGATGTGAAAGAGAAACAGGAAGATTTCGTCAGTGAGCTGTCCTCTAACCTGGAGCATTTTCAGTTTTAGGAGGTAACTTAAACTCTCCACTAAATGGAGCTAGAGACAGCTCAGGACACTGCCTCTGCATGGTGCAGGTTTGGAGGATTGAACTGTGCTTTCTTATAAAAACATGATACTGGCTAAAGGGGAGGGTAAACTGGTGCATGCCTTACCTCTTTTCCTCCTAACATCATGTCTAAGTGTAGACAAATGCACATATCCTATATATTGTTCTTTAATATGTGATGTGTGCTGTAGAAGAGTTGAGGTCTCACCATATCTGCGCCAACATGGTCTGTGAGAGACTTGACTGCATGAAGATCTCAATGACCTCAGTTCCATTAACCAGGCCATCGTTATCTGTGTCCGTTTTCTTAAAGAGTTCATCATATCTTTCCCTGTCAGCCAATGGCACAACCCAGTTCACATTTGGCTGAAACGAACAAAAGACAATATTTGTGTGGTTTTAGAGAAGTGCGACAACATTTGATTAAACATTAAACTCAATAAATTTAAATGAAATTTAAGTATCATTCAGACAGAGATAAGAATGGACCGGAGTTGGCCACAAGGGAAAGAAAGAGGAGTAAAGGATTAAATAAGTAACTAATAAACCTTGAGAAAACTTACAAGGTTCATTTATAGTACAAAATAAATTTTAACTAAACATTTTTAGCAAAATTATGGTACATACTATATACCTCCAAATCTCTAAGGAAATAACAAACGGTGTCAAAATATCAGATTTACAAACATTGATGAAGTTATACTCGTAGCACAAAAAAGTATGGAAATTAGTGTTTTTGTAGATTATTTCTTTGTTGTAACAATTCTTCTTGATAATAAATCTTGCACTGTTGGAAAGCCTGTTTGTTTAACTTTAAAATGGTTCTACATTTGTAAGGAACATGCATTTGTGGGATGAGCAGCAGAGCTGAGTATGCTGGTTGCGCCCATGAAAAATTTGCCAAATCCTCTCCGCCAGTGCCAAACAGCTTATTCTGCTACTGACTCTTGTTTGGTGTTTGGATGATTTAAGTCTGAAGAATATTAACAATTTCACAATACATTCATTTAACTAACAGGAGCCTCAGTAGCGTGTGGAAGAACCATATGCCTCAACAGCCTGGCACCTCCTCCTCATGCTAGTCACACACTGCTGTGGGATGGCATCTTGCTCCTTAACCAGCATTTGTCTTACGTCAACCAACGTGGTTGTGTCGGTCATGCTGGCACGATTAGCAAGTCCAAGCTGACGCCACAAGTGTTCAACAGGGTTGAGGTCAGGACTGCTGGCAGGACATTACATCCTCTCTACTGCCCTACCACACAGGCCCTCTTCAGATCAGTCAAACGTGGCATGCCAGTTCTTGGAGGAGGCACCAACAGACCACTGTGGCAGGGCCCATGTTCACAGTTAAGCACCTGATTGTAATATCACACACTTTAGGACTATACACAATCATGCCTTACCCTTTAAGTCACCCGAAGGTACGTTGGCATATTTCAAAAACTATACATATTTCCCAGCCCTTCCAAAAGCACTTGATTTTTTGTTGGTGACCTTTAATGCATAACATCTTATTAGTTAAAATCTGAGTTAATTAAAGCTAATGAGATACATAGAAGTCTATGTAAAGATAAAAGGTGTAAGAAAATTCTGCCTGAAAAATCCAAAACTGATAGTGTTAACTTGTTAGGCCTTAAAATAACAATACAAAAAAGTGGTTTAGAGAAGAGGTACAAGAAATCTACCACAACAAAAAGCTCAGTTAGCATAGCACTAAATGCTTCAGTGCCCTGCAGGTGATCCTGATACAACTGTGATCACATTTTTGTTCTTCTTTCCTCTCACGGAAACCTGTTCCTTCAAAAGTCATGCATGAAAAATCCCTGCAGCTACAATGAGGACAAGAGAAACAAACTGGGCTGTGCACAAAGCTCAAAACAATGTGGAAAAACAAGTCTACCCATCACAGCCGAGGAAAGAATAAATACCTGTAATACATGCGGGTTTCTTTAAAGACTGAGGACTCGGTGAGGCAGGGACAAGGAAAACTGTGAAGCAACTTTCCCATGCTCGTATTGAAACACTTAATGCCTCGCAGTAAGATCATTTTAATGCAGCTATAGATGGCCCTCAACATGAAAATGCTCTTAAATTACACATAATAGATATAGAGAGGCAGCTGTGTGAAACCAATACTGAGAGTTAACAGACCAGTCTCATTTTGAATCTGTTTTCCCCAAAGGAAAGACACATGACTTGTGACGTGGCAAATAAGCTGGTAACGTGTCGTTATTAGAGTATTTTCAAGGCAGAATACGGATGCACGCAAAGCTATCAGAAACATTTATCAATTTTCAACAGAATTAAATACTCACAAAACAGAATGTATTCCAGCTTTATTGGATCTTTTTAACCCTTAAATGCCTGAAAACACAAATTACAGCCTGAAAATTTAAATTTTTTGGAGATGAAATGTTTATTTCACTTTCTACTTAAATCCTAAAAAAATCAAAATTTCCCAAAAAATTTAACACATATTTTTTGCATCTCATTTGATACATTAGGTGTTTTTGGCCACTGATAATCCATTTGAGGACTGATTTTATTCAGATGTTTTTTTTGGTAATCTGTTGATCATATTAATTTGAAAGAGCTATCATCATGAGTTAAAAGGAGAATAATCTGAACAGATGGAAGAAAAATGAATAAATGTATTTAGTCAAATGAAGATGATTTTTTATCACATTTATAAGCCCTTTTAAAGATATTTTTTGGACTACTGTCTGCATAGTTATTAAGCACCATTACATGTGCTGCAGGCAAAATCCAGCATATATTGTAAAATCCAGAGCCAAAGGGTGCTCTGCAAAAGAAACTATGTGACTACAGCCGAAACATTTTGTTCATTTTATGTTCAGTGACAAATGTGTTACAAGGATGCATATCTGAACAGAATTAGGCTGATGGTAAAATGAGTTCATGGGCCTATAAACCAGATATGATTGGCACTATGATATCCAGTACAAATCATTACTTTTTCTGAAAAAAATATTCTTAAAATAACAGTAACTGCAAGTTGAGTTAAGGTTATAGCTTAAAAGGCCTGAGAGCCACCCAAAAGATGAGGAGGGCTATTTGTCTGATTGAATGTTTCTGAGGAATATAAATTTGTATATTGAATGTACCTTAAACTATTTATATTTATTAATGATTAATAAATAATATGAGAACTACATACTTACAAGCATCTTTAATAATTCAGTTAAACCTAACTGATGTACAACAGCCACACTTTTGTGATATTTCTTTTGTATAGGTGACCTTGTTAGGGCTTGCACTAGTGGTGATAGAGATGTGACGTCAGTGCATCAAAGTAAACTTTGACCCCTGACCGCCCCTGATGTAAGTTTAAGTAATTTAAATATCAGAGGTATTGAAATAGAAAACGAAAATTTATTTCAACTATGGTGGTAGCTTGCTGTTTTTAGAGCCCTTGTGGGCTACCAGATGCTCATGGGCACCATGTTGGCTACCGCAGGCTGTAAAAACCTTCCCCTTCCTGCTCCCAACCTTAACACCTCCAGGGTTCCTGCAAAAAGCCTCAAGAGGGCACAGAGGAACTACAGCTTTTGGCACTTCTGTGTGCTCTCCTTTTTCAGTCCTTGAACATGCTGCTTGAGAGGAGCACCCACAGAGTGCTCGGTCCAACTTGGGTCCAATCAGTGTAAGTGTTAATAGATTCTCAACTGCATCGTGTCATTGAGTTAGTCTGGCTAAAAGCAGGCAGAGGCTAAAACAATCATTAAGGAAAGAACATACAAAATTTGGCAGGAATTCTGGGATATCAGTGATACTGGGTGGCATTTTTACAATATCCAAAAACAAGTTGATTCAAAAAGAAAGGTGGGCAGGAACCCAAAAGAAGAGGCAGCTATAACCCAACTCCAGATAGGACACACTAAGCTCAACAGTAAACTTCACATGATTGGGAAACACGCAACTGGACTATGTCAGTACTCTAACCAGCTAGAATCAGTGAAGCATGTATTAATGGAGTGCAAGATGTATGAGAGAGAAAGGAGGAAGCTGAGGGGAAAATTAAAACAAGCAAAGATGGACTTTACCATTCAAAACATTCTTGGATCTGAGGAAAAGTATAAATAATTACTTATATTTTTAAAGACAACACAACTAATAGATAGAATTTATTATGATTAGTAGTAGTATTTTTTAAATTATTTTGTATTTATTTATTTACTTTTTTTTCCTGCCTATCCTGATCCACACTCCAGTTCAGTAGGTGTCGGTAATACACCTATAAGCTGGCTACCAACCGCCAATAAAAAAAAAAAAAAGAAGTAGTCCAGCTTTGATAAATATGATTAAACAATTTTTCAGACAGACCATCATGTTTCCATACTTTCTAAAAGACCAGTTTTGTTTGGATTCACAATATTTTCTCTTTTTTTGACTGCATGTTGACATACTGACTGACACAAACACGCACAAAAAACTTACCGGTGTGCTGGATTTAAAGGAGTGTTTCGGTGAGAGGTTGACAGTACTGTTGCTGAGGAGCGCCGAGCTGCCCAGAGGAGGAGTGCTTCTCAGGGAGTCTCTTCGGGGAGCGGCGCCAGTTGTGAGCCCGGACAAATTAGGAAGCACTGCCACAGCACCTGGGAGTGCTCCTGCGGTCTTCTTCCTTTTAGAGGGGGGTATGAGGTTTGCTGGTAGGGAAGTCGGAAGAGGCTCCTTCTCCATGGTACGATACACAAGATGCATTGCCTTCAATGGGACATTAGATCATTTATCAGTATATAACATTGTATTTATTAATACTGCTAACTTTTTACTGCTTTTAGGAGTAAGCCCAGAACTTTTAGTCAATAAAAAACATAAACTTACCACTGTGAACTCATCTTTGTCCAACTGTCCATCTTTGTCAACATCACTTAGATCCCAAATCTACAGAAAAAAAAAATCCTTCAGTTCTTTCCAAAATTATCAAAAATTAACGAACTTTAAACTGTTCAACAGCATTAAACAAGCATGAATCTACCATGAAACAGTCACCTTTCCTAACACATCCAGAGGTAGCTTGGAGTTTATTAAAATAGGCCTGACTTTATCACCTGGCAGGAGACCATTTACAGGAGAAAGACTCTCAAAAATTCCCTCAAACTTCCCTTTTTCATCAGCCTGAGAAAGAGGAGAGACTCAGATCAGATGTTTGTTGTTTGGATTCCAGAAAATGACGTACAAAGAAAAAATGTTAACTTACCCTTATTGCCCACTGAGAGTCAGGTACTGTGGTTGAAACACTTAATAATGGGCTGCTAATGTCCCTCTGTGAGAAGATATAAGATACATGGAGATCAGGAAAATGGTTCAGGATGTGACTGTCAGTCATATATCATACATATGTGTAGGTCATTTGTGTGTGTTTGTGTCCTTAAAAGATGTTGCTCATTCATCTTTTTTCTTCACGACTTTTTTATACATTGTTTTGATCTTTTTAACTTAAGTGTCTTTGAGTTTCTGAAAAGTGCTCAGTAAATAAAATGTCTAATTATTATTATTACTTTTTTATTATTATCATTTCACTTTGAGCCTCAACATGGCTCAAAGTGAAATGATGCTGGAAGGACCATGTTAGCTGTTGACTTCCAGAGTCTGTGCATGTCGCATTCAAAACACCTTTGAAGACAGAAAATGTCCAGATTAGTGACTCTTTGTTAAAATTTACTGAAATGTTCATATGCTGAGTATTTCTGACATTATAATGAAAGCAAAGGATGAAACAAAGAGCGGGCAGGCTGAAACTTCCCTGTAAACATGGTCATGTTCTTTAAATCTTTGGACTAGTGTATGTCAGGAGCCTCGCCTGTAGCATATAGTCAAGCCAGGAAGTGGATTTCCATTACATCAAAAATCCCAAAAGTGACAAAATGCCCTTCTCCAGGTAACTGGACTTGTGACTATTGGGCACACAGACATTGCAGGTGCACTGGAAAAATGGTGTGTGGTTCAGACCTGATCAAAAACATTCTTAACGATTCTGGGATCAAGATTATCAAATACAGTTATTATTGGTTTATCAACATTTGTATCAGATATCATTACTGACAAACTTCAACACCCCTTACTCTTTAACATTCGGGACACTTTGGACAACAAGCAAAAAAGTGAAAGTATATACCAAAAGAATTAGAATGCATAAAGAATTAAGAAAATGTAATATTAAAAATAATAAATGAATAAAAACATTTACATTTCTACAGACAATATTCCAAAGGAGGCCACATGCCTGTGACTTAAATTTTCCAAGTTTGTGTCACATTACTGTTGAGAATACGACAACTGTTTTTACTTTTTCTGCTTTTGGCTTGAAAAGCAACTACAAGACTGTAGATACTAAAAAAAAATATGAAGCACACTTTCTAAACCACAAGGTATTACATCAAAGCTAGCATAAGCATTCTACTACTTCCACGTAAACTTTTACACTTGATAATTATAAATTTGGTTAAAAAAATATGGTGGACGGGACAGTGGCACAGCAGGTAGTGCATTTGCCTCACAGCATGTTCGAACCCCTTGTAGGTCAGGGCCTTTCTGTGTGGACTTAGCACATTCTCCCTGTGCGTGGGTTCTCTCCGGGCACTGCGAGCATGAATGGTTGTCTGTCTCTCTATGTGGCACTGTGATTAGCTGGCGACCAGTCCAGGGTCTACCCTGCCTGTTGCCAGTGTCAGCTGGGATATGTTACAGCCCCAGCAACCCCGAAAGAGATAAATGTTATAGATGATGGATGGATGGATGGATAAAAATGTGTTAGAATCAATTTTGAATGTATTGTACACCTGGAATGAGGTCTGGTGATTCTGGATCAGTATCCAATGTCTTCAGATAGCTTTAATTTAAGAAGTAGGGGTGCAGGATATCATCCGTGATATTATTGGTAAGATAGCAGTATCAGCAGATACTGGACTAAAAAGTTAAATATATCAGTATCGGCCAGTATAATTTTTTTTTGCAAATAATTACAACCAATATATTGGCCATACAAATCCGCCATGTACCTGCAGTAATATCAGCAAAATGCACAAAAGTACCATGATGTTTCACCATATCATCACTACGTGGGTTCATTTAGAAATAATGACTTTCACTTTTTCAAGAGTTAACTGTTGTTTTTCCTGTTTTACATGTTACTCACACACTTATACTGCCACATAAAAAGCAACAAGCTAATTTTTATAAAGTAAAGACTTGTGTTCTTGATGGAAAAATATTAGTATGGGTGATGAGTTCGGAAAAATCCAATATTGTGCATCCCTATTAAGAAGCAACAGAAAACAGTTGTCAGACACTGGTGTATGTGACAAACAACTTGAAACAGTACAACTTGTCAATGACATTTAAACTTGTGTTATCACAGGACAATAGACACTGTGGATGGGTTAACTGTTTCATACAAATTACACCTCTATCATGAAGGTAGGAGTAGAAAAACAACAATACAATTGAAACTGTTATTTGCCTGCCACTCTAATGCAATTGTCCAAAACTAATTCCATCACTTACAAATTTGGGTGCAGCTGCACTTTGGTTGAGGTTGTGAAGGCTGATGTCATTGCCACTTTGTGCTGAGGCCACCAGTCTCAGAGCTATGAAGAAACCCTAGGAAAGAGGAAGAGAGTGAGACAAATCCGGTGTATCATGCACACATCAGCAACAAATCAAAGCTAAGATCTATAGAGATATTCTTTTACCTTTTTATCCAAATAGCCTTTTCTTTCTGAATCTGCCAAATCCCAAATCTTGGAAAAGAGAATATAAAGTTTAGATGCTGAACAGAGAGATGAGTTGTGTAAACATGGATTATGTTGTGTCCTACCTTTCCCAACGTGCTGTCCGACAGTCCTGACTTTTTAAGAAACTGAGCTGCATCGCCTGCTGAGATCTTGCCTGTGTTTCCTGGATCCAGCTACGAAGAATCAAGGACATAATACAGAGTAAATAAATCAAAGTTGGGAAAGGGAATAGATATGATGTGAAAAATGCAAATTGGCAGAAACAGAAGAAGTGAAAAGGGAGACCCAGTAATGAATCTGTTCTTACCTGTCTGTAGTAGCTGTCATAGGCTGGATTTCCACTCGATAGCTAAACAGGCAGACAGGGAATATATGTAAGAGTAGCTAAGTTAAAATACGAGTTAGCTTGTATTGGTTTAAAGTAAAAAAATGTGTTAACTTTAGCATCACTACATCGAGTTTCTTCGTAAGCGACAGGAGCAGCTTAACACCTACAGCTAACCTTTGTGTTTACAGGTCTGTTTTTCTCTATTTCAGCGATTGAGAGAATCCCATTGTTTGTTTATATTAGTCGATTTCTTGAGTTTAACCTGTCGTAACAACAATAACTTCCTTCTTTGATAAAAACGTCCAGTAACTTTGCTATCTTAGCTAACCAAGTTAACTTTGCTGTCAGCGAAACAGACTATTTCGGCTCTGAGGACCTAAGTTACCGTCTGTTACTGGAGCAGGAATGTGGCTACGGCATAAAAAGGTCGTCAGAGTCGGTTCATAATGGTTAATGTTTTAATTTTATTCTTATATTGAGCTGTTGAGAGTTGTTACCTGACTGAGAGTCATGAGCGCCGCCATATTTCCTGGTGACTCGGGAGCGCGCACACGCCCCTTAACCGCGCGGGCATGAGCGGCGACGGTTTGGACGGGACGTGGGTGAAGTCAGCAGGTGGAGGGGGTCTACAGGAGTTATGGTATTCACACACACACACACACACACACACACACACAGGGTTCCCACACACTTTAAAAATCAAATTCAAGACTTTTAAAGGTCTCATGTCCTGAAAAATCATCATCCTTGCTGTTATTGTTGTTAAAAGGGGCTTATAAACAGGGCTGGAGCTACCATGGTGGCAAAGGGGGGCACCCCCTCCCTGAAAACTGAATGGCTCCTCATGTGCCCCCCCCAACTATCACTGGTCCCTGGCCCGTAGGCAAGGGGGATCGAAGGGTTCGCTCGAACCCCCCCCTCCAGAGCCCCCAAAAAATAATCAGCTATTCAGTTTTATTTATTTATATAATTACATTAAGTGAAGTTGTCTGTCATGTTAATTTGCCCGTGTTTAATTTACATTTTTCTCTAAATTTATTTACATTTACTTTTTTATGTACAAATATATATTTTACCATTTCTATATTATCTATATTAGTTATCAATAATTGTACATTATTAATTTATTCATCTGCCCCCTGGTTGTGCGCGGATCTTAGTGATGACGTTGGACAGAAACCCTTCTACTGATGATAAAGTTGAAAAAAAATAATGCTAACGGAGCTAACGACCGCTAATCGATACACGTCAGTCGGTGCCTGGACTTAGCACCTTACCCATTTTTGCCCTTTTTCGGAAATTCTCGCCTATATTTTGGGACATAATAGCCGCAGTTTTCTTTGGTTTTCTTTCTTTATCTTCCTTTTTAACCATTTTCTCGTTTTCCTCTTCTTCTTCTTCTTTGTCTTCTGCAGTTATAGGGGCATTACCGCCACCCACTGGACTGGAGTGTGAACAGGAGCACAGGAGAAATGGACGTTTGTTTTTGCAACGTTACAGTTGTCTGTCAACTCATGCCCCAAGGTCCCCAGACTCGGTGCTAGGGCTGCGATCTGCTTAATTACCTTTCCTTTTTTGATCAGGTTAGAATGATTTGGAATAGTTATTTAAAAGGTGACAGCCATTTATATTTATTTATATGACATGACAGAAAACCTTCACTGAGGCGGCGGGGGGGGTCTGGAGGGGGGGGGTCTGGAGGGGGGGTTCGAACGAACCCTTCGATCCCCTTGCCTACAGGCCAGGGTGCTAAGTCCAGGCACCGATCCGGTTGCCTTACATTGTGGATTGGAGCTGTGAAAAGTCCCCTCAAGTTATGAGCGGAGCGGGTACATGGACCGAACTTGTGTGGATGCTGACTTAGTATTGGAACAGGACTTCGGCTGTGGTTGATGACGTATCACGAGTGCGCAAGTCCGGAAGTTTGCTGAAGTACACATATTGAGAAACACCCATTATAAAGTATGAGGCTCCTGATGGGGCTGCAGGTACACACATAGGGACGTAACGGTATGAGAATGTCATATCACGGTTATTGTGACCAAAATTATCATGGTTATTATTATGATCGTGCTATTGTTGCAGTGTGCTGAAAATGTTTTTTGCTCTTTTTTTATGAGAAATAAAAGTAAACAATTCTGGCAAGTCTTTGTCATTATTATGTTATAAATGCTTAAATAGTGTGAAATTACAAGAAAAGAAAAGAAAAAAAAACAGATTTAAGCTTCAAACAGGATTCTCTTCATAAACAATTGTAAATGAACATGTTCAAAGTTTTGAGATGACCAACAATAAGCTTAACCTGCTTTACATACACTCACACATTTCTGTTTGCTCGCAGCATTAGTGTCCATGTTACAGCTTGTTATATCAGACCATGTCCAGGCGTTTTTGTTTTTTTTGTTGTTTTTTACTGAGATTTACGGCCTCCATATCACTAGAAAAATACCTGGCTCAATGTTAACCAAAGGAGACCAGAAACATATTAAAAAGGACGCCACACAGAGGACAAAGTTGATTATCTTTGTTGAAGTAAAAACACTCAAATGAGAAACAAGCTAAATGAAACAAAAGGGGCTGGAGTTGTCGGCAAAAATGGACAAAACAGGAGAAAATGATCAGGCCAACCCATAAGGGGCCGTCGCACTCAACACCTCTCCATACGCTGCCTGACCAAAAACTAAGTAAACCAAGGTATAATCAAAACTGAGCAAACAGGACCACCGACAATCTCCAGCCCAAACTAAAACAACAAAACCCAGCAACCTAGTGCTGCTGAGGAACAAAAGAGGGAAAAGGAGAAAGAAAAATACCTGTAAATCCAGAAAACAAAGGAGTACAAAGAAACCTCCTGCTCCCCAGGTCTGTGCCCAACCATTGCTCCTCTCTCAGCTCCTCCAAATAGCCCTCCCCTCCCTGAGCACAGATTACTCTCAGGTGCGCAGCAGAGGACAAGAAGGAGGAGTACCAGGGAGAAACAGAGAGAGAAACAGGGCCGCACAATGGTCCCTGAGGCAATTCATGTCCAGTTAGCCCCTTTCCATGACTCTCCCCTGGTCTCTCCTGTCCTCCACCAATGCTGCTTGCAGCTTGAATTTTATTTGAGTTTTTGTACTGATGTGTCCTCATATTTATCTACTTGATTTCTTTCTCACTGCTCAGAACCTAAACCATTGAGCAGAAGCCTTTATGAGATTACACAAGTATTGACGGTCTTTGCATCCAAACATCTTCATCTACATGTGCTTCATGATGCATCATTTATGAGATTATTTTCAACATCCCTATTTGGTTGGTCTCTGAGGTGGAGTCTCTGGCAGAGAGCAACACACCCCTGACTCGTGGTTGACCTTGCTTGGTATTATCAGTGTTACAGACTTTGTGTCACATTGTGAATTTAAGAGAAGATACACTGATCTGCTATATTGAAGTGAAGCAAGATGAAAATGTCTCCAGCGTTCCTCTGCACAGACAGAGGAGTAGTACAACAGCCTGAGCAATGTGTTGACAAAGCCTGGAAGACTGACGGTCCCAAAGAAGGTGAAACCACGAGTCAAGTGGATTGCTGTCTGCCAGAGACTCCACCTAATATTTCCTCTCTGTAATCGGAGCGGGCAGAGGGCCGAGCTGGTCCCCGTCCCGGGTGCTCTGGCCGGCCCTCTGCGAGGGCCGAGCTGGTCCCCGTCCCGGGTGCTCTGGCCGGCCCTCTGCGAGGGCCGAGCTGGTCCCCGTCCCGGGTGCTCTGGCCGGCCCTCTGCGAGGGCCGAGCTGGTCCCCGTCCCGGGTGCTCTGGCCGGCCCTCTGCGAGGGCCGAGCTGGTCCCCGTCCCGGGTGCTCTGGCCGGCCCTCTGCGAGGGCCGAGCTGGTCCCCGTCCCGGGTGCTCTGGCCGGCCCTCGCATTCCCCTTTCATTTCCTAAACACATTTTGGATGATTACCTGACTTAGGGTGCTGATTTCTTCTCCATTTCTTGTCAATCGTGGCCAAGCCACATCCCCAAAAGTATTAAAGTCCGCCCTCAGGTCTACACTTCCTCATTCCTACACATCATGAATCAATATCACAATCATTTAATCACAGGGCCAACTGTCTACCACAATGTCATCGCACGTTTCTGTACTCCACTCAGGTATATCCAATCAAATCCTATCACTCCGCGTCATATCGTATCGTTACTCATCATATCACGTCATATTGATACTGAATCATATTGTTCTTATAAAATCATATCATATCTTCCATATCTGCCTCGGCGGCTGCCACCAGCAGGGGGTCACAACATGACCGAGGTCCCCCGCCACCTCCACTGGACAGCACCCGGATCTCACATCGGCCAGCTTTAACGACTGCGATCATCGGGGACTCCATCATCAGGGAGATCACAGACGAGGACCAGAGGGTGGGAGCATATTACTCCAGTTTTAAAGTCGCTGCATTGGCTCCCTGTGCGCTTCAGGGTCAATTTTAAGGTTCTTTTATTAGTTTATAAATGTCTTAACGGCCTCGGGCCTCCTGATTTATCTGACCTGTTTCTACCGTATCAGCCCTTGCGGACCCTGACGTCCTCTGGCACCGGCCTTTTAACTATACCAAAAGTTAGAACTAGGACACACAGGGAGGCGGCTTTTAGTTATTATGGTCCCCGATTGGGGAACAGCCTGCCGGAGAATCTCAGGGCTGCAGAGTCTGTTGATACTTTTAAAAAGAGGCTCAAAACCCATCTTTTTACTCAAGCTTTTAATTGATTTAATTGACTTATTTATTCCTTCAATATGTATTCTTATTCTACTTCATAACTTATTTATTCTATATATATATATATATATATTTTTTTTTTTTTTTAGTTACCCTTCTTATCATATCTAATTCTTAATTTTTTACCTTATTTTAGTTATCCATTTCATGCTATTTTATCTGTCTTTCTTATGTCCCCCTTTTCTTATATTTTTATGACTGTTTTATTCTGATGGTTTTTAGCTCTAGTGTTTCCTCATGGGGGCTCTCCACGCTAGGAGCTGCTCCTGGTCCACTTCTGGGGCCGCTGCCAGTGGATGGCTCCACCTGCGTGGCTGGAGGCCCCTGCACTGTGGTGTGGGGCCTCGTGTCTGCGCGGGGTGGGGAAGTCTCTGGCTGCGCTCCTCGTGGGCCGGGAGCCCTCCTCAGCGTTGATGGTCCCCAAAGGTGGCTTATCCCTTACCTCAGACCTCGGTGCCCAGCCATGTCTCTCTTTTACGATAGCTCGTGTGAATGTGTGTGTGTGTATGTGTGTGTGTGTGTGTGTATGCTGATGTCTGCGAGTGTGTGTCTCCATATGTCTCTGTATTTTTTGGGGGTGGGATGGACGGGTTTTTTGTTTTTATGTTGTTTTAGCCTCTGTGAGGCACTTTGTGTTGCTCTCAAGTATGAAAAGTGCCTTATAAATGAAGCTTGATTGATTGCCGTTCCAATAGTGGTAGGGTTGTTCTGCGGACTCCTGTACCCCCGAAGTCCGAACTCGGGAACAAACTTGCCACGTTCGAACTTCCAGAATTCAGCACGTTCAGGGGGTCAAAACTGCAAAAAACTGGAAGGAATAATTCCTGGGGATAACATAGGGCCTGTGATATTGATTCATGATGTGTAGGAATGAGGAAGTGTAGACCTGAGGGCTGACTTTAATACTTTTGGGAGTGTGGCTTGGCCACGATTGACAAGAAATGGACAAAAAATCAGCACCCAAAGTCAAGAAGTCATCCAAAATGTGTTTAGGAAATCAAAGGACAAGGCGAGGGCCGGCACGAGCCCCGGGACGGGGACCAGCTCGGCCCTCTGCCCGCCCTGATCTCAGAGAGCAGCATCAGGTGGAGTCCCTCGCAGACAGCAATGCACTTTGACTCATGGTTTCGCCTTCTTTGGGACCAACAGTCTTCCAGGCTTTGTCAACACATTGCTTAGGCTGTTGTACTACTCCTCTGTCTATGCAGAGGAATGCTGGAGACATTTTCATCTTGCTTCACTTCAATATAGCAGATCAGTGTATCTTCTCTTAAATTCACAATGTGACACAAAGTCTGTAACACTGATAATACCAAGCAAGGCCAACCACGAGTCAGGGGTGTGTTGCTCTCTGCCAGAGACTCCACCTCAGAGACCAAATAGGGATGTTGAAAATAATCTCATAAATGATGCGTCATGAAGCACATGTAGATGAAGATGTTTGGATGCAAAGACTGTCAATGCTTGTTTAATGTCATAAAGGCTTCTGTTAGGCGGTTTAGGTTCTGAGCAGCGAGAAAAAAATCAAGTAGATAAATATGACGACACATCAAGGGTTGTTTCTCAATATGTGTACTTCAGCGAACTTCCGGACTTGTACACTCATGATATGTCATCAACCACAGCTGAAGTCCTGTTCCAATACTAAGTCCGCATCGACACAAGTTCACTCCATGTACCCGCTCCACTCGTAACTTGAGCGGACTTTTCACAGCTCCAATCCCACAATGCAATTCGTACCGTTCAGCAGGAAACTACGTCAGCCACAAAGAAGAAGAAGAAGAAATGGCAGAGGAAAAGGCACACAATTGTAAGTAACCCTTGTTGCCGCGTAAAATTTTGAATAAGATAATTCTTTTCGATAGAGTTGTTTCAAGCCTGAACGTTGAATAAAAGTCATCCTTGATATATTCTGAATGGACAAAGTGGGTGATTTTGAAACGATGAAAGCGGTACATTAAGTTAGCTTCTGTAGCACCGACCCAGCGGTCTCTGTTAATACTAGTATTAATACTTAGTACTTATGCTCTTTTCAGTACAGCTAATACAGCTAAAAGTTGTATGACTAGGCTAACTACTGCAGTGTTACATGAACCCTGTAATTGCTTTGCTTGTTTTTTACAATGACGGTATGAACTTCTTTCTATGCAGGGACAACTGAGGAGACCCGGGCCCTGAGCCGCTGGCGGGCGGCCAATGAACGCCTGTTTACAGGCAGGCGTGGGTCAGCCCAGACTGGTTGGGAGTGAGTATTGATTTGTGTACTGTTGCTTATTGTATGTTTAGGGGCATCATGAAGACGTTTTATGGCTATATCCATGATGATTGACTTCTATGCTCCTGTTTTGCCAGGACTTTGTGACAACTTCTGGCCTGCCTATATCAGCTAGGCAGGCCAAGAAGAAGTGGTGCAACCTTAAAGATAAGTATAAGGTAATGTCCTGCTTCTGTTTGTAATGGTTACCAAAATGTATCCTGAAACTGTCCTGTCAAAGAAGTGCAGTTTGCAATAGCTGTATTTTTAAAAAACAAACAGAACAAGAATAAATGTATAGTATATAATGCACAGCAGGTCTGTGAATATAAATACTGTATCAGCTAGAAAGTGTGTCTTTTGTCTCAGGAGCTCAGGGACCCACCCACAGGCAAGGGGGTAGAGGCTGGAAGTGTGACTGCTGCCACCTGGCAGTGGTATTCAGACGTGGATGAGGCACTCCAGGGGCAGCACTCCATCAGTCCGCCCCTGGAGTGCCTCATCCATGTCTGACAGCCACTACAGGTGGCTCAGTCAGCACACCAGCCTCTACCTCCACCCAACAGGAAGACAGCACCAGGCAGCCAGGAAGAAAAAGGGCCAGGCAGGACAGTCTGCTTGGGTTTCTGAGGGAGCAGGCAGAGAGAGAAGAGGAGAGGGAGAGGAGGGCACAGGAGAGAAGAGGAGAGAGAGAGGAGGGCACAGGAGAGAGAAGAGGAGAGAGAGAGGAGGGCACAGGAGAGAGAAGAGGAGAGAGAGAGGAGGGCACAGGAGAGAAGAGGAGAGAGAGAGGAGGGCACAGGAGAGAGAAGAGGAGAGAGAGAGGAGGGCACAGGAGAGAAGAGGAGAGAGAGAGGAGGGCACAGGAGAGAGAAGAGGAGAGAGAGAGAGCAGTAGCAGAGAGAGCAGAGAAATATTTAAGGTTGTTTGAAAATCTTGTAAATAAATTGTAAATAAATGTTGTTTTTGTCTGAACTCGAGCATTGATTCATTTAAAAAAAAATTTATATTTTCTAATAATTCAGACATTTATGTCATTTTTAACTGTGTCAGACTGTTAGAAAAATACATAAACATAGTTGATATACCAATTTCCATTATCATTTGGGCTTATACTGATGCGTCTTTTTTGTCTATCTATAAACTGAGAGGGTCAGAGTCGGAGGAAGAAATACAAGACATTCATTGTCATTGTAAAATAGTTTAGTGTAGTGAAAATATTCTGCAAAAATATATACATTACTGATTAGAAAAAACACATTTCAAATTGACAATTATAACAAATTACTGTTTATGCTTTTAATAAGAACTGATTAAAGTATGTAATAAAACAAATATAATTCTGCAATAAAATGTAATTATAATAAACATTTAACTCTCAAGAAACTAAGTAAAACTGATTAATTAAAACTATTAAAACAACTATTTACACTCTGTAGCCTGAACATGAACCATTAAAAAAATATTTAGACTCTGTAGCCTGAACATGAACTATTAAAAAACTATTTACACTCTGTAGCCTTGACTCCCATCTACAGGTAATCATGCTGCTCCAGACATGGAGGTAAAAAGTCTGGAGCAGATGTGTGGGCAGCAAGCCTCCCGCGTAGGGCGTTCCCAGAAAGGTGCCGTCCGATGGGCTCAGGGCACTCAATGTCCTCCTGGTCTGGGCCGTCTTCCTCCAGCTGCTCCTCCTCCAGGATGTCCCCTGCTGCCATGCAGATGTTGTGCAGCACGCAGCAGGCCCCAACCACTTTGGGGGCAAACTGGGGCCGGATCTCCGGGGCTCTGAGGAAAATTGCTCGCTAGCGGGTCTTCAGCAAGCCAAAGCTCCGCTCGATGATGTTTCTGGCTCGTGCGTTGAACCTGTTGAACCGAGCGTCAATCTGACCTGGTAATCGATATTCATAGCGATATGTGTATTTAGATTCATCATTGTAACAGTTTTCATGTGTGCTTAATTTATTTGTAAGCAAAAACATGTCCTTACTTTCAACTGGCTGCCGATATGGAGTGACAATGGCCACAGGATACTGCAGGCGTGGGTATCCTCCGTCGGCCAACAGAAAATACCCAACTGGTGGATAGAGGGCCTGCTGGTACATGGGGGATCTTCTCAAGACCAGGGCATCATGAACAGATCCTGTGTTGCCAAGATACACATCCAGGAAAACACCTCTGGAGTCACAAATGCCCTGCAGAATGATGGAGGGGAAAAGCTTCCTGTTCTTGCAGCTCTGCTTCTGTGGCTCTCCGGGTGGCCGGATCCTGATGTGGCACCCGTCAATGGCACCAGCAGCCCAGCGAAATGCCTTGTGGCCAGCAAGACGGGCAAAGCTGGCGCCCACCTCCTCCATTTCCTCCTCTTTGGGGAAATGCACCACTTTGTGCAGGATGTCCATCATTTTGTTAATGGTGCGGTGGACCATCCTGCAGACTGTGGCCAGTGGGATGCTGAAGACGTCCCCTGCCACCCTATAAGAAGCCCCACAAGCCAGCCAGTGCACAGTCACCAGCTCCTCCATCACAGCCCCCCATCCATGGGTCTGCTCTGTGGGCAGCAGCATCCGGAGAAGCATGTTAATGCTGTCCCTGGAGAGCCTGAAGGCTGGTGTGGTGTCTGCCCCAGAAAAAAACAAAGACAGGATGGGTACGCTCTGGTTGGGTTGAGCGTACCTTCTGAAGGGCTCTTGGTCCTGGTTATACTGGAGGGAGGAAAAAAAAAGCACATCAAGTACTGTCCTTTTTTCTAGATTGATGTTCATTAATTTTTATTTATTTATTATTCTTAATTATTAACTTATTTATTTATTTATTATTTACATTAACTTATTCTTATATTAACTTATCTAACTTATTCAGTATTTCCTCTAAAGTTTATGTATGTATGTATGTATGTGTTTATTTATTTAAGCAAAATTATTATTACTAAAATTTACTACTTAATGATTGTTTTGTGTATTTTATTGTTATGTGTATGTTTGTTATAACTTTCCTCCAACATCTGTCAGGTTTAAGCCAAACACTTCTTACTGTGTATTTAATTTCTTCCTGGAAAGTAAATGGGTAGTCCTGCTTGTTTTTGTCCTGAGCATAAAAAGTAACAATCTTGTATGTTTACTGCAACAGGTTTAGGAATGAAATGTTTCATGGCCGTTTTTCGTCTGATAAAATAGTGGGTGGCCATCACTGTCATACTGACTAGCGTAATGTTTCTACACTTTATCGGGCCTTGAAATTAGTTTCCATTGAAGATGTCAGTCTGCCTATCACTAGAATAGGGCTTAGTAAAGTAACGTAAAAGTACAAATATATATTTGTACATAAAAAAGTAAATGTAAATAAATTTAGAGAAAAATGTAAATTAAACACGGGCAAATTAACATGACAGACAACTTCACTTAATGTAATTGGAATAAAATTGAATAGCTGATTATTTTTTGTTGGATTTGATATGTGACACACTCAAATTAGATTTTTAATTCAATTAAAAATAATGGGAACGAGGGGGTTGCCTTGGATATTCTTACTTTATGTGTATGTAATTTATCAAGTAATAGGAAGAGATTAATTATGTTAAAGTTATTACTTTGAGAGAAGGAGCCAAAAAAAATTTTTTTTCTCAAAAAAGTGATACTTGACTGTAGTTTTAACGAAAAGAAAATGTCCCAAATCTTTCAAAAGGTGATGCAAAATGGACATTTATAAAAAAAATGGATGATGCCTTCTTGATCTTTTTTACAGAAGGTACAGCTGTCATTGATATCAGAAAATCTGGATATGTATACATCAGTAGGATAGATGTTATGTAATAGCTGAAGATGTCTATTATATATACACACACACATTAAGATATAACATTTTAAAACAACTTCATTATAATTCTCTGAGTGTTTACCATATGTGTGTGTGTGAAATTAATTTTAATTTTGAAATTAAAATTAATTAATTTAATTTCAACTTAATTTTGAAATGATCTAAAGAGAGCAACAGAGATGGACAGACATCAAAAGAGAGCAACAGAGACACAAGGAGAGCTACAACTAAGAGAAAGATAACTGTCCGATAGTAGAGAAATAGTACACCTAAATTTAATTCAATTCATTGATTCACAGTAAAAGGAATGTTTGGATGATAATAGAGATGGTGCATTTCCATTAAATTCATTCATGTTTATTCATTCAATGAATTAATGCATGTTGACAGAGACATGCAGCAGAAGAGAGAAGCAGAGACAGACAACAGACAGCAGAGGTGAGCAACAGAGAGACAGACAAGGAGAAAGCCACAGAAACACTGGCACTGAGAGGGTTGAAAATGGGAAATTATACATTTGAAAAGTGGCCATTATCAGAATTTTTTTTTATTACATGGTGAAAATTGTTGTAATAGGCTGTGTTTGGAATTTGAACATTAATCTAAAAATAATCACCTGTACCAAATGTGATGAGTACCAGCTCACCCACTGCCACATTAGAAGAGAAAGTATGCCTATAGTGGCCAAAAATGGTCAAATCACAACATTTGAAGGAAAATTTGAATGATATAGAGACAGTACACTTAAATTTAATTCAATTAATCAATTCATGTTAAAAGAAAGTTTGGATGGTAGTACACTTAAATTTAATTAATTCATATTCATTCATGTCAGCAGAGGAGAGCAACAGAGACGTAAAGAGGAAAACTGGAATTCTGGAATTTCCCCCTGTGGGACTAATAAAGGAATATCTTATCTTATCTTATCTTAAAACAGAGAGACAACTGGGGAGAGAAAAGTCATGTAAAAGTGAAGGTGTAATCAATAAAAAGTATAAACTAAAACGTATGAAATGTGCTTGTGTATTTAGGGGGGCGGGTGGTAAAGACCACTTTTTAGAAAAAAAAAGATCCCCCCTCCACAAGGCTGGCTACGGGCCTGCTGGTCCTTACTGATTTCAATCATTATGTAAAGTCTCCATCCACAATTGTATAATTAATGGATGCACAGGAAGTGGCTCTAAATACTATTAGGTAACTCTTAAATTCAGGACTCCTAATGCCTTTAGTGTAACTGCAGCCATGGTGCGAACTACAGGGGGGCCAGGGGGGTCTCAGTCTCCTTTTAATGAGCCATGAGCGCCCCTGAAAACATGATTTGTGACTCTTTTTTTGGGGGGGGGGTCTCTAAAGTATTGCCAAAATATTGTTTTTTCCCATGCATTTCCCTCATGTTTTGTTTTGTTGTATTGTGATAATCATGGATCATGTGTAAAATTAGACTATTTTTTAATGTATGATTTGCCTACCAGAGTGATTCAACACTATTTCACTTTAATAAAGATGCCGGCCTGCATGCAATTCTTGTCCTGTTGAGGAGTGGCTCTCTTGTAAGCAGCCTGCCCAATTTCTTTAATTTATGATGGTCATGCGTGTGTGGTGTCAGTGATTGGTTTGTTGATGCGTGTTATAGTATTTCAAAGGTTATTTTGTGCATGTTAATGCAGACTTGATTCTTTGTAGCCAGACTGCCATGATTTGGTTTTGAGTTTGCACACTGACTGCAGCAACAGCACAGACAAATTTTGATGGCTCCACAATTATACCTATGTTACCCTTTGTGCCCCCAATTGAAAAAAGTCTGGCTCCGCCTCTGCTTGTGAGTTTTTACACCTTTATGTAATTTTTTTTTTCATATTGACACTTTTGTCAGCATACTTACAGCTTCAATAGCTCTTATGCTGACCTCCTGACTCATTTATTGGTGATACTTTGAACAGCATTCCTTTTATCTGACTTTCCAGGGTGCAAATATATTGTGTGCATACATATATCTATATCTATTTATATATATATATATATATATATATATATATATATATATATAAACTCTGCCTTTGCAGAGTGTATCTTGAATTGCTTTTTTATGGTTTGTTTTCTATGTTATTTAAAGGTCCCATGTCCTGCAAAATATATTCTCTTTCTTTTTAACGTTTTTAGAAGAGGCTTAAAGAGCAGAAGAGCACAACACCTTTTACCAAACTCTCAATTCAAGGAGAAATGCACTCTGCTTCCCTAAAGATAATTCTCCTTCAAACACTCCGTTTGTACATCCCAGGGTTTATTATAATGTGTAAAAGCTATGCAGCTTCCACCTACATGTGTGTTTTCTGCTCCTAACAGGCAGAGGCCACGATTGTCCCCCTCCCATCAGGCACCGTTTGGGCAGCCAATCAGCACAAAGCTCATTATCACAACCTACCCGCCCCCCTCAGATCTGAACGTTTCCACAGAGGAGGGAAAAAGAGCTACATTTGATCCTCCAGGCAGACTACTTTTTTATTGACTCAAATTAAATCTTTGCTTAACAGACACCAAAAAACATTACGTAAACTGCCAAACTCACCAGGACATGGGACACCAAAGAGACAGTGCCACTAGTTTGGCTCCACCTACAAAATACACTGTGGACAAACACCAAAATGATTTATAGTATATACTGTTTTGATCAAAATAATAATATAGCCACAGGGCAGTTCCCTAATATGAAAATAGTGGTTGAAGATGTTAGTATTTTATTTTATCTGTGAGTCAAATGTTTTGTCAGGACCAGCTAAACTGTGACACTCTATAGACGCAAAATAGATGATAACAAGTTAATATGTGAGTTAAATCTCCTGGCTGTATGCAGTTAGGCCTATGTCTTGATCATGTAATTCAACATTATATCATTTAAAATGTGGTTTAAATTATACTTACAGCTTTTATGATTGTAAATGACCTCTCGTGGTCTCCTCCATGGCCTCCATGGCCCACCAGTTTTTTTATATATATACATATTATTTTTACACTAAATATAATTCATATTTAAAGTCTGGACCACCCACCTTGCAAATGAACTATAAGCCCAGCTACAGCTAAATCTATATGCTGAAGGACTGTATAGTATTTCTAACACAGGCACTATAATGGTATGTTTATAGTATGGAAGGGTTAAGTCTTAACAAATCCTTCACTGAATCTCTGCCGTGTACAATAAGGCAATACACACACAAGAGTTGGAGAAAACTGAGACCCTAGTGAGTGCTATAGGGCCTTGGTTCCCAACCTGGAGTACAGGCCAGAGGGTCTCAGGGGGCTCTGAGGCAGCTTTGAGGTGTCAAAATGAGGTTTACATCAATCAATCAATCAGTCAATTAATCTGTATTTGTATAGTGCCAATTTATAACCAGTGTTATTTAAAGACACTTTTCAACTGAGCAGGCTGAAGCCATACTCGTCATTTAATAGATACACATATATACATATATAAAATAAACATATACATACATACATCCAAACCCAACATGAATCACCATGAGCACGGCACTGGGCTAGCCTACAGTGCAGAGCATCTGTAGGAGTCTCACAGTAACAGTGGTCAGAAAAACCTGCTTACAGTTGGACGTCATGGAGCATATCCAGTCTCATGTTGAACAGCCATCCTCTGAAGCTGTGTTGGTGAAGGAAGAAAGGTGGGCAAAGACAAGTTTACTAAAGTAAGAATTGAAGGTAGTGACAGGTCAATCATAATCTAAGTTGAAGTGATCTCTGGTGTCTCTGAAGCAGCCTCAGGTGGACACTTGATGAGCTGCTGGTTCAGCATTTTGGCTTTGGCTCAAATCTTTCTACCAACTTTTACTGCTTAGTGTGCAGTTAAATTGAAAAACAGTGATTGATGGTGTTTTTGTTTGTAATGCTTATCTTCACATAGTAATGGGTGATACCAGATTTTTTAAAATCAATATACTGATACTTTCTACAGTAATTTTACCAATAATGATGCTAAACGTCTTTTGCATTGCATCCAAAACGATAATGATTTTTTGAAGTTTTCATTGACCACATAAAGGGATCATGTTTTACAGACTCTGGACCTTCAGGTCCTTAAGTGAGTTTAGTTTTTATACTTTTAGTCCAAAGAAAATAAGATGAGCAGATATTGCATCATTATTCCACAAATACAAATGAAACAACTATACTAATACAGGGCCATGTTGCACCAACTTTAAGATATTTTTTGGAGTAACAATACAGAAAATTGTCTTTTCTATCTGTCATCCCTACATGAGATTACTGTTTAGTATTATGCCCGATTAGTCTCCACAGTCACCACACAGAAAGTGGTGCCGTCTTGGCCTGAGGAAAAGACCGAAAACAATCAGTAGAACTTTACAGATAAACATTTTGTTAGAGTAGTCATTTGGTATTGATATTTTAGGGGAGTGATCGATACGAAAAGAGTACTTGTGAAAGTATTGATACTTTGATACTCGATATTGACACTCCCATCACAATATGATCAGGGTTCCCACTCTTTTCTTAGATCATTTTCCAGGACTTTTCCAGGACATTTTCACCCCACCCCAGTATCTCCAGCCAACTCCACTGTATCATATTGAACTTAAAATGTATTTATTTCTAACTCTCAGGTATGACCATTGTCTTCTAGTTATTTTTTCAGCCTGGCTTTTATGTTGTGTCCCACTATTATAAATGTATGGTTTATACTTAGTTTTTTTATCTTTTACTGTTTTTTTATAAAAAAATATTTTGTTGTTTTACTGTTTGAGTAACCTAAATTTTATTTTGCCATGTTTTTATTTTTTTATCGCCATTGTTTAAATATTTTATTCCTTACCCTGCATTATTTTATCTACTCATATTTAATGGTTAAGTGTGCATTTGTTACCAAGTACATTTTTACTTCATTTCTTGATTTTTGTTCACTAAGAAGGTAGAAAGAAGATTAATACTTTCCAGGACAATTCAAGCTTTTCCAGGACATTTTACTTTTTTCCTCATTTTCCGTATGTTTTCCATGACTGGAAAATTTGTCAACCATTTCCAGGTTTTCCCAGGACACGTGGGAACCCTGATTATATAGTTTTGCATTAAGGGCAGAAAAAAAACAAGCAGACAATAAGGTTACAATCTTTTTAATAAAAACTTTGGTATCATTAACATTCTGTCCAATAAAAATAATCCCTCAGTAATGTCACGAGTCACTCCAGGGGCTACCTACCAGTTTCTCCAGACTCCTTAGATTCATTGATTTCATGAAGTAACCTTTGACATTTTCTTAATTTATGCAGTTTGACGTAAAAAAAAAAAAAAAAAAAAATCAATTAGCATGAACATGTGGACCGATTAATGTCTAATCACTTCATCCAGTGATGCCTTACAGAGTTTGGGAGATAAAGAGAGTCAGTGCCACAAACATGTCCAAAATAAGTTAAATTATACTTTTGATTCGTCTTAATTTAATGATTGTTTTCCACTTAAAGGGTCAATGCATTTGTTTAACACAAGAACATAGTAGAAATTCCTCTATGAGCAAAAGAGTCACAGAATCACAGGAAATCAGCAGATTAAAGAGAGGTGTAGAACGAGAAAACCAAGAAAACGTTGAAATCAGTGCCTCCCTCTGGTATAGCAAAATAAGGAATGAACTTTGTAGGTGAAAAAAACAAAAGATTTAACCCAGCAGCTGAAGGTTATCAAAGAAATCTGTCCAAAATGAAAGCGAAACTAAGTTCGTTACCACCCACTTCACTACATTTGCACCCTAAACTGGGTTGTGTCCAAATCACAGGGAAAGGATGCACAGCAGCCAAAATACCCCTGGAACATTCAGGACCGAGTTTCTAAAGGAGGGGCGTACAACATCTCCTCAAAGCTCGTCTTTAGGCTTTAGCTCCTCATCATCATCCAATTCTGAAAGCGCCTCCTCTAGTCCGTCCTTTGTGTCCTCCTCGCTCATGTCCTCGTCCTCCTCCTCATCATCATCTTCATCATCAGCTTCAGTGTCCTGCTCTTTGTTCTTCTCCTCATCTGCTTTTCGTTTTTGCTCATCTTGCTCCTGCTTCATTTTCTTCTCTGGTTCCTGTGAAAGAAGTCAGATAATCACAGACCATGTCTTAAAAGCTGCTCAGTATATATTGTGAGGGGATGACGCGTTTTTGAAGGCTGACCCAGAAGTCTTCATCACGCTCATTCCCTCAGGTATTATGATCTATTTAATATCTCGACAATATTTTCCTTTTGTTAGAAAAGGCAGCAATGTGAAAAAAAAAACAAAACATTTTTCAAAAAAGTTAAAAATGCCAAAAGATGGCACATAGGTATTTAAAAAGGTAGTTAAAGAGTGTGATAATTTGTTATTAATAATTGGATACAAAATTTAATTAAGAATTCATATATTGAGTTTTGAAACCGTATTGTTTGTGTGTATATGTTGGGTGGTGTGTGTTATTTGAATTAATATAACTGAACTCCTGAGATAATACGTAGTTAAAGAATTGTTAACTCATTACATAATGTTCAGTAGAGAGTGAGTTTCATATTTCAAAGGCCGGGTTGGTAACTCTAGAAAATAAGCAAGAGTCTCATTGTCTTTCAGCTGAGCTGTTACAAGAAAAATCAGCTGTCAGGATGTTTTTACAGCCATTTTCCAGTTAGACTGGGATTAACTCAGGTGTAATGATGACATTTAAATCCAAGCTAATGTGTGGCACGTGATGCAAAAGTAGAGAGAGGGATTTGATTGGCTGTTCAGCAGGGTCTCAGGGCAGCAGTGGCAGTAACTGGGAACATTTTATCTGGCTTAAACTCCTTTCAAGTGACACTTTTTCTTTCCATTTCTGTGGCACATTAAGTGCTGATTGTAGCTGGGATGTGAGGACAATTTCATGTAACGTAACAAAAACCCATCTGATAGCTGGATGACATTACCAACCCTGTCTTTGAGAAAAGCATTGTTATTTTCTTAGCCTAACATATGTGTCACCACCATCTGGTAGTATTATAGCATTATAAGGTGTGGGTTAAGTTTCATGGGAAGAATAGTTTTAAAGGATGGCATTAGTTACATCAAATCTTTATCTTTTTAAATATAAATTAGTGGCTGAATATTTGAAAAACCTGGTCCAATCCTTCTGTCAATGCTAACGTGCTGAGCTGAAGACATAATCAAACATAAGCATACCTTTGTTGCTCCCCATGTCTCATTTCCAATCACTTCAGCTTCCTTTTCATCATTAGTGATCAGGAAGTTGTCAAAGATGGTTCCAGATTTCACCTGAAATAAACACGAGCAAATGTTTCAATCAACTTCTTAAATCACTACAAAACAATTATTGTCAAATGCAGTGTTCTCTCTCTCACCTGCCAAAGATCCAGACCAATAACGCCAATGCGGTCAAACTTGTAGATTTCTGAGTCAGGACTATATTCAGGATTTTCAATCTCAGGATGCACCCAGGTTCCTTTGTAGTTGGGGTTGTCGATCTGCTTGGGTTTCCACTCTCCCTGCAAAAAAACATGTTAATTAGAATTAAATGGAAACAGCAGGGTGAGCATCAGGTATTTTAATGCAGCAAGCTCAAGCCCCACCAAACCATGGCTATCCAACTTCAGCAAGCAGCTGGACTTCTTGACAGTTCAGCCCACTTTCCAAGTGTTCGTGGGCAGCTATGGCAGAGCTCTCTCTCTCTCTTTCGATAAAAAAAGATGACTGAAAGTCAGTGGCAGTGTTTGATGCCATCAATAACTAATATAACAGATTCTGGTTCAGCTTATTTTTAGGGTAGAATAGAACATTTTATCATCCTCAGCATATGAAACATAAATTAGAGCTTGTCTGCCTTTTTTAAGAGCAATAAATCATCCAATATTGTACGTCCAGGACTTTATTGGTTTAATTGGTAAAAAGGGTATAAATATAGTTTGAGGGTTTTTTTCTAGCAGCATATTTAAGTTCATAAATCTATTTTTGTTGTGCCTTGTTACAGCCTGGCCATATATGTTGAGGTCTATGATATATATTTGTGGAGATGCTCTGTTTTGTGTGTGAGGAGTGCTTTGTCCACAAGGATCTTTGCCAACATTCAGGTTGCCTCCTGGGATTGGCTGAGGAAGTGGGTCCAGTGGAGAGAGAAGCGGCGCTCCCACTGGCCCACAAGCCAACCATGGCCCATTAAAATATCCTCCGCTTGGGCACAGTTGGCAGCGTTCTCTGACAGCAGCACCTTGTCACTCTCAGCCTCAAAAAGACTTCAGATAACTTTATTACACTCTGCGATCGTTAGTTTGTAGTTTTTTTGTATCAGTAAGTTCGTAATATCCTCCGCTTGGGCACAGTTGGCAGCGTTCTCTGACAGCAGCACCTCGTCACTCTCAGCCTCAAAAAGACTTCAGATAACTTTATTACACTCTGCGATCGTTAGTTTGTAGTTTTTTTGTATCAGTAAGTTCGTAATATCCTCCGCTTGGGCACAGTTGGCAGCGTTCTCTGACAGCAGCACCTCGTCACTCTCACCCTCAAAAAGACTTCAGATAACTTTATTACACTCTGCCATCGTTAGTTTGTAGTTTTTTTGTATCAGTAAGTTCGGGTAATTCCTTAGTTTGTGTGTAAGCTTTTACTGCCTTTTTTTTGTACCCATTTTGTTAAATCACACTTTTCAGTTTGTTTTGTAAAAACTTTCTGCCTTCGTTTTGTAATAAATAGTGTCATTCAGAGTTTTGGTCTAGTATTTGGTTTTGGTTTTGGGGACCGAGCAGTGATATCCCTTTCATTTTCCCTCTAATATGTTACACACCTTCCCCCGATACAGGTGCCTAACATGCCTTGATGGTAAAAGTAAGACGTATGTTACGTATTGCCTTATCGAAGTATCATTTTTGATCCACATCGTCCAAACCCTACCTTGTACTCTGGGTTGGGGATCATTGGTGGCTCCCACTCTCCATCCATATCCTCGTCCCAATCCTCAGGCTTCTTGGCATCAGGGTCAGGAATGTTTTCAGGTTTGTCCCAGTCCTGAAGGAGAACATAAGAACATTGAAATTTTACAAACCAGAAATACAAGTTAAGTAAAACTTTCAAAGGCCACAGCTGCAGTGGAAGAGAGGAAAATGGGACCACCCTCCTCCTGTTGTCAGGATGTCTTATAAAAACTACTACACAGAGCTGAAGCAGGCTGATTAACTCAGTTTTATGCACCTCAGGCTTGGTGTCATCAGCATCGTCAATCTTGGCCCGATCATCCCAGTCCTCTGGCTTCTTCGCTTCAGGGTCCTTGATCTTCTTTGGTGGCAGGAAATCCCAGTCTTCCTCCAGACTGCCAGACTCAACCTTCTCATTATCAATCTTAACCTCATAGGTCTGATCTGGATTCAGGATTAGCGTGTACAGATGGGTCATCTCATCATCCTGAAAAAAATATTAATAACTGCATTAAGCCACTGACACAAAGGCAAATCGATAGACTTGATGTTAAACTGCCTTTGATGAGACTGAATCAGCAGAATCACCTTGCACTTAATCTCTTTCTTGATAAGGTGGTTCTTGCCCTTGTAGTTGATGATGACGTGGACCTTCTTGGTGCTGTAGCCACAGATATCAGGACCTGGAGGGATGAATGAAGTTCTTTTATGAACCCATTTTTAAACTCACTCAAATTATTTCTGACATTATTATGACATGTAATCACTTACCAAACATGAGATAATAGGATGAATCTCCATGCATTTCAGTCTGATCCAGGTCTGAGGGGAAGACTTTCACATATCCACCACCGCAGTCAATCTTTTGCTCATGTTTGACTGTGAACTGAATGACCAAAGGCAGACCTCTGTTGGAGAAAGGCGGAAAACTGGAGGAGATCGCATAAAAACGAGCATCCTGGCTTGTCTGCAGACCTGGAAATGAAAGCAAGATCAATATTTAGCAAGGCCAAGACAATAACAATATATAAACTGCACTATAAAATGATGCCAAAGTCCTTTAAAGTGTAAATCTGAGGTTAAAAGGTCAGAGTCATTGACCAACTTTTTTAAGAGAATTCACAATTAAGTTGGGAGAGCAGAAATGTGTTTCTGATAACAGTAAGCTGTGTGCAACTTTTATGATTAAGGTGTGTCGAGTAACAATCAGTCAGGTCTTTTGCATGTGATCACAAAATGAACTGGCCTTTTTTTGGTGCAAACAATAAACACACGTCTAATAGGGAGATAAAAAGATGAGACTGCGGGGCTCTTTTTCATCGAGGAACTTTAAAGATCCCGAAGTGTTCAATGCGTATGTGCAAGTACAGCAGATACTTTGATAATTAAATGACGCACTGCTATTTGCATTTACATTCTGTAGTCAGAGTCTCTTGGGAGGAGGGGTTCAGTTTGTGTGACATGTCGATGTTTCACAGTTAATGCAGTTCTTTGTAAAGTGTGAGCGTTATGAAGGCCAAACAAGTGAGAAAGTGATTCCATGCGTTCACTTTACTGTCCCCAAATCAACCTAAACTTAACTATACAACCTTCACATGAGAAGCATACAGCGCATAATAGACGAGAGTGACTTTAAAACAATAAATAAAATAAGGCTGGGCAATATGGGTCATAATCATTCATATTTAAGCTGAATGGCAATATGCATTATAATTTGATACCTTTGCTGGTGAAAAATTAGAAGAGTATCATCATACGAGAATAGGACAAAGCAGTATTTACTAACTTCTTTTGTATGATCAGAGGTTGCAGGCAAACCACCCGCAGCAACCAGATTCATCAGACAGATCAATCTTGCAAAGCGTTAGACTGTATTGCTTGCTCCGGATCAGTAAATGACTGGGCTTTTCAGTGTACTTTTGACAAAGAGGCTGAAGCTATGAGTGTGGTTTAGTTGTTCTGAAAGCCAGAAGTGTCTGCAAGTCTCTGGCTGGCCCAAGTAAAATTGACAGACAAAATATTAATTCAATCTCCTTCCAGATTTTTCTTTAAAAAAGGTTCTGCCCTAACCAATTAAATATATCACGCTGATATATTTAACAGTCCAACACACTGTCTAAATTTTGCAACATTAGCTTCAGGGGTCCAACTACTATGTACCATTTGTTTCAAACCAATAAAATATCCATTACTGCAATGATTAGTGGTAACAAAAGTACTTCTGTCATATTTTCTTTACTACAGCGGGTATGCACTGACATCACAATTTGTGTGACCGACTGGCATTTCCACTAACTGGATGGTAGAGAACATCATTGAGTAATTTATATCAGTGGTAACAAACAGTGAAACTTTTAATTTATCTGAAAAGTGCTGAGTTATTGTCATTTTCAGTAAGCCTCATATTTTTGATTATGTTTATTATGGAAAATGTAGACTCTAGTCTGATTAACATTTAAAGATGAGAAAATTAAACTTTTGAGCCATAAAATGTTGTTTAAAATGCAGCATTAATCCGCCTGAGTGATAGGATGGTGTCATGTAGTCACTCTAACTCTGTATCAGTGGGATTTTGTGTTTATTCAAAGAGAGATCGCTGTACAGAGGCTTTCTCTAAGTGTACAGTTTCAGCATCTGTTTAATTATTGTTTTCCTGTTTATTTTCAATGTGACACAGGAACAGGTTGGATACTTTCATTTCATGAAAAAATTGTGTCAATAAATGGCCAAATCATATCAATTTAATGACTTCATCAATTTGTGTTTATTCTGAGAACTTTTTAAAGATTGTTTATTGCCAAACTTGCCATTGCAATCATACTTCTCAGGGTTTTATGTTGGCTACAAGCATGAAAACATGAGCCTTTGTCCTCAATTTCACATGATTTTAGATATTCATGTTTAATTTCAAATAAAACATAGCAAAAAAACAAAACAAAACAGAGGACAGAGAGAGGTGAGGTTCACATTCATCATTACCTGAATGCCTGAGCACAAGGAGATTTGATACTGGTTGGTGTAACATGACCTAGTTTTTGTTATAAACTTGATGCTACGGCTCCAAATGTTTCAATAACATCATCTGAGGGTTTACGCTGTCTGTGGTGAACATTATTCTTTTAAACTCACCAACAGTAGGTGTGTATAACTATTTTTGTTTCCACGATATTAAACTGTATCAGGATCATGTATTTTTTTATTAGTATAATTGTTTGTAAGAATAAATGTATGTATAAATTAGGGATGCAAGATACTATCAGAAAAATATCAGAACCTGCAGATAATTGCCTAAAAATGTGATTATCTATATAAGCTGGTATGAAAATGTCTGCCAATACTCACAGCTGATAGTTTAGCCATTCAAACTGGCCATAAATATCCCATATGTTGTCTGTAACATTGACAGAATGTAGACAATGGTTTACCGCTATCAATATTAAAGCAAAAGTGTTATTTAACAAAGAATAAAATGTAGTTCTCCTTGCTTCTCATCTGTTTCTTACACAAATGAACTGTAACCATGAAAAGAACAGGTAGGTCAGGAAAGGTTAAGTGGATGCTTTGTGCTCTTGACATAAGATATCGATATCTGTATCGTGATAATGAGCTTGGAAATATCGTCATGTTGGATATCGCCAAATATATGGCATCCCCAAGAAGTTATAACTCCCCATTGGACTGCACATAGAGAGTATTTTATGGTTATAATGTCTAACCCTTGTATCTGATTTGAAAATATCTCTCAAAAACTATTTGTTGCACAAAACTAAAACAAAGGATGATCAACAATGACTTGAGTTGTTCTCTACCAAGTTAGGCGGTGAAGTCTTAAAATCAGTAAACTGAAAATCCATGTTACCTTTGTCCTTCTCAGCATCTCCGTAGAAGTTCCCAGCAGTCAGTTTCCACTCTCCGTAGTCAGATTTGTGTTTCGAGTTCACCCAACGACTTTTCCAGCCATCTGAACAGAAAAATACAGTAAGGTTAAGTGAGCTGCTGATGGGGTGTAACCCATGAGGCACCTCTCCCAAATGTATCAGCCCACTTCCCCAAACTCTTTAAGTTATGCCAGACTGCCCATCTATTTGTGTAGCTTCCGGGTAAATATATCAATATCAAGCATTCAGTTCAAAGGTGTCATTAAAGTAACCATTAGCGACATTTGTTCATTGGGGTCACGTTTGCAAGCTTGGGGGCCTTATTCAAGTTAGCTAGTGTCCTGGCGTTAAGGGCGACCGTTTTAACTGGTGACTTTAAGCGTAAAAAGGCTAGAGATGTCGTAGCTTTAACAGCTATGACAAGAAATTGGTCACCATTTCTTTTCGTAAATGTCCCTGTTTTGTATCAAATATGAATATGTCAAAATGTTTTTGACACAAATATTTATTAAAAGCCAAAAACGAGTACTTTCAGGTTTTCAAAGCCGGCACCCTGCGATGAGTCATCAGATAACACGGTCACTCGTTGAAGCGGAACACCTGCTAACACTAAAGTTCAAGCCAAGAAACCAAGACGGCAAGTAATTAACTAAAATCTGTGCATGAATATCAGAGTAACGTGGATGAAGGTGTTTCGAGGAGATTTTAGAATACACTTATGAAACTGAAATAGAAAACAGTCGAGCTAATGTGCAATGAATCAACACCCACATGACTGGTTTAAGTATATTTAAGACAAACTTACCACCGTCCGTGAACTCCTCCCGAAAGAAAATATCTGCATGAACACAGCACAGAGCCAACAGCACCACTACACCCCCGAAGAGCTGCATGTTTCCTAAACTTACAGACCGCGACCACGTCCTGAGTCCAGACTACCTGATGAAGGAGGAAGAAGAGAATATTTTAGAGCCGCTCAAGCGAACAGATGTCTGCCTGCTATTGGACAGCAGCTCGGTGAGTCTGGACCAATCACAGTGGACCACGAAACATATTTGTCTGCCAGAGGCTGATCCAGGACCAGCTATAAGGCGCTGATACGGAGGGGGTCGTTCCGCCAATACTCCTGCAGGGGGCGCTACACACCACATGGATTCAACCTTACATCCTTAAGGCAAATAATAACTTTACGTCCTTTATTTATTTTACATTATTACTATCAGGATACCAAAAAATAAAGATTCTCAAATGTATATAATAATATAAGGTACATTGAAAGAATAAGTTCAGCTCTTACATTTATGTCTGAAACAAAAAATCATGTAAATAATGTATAAAAAATAGATGTGAAAATGATTCATTTATGATGATACATGAAACTGATAAGCAGACAACTGCCCAAGACCCTCCGATCCGAGTCCCAAGCGAGTGTCAAGTCATTTGGTCCAAGTCTCAAGCAAGTCCAAAGTTTTTTCTGTTGGGGTCAAGTCGAGTCAAGTCGCAAGGTTGTCAGATCAAGCCGAGTCACAGGTTATGTTAAGTCAAGTCCCTCCACTGTTCCCCAGCCAACCCAAAAAGCAAATGCCTCTGCCATTGGCCTTTAACAGACTGACTGTTATCCATTTTTATAGAACAGATCTAAAGGCTGAGGATAGATCTTGGAAAGACATCAGCTGATATATCAGTAACTAAATTTCTTTTAACCTAACATCAGTATTAGTACCAAGAGAACATCTGACAAGATACACTGATTTAATCCAGAGTTTGGTTGGAAGGTGGACATAATTTAGTATCAGCCTTATGGTCATGTAGTGTGTGCCAGGCTTAAATTTTTACACAGATTTACAAGCTTTAAGTGTTACAGATAGCAAGCATCTTTCCTCATTGTTAGTATGTAAAATCTGGAAATCCTCAGGCTCCTCCCTTGGCATTTCATCTGGGATTGCTGGTGTGTTTACTTCGCTATTGGTCCTTTGCATTCCCCTTGTTTGAGTGACACAGTCCGAAAAAAGACATAGGCTATGTCAAAAGGTTCACCTCCACCACCAGACAGGTCAGGTGTAGTCGTCAAGTAAACCCTCTCTGTTTTGTGCTCTTAATACATCGTGGAGGAGGCTAACCTATGTAAAAATCACTCAGTCTAAGAACTGACTGCGTCACACTCCTGCGTCTTTCTTCAGTGAGCGGCTCTTGTTGCCACAGCCTGAAGGTAAATCCATCAGATGCTACAGTATTTCACCCAGATGTGTTTTGGATCAAGTATGAATTCAGTGTTTTGGAAACTTTGGGCAAATGTCGCAACAAACATCAGTCCAGCGGATTTTACCCCTCCAGCTCAGCGCACAATTTGCATTTTCATCCAATATTTTGAAGTATTTCCACACAAAGCTGGTGTCATACATCGTGTTTGTGTCTCATTCAGATGGTAAAGACACAAGTTACTGTTTTAAGTACGTAGCGGGGCTGACAGAAGGTTTGGGACCTGACCTGCACCGTGAGGGCTGAGAGCTTTTGCGCTGAGTGTGCGCTGTAGTCGTGCTGTGCTCTCTGCGGTGCTGATCCTGTTCCATATGTCAGTCTCATTTTCTAATTGGTTACTAAATATGGTGGAAAAGCAACGCAGAGATGTCTCTGCTGGAGTTCACCAGTGTCTTTATTTGCCTCAAACTACATGGCTTCAAACTTCATTTTTCGATTGCGGCCACTTTGCGCTGCCAAATTGTCCATGGTGACAGCTGGTATCACGCCTAAAATCTTGATTTAAAGGGGGCGGTCTTATCAATTTCACATGCAGTCATCACCCACAACACATCCACTAATGGCACGCACAATTTATCAGTTTGCACATGCAATTTGGGATCTTAGTAGATCTGGCCTTTGGTCTTTTTCCCACCACAAATGTGAGTCATGTGACTAGGGGCTCATCAGAGGGTCATTGCAGAGTGATTTTCATCAGAGTAACGGGGGGACAGTTGACTCAGGGACACAAGTCAGGAACACTTTTTAATACGCACATACATTTCTCTAAAAGTGATCTTGAGGACATGAATTGAAACCGTCAGTTTAACTACGCTTATAATTTTTGGACAATATTAGCTACGTCCTTCTGATGTAGGTGCAAATCATGCAGGTATACTAGTATCTTGTCTTCACCTGTTGTCAATGAACGGATTGAATGCTGCAAAATTTACCAACTATTTCTTCAGATGGTAAAATAGGCCAATTAATGTGTGCAGTGTAAGTTAGAGTGAACACTTCGTTTCATCACATGTCCCAGTCGAACGGGAGGCATAAGGCCGGAAGAGTTCACTGTGTTATTGGACATTTTTTGTCGGACATTTTTTGTCGGACATTTATGTCGGAAATGTCCGCTGGGAGGAGGAGATGCAAATGTAATCATTTAGCACCCGCAATGTGACTTACCAACCCGAAACTGATTGCGCGCAGTGTTTTTGCGTCCATATTTAGCACGTTTGAAAGCCAGGTGCAAACTGGCACAGGACAGAGAGAGAGAGAACCTTCCATGTGAGTGTCAACATGTTTGGACTGCCATAAACAGCATTAACCGAATAATTTCCGTCACTGACTGACTTTTTTGATGAATGCAGACACGCGCGTAATGTAAACCCTCTCTGTTTTGTGCTGGTAATGCATCTAATTTTCTCTTGCTGTGCAATATTCTGGTGTGCTATTTAGTAAAGCAGCAAAATAAGAGTCATGTAATTTTATTTATCTTTTATAGTTATATTTGTTTTTATTGTCTTGTTTTTAACTTGTACTTTTTATACTTGAATCCGTGAGAGCTGCTACTTCAATTTCGTTGCACTGGTGCAATGACAAACTTAGGCCGTTTTAATTGTTGAGGGTCTTGAAAAAGGTCTTCATAGTTTCAGATTTAATATACGATCTGCTGTATTTACCCTGACTGCAGTAGCTGACTTTAAACCTGAATCGAATACACTATGTTGAGATTTGGACTTAGCTTGATGAACAACACTTCTACAATAAATACCCACATGCATAGTTTCTCAATTTATTGTCATAATTAAGACATTACTCTGTCTTACTTCAGCCACAAGTTCCTGGGAATGAAACAGATTTTCTTTTTTGAGAGGACTGTCTTTGAGGGGTGAAAGATACTTTTGTTAACTTTAAGGCAGATGTTTTTTTTTATAGTGTATTCCAAAGGATAATTAAAAATCACCTTCCGTGTCAAGAAAATTGTTTTCATAACTTGATTTTTTATTTTATAGCTGAGGATGATGTTGCTGCGTGGCTTGTTAACAGTATGAGGATGATTTCATCTACCTGCTGGGATTCAATCAACCCAAGATCATGTCATGAAAAAGCGAGTTCATCTTGTTTTGTTCTAAACTTTTAATCAAATTAATAAAAATGTTGGTGCTTACATTACTGATCTTTTCACAGAGGGGAACACATTTGAAATTTGAGAGCCCCACAAACTAGATCACGGGAAACTTCAATCATACCGGCGACAAAGCAGGTCGGCCCTGCATGGGTGGCTTCTACTTTGATCAGATTCTGTTGCAAGGGGCCTGAAGATACAGTCAGAAGAGGTATGTATTGAATATGAGGTGTAAACAATTACAATTGACTATGTAGATGTGTATTTTGAATGTTCAAAAGGGCCCCAAGGTGAATAAAATATCATAAAAAATGCAGTTTAATCACCCCAAAACATTTTTGGGGAGGGCATCAGGCCCCAACAGCAAGGTCCAAGCCCTCAAAAGTGCCCCAAATCTATTATTAGAGCAAGTTTCAGAAATGTAGATCAAAATGCATATTCATTTACGCATACCACTTTGTGGCAAAATGGCATGCAGTGACTAAATGAATGATTTTTGATAGATGAACAGATAATGCACCAATAGCAAGAATTTTTAATTATTATTTTAAAAGTTATATCTGGTTTACAGACTTTTTAAAAATATTTAGGTATGTTGAGTTAGAGTTCTGATGCTCTTTTGTATTTCTTTATATCAGACTTGGGTATGTGCTGTCGTTCTCTAGTTCTGTCACCTAAAAAGAGATGATTGCTTTTTCTAAATAAATGGAAATGGACATCATATTGGTCTTGTATATGGGGCCTCAGAATCTCCCCCATTCAGAACTGTTACCCATAGTAAGAGCCTTAGGAGGTTATGTTTTTTCTGGCGGATGTTTGTTTGGTTGTTTGTTTGTTTTTTAGCAAGATTACGCAAAAACTACAGGACAGATTTTGCAGAAATTTTCAGGAGATGTTGGTAACGGCCCAACTTAGAAATGATTCGATTTTGGTGATGATTCAGATAACTGCCATTAGCGAACGATTGTTTTTGCTCAATAACCGTCTGACTAAGAATGATATCAACATGATTCTGAGTGCTTAGTGTAGGTTTTCAGGGTCAAGGAATCATATAATGGTAGTAACTTTAACACGTAAGTATTGCTTATAAATGTAACAGCAATATGTGAGCTACCATGGCGGAGGTTTGCGCTCTCTTTGCTTTCTAGTCCTAAAATATGATAAACCAGCACTGGCATCCTGTTTCTGATCAGTGAAGTAACAAACCAGTACTATTTCAGTTCCTAAACTGTTTCAGCCTTGAGTGTTATACTAAACTTGGAACTGGTATCAAAGTTCAATTTGGGTTTCATTACAACACTTGGTGGAAAGGTTACCTCAGTTTTGCTTCAGTACCTTTTTTTTTAACTCTGGTATCATGATAAATGTGATCAGTATAATACTTCACACAGAAACTCCACAAATATAAGTACTGTTTAAAAAAATACTTTAAAAAGTATTACATTTTATCAATTTAATTACAATAACTTGAGTAAATGTAATTTGCTACTTTCCGCTCTTGAGTAGAGATTATCTATTGCTTCTACAAATATGTTGCACATGTTTGAAGGATAAGGGAGGAGTTCTGTTTGAGTGACAAGTCCTTTCTTTAAAAGTGAACACTGGGGCAAAGACAAGCAACTGGCGCCAGCCATCAAATCCCCCCACCCCCTGAGTGATCCCCAATTATGTCAAGAAGGAAAAATGGTGTCCCTTTTGAAAAGTGTTCTTAATCAAACCCAATTATTTCCGCTGTTTTCCCTTATTATTCCCACCGTGGACCACGTCCTGCTCGTCAGCCTGTTAACTAGAGCCTGGGCCCCAATGAAGGTCAAGCTTGGCAAAGCAAAATAACATCACAATGTGTGTAATTATATACTAATTCTGGGTGCCTCTACTACAAACTCTGAGAGGTGTTTGTCAAATCTTGCTGACAAAGGTGTGGTGAAAAAGGTAACAGTTAAATATAGAAAGTTCTTAGCTCTATTCACCAGTTTATATGGTGAACAGTTGAAGCAGACAAGATATTAAGTATTGGCCATTAATCTTACTTCATAAATGATCATATAACTATTTGAAGAGATGGAGGTTGAGGGAAAACTTCATTAAGTGTATCATATTGTACAATGTATATTGTTTATACTGTACAGACATTTATTAAGTGACAAGTAAAGAGATTCTGAGAAATTTTACTAGTTTAGAGTGTGCTGAGCATCTCATTAAATGTGACTTTAGTTGATTACCATCGTCTTCATTGCAGCTCTTTTAATGCATTGACATATGTGTGAGATATAAACTGAAGCTTGTTTCTATATCTAGCAGTGCATTGGAGCAGTAGCAGTCTACTTGATACCTTTGAAGTTAAGGCTGCTTAGTTCATTACATTTTGTTTCCATTACAGACAGTCAGGTCTAATAGATCACAGGACAAGGTTTTAACCAAGCTGTAAGACTTTTCTTTAACAGGTGTTACTCCTACCTTCCGACCTGCTAATCTGTTAACGTGAGAGCTGACCTGAAACATTATTAATGAAAAAGGAAATTTAAAAAAGACATCATCTCCTTTGACGCCTTCTCTTCTCTTTCTACCTTGTCAAAGCCACTCTCCCAGTAACTAGAGATGTCCGACTCCGTTCTTCAGCTCTTTGTTACAATAAATTAAAGCTACAGCTCTTTTAAACAACAAGCTGGGACATTATGAAGTGTGTTGATTTAAGTTGTTCTGGCTTTTCATTGTGACAAAATACTTATTTGTGAAACAGACTTGAATACATCTCCCATCTAAAAATAAATTGGAGTAGTTAAGCCATGCAGGCCAACAGAGGGCAATTAGAGCTTTAGCTCTTGTGGCCTCTGTGGCCCTAGCAGGCGGGGCCTCCTGACACCCCTGGTTGGGCCTGATGGAGTGGAGCTTCATTTGTCTAACGGCCTGGCAAAGCTCCACAGGCCTGGATGAACACAACAGGCCTCCATCAGGCCAGCTCGCTCTGTCACTGCTTACACGGCCTATTGTACACAGGCGCTCATTAACGTCATTAAGCTATGTTGGTGACTCACTAATGCATGTGTAGGAATAAAAACAAGCTCTACAATCAAACGTGATTCTTCAGTGGTTCTAAAATAACTTTATTCTGTGTTTTACAAAAGGAAATAAGTCACATTCCAGAAATTTCTAATATAAAGTGGAAAAAAATAAAAACATAAACATCCATAGAAATGTGTTATTGCTTCTTCGAAAATCAACAAAATTTTCTTTCAAACGTCTTTGGCTTTTTAGTCCACTGTTGTCAACAGGGATTTTTTTTTCAGTATAAACAAGAAAACCTAAAAAACTGACGGAGTGAATACCACCATTTCTAAAGGCCATGATTTACAGATCATACACCCAGATGCTGTAAGTTATAATATTTTGTAAACTTGTGTCTAGTGCCCACAGGGGACTTCAGTCACCTGAAAAAGTTCCCTTGATCATTAAGCATAGTATCATCTAAGGTTGGTATTTGGAGCAAACTAATATTTTTTGGTTTTCTGAAGATAGAAGTAATCATAGGACTTCAAATTGAATTACTTCTGTATTGTTTTGTCTGGTTTATGAATCAGGAAGAAAAGTTATTAAGCATGCATTCTGCTAGTCTAACACTCTTTTGCTTCATCTTGATGTACACAAATAAACAATAGCAGTATAAAACACAAAAGCCATATCAAAATAACCACAGGTCCCAAACAAACATTGTACCCCTCTCGTTGTAGTCTGAAAGTGTCATCGAACTGGGCTTCTTCCAAGAGGAAATAGAGGCTGCCAGCTCCCATTAACTTACCCTCTCTAAATCCAACAGCCTTAATGAATATTTTGTCAACAGTACAATGAATTACATCCTTTACCAATAAGGATGGATATTAAAGTAGTGAATTACAAAAACGATTGATATTTGTTGTGCTGTTAAAAATAATAAAGATAGTGAGGATTGTTGGAAGGCGCTACGTTAATCAGGTCTTGAAAAGGTTTTTTCAGGGGAATCTGAGGGCATGCTGTCTATGGTTGAGAATCCAGGGTTAATCACTTTAAAAGCAGTAATTAGGTGTTAAGAGGCGTGCTTGTCTGTTTAAATTAGCCTCTGAGCCAGATTACACTCTGTGACTTCCGATCAACTCCCCCATCATGGCTCAATGCTTTCTAGAGGGCCAGTTTTATGATTTAGAAAGAAAACACAGGTCACACTGTTAAAGACTCAACTCAAATAAACTTCTGTTGCATAAAGGAAAGTGTTTTAAACACATAGTTGGGCCAAATTTTCAAAAGACTGAATATACCAGAAAACACTGAGCATGCATTTACACAGTCAAGAAAGCAAAAGATGGAAAAAGAGGGACAACTTGACCAAAATGTCAAAGGGCAGTTAAGTATCTTGCATACACCAAATTCATATCACTGGTCCGTTCAAAAGGATCCAGATAGCAACAGATGCCTCCGAAGCACTTCACAGTGTTTATATCCTTGAGATGATGGCATCAGTCTTTTAAAATCGAAATTTATGACTGTATGTTACATTTTTAACAACATATTTTCCCCATGAAGAATATTCCTTAATCACACGGCAAACCTGTATACATTTTAGTTTTTCACCAAAGTCTGTCAAAGACCACCATTACCCTGACTACATGGCCCAAACAAACCTCAGATACTCCGTTTAGCAATCTGACAGTCCTATTTTTCTTTATCACAAACATACAAAATCAAAGTCATCATAAAAGCAGTAAAACATTCATGTCAAATAAATTGTCTCATTCAAAATATTAAAGTCTTTTCCCAAAAGTTTTGAAAAGAAAATCTGAAAGATTTAGGACTAAGAATTGTTAAAACAAAATTTCTTACAGTTTAAAGTGAATTTTCAAAAAAAAACGCACAAGAAGTCCATTTCCAGAGGTGCTTTTTTGGGTCAGTCACGAGTGATCTGGGCTCCTTTGGTGTTGTGCCCCATCTGAATCAGTATCTTAAATGAATAGTGGAAAAGTAGTTTGTAAACATTCACGGGAGCAGCTAAAAAAATCCAGTTTTATCCTCTCACATGTGCTGCCAGGTTTTATCCATCGACTGAATGTGCTCTTTGGCTTTCATCCTGAGTGCTGCGATGCTTGAACTCCTGTCGTCCTCCATCGGGTATTTATCGTTGAAGCTTGGTGGGCACTGGTAGGAAGGATTGCCAATTGGCTGCATACCTTGAACCATTCCAGGTGGAGTATTTAGGAAGCTGTGGCTTGAATAGGCAGGCTGCAAGCCCTGTGGTGAGCCCATAAATCCAGGGATAGTGTGCATAGGTGTGGCACTGGAAATGGGTGAGGTCAGCCATGGATCGAGTGGCATTGGGTTTGCCACTGGCCCCACACTGGGAGGCATTGCGGGACGATTGAATGATAGCATTGGGGAATCGTGTAGCTTCATGGTACTGGTATCCATTTTTTCTTGACGTCTCCATTTGGCTCTCCGGTTTTGGAACCATACCTGGACCAAAAAAAAAGAAAAGTTAATGCAACAGTTGTCTTACAGGGATGCTCTAAGTTTTACTTTCAGTTAATTCAGACCAAAGATTTGCAACAAAACTTGGTGAAACTTGCAACTGTTTGTAACAGGCCACTTGGCAAAGTTCTAAAAGCCTTCAGTTCAAAGCCATGCAACAGGAGAGACGTTCAATAGCCACAGGTCACTGAACTTTAATTTCCACTTCATGCCTGTTTTGACACTACATATAACTTGGAGTGGAGATTACGAATAAAGACAATGAAAATGAGTTGCTGACTACATTTTTGATTTAGCAGCACTAAAAACAAAATACAGACTTTTGGGCTGTCCATGGTTACTTCAGTGGTGTACCCAAGGGGCTTATGCTTATTCATATAGGGAGCTAAATGCCACAGATATCCCATGTATTGTCAATTTCTCCCCTGTCTCTCCTGGAGCAGCTTTCTTACTTAATGGCAGAGAGCAAACACAAAAACAGCCTAAACTTTATAGTAGTGAGGGAAAAGTTGATAATAATCCTGCACGTGGCAACAGGTGAGCCATAACGAAAGATAAACATACCAACTATGTGCCTTATGTTCTTCAACCAGCTGCGGATTCAGGCTACAGTCAGTCAGCTGATTTGACAGCTGTGCCCAGCTATGTTCTGTAACAGCCTCATTGAGTCACACATCTCTGGTCTGAACTGGGCCTTAGACTTTTTATGGTTTGTCTGCCAGATGTAAATAAAGTGCCAAAATGCCCTGATTAGCTCATTTGTTGATTTTTTCAGTTAGGACCAGAGCTACAGCATGACCATTAACATGTCTGTCAGGTACCACATAGTCCTTACCTGAACTCGAACCTCAGGCAAATTGACCTTCATGGCCAGCTCCTCACGGCTGTATACATCTGGGTAGTGGGACTTTTCAAAGGCTCGTTCCAGCTCATGAAGCTGATAGGTGGTGAAGGTGGTCCGGTTTCTTCTGTGCTTCTTTTTAGTGTGCTCTTCATCCTTAATAGTCTCAGGTGACCCCTCAGGAACATCACCTTCCTTTTGCAGGTCACCAATGTCGTCATCACACTTGTCACTAGCAAAGAGGTCTGATTCTAAAATACGGGACAGAATAGAAATAATGTGTAAAAAACACATCCGTCATCACTGTTCTGAGTCTGGCTATTGTTAAAGTAGCCAGCTGGTGTTCAACTGGGTTCAAACCAGTTATAGCATGTTGCCTGGCGTAACTTTGGCAATGCTACAGTCTTGCTAAATCTTATTTGGCTGAGTAAAGCCAAGGGCATAAGGACAGAGGAGAGAGAGGGACAACAGTGGAGTTAAAAGAGCAGTTGAGGTTCTTGGGATTGTTCAACTGCTGTGTCTTTGCACCTCAAAATTTAAGGCCATGAGTCTATCATCTCAAAGTCAGGCAGTCCTTTTAACTTCCTCACTTATATTTTATACTCAAAATTTGATCTGTTAATTAAATTGACTATTAGTCATTTGCTTGAAGTTCCCTTTTTGTTGAGACAGTTTGCTTTGTCAGTATGTATTTCACACTTAAGCTAATGAAGAACTCAAGCTGCTGCATGGACATGGTTCATATCAGTGTTTGGAAGCTTCTTTAGATTAAGTCTTAGTCATAAAATGAAAGTGCTTGCGGGTATTTTTTAGGCTTGAAACAAGTTTGAATTAACAAAAACTCAAATACATGTTTGTTTGACTTAGCTCATGAAAGTCCATTGCTTCTCATCAAAATGTTTTCTCACTTAAAAACAAACTCATTTAGCTAAAATCTGTGCAAATGTATTTTACTCATGGTCCAACTTGATCAATACTAAAATGAATTAATGACAAACAGATGATTATACTGGCATAACAGATATATATCAGAGCAGTTATTGATGTTCCTTTATGAACTAGCCTTTATTAAAACCACCATAATTACTTCTGTGCTATTTGGTACAGAGTTGAGAAAATATTTTCCGCAAAGTTGTGAACCTTTTATACGTTTCTAAAAAGAAAAAGATTTTGTTCTCAAAACAACCGATATTCCAAAGGTTTAATATTAGTCTAAGACTGACAAAAAGTTTGAACCATTTATTATTATTTAAGTTTTTTTTTTTTTTAGCTTGTTTAATCTCTCCTTTTAAAGTTATTTTTAAGATTAAATTGATGCTTCTTTATACGTCACATATGCCACACTAGCCCCTTTTTCTTTGGTCTTATCACAAAATGAATATATAATTTATGCATTCAACTTGATGTGCAAAATATTCCTCTTGGATAGTTTTAAGCCTAAACAATGATTCAGGAGGAAACATGTTTTTCCATGTGTGATAGTTTAGTGATTAAAAAAATGAAGAAAAAGTGAAATTTTTACCTTGTCCTGATGATCACATAGCTTAATGACTGATGCCCTTGCAAACACCGGGGGATTGGCAAGACCAAATAACATCATGTCTTTCACTGAACTGTTTCCTGTAATCCCATAGTAACAGATGCCACTAGTTAAATCTGCAATCCCTGCCTGCTCCTACAACAAGGGACTTTAGTTGGCTTCTGTAAAGCTGAGTAAACAGTCGTAGTCTAGATTATATCTTCCAAGAAATGGATGTAGAGCAAACGAGCCACGTGTGACGCACCGAAGCTTGTTAAACACAACAAGTGGTTTAAAGCAAGATATTCAGGTGATCATTGCTGTAAGATGTTCACCAGCATACACTTTCACTTTGTGTAAAAGGGAGTGAAGGACATTATTAAAACATGATTGTTTAAATGATGCATGGTTGCTTCAACAATAGTGTTTATATTTTTATATATATGTTTAATTCATAGAAAGTATATATACACACAAAAAATGGAAAGTTTTATCCCATCTCATTTATTCTTAAAATTATTATAATGATCAGATCATAATATTGTGGGCTCTAAATATAAGATGAGAGTTCATAGTTTGTCAGAATACTATCTGATCTTATGATGTCCAACAACTACCCCCATAGAGTTATGTCCATTTCAGTCATGTCTAAGTAGAAAACAACAATTCCTTTTTTGGACAACTCTGATGCTGAACAAAAAGTTGAAGTAAAATGTTTGTCTAGACCCACATCATTCTGAAAATACTTAATTCAAAGTGTTTTCTGATGCTTTGCTTCAGTTAGCTTTGATGGTTAATGGTCTCAGGAAGATTCTCTTTTGCGTTTTGAAGTAGAGTGAAACCAAGCCAAAAAAAACCCTTTCATTTCCAAAATGTATCCTTCTGTTTTCACATTTGTTCTCAGTCAGTCAAACTTCATCCAGATTTTTTTGAATTTGTTGCAACCCTGTAGTACTTTTTACATTGGTTATTGCTGAGTGTTTTATTTCAGACTTTATAATAAATGAAAACAAAGCAGTATGAACAATATTACAACTTAATGCACACCTATTTCAATTAAGTGTAGCATCAGCTGCATCAAAGGCTATCCTCAAACCCTCAAGCTTCCTTGCATTACCTAGTGAACTTTTGTGCGTCTTATTCTTTTAATATCTGTGCAGGTGAAAACTAGAAACATTCAATAATTTATACAGACTGCTAACAGTCAAAGAGACAGGTTTCCCATCTGCTTTTGGGTATACAACACACAGCCTTTATTAACTGTGACAAGGGATCAAGAAAACTCAGATAAAAAGCATTGATCACATGAATATAAGGAAGATTTTTTTCAGTATTCAGCAGGTGCAAATTTCTTTTATATAAGGGGTCATGTCTATTATAGGATCATGGCTTTTTACAAGTAGCTATAAAAAATGCAAATAAAATCTAAAATAAACACGAAGACTCATGGAAAATGATTTATCTCATTTAAAGTTGATGTTAAGTTGCTGTTCCACAGAATAAGCTGACTGGCTTCTTTGCCTCGCATTGCAAATCAATCTGCCTGTGACTGGGAACTAGTTGTTAAAAAAAATAAATGGTTATTAAATTGTAACAAATAAACCAAGCTTAACAGTCTCTGTCATGACCATGGCAAGAAAAGCACAGGTAGAACTAATTACATTAATCTTAGCTCTTCTCCGTTTAACTTTCCCATTAAGCTAGCATTTACAATACCAAGGCCCTGGCACCCAAACACCTGAATGAAACGTATAAAAGACACTCAGAGAGTAGAGTTGTGAGGGAAGCAGTTGCACAAAAAAAATGAAGATACCTAAAAGCAGGGACATTTTGTAAAGATAGCTTACAATCCTATCTGTTAGATTGGATGTAAAAGTGGAGCAATGACAGACAAGAGGACAGACAAGCACATTTACTACTGCAAATAACAATGAGAGGGGGGAAACAGGCTAAAAGTATGGATTCAGAAGCTAGTACACTTATTAGCAAATCTGATATTATGCTAAAACCTAAGACCGTTTTGTTTACATCTTCCTTTGGTTAACCTTTTGCTCTTAGTTGGTGTAATGTGGGTGTGAGAATCAGGAATGGGTTCTGAGAAACAAGTTAATTGAAAATCGGTTTGAGGGAAGTGGGTTTTAACCAGCTTGTGAGACTCTACCACTGGAAGCACAGCTCTAACTACATGTTTTTCCTTTTTAAAGACTCACCTCGGTAGGAGTGCTGGGAGCTATCACCCAGTTCTGGAAGATGCCCGTAGGGGTCTGATGGATGGTGCTTCTCAGGATGTTGTGGATTTTCCACGTTTGTTTTTTGGCTGTCATCATCTCCTACTGAATGAAGTAATGGGTCCTGGTCTTTGCTGAAGCCCAGTATAACATCAATACTGTGGACCCTGCCTCCACCACTTGACCCAGCACCTTTTGCCATGTCAAAGTTGTCCAGGCAACCATCGTCCACCATTCCCAGGGTATCCATTGACAAATGCATCCGAGCCTTTGGGCACGACTTTTTTCTTTTCCAGAAGAGAAAAGTAAAATGCAACAAAATGAGACGCTGGAGATGTTGTTGTAGTAAGCTGATGGTGTGCCTCACATGCAGTGCAGCAGATTTATGCAGAGCTTGAGGGCTGTCTTCTTCAAAGATGGCTTCAATGAGGTTGGCTGTGTTGTTTTTACAAAAGCAGAGCAAACTTGCATCTTTGTCTGTTAAGAGAATATAAAACACAAACTGTAAAGCATTGCACATTTATTTAATAGATTGATGGTTTAACAATCATCATTGATGTTTTCACACTTTAAGTGTTGTGGTGGAAATTAGATACAACAATACTGTATGATTTCTACCAAGTAATTTAACCAAATATCACTTTGTTAATGATATAAACATTAATGATCATAAACAGCTATGGAGAGGAAAAGTTTAGGTGATAGTCTGTTTCCAAAGTAATTCTTCACAGTCTGTTTCCAAACCATCTTTTCTTATACCTTTAAAATTAAGTGTTCTACCATTCATAAAATTAGTTTTCTTTCTGTTTTTTAATTTAAAAAATCTGCCTAAAAAACTTGGAAATGCCTTGGGAGGCACATAAAACAGCCTGCCCTTTGAAATGATTTTATTTCTGAAATGATTACAAAGAAGTATTACAGCAGCCATTTAACAAAAACATGCATTATATCTGAAAATGTGAAAAAACAGTCTTACCTTCTTCAGGTTCCTATCACAGGCAGTGCTGCGCGCATGGTATCTTTAGTCCGTAAGCAGACGATTGACACTAACAACATCTACTGAAGGCACTTGTTACTCCCCGTTAAGTCCTTGAAATCCCCTGCACATAAGTGAGCAAAGGAGCTACTGTTGTAGTTCTGTGCAACAACCACATGCAATGTCTTTCTCTCCTGACAAAACTCTCCTTAACCTCACAAGACACCCAAGCCTGCGGGGGAATGGTAGTAAAACCAAGGGGTTTAAGAGGTTTATTAATTGGAATCCTTCCCCTTTAAGAATGACTGACAGTTGTTTTCTGGTCAAGTAATTGCTCCAAATGTGTCCTGCATTCAGACCACAGAGGGAGGCCATTGCTAATGAAGCCTCGACAAAACTTTCTTTCAAAAAATCTATTGTCTAAAAGATAATGGCTCGGACTTAGAGTTTTCGCTAATCCCTTCATTATAGACAATGTAAGGGTGAAAGACAGAGAGATGGACTTTTATCATGAATGGCTTCACACTGTATAGACTTGTATTATAACATATTTGATTCAAGTGGACACCTACTTTTTTATGAGTAGCATTGCTTCCAAAAAAATGTAGAGGCTTTCTGGTTTATTGAACATGTAATCTCATTAAATTGTTATTTCAGTAGCTAAAAAAGCAAAGTTATAAGGGTCTCTTTTTGGAGAAAGTGGTCTAGTTAGATTAAATTGATCATAAAGCATTACTTCAATTATAAACAAATATCATGTTGTGTGATAAAATGCCTAATTAATATGTTGCTTTGTTTCTCAGTTTTTACTTAAGAAACCTATAATTCTTGACTGCCAGAGATGCTAAATGATTGGAGGCAACAATGTATTTAGTTTAATATATAAACAAACAATTTTAAGAAATGGCTAATGTTGAACCTAAGCATTATTTCTCTACTCTAATTCAATCAAGACTTTTCTGTGTTGTTTACATCTGCCAAAGAAATACAGACCAAATAACTAAGCCTGTTTGACAAATAATCTTGGCGCACAGCCCCTGATAGCTCACCAGGGAATTGGGTTGGGGCACTGGGGTCGTTTTATCCTGCAGCCTGCAAGTTTCTCCTTCGCCAGCTGGCACTACCCAAGCTGTAGTGGCTACAGTAGGCGTTGCAGAGATCAATCCTATCCTTAATAAGCCTTAAGACTTCACTAGAGATTTCCTCTGACCTGGCTCCTCCTATCTAAAGTTAATTTTAGGAGTTCTTGGCTCACCAAACTACAAATCCATCACGGAAAAGTTAGGCAGACTGGATCTTTCTGCAGCATTCCCGCCATAAAAACTGCTTTTGCTCAGCATTACATCATACTTGTCAGTCAAGCCACATTAATAGCCTTTAACATGAATGCATGTTTTTTGGTTTTGGGTTTGTTAATCCCTCACTTTTGTTTTAATCCTACTCTGAATAAAGGTTAGTGCAGTTTTGTTTAATGACAATTACCCAAATTAAAAAGTAAATCCAGAGGTCACGGATTGATCAAATTTACTAAAATATAATTTGAAATGTGTTAATGACACTAGAAAGAGACCTGTCTACATGGATAGCAGTATCACCTGTGAGTTGAAGAGAAGTACTGGAACTTAACACATGTCTGCATGGTTGGCTCACACTTAAGCAGCTGAGGCACTTAAACGCTAACAAGTTTAAAGCCATCTGGCAACATTGGGTTGCATTGCCAGTGCTTTCAACAAGCAGAATGGCTGACAGTTAAATGGCTTTCATTGAGCACCTTTTCTTAGTTACCAGGGTTGTTTTCCAGGAAAGAGGTAACTACAAAGCCCATTACTCTTACCTGGCTATTTAAAGAGTGAAATTGACAACATCATATTATGTTATAATATATTGTGTTATATTGTTTTTATATTTTTTCATTATGTCATGTTATGTTATATAGACATGTCTCTGTGGTACACTTTGCAGAGTCCACATTTTCAGAGTTTTCAGAAAGTGTGCTTTTCTGCTCAAAAAAAGGGCAAAAAGACATGCAGAGAGATCTTTGTTATCAGAGCAACCCTCAAATACCTCAGTATTGATATTGACTCGTGTTTTTAAATCAATTATTTACTCTTTGGTTTTGATTTTTTGGTTTGCGTGTGAAACAGGCTTTAAAATTATTCCTCTACCGTGACAATAAACCCAAAGTAGCATTAATTGTCTTAGTAATCTGATACCATAGGTCTGTCAGTGAACTAAGCAGATGATGATTAGTCTCATTAATTAATGATGCAAGTGAGAAGAAAAGTTTGAAATGACACTCACGCTGAGGAAATTTGGATTTTATTTGAAAAAATATTTCCCCCAAAAACAATCCTCTACAGATGATTTTTTTTCATTTATTTTTCATTTATTTCATTTATTCATTTTTCATTTATTCTCAGCCTCTTATTCTTATCCTAAGCCCAATGTCAACTTTTTTAGTGGGTGTGTGGGTGGGGGTATGTGTGTGTGCGTGTGTGTGTCTAGCCTAGCTGTGCATGAGTAAATGTTGCACGCTTACGTGAGAGTAAACACTCATGTAATATGGGGGTCGGTAGGTGGGTTTGACGTAATGTTTTTATTTGTTTTTTATGTAAAGCACTTTGAGTTGCAGTCTTTGTATGAAAAGTGCTCTATAAATAAAGTTTTCATTGATTGATTGATTGATTTGATTGATTTTCCAGAATTGAATAAAATGCAACTTAGCTTTGTTAGCAGGGGACAAATCTGTTCAGTTTTGAACGACCAACTCATGTTTAAAGGCGACTCCTGCGCATGAAGTGAGCTGTGTAACTGCCCCAAATAAACTGAACTAAGTGGACTGTTCACACTTTTTGAACTTGAAACATCTTGCTTTACTCTGTTGGTATTTTGTCGATTGTCAGCATTAGGAATGCTCTTTAGTTAACGTAAGTTTATCAGTTAAGACAGAGCCTTTCTGCTCAGCTTCACATGCAAATCAGATGTAGTTTGGATGATGATTTAACTGGGAAATTAAAGCAATTGATCATTGGAGTTCCCTTTGAAATGTAGGGAACGCACTTGTTGTATTATTTTTTTTTATGACTTGCAATTTTTATTTTCTCGTGACATCAATCATACAGCAAATGACGTGCCACATTACATTCCAAACACATACGAACTTCCCTTCCCAACCCCACCCATCATGCACACAAACAGGAGGGGTCAACCTGCATATAGAGTGGCTCACACACTGCACTATTGTCCATAACGCACCAGGGAGAATGAAAAAAAATCTATCTCTATATATATAGATAGATGGATATGAAATTCAATATCCATAAGGAGGAAAAAAAGTGCGTTTCCACTACATCATTACACTGGTTCCTTCATAAAAGAAATATAACTGCTCCACTTAAGGAGGTATGTTTTTGTCCTGTCCTGCATTCTGTATGCCGTTCTTTCATATGCAGCTACCTTCCCTATTTCAATCACCAAGTTCTCCAGGGGTCTTCCAGTTCCTGAGGATAGTTTGTCATCCAATCATAATAGTTGTTTGAGTCCAATGTTTCAGTGGTTGTGGAAAAGATGATAACACCTCAGAGTCTCCTAATATAAACAGCTTTGGACAGAAAGCAAACTGCAATTTTATGATTTTAACAGTATATCCATGAATCATGTCCAGAACAGATGAATCTTGGGACATGTCCACAACATATGGACCAGTGTGCCCTCATCCCCTCCACATTTCCAGCAGGTTGCAGAGTCTTTTAACTTCAGTCTGTATAATCTACTGGGGGTCCAGTCGAAACGATGTAGAATCTTAAACTAAATAAACCTAACCTTCAGATCCCTTGACATTAAACGGCAGTTGCTGAGAACCTCCTCCCATTCCTGGACATAATTGAGACCCCCAAATCTCTTGTTGTATTTTTTAAATCAAAAACACAAAGACACAGCTGGGATTGATAACATTTATGATGCCGATTTTCCCAGTAAGTGTTGAAATACACCAGCACTTAGAACACGTGTGCAGGCCATTAAATGAAACAGCAATTATTTACTTAAACAGACTGCTCTAGCTTTTGATTGGATATTCATTCTCCTTATGTTATACTTCTGCAGATAAAAGTGATAATAATAAACATATTGTTGTCTCCATTTACTACACTGCTCCACCCATTTCATTCATGGGTCATACTCATAGGAGTCCTGATTTATGCTCTTGTACCACCCAACACATAGGCAAAGGAAATTGATAATCATTTTATCACATTAGTATATTAAAGCTGTCCCTCTTCGCTTGTTTCCCCATTATCCTAATTGAGTACAAATTGGTTAAGAGGGCGCGGCATAGCTATCAAGCTCCTTAGTTTTATCAGATGACAGTTTAAGCCTCTGAGATCCTATTAGTAAGAAAGCGGCTAATGTTTAAAGGCGCTGTGTCAGCTTACAGGGGGAAAGGGGGATGGTGAGCAGCAGGGGGAAGACAGGCAGATGATGGAAAGGGAGGGTAAAAGGGAAGAGACTGGTCATGTGACCTGCTTGAGCTAAAATGTCCAGAAAAGGCCAACCTTGTCACATGATGTACATTATTTTAAGCACAAGAGGAGCCAGGTTGTAGAGGGATCTTTTTAATTAACTGCAGGACAAAAAAATTGTTTTAACATGGCCACACTTATTTTTAGATATTCAGTCTGTCTGAAAATGATATATATACTAGTAAAAATAAGATTATAGCATTCTGAAAATGTGTATGTAAACTGTCAGGTAATATGAACGTGTGTTTAGTACTGGCAACTGAAATGTGCATGTAAAACTAGACAAAAGGTACCGAATCATCCTCGACAGAATAAGTATAATTGATTTTTTTTATTTTACATTGTGTTTTTTTTTTCCCCCAACTAAAACAGACAGAGCCGCTGGATGAAAAATAAATCTTTTGAGCAGTTAGATGCATTATCTTTTAATCTTTTGGTCTGTCATAATGGTCAAAAGAGCTGACCATCCCTCAGCCATGCAGATTAGAACTCTCCTCGACTTCAGGTTAATGCCCCCTCTCTTTAAGTCCAAACTCCTTAACCTTTTAAACAGAGATTTTCAATGACAGCCACAAAAAAGATCACATCTTAGTCCCTAAAGTCTGGAAACAAAAGTTACCAGCCTGTAAACAGAGAAATTACTGTAGGATAAGTAAAGGTCTTAAAATAGGTTATAGTCAGTGTTCAGTAATCCTGAATAAACAAAGTAAAATTTATAACTCTTTCAGGTGTTTAAAGGGTAATGTTTCTTCACAAACAATAACTCGAATACTTTGTGATTTCTAATCATATTTGTTGTTGGTCATCACTTATTTTAATCGGTGTTATACTGTAAGAGTACTTGTTTAAAGCAGAATATACCCACTGCCTGGCCAAAAAAAATGTCACCACCTGGATTTAACTAAGCAAACAGGTACGAGCCTCCTACTGGATAATTATTGCATGGGCGATTATGTTTCAGCTGGCAACAAGTTATTTAGCCCCAGCTGATACAATGAGTAGCTTCTCATTTCTTAACCAACCATGTTGAAAATACCATCCTGTGGTCATGAAAAAGATGTTAGTCTGTTTAAGAAGTGTCAAATCATTGACATGCATCAAGAAGAGAAATGGGAGAGGAGAACTCAAGGGATTGGGACTGAACAGCTGTGTAGCCTTAAGAAAACCATTAATCAGTAAGGCTAACTTGAAAAAGGGCTTCAGTTTGCTAGGGAGCACAGAGATTGGACTCTGGAGGACTGGAAGAAGGTCATGTGGTCTGATGAGTCCAGATTTACCCTGTTCCAGAGTGATGGGCACATCAGGGTAAGAAGAGAGGCAGGTGAAGTGATGCACCCATCATGCCTAGTGCCTACTGTACAAGCCTGTGGGGGCAGTGCTATGATCTGGGGTTGCTGCAGTTGGTCAGGTCAGGTCATCTTGTGACATTGCAGAATCTTATCGAAACAATGCCACTGCGAATGTGTGCTGTATTAAAGCTAAAGGCGGTCCAACGAAATATTAGAGTGTGTGACCTTTTCTTTTGGCCATTCATTGTATGTTAATAAATGTAAGTCACGTGAAAGCACATTACTCTTCTGCTGCCCACGTTATGATTGTTGCAGTGGCCTGAGCTTTGGTTTAAAGTGCCATCAAATCCATGTTTCTTTGAAAAAAGTTGTTTCACCCCCCTGAGTCAACTTCTTCCACTATTACTGGGGTCTTTTGTCAGGTTGGTGGTGTTTCTAATTACTTTTGACCATTGTATTGATCATATCACTATGTTGTATCATCTGCATTATGATCGAAGGTTTTCTTATCATTTCACCCCATTACAATAACAATATAACTTGCAAGTAATGAACAAGTGTGTGAAATTTACACATAAGCTTTTAACCCTTTAACACCTGTTGTATCATACTTGATACATACTTTTATGATACCGCTATCTAATCAATATGACCAAAAAATTATTTAAAAAAATCTGAATACAATCAGATAAATGATTAAAAAAAAGTCCTTAAATGGATTATCAGTTGCCAAAAAAAACCTAATGTATCATATGAGATACAAAAAATATAAATGTTGAATTTTATGGAAATTTTGATTTTTTAGGATTCCAGTAGAAAGTGAAATAAACATTTAAGCACCAAAAAAATTAGAATTTTCTGGTTATGATTTGTGTTTTCAGGCATTAAAGGGTTAAATTCCTGTCACTCTACCTAATCAGGCCTAACATTACCTTGACTATTACTACCGCCAAGGAATTTGTGTTTTGTTGCCATTTGTCTTTTAGCAAGATAACTCGAAAAGTTTTGAAAAGATTTTAATTGAATTTTCATTTTGGTGGTGATTTGAATCCAGATGCAGATTCAGGATTCTTTTTTCTATGATTTCTTAACACTGCAAGATAGGACACGTAGTGTCAGAAATGTCTTGGTGGAGGGTTGTGCTCTTGTAGCATTTTAAGTTACTGGTGTATAATCTGTTGTTGCAGTTTGTGATGTGCACATAAATTTTCATGATTATTGAAAGACCACAAGAGCAAGGTCATTAAAAAAGAGCTGAAAATGAAGAAGAAACTAAATCCACATTTTTACCTCCATCAAGTTAGTTGTGTTTTTGCATTTGTCTGCTTTTCTGTTAGCATGGGAACTCAAAACGTTATTAACTGGATTTGATGAAATTTTGTTAAAGTATTAGTCATGGCACAAGGAAGAAGTGTATACATTTTGATGGTGATTCGAATTCAGGAATTTTTTCAAGGTTTTATTAAACCTTGTGCAACAGGACAGTTTTTTTTTTTACAAATTTCGATAATAACTTTGTTAATGATGTTGAAAATGCCCTGGCAGAGGCTTGTGTTCTTGGAGCACTTCTAGTTTAGGGATTGATTTTAGTGTAGCTATCTGAATGTATGTGAAAATGTGTGTTGCTTATATTGTTTTTAATGTTTGAACACTGGTCTCCTGTCTGCAAAAAACTTATCCTTGAGGTATCTGTAAAGAAACTTTGAACCTTATAAATAAAGCCAAACTCAAATTTGCATAACCACTTGTGGTCAGTGTGTTTATCATGAGTATGGTTACTTTTGGGATTTTTCCATTAAGTGATATAAACTTGACATGATATGGCTCCTCTACAGCATCCCAGAGCCTCCTGCTTTCAGCTTTGGGATGCTGTATGACTTCCTGAACAAGGTGTATGTTTTGCTGCTTGCAACTGTCTTGGGAACAAAATTTGAGAAAAAGCCACACAGGGACCAGCAACTCTAGCCCCTGTTTCCTCCTCTGTTGTGAGGATGCATTGATAGTTTTGCACAGCCACCTGCCTTCAAGAAGTATAATCAACCTCTTTATGACAATGCAAAATTATGCAGGTAGTAACCTAACTGTGTAGGATTGAGCTCAGTTGGGAAGATACCACAAATGCAGTAGCCCTTTTGTGACAATATTTTGGCTGGTTTGTGTACTACTAGATACAACCTTTTTTTTATTCTGCAGCCAGGACTGTAGAGAACAAAGTGAATACAGACAATAAAATAAAATAAAAAAAACATAAACTACACACAGCCTCTAAATACACCTCATGGGAGCTTTGTTAAAGGTTTTCATTGTTAAAGTCACCACCTACTAAACTACTGACCTTGTTAAAATGAGCAGCAAAAGTGCAGCATGTCCAGGTGAGAATGAAAATCTGGGAAAGGTCTTAAAGTGCAAGGATGTGCATTTTCACTTTCCACATTAAGCATTGTTGGTCTGAATTATTATTAAAATGAAACTTACGTGACATTCGAGCCTTTAAAATGGGCAGCGAATTGAGGTCTTCTATTACTAGACAGAAAGATTTAGGGTAACTTAACCAAAGCAAAAATAAACTGTTCCAAATTCTCCTCCCTCAATCCAGAATTTCCTGGCTGAAGGCTGAACAGACGTCATTCATGCTCTAAGCCCACCTCTAATAGTGTACTTAACCTGCAGTCTAGTCGTCATCACAATAGGACAGTCTCCATATTGGTACCAGATATGACCCACGTCTATATATGGGTGGTCTGCTGAGGCCTTGACCCTCTTTTAATAAGATTATCTGCACCTAGAGCACCGGCTTGGCACAGATCTACAGTTACTTGATGTCTTGGCCAGGGTTGCACTCCTTCACCTCGTTCTCTTTACATTGCTGTGCCATCTTTACGCTGAGATCATCCCTGGATTTACTCATATGCTGTTTTGTGCTATGTCACAAATGTAAACAAGGATCAATTCCATCTCCAAGCCAATTAAGGAATCTGCAGAGGGCAAACCAAACAATGTGTTTACTTCTGTGGTGGAGTAAATTACCCACCTTCTGGACTGGTGTTTTATCCTCCTTAACTGTCATCGAGCCACAGGCCCGCACTGTCCCTTAGATAAGAGAGAAGAATTAGATGTTGTTGCTTGTCCTTACTCAACTGAGAAAAATGCATGTTTTTTTTTTCACTTTTATTTAACCCTTTAATGCCTGAAAACACAAATTATAGCCAAACAATTCTTATTTTTTATGGAGCTGAAATGTTATTTCACTTTCTACTGAAATCCTAAAAAAACAAAATTTCCATCAATTTAACATTTGTGTTTTTGTACCTCATTTGATACATTAGGTGTTTTTTGCAACTGATAATCCATTTGAGGACATTTTTATCATTTATCTGATTGTATTTGGATGTTTTTTTAGTAATTTGTTGATCATATTGATTAGATAGAGGTGTCATAAAAGTATGTACCAGATATGATACAAAAGGCATTAAAGGGTTTGCTTTTATTTAAGCTTTAGGATCAAGATCTCAATGTCAAGGTTTTCACTATGTTTAAATACCTTATAATGCACATACACCCCTTTTTGTTGTTTTATCCTGTTTTTATTAGTTTTTTAAAAGCACTTTTTCAATATGATTAAAAAATTAATTGAAAAATGATATTGTTATTGGGCACTTCAGGTTAAAATCTAGATTTTTATAAATATTTAAATAAAACCTTTTGATTTATGTTACTGTTAAATCTTACCAAAATTATGTTCAACCCCGTTAGTTTTTAGTTTCCATCCTCTGTAAAAATTAAAAAAAACAAAACAAAAAAAAACATAGAAAGAAAGAAAGAAACAGCGTACCTGAATGATTCCAAAAATCCAGAATCTAGAAATCCAACTTCCTGTCTAAATTTTTTTTTTTTTTTTTTTTTTAATATTTATCTTTTTATCTATTTATGTATTACCTCCACCAAGGAGGTCATGTTTTTGCCGGCGTTTATCTGTCTGTTTGCCTGTTTGTTTGTCTGTGTTCAAAATAACTTGATAAGTTCTGAACGGATTTGAATGAAATTTTCAGGAATTGTTGGAAATGGGATATGGAAGAAGTGATTAAATTTTGGGACTGATCCGGATCACGTTGGCGGAGGTCTGCGGTCTCTGAGTGCTTTTGTAGTTTATTTATTTAAATAGAAGGTAGTCCCCAGCAGCTTGATGTAATGCATTTGTACAGGTATGAACAGTCTTAAAATACATAAAGCACATAAAACAACAGTAACAGGCAGCAGCAGGATGACAGATAAACCTAACATGAAATTTACACTGAATTACAGGACACACATACAACAATACAAATGATATGCTCAAGACAAATCATAACAAAGAGACCCTCAGGGTTAAAGTGCGGGGGCTGTTTAATGCGCAAAATGCAGTGTTAAAGTGCTAAAGTTCTAATATATTGCACATCATAATAAAAGTGCTAATGTATGATTGCACACATGCCCACACCAGTTGTTCTGCACAGGTTGTGCATAAGCAGACCTGTTTATGCACGGTATTGCACATGGTTAGCAGACAAAAAGTTATTTCCTATATTTTGGTATATCTTACGTCCACCCCATTATGCTTCTTCTGGGAAGAAGTAAACCATATTTTTTAATCACATGTTATGAATGTGAATTTGAGTGTTGTTTTTCTTTTTGAAGTTATTTAGCATTATTCTTTCATAAATCAAAGCAAATGGATTTATAGTTTGAAGAATTCCCTCCTGGTAATGAACCTGATGGGGGGTAAAAAATGTGATTCTAGTTGCTAAACATGACATTTGCAGAGTATAATTTTAAAAGCTTAAATAATGTGTCAGTTTATTTAATCAAAATAAAAGTTTTAAAAAGTTACCCAAGCCAGAAATGACCCATTAACACCCCCATACCTCTTAGACTTGAAGAAATAATTGACATTTCTTAAAAATGCTGCCACTTGATTGTGATTAAACTATGGCCTATGTTGTCACTGGAGCAGATAAAAGAAGAGGGACTTATAGCTTGTCCTTAAAACCTTAATCAAGTAATAAGTTGTTTAACCACCAGGCAGTAGTTTAAAATTGTTTTTTTTTATTACAGAAAAAAAATAAGAAGATCTGTAAACATAAGAATGAGTGTGATACATGCAAATCTCCATTTTTTACGCGACACTTTTGTCAAATATAAAACAACACTCTATTCGATGTATAATTTAGATCACTTTATCCCTTTAAAGAGTCAGTTGGCATGTGGCAAAGCTAACAGTCGGTCAACCAGACAGGGCGACTTTAACTTCATTACTCTTTGCCTTTTTATCTAATTGACAGTAACTAACACATCAGCACTACTGGAGATTGTAAGGTGATTAATTAATTATTGTTTTAAAGCACACTGGCCTGGAGATGTGTTTAATGATGGCCACTTGAAGCCGAGCCCTGGCTGGTTTTTACACATGGAGCCCAATTAGCTTCTCTTGCGCTAATTTGAGCCCTCAGGAAATAAATCCCCACCTAAAGCTACCTTATAAGCCTGGCTCACATCGGTTGATGTCACACAAGACATGACAGTCAGCCACAAAGGCAAGCAGGTTCAAACCACCTTAAAGTACAAATGAAAAAACAGTAAACCACATTAGAATATATTAATTCAGTCATACATTTTATTTTGTGTTTTGCTTTACAACTGAAACACAAGTCACTTTAATACATAATGGTAAATGGTAAATGGACTTGAGCTTATATAGCGCTTTTCTAGTCATTGACTACTCAAAGCTGCTTTACACCGCAGGTCACACTTACCCATTCACACCCATTCTCTCTCACATTCACTCACTGATGGTTCAGAGTTTCTATGTTGTTATCCATCAGTATCGGCTAACACTTTCACGCCCTTTCATGCCCATTTACACACCACTGACGCAGCAGTGGGAGCAACTTGGGGTTAAGTGTCTTGCCCAAGGACACATCGCCATGTGCCGCCCGGAGCTGGGCTTGAACCTGCAACCTCCCGATCACTGACCAAGCGCACTATCCAGCTGCGCCACCGACGCCCCATAATATATTAATACATAATATATACATAATATACATTGTTTCATATCTTGATTTGTGTTTATATCCTGTGTTTTGCAGCATTTATATGTATTTTGTACCAAAATGTTTAATTAATTTAATATAATTAATCAAATATTTTCTTTTTATAATAAACAGTGATTATATTTTATGTTCACTGTGGTCAAACATAGACCTCCTACAGTTGTTTGCTTCAGTAAATAGGTTTTGGGTTCTGGTTTAGCTTTTTTGACAGATGGTCCACTTGTCAGAGGCACAGTCCTTGTTTCTCAGGTTACAGATTGATTGCTGGCCTGATGCTGCTCAGTGTGTGCCCCATTTTTCTGACCACAATTCTAGTCCCCCTAGAGGCAAAAGGAAAACTCTTGGATCCACATCTTGATTCGGATCATCACCAAAATCAAATCACTTGTCCCTTTGGCCACGAGAAACGTTCTTTGAAAATGTCATCAAAATTAATTGAGAACTTATTGAGTTATTAACGAAAATGTGGAAAACTGCACAATTAAATAATGTTAACAAATCCTTTAAAAATTCGCAAGGAGCATTTACCTTGGTCCATGAAATGGCTTTTATGAGTGTCTTTTGTAAGACTTCATTTCTCGAGATAATGAGGATAAGTATTAAATCATCCTATATAACATTACAGTAGCTTGGGCGGGGCTGAAATAGAGACCTGTACATGGTTAGGAGATCTTCAGCTATGGCTGCTTGCATCTGAAGCGCATCATTTGAAATTTACCATGTGTATCATAACTTGTGGCTGCAGTAAAACCACTAAAGAGCTTATCTCGTAATTAGGGGGCTATAGACAATAGGGAAGTCCTTAACCAGTTGACAAGATGCAGAAGAGCCGATCCACAGGACTCAGGACTCTGTTGTCCAACTCACTAACCAGCTGTAATTGCAAAAGCAAACAAAGGATCATGTGGTTATTACAGATTAAAACAAGACCTACAAACAGATTGTATGAACTAAGATTAGCAGACATGTCAGGAGTTATAACAAGTCCTTCTACAAGGTTTTAGATTTCACAAAGCTGCCAGAGAAAAAACAGTGATTTTTAAATGTTGTCACAGGAGTTCATTACATGATTTAGTTATTTAGCCTGAATGCAGGTTCTGCCTCACACATTTCTGAAGGACGAATTTGGGCCAAATTGTAAAATGAACACACATTTTATGTAAGTGTCCTTTCAAACATGGTTTCTGTTTTTAAAGATTATGTCCATCTTTAAGTCCAGTCAATGTAATAATCCTCTTGACTGCTTTTTGCATTGCTGCTTGGCATTTAAACCATGAAAGAGTGATATCGGTATCGTCAGATAACTGCTTAAAAAGCTGATTATCGGTATCACCAGATATGAAAACTTTTTTCTGATATTTACAGCCTGTATTTTAGCGGTACAAATTGGCCATGAATTGGCTTTAATATTGGTAAAATGTCCAAATGTACTGTAATGGTTCACCTAATCACCACTAAATGTCCACTTCTATAAATCAAAACTGTAAATTATAAAATAATATAATGGTGTTCTCCTTTTTTTGTATCTGTTTCTAACAGAATTAGACTGTTACGGTGGAAGGAACTGGTCAGTTTTAGCAAAGTGGAGGCTTTGGGTTCTTGAAAAATAATTTTGTAGTGATAATATGGCAATAATCAGTTTGAAATATTGGCATATCAGCAAAAATCTAATATTGTGCATCCCTTCTGATAAGGATGTTCCCATATATTTAGTCAAAGTTTAACTAAATATTAATAAATACTGCTGACAGATTATGTAGCTCAACTTGTGTTACTTGGGCTGTTGAATCGAAATGCTTAGTCCAAAAGTCTTTGACATTGGTTCTCCACAAACTATTGTTAACTGATCGAGGATGACGTCCAGTGCTCTGGATTTTTTAAAATGTAATTTAACTGCTGGAATTAAAGCTCTGATCCTCTTCCTCAGAAGAGCAGAGCATCATCTCAACAGTAAGGTGCCCTTACGGTGGATAAAATGTATAAAGTGCCCTCAGGACAGGTAAACCAATAAAGACTAAAAGGCTCAAAAGCTTTGTGGAGTTAATAAGTTTCTCGCACCATCAATCACCTTTCACCTTAAAAAGTTGTTTGTTTCCAAAAGGGCTGTAAATGGTTTATATTAAGACTTTAAACAAGTAAATTCATATGTTACATATTTTTTCACCAATAAAGGGGTTTTAAAAATGGAAGCAAACACAACTAATTGGGTGTGATGTTTGTGATGTTATTATTTCTTTTTTAAATAAATAAATACAACAAAGTAGTTCCTCAAGAGATTTTACAAGAACAATACTAAACATATAATTAAAGTAATTTTTCATTTTTGTTTGAAACCCAGAATGCCCAAAATGTTTTTTCATAATTCAACATTGGTTGTGCAAAAGCAGTTTAATTTTCATTTCCATGATGGAGAAAAGAGTTCTGAAAATAAGAGTGAAGAGGTCCATGATAATTATGTCTGGTTGTGAAGAAGGGACAGATCACACTTGTCAAAGAACATTTTGTTGATTATTGGAATGACCTGATGGGACCTCTGGATTTGGGATACAAGGGGATACATGTAAACATGTGCTTGTTCAAAACCTGACAGGCCTTTCATCATAAAAACTGTACAAATAATTGAAATTAATCAATTTAACTGATACAGTGATGTAAAGACCTATAAATCAAACGTCTGGGACATTGTAACTTGAGTGCTAAGAATAGAGATTTAGGGTCACAATGGTCTGACTGACAAAGCATTCTTCAATTTTATGTCGTATGAGGGAACAGAATGTGAACATCAGGGCCAAGCAGGAAGAATTTAAGTATGTTACAACATCATGTGTCCTCTGTTGTAACTAACTTACTGTTTCTGTGAAACAGCGTGTTGGTGCTCTGAGTACGCCTGTGCTCTGTAACAGAATCTTTAGTATTTAGTAAGGCTGGGCGATATGGTCTAAAAATAAATCCCTGATTTTTTTCCACAACACTCGATTTATGATTTGATTCGATTTTTTCCCTCTCAAAAAACCCCCAAAAGACTCCAAGTGACACAAAAATGACATGAATCAAGTTTTGCCTTTATGTTGTCAAAATATATTCCCAAACCAAACAGAATTTCCCTCTTAAAGTTAAAGTGTATTTCATAAAATGTTGATTATGTAGTTTGTCTACATAAATACTTAAACACAGTAACATGGAACTCTCTCATCAATATTTAATCTCATCTAACTAATGACATGAACTCACAGGACCAATTCAGTCATACACAAGTCAAAAAGTTCTGCAGAGGGTGATCTGCTGTAGGCGCAGTAAAAAGTGCATTTTAAAGAGGCAACAGCAATTAATTACATGTTATTAGAAGTCACGAGGTAGAATATATAAATGACATGTTAAAAAAAACAACTTGTAAATTCTTGCTGATCTTTCGGTTTTTCCAGTCCAAGTACAAGTTTAGGTTCCTGCTCAATCTAGTAAACTCATTACTTGTTCAACCCATACTGAACGTGTTCAGTTTCTTCAAAAAAAACCCCAACTCATTCTTGCTTTCAATTTTGTACAGCCAGAAGAAACCCTACTTAGACTTTCATCTCTAATTTGCATTTATCTATCAATTCAATCTGAGTCATCCACAAGAATGTGTCATGAACACTGCATGTCATTTAAAACAATTGTTTTCTGCTTTTGTTAAAGAGTAGAAACATTTATGAGGCCAAACACATATTAAATATTTGATGAAACTGAGGTGACACAGTACACAAGTGTTCAATTTCGACTTTTTGTCGTTTTTAACATGAGCTCTTTATAATTATTTGAAATTATGTCAGGTTTAACTTGATATTCGGGAAGATCTGGATAGTTTCAAAAGTGTCTCTGTTATACGTGTCATTTATTTATTTATTATTTATTTAGAACTTTGTGTTATTGATACCCTGTGTTGTTGCTTTTAAACATCAATAGTCTGTCCTTATTACATTATTTTATTGTTATTGCACTTTGCTTAACCCAATGCTAAGAGAGAGAAATCCCTGAATGATGATGCCCGTGCCACACAGCCTCCTGACTGTAGTCCCTCAGTGCTGTACTCTCTGAACACCACAGGGTGGCACCAGTAACACAGAGACAATACGAGATACTGTGACCTGAAAACAGTTAATATTATAAGCCTTCACCTTCGATTTACCACTATTTGATCTTTGTCATTCACTTTTTAAAAATATAGGATTGACCCAAGCATATCCTTTCCTTTTTTGTTTGATAAACTGCATGTGGGGATAACCAGTGTGAACTATTGGCCTTTATTACTTATTACTACCTCATTACTTTATGTATGAAATCATGTGAAACCACATACATGTATTAACATACTCACTTATTGTATCTAGGTTTACCCTGTATCATCTCTGCTTAAACACAGAGCTGAGTGGGTGTCCTCTCTTGGCTTCAGCAAAGTTTGATTGTCACCGCTGTAAGCAGGCATCCAACAGGCTGGTGTAGTATCCATGGTGATTGTGCAGGATCAGCAGGACTGCACACTTAATACATTTAACTGTTGAGACCACAGCTCCCAAAGGTTCTCTGTCCCCTTTGGCAGATGGAAATATTTCAACTCTTCCCCCTACCCACCAGCACTCACCATATGCAACAATACAAAAAGATTCATCACTTTAAACTACTCACACAACTAGCCATGCCTTTTGATAGCAACTTTCATATTTGCTGTTGATTTCATCTCAAACATTATCTTAAACAAATACAGAACAGCAGCTTCAGACTTAAAACACGAATAGGCTGGTTTGGCAGTGGTAGTGATAGTGCAGCATCGCACTTCAAAGTAAAATTGGATGTAATACCAGCCTTTGCTTGATGCAGACTTTTGTTTACATTCCAGATCTGTGAGGATGTGATTGATACAGCCAACTTACATTATTAAGAAAACAATCGATGGGCTGCTGCATCTGCAACTACATTGAAAGATATCAAACAATTATTCAGAATCAGAAAAACTGCATTAATCCCCAAGCAGAAATTTGGTTGTTTCAGTTGCTCTTATTCATAGTATAGCAGTAGGAATATCAAATAAAGACATTAAAATAGATAAGAGCATAAAAATCAAGAAAGCAGCTGCCAACATGCAGAATCTTTAAGTTAAATCCACTTTCTTATGAAGAAAAAAGTAAATAAGGTGAGACTATGAACTAGGCCAAGGAATTTACACTATTAACATTCATGCTGGCTTTTAAGTGCATTGCCCCAGTCGAAATCTATCAGGAGACTGTCCCGTCATATTTATTTAACAGAGTGCACTCTTTTTATTGAGCCTCTCCGGGGGCCTCTGTCACGACTTTAGACCTTCCCAAGGACCATGAAGTGTCTTAGGTGTCTTCAGTGCTTTTTAGCTTACAGACTGAAGTGTCATTTTTGGTGTCTTGCTTTGATTTGCCCCCTCGGCCAACTAACACCCTTTAAGACATGTTAAAGACTGTCATTGTCTGGAGCTGGACACTTTTTACGTTTACTCTTAACCGCTTTACTTTCTTCTACTCCTCAAATTTCACATCATTGGTACTTTCAAAGATACTTGACAGCTCATTGGCACTTAGAGAATTGATTTCATCCATAAATTTGAAGTATTTGTATGTCATATAATTTCCAGTCAATCATAACAATTCATCATCTACATAATAAAAAAATCAGCTCACTGTGTCCTTTCCATCAGTGTTGCCAGACTTTTCTACTAAAATAAGCAACCAGGTCGGTCAAAACGAGCCCAAAACAAGCGACTTCAAGCTAGTTTTTATTTTCCTAATGCGATCTATTATTTCTTCTTCTTCTTCTTTTTCTTTTTGTTTTTTAAAGAGAAAGCTAAATAAAGTATGTTTTAATTTTCATCCACATTACATTTCAATTTTACAATGCCATTTTTTCGTATTTGGCTCTTAATTTACTAATTCAATATCTTTTTGTTTGGAGGTGGAAAATTCTTTTTATTTATACAGAAGTGAAAGGAGGGGCTACTGTTATTTATAATTCTGTTATCTCTTAACAGTCTGTCTGACCTTGATTTTTGTAACCAAACGGACATGGTCAGGCTTTTATTTAAGTTTTATGTTAATCCTCTGCAGCTTTATTATGGTGAAAACAGTAATAGTAACATTAGAAATAAATTTAATTGTAATGTAAGGATTCTTTCACTGAAAACATAATTTTTTACAGTAAAATTTCCATTTGTGTTTGGAGTGGGACAGAATAGTTTGTGTAACTTCTAAATTGAGTTTATATTGATAGTAGAGTGTACATCAGATTCCTCAACAAGCCCAAACGAGCAACTGTACCTTTGCAACAAGCCCAAAAAAATGCAACCTGCAACTGCCAATATTTACAAGCAACTTTTCAAAAATGAAGCCCAAGTCGCTTATAATAAGCAGACCTGGCAACTCTGCTTTCTTTAAAGAGAACACTCTACCACCATCTAGTGGCGTGGAAGTAAACTGCATGAAAAGGAATATTTAAGTGACCTAGTTGCACATGAGCTATGCAGAACATACAGAGGTGTTTAATATTTCATTGTGCTGCACTTTATCAAAAGCAATATCATGGCTGTGTTCTCATTCAAGCTGTGCACTGGTGAGCAGTCTTAAAGAAAAAAAGATACAATACAGTACTAAAGATATCCAAATACTTAAAACTAAGTGTAATAGGTAGAAACTGATGCTAAAGCAAATATCAGATATATGAAAGATTGTGCATCTTTTGAGCTTTGAAATCTAATTGCTTTGTAAAATGAGTCCAAAGCTGTATTTCCACTGGTCTGTTTAGCTCAGAGTATAAACCAGGGGTGTGAATTGGCAAGAATCAGCCAGTATGTAATTCAGAGGTAATGATATGGTGTATCATGATGTGTCACGGAGTTAAGAAACAGAGGGATATATCACTTTTTTCTAAGTTGTTTGTCTTTTTATATTCTATGTGAGTATTAAGACAGAATAACATTATTATATAAAAAGCTGCTGAACAGTTTTACTTGTGCAAAGTATGATCCCTGCAATATGGATAAACTTAAATGTCTGTTCAACTGACAGAAATTATTAATAAATACGATGTAATCAAGAAGCTGGAGTGACCTGCTGCCAACAAGTCTCTGGAGGCTGAACTACAATACGAACAAATGTCCCAAATTTCTATAAAGAATTAATTAATTAAATTTTGATATTTACGTATACAATATCAATCTAGTATTGCACCCCATAGTACCCCAATATATTGATGATCAATATCTTTTTCTAGTATGTATGATTAGACCAAAATATGATATGCAATGTGCCAACAGTTTTAGGATCTTCAGAATGGTAAAATAACTGGCAGCATGCATCCTACCAGTCAATCTCACATACTACTACTCACAATGCAAAGTGTAACCAAGTCAGAGGTATAACTGGACAGCAACATCTATTGCAAAAGCAATAGTGTTTTTAGGATAGGAATCAGTTTTGTTACAAGTGCAGCAATGTAATCAAGTCAGATAAATATATCTGAGATGTTCAAGAGGGGTTGCATATGAAAAATAGTTAATTGTGAACCAGTGATTTATTTTTTTGTCTGATCATAAATGGATGATACAATCTAATGATGTTAGCCATGAGCTGGGCCATCATTTGTTTGTTTTTGACTGTGATACAAAGTCGAGGTTTTTGCCAAATTGAGAAAAAAAAAATCCCTTAATGCATTCTTGAAATACTGTGCTTGCAAGATTTGAAGTTAAAGTGACCTTGACCCCCAGAGTTTGTTTTCTCTATTTTTGAGTTACATGTGAAGATGGACATATAAGCAAAGTTTGGAGAAAATCACTTTAAAGGCAGATGACCTTGACATTTGGCCCAGGACTTCCATAATTTAATCATTTCATCCATGAGTTAGAGAAGACATGTCTGCAAAAGCATTCATTCAACGTTCTCAAGATTTACAAGAATAATCCAGACAGATGGACATCTTAATGCCTCATAACATCAAGGCACAACTTGAAGCTGTTTTTAGTGGAAAATCCCAACCATTGATCATTTTAATAGCTTTCTAATGAGTTTAGAAAACATATTTGTATATACTGTGCATAAAAAATGAATTAACCCACCACCCACCGTAGGGGTTATTCCATAGCTGCCCTAAATTAACAGGAATTACCTAAATCAGTTTTTATGTTTCTGTAAAGGTTAATACACCAGTAAGCAGAAGCTCTTTAACCAAACATGTTATTTTAAATGCTAAACTATAATAGTTATATTTATCCATGAATTTTCAAAATTTACTGTTTTACAAATAACAGAAAAAAATTGTAAAGCACATTTTTATTTCTTGATTTACGATGTCAAAATGTAGTTATTTATTTATTTATTGTTTATTTGACATGGACACACAGTAACATTGATGCTGTGGTATTTAAATATACACAGGTCCCAAATGCACTGCTCTAACTGTTTATAGCACAGTGCTAATTTTCAACACCGGTCCATGGGAGGCTTTTAAAGATTAAAATTGTACAAAGAGAAATTTATGAAAAATGACAGAGATACCCATGACACAGTTCATTAGAAAATACATCAGAATTAAAACATCCAGAACAGATGAAGATAGCAGTTCAATAAAAAAGGTGAATGAAAAAGTTCCTTCAGGTAAACATGTATACAAGCAAATGTTTTATATGTGGGAACAATATTCTTGCTCTTTCAGCCATGATTTAATACCTTTGTTGAAGCCTTTGAAGTTAGTTTGCATTTTCAGCTCGCATTCCTAAACAGAAATCTGAGTAAATACAAAATGCAGTTTTTAATGTAATGTTATTTCATTTATTAAGGGAAAAGCTATCCAAACCAACCTGGCCCTATGTGAAAATGTAATTGTCCCCCTCAGCCTAAAACCTGGTTGTGCAACTGCCAGTTATAAGTCACTTTTGACTTACAGACTCGATCACTTACAGTCACTGGTTATGCAACTGCAATCAAAGGTTTGCAATGATTGTCAGTGAGTCTTTTACATTGCTTTGGAAGAGTTTTGACCCACTGTTCTTTGCAGAATTGTTTTAGTTTACTCACATTGGAGACCTTTTTGAGCATGAACGTTTAAGGTCATGCCACAGCATCTCAATCGGATGTCCTTTGACGTCATTTTATTTTTCTTAAACCATTCGGAGGTGGACTTTCTGGTGTGCTTTGGATCATTGTCCTGATGCGTATCCTACGTGTGCTTGAGCTTAATGCCACGCACTGATGGCCAAACATTCTCCCTCATGATTTTCTTGTAGAGATCAGAATTGATCATTCCATCAATTACAACAACTCAACACAGCCCTGAAGCAGTAAATAAAGCCCAGACCATCACACTCCCACCACCAAGTTTGACTGATTTTATTTTTCTGAAATGCTGTTAGTTTTACGCCAGATGTAACAGGATGCACACCTACCAAAAAGTACTGCTTTTTTGTTCTTATTGGGTCAGCAGTGGTTGTCGCCTTCAAACTCTCCCATGGATGCCATCTCACTGTTGAATCATGACCTTAACTGAGGCCAGTGAGGCCTGTAGTGCTTTAGATGTCATTCTGGGGTCTTCAGTGACCTCTTTGTTTCTCATCTGTTCTTGAATTTCTTTAGATCGAGGCATGATGTGTTGCTTTCTGAGGCCTTTTGATCAACCAGTGTTAATTTTGTCGACTAATTTTCATCATAGTTATCGTCAACAACCTTTTTGACCCTGACGAAAACTAGACTATAACTAAAAAAACAAGTGCACATGGAAGAAATATAAAACTAAATTAACTGACATTTTTGTCAAGAAATAAAAACTTGTCTAAAATGTTTGACAGAGACTTAATCCAATCAGACCAAATTTGGTCATGTAGAAAGTAGAGACCAGTTAGGAATTACAGCTACTTTGGTTGTGTGGAAAGGTTGGATGAGTTAAGAGGGACATCCAACCACAACTGCCTTAGCTTGGTGGTGGCAGGATCCAACTGTAATACATGACTTCAGAAATTCAATGAAACATTAAAAATGCCTTTACACTTCACATTTTAGTCGATTAAATTTACAGTCGACTAAAATGTTGTGAAATGTCATCAACTAAAACTAGACTAAAACTAAAACAATTTAGATGACTAAACTATGACTAAAACTTAAAGATATTTTAGACAAAAGGCTAAAACTAAATTTAAAAATTCTGTCAAAATTAACACTGTAGTTAACTTCATATTTAAGTGCTTTTTTGACCTGTGTGAGGCTACTGAAACTGAACTTAGCTTTCCAAAAACATGGTTAATCACAGCTAACTCTAGATTTAACAAGGGCAGGCAATTAATTTTTCACATAGGGTTGAGTTAGTTTGTATCCCTTGATGAATGAAATAATCATTTGAAAACTGTTATTTGGGGGATGCTGGTTCGGTGGAGTGGTAATCAGCCAGGCACGACCCATATACATGCTTCTGCCGGCCCGGGTTCGAGTCCAGCCTGTGGCCTGTTTGCAGAGTGTCCTATCCACTGTCTCTCCTGTCAATAAAGGCACAACAAATGCCACCCCAAAAAACTGATTTTGCACTTATTCAGATTGTCTTTGTCTGATGTTAAAGTTTGTTTATGATATGAAAAACAGGAAAAAATAGAAGAAATCTGTAAAAGGGCAAATACTTTTTCACAGCACAGTTTATAGTATAATATATGATGTCAAATTGCTTGACTGCACCAGATTGGTGGCAAAACAAATGCTTTTAGACACAAGTCTGGCCATGTTGCAGTATTTCAAGGTTGTGCCAAGGAGCGTTATTATTAGAAAACTCTCGACACACCTCATTGCATTTATCTTCCAAGCAGCCAATGGCAGGAGAAAAGCAGGAAACTGTGTCTGCCCCCACTGGGCGATAAGTGCAATGTCAGAGAGATGCTACTGACATGGCCCAGAGCTCAGTGCAGCTGTGAGGAGAGTGAGAGAGAGAAAGAAGGGAGGGAGGGAGGCTTAGCATCACAGGAGAATTCACATGAAGGAGGGGTTTCACCAGGAGTGAGAGAGTTTTAAAGGGATGGTGAGAAAAAGCGAGAGAGAGAGAGGGGCTGTATGTGAGAGAGAGGAAGATGCTGTTGCCAGGGAACAGAGGCGAAGTAGAAACGTCCATCTTTTCCAGCTGACGTTTGCAGGAGGATAAAAATATACTGAGGCAATAATTACTGCAAAATGGACCTAACATAAGGAGGGAGACATCAGCTGATCTGAACAAAGAGACTCAGAGAGAAGGTAGGCAGGTGTGATTACATAACCTCCATACCACAGCTCCCATTTGGGTGACATCATCACAGCAGGATTATAGCCCGGGGTGGGAGCATTAGTGTTGGCGGAGGGAGGAGGGGGTCAGAGGGGGATTCAGCAGGGAGAAGCAGAAGTAAATGGGAGGAAAAGAGAGAGTGTGATCATCATGAGACGAGCTAAAAGCGCAGGGCGAGGATTATCTTTTGTCCAAAAAGCAGTGAGGGATCTGACTGGTAGAAGGGAGAAAAACCATGAGAGCAGGATGGCGTCTGTTGAGTGTTGACCCTGACTTCACCGACTGTTCTTCTCTCTACAGGAGGACACAGTTTCTTTGTCAGCCTCCTCTGAGGCATCAGTGAACAGGAAGAATCGTCACGCAGCCTTGATTCCAAGCACAAGAGTGTCCTACCTGCAAATGTAAACATTAACACCCTCACGATGCTCAGGCAGATTTGAGGAAAGAGGAGCGTCAGCAAGAGACACAGGGAATCTTTTGATTCGTAGAGAGGAAGACTTCCTAGTCACAAAATGTAAGTACTCTACCTTTATTTGATCTCTGACTAACATCCTTATAGATGAGTTACTCCATCCTGCCAAATGACAGCGATTTTCTCCAAATAAGGAGAGGACTGCAGTCGTGATAGAATCATCAAACACACCCCATGAATGTTTAGACAGTATGGTGTTAATCATAGCTTATTCATACTGTAGTTTAACTACAGTAAAATGCTAAATGAAGGTCGTTAATAATCAAGATCCAACAAATATCTTGCAATTTAAAGAAATTCTGATGTCAGGTTGCGTTTATGTTGCAGAACAGAAGAGCACAAACTAGACATCAAATAGACAGAAAATATGAAAAATAAAGAGTATGAGTAAGTGTCCAGTAAATGATAAGACACTCAGTGTGTTGACAGACAGTTACAAAATGTCAAATTATTTTGTTAGTCAGATTATAACCGGGCATTTAAACACAGTAATCTGACTTGGAATTTGGGATAGATTCATAAATCATACTAACTGATTCAGTTTTTTTTTTTTTTTCTGATAACTGTATTGACCCTTGTGGATTTTATGGGATAAAAAATAAGGCTTACACAGGTTTTCTGTGTCAGCAGTTTCAAACACATGGCCCTCCATATATTTAGTGCTTTGCTTTAATGACAAGTGTTCATGCATGTTGCTGATGTTTCCATCTTTACTTTAAATCACAGCCCCAAACATTGCATGTTGCACTGTTTGCACAGTTTTGTGTGACATTAAGCCATACTTAAGACCACCTCTGTTTCCTCTCTACTTTTAACTTCCTTTACTTCTTCATTGTCTTCTGTGATGATGGCCTCGTACGAGCTCAATGGCATGAGTAAAGTACGAAGAACTACTGGAAGAAACTAAAGAATATATTTAACTTTCTGCCTCCAGACCTCCAAAAATTAAACTCTCTACTCCGCTTCAAATCCAGACTCAAAACCCACCTGTTCAGGACTGCATACTCCATTAAACAACAACCTGCCTTTACATCCCCACATCTGTTATTCCCTGTTGTGTTTTGCTGATTTTATTTTTCTATCATTGATCTTATTGTTGTTGTGATCTTTTAATCTTGTACAGCGTCCTTGAGTGTGATGAAAGGTGCTTTTAAATAAAATGTTTTATTGTTACTACAGGCAAATGATATTGATAACTCAAACTAGTTAGAAGTATTTCGTAACTGAAACCAGCTCTCAATGACCTTCCCTACTGGAAAATGTAAATTGAATTCCCTTAATAAAGTTGGACATGCCAAGATAACATGGTTTAAGATCAATTACCCTTTCATAAATATGCCTCAGTGTGGCCAAAAACTGGACAAGGCAATCTGCACATCCTCAGCAGCGTTCACACTGAGCTTCAACCTTAAAGTGAACACAGATGCTAAACATAGAAGTTTATCGTCACCTGCCTTCAAATTCCACCGTAAGCCAGAGAGATAATATGCATTGTATTTGAGCAAAACTAATACATTAGGCATGTACCATATGTGCAGAGCCTTAAAAATGTTTTATGCATTTACTTTTTAATATATCAGCTGCTGGCTGCTCTCTAACTTGTTAACAAGGTCACCCAAAACAATGACCCGCTCTAGATAGCTGTAGCATGTAGCATCTACTGAAGAAGACTTGGATGAACTTCAATCAAAAAGTGTATACTTCCTTATATTTTAGGACAAAGACAGTAGTGCACTTATAAGTACTAAGGAGCTATAACCATATCTGTGCATGTACACGTGCTAAGTGTCTAATAAAACATCATTAGATGCACAACAACTTCAGAAACAAAAAATGTAAATGTATTAAAAATATAATGACATTGCACATGATGCTTTTTAAAGTTTTCTGCTTTTTATTCTTTATTTTGTTTAATGTTAAGGACTTCAAATAAAAATCAAAGGGGTGATGACAGTTTGTTTGCATGGTTTCTACAGATCTCTAAAAAGTCATACATTTGATTTTAGAAATTTAAGGCCTTAGAAAGTCTTGAAAAGTCTCCTCTTTACTTGCTAGAGCTCCTAAATTTGATGACACTATGATAAAGACATTATTGTCAAGTTCATCTTGTAAAGAGACACGATGAAAGGTAACAATGGCAGCAATGTTAAACTGCATAGTGAAGCAATGAAAGGATTTTGTCCATATGCTTGAAGACACATCCCCATGTCTGTATCTCTTTCCTGCTCTTAAAGAAAATATGCCTTGATAATATCTCACTATTTAGTGCCGTTTAGCCTGGCTTAATCAATTCAGCTAGCATTTTAGCCTGCTATAGAGAAAATAATATAATATTAATAAACCACAGTTATGATAATTGCACTTTGTTCTGTAGTGCAACAAACGTTTAATTTTCTTATCGGCTCAGGTCTTAAAACGTATTCACCTTGAATATAGACGCTGTGTAGGAACCCTGTGTTTGGTCTCTTTAACTCCAGACCAAGCTGATTATCTTCATCTTTTACACTCTCCTTATGACACCTAAAAATATATAACTGCGGTTGTTGCACAGTTGAGTGTCAAAGAGAAGCACTTGTGAAGTAAAAAAATCTCAGCCTTCAAAGGCTTTTCACATCTTGTTTTAAAGTGCATACTGACACGTTGAGGAAAGATTGAGGAACTTGTGATGTCTCGTCTTGCTTTTCATATCTGTGTTCTCTATTAGTGCTTATCTCCCAGCTGCAAGCCATGTAAATGATTTCATGATGCTGGGGAGGAAGGATAAAAAGCTCTTCTTCAGAGGATGTTTTGATATGCTGTGTCATGAGACTTTGAAAATATGAGAAATATTCACTCAAACAAGCAGAGTGAAGCTGTTTTACCCAAAGCATTTTTAAATAATTCATGTCAGTTTCAGAGATTATTCACTTTTGGTGAAAATCTCACAAGATAGTGTTTGGGGAATTAGGGCTGCTCTGCCATCTGGACTCAAATCCCCACCAAACACGTGCTACTGCAACATAACTTAGAGTCCATCAATCAGCAGTTCACTGTGTGAGCAGCTGAGCCATCTGCACAAACAAACCACACGCATTGATCTGCTGTTTCCGTGTGAACTTCCCTCCTTCTTTCCTGCGAGTAGCACCCTCTTTCATGCTGAACTCAGACGTGAAAAGGATCAAACTGAAAGATTTTCAAAGAAGATTAGAGCTCGAGAACAGAGGAGACATCTTCAGCCTCCTCAGACAGGAGGATCTTTTTTAAAGTGACATATCAGGAGTCCCCATCACGCCCACATCAGTCCTCCACTGTGTGGCACAGATAAACACTGAAACATCTCTGTTTTTGATGCCAGGCACAAACCAGGAGAACCAGCACGAGGCCCAAGGGCCTGTGCCTTTTAGCCCACTTTTCTCCTTCAGTATAGGCGCTGATGATTTTCACTGTAGCACATCAGTGCCATCCCAGTGGACAAATGGACTGTGCTAACGTCTGCTGTAGCATGAACTCTGGCTGGGACAGTGATGTAGGAAGAAAACTCCTCCCCCATGCACACATTTCTGACACGGGACTTCCACATGATGTTCACTCCATGCATGACTGATCTTATTTGACAGCAAGCGGCATAAACACGAGACACTGTAAAACTTCATGTCATAGCTGCACCGTAAAGAAAAACATCCAGAATCATAGGGAGACTGTGTCATTTCTGATTTAGTTTGGTCAAAAAGGGAACGTTCAGATCACCAACTGCTTTCTGCTAGCATGCATGATTTGTTTCTATGGCCCTGAGGGACTTAATGAGCAATTTGGTGATTTATTTTAGTCTCCTCCCCTGAGGATGTTTGGAAAGAAGACTCATTGGGACATGGTTTTACAAATCTGTGACTTATTGTGTCATCATGTACAATACGTACCCTGGGCAAAAAAGACTATGGCTAAAGAAAGAAAAGGACATTTTGTGAAGATGACGCAAGAATATTGGTTGGATCTGTGGTCACATTGGTGTGAGACAAGGCTCCTAAAATCATTTTTTCCTGTGTATCAGCCCCTACCTCCTTTATGAATAGATACCTCTACTCTTTTTTGTATGACTTTGATGAATTTGTTGGACTTAGAAGGAGTAAGTGGTAACCTACACTGTTGAAAAATGAAGGTATTGTGGAAGAAAACATAAATTGCAGCTTCTTGAACATCCACTCTAGGTTGGCCTAAAGTACCGCATGTTAAAATAATTTATAGTTGTTGGTTGAAAGAAAACAAAAAGCTGCTCTGGTCTAAAAATATATTTTGGTGGGTAGTCTCTATATTGTGGGTGACCTTTTTCAATCTCATACATTCTTGTTTAAGAGAGATTCAGAATATGCATAATTAAAAGCATTGCTGGTATGTATACAACTTGGCACAACCACATCAAGCCAACGTTCATGCACTTTTTGTTTGTTATTTTTTTGGTTTGAGACATTTTCAAAATGGAGACCACTGCTGACAGGCTTCAGAAGTCCCTTCAGTAAACAGTTGATGTCACTCAGTTTTTTCCAATACATCGTATAGTCTTTGGTATCATGTATTCTTATAGCGACTCAGGATGTTTCACACAGTTTCAAGTGGATCATGAGAACATCATGAAGCAAAAATAGACATTGAATTACAAAGTATATGAAAATTTGAGCTATAAAAGCAAAAAAACATCCTTTTAAACGTTAAAGAGCCCATAATCTGCTTTTTTTAGATTTATATAAAAAAGCTGGCTTAAACATCCCATTCCCCAGTCTACCCCCCCATAGACCTACCAGTGTGATGTCCTACCATTGTTTTGTAATCAGTTAAGTCCATTAGCTCGCAGTGGCAAGCAGAGCGCAGATGAATGAATGCAGAATTGTTGACAACATGCGTCCAAGCAGTGCCAGACTGACCAGTCACCTCAGAGTTTACCTGTAAACCAATCAGAGGAAACTGTGGGGATGAGAGAATACAGAGAGAATACAGTACATAAAACTAGACTTTATTTCTTTATAAGTGATTGTAAACATACTCTAGTTGCCATCAAAAAAAAGTATACTGACCTAATTTTAAGGTAAAATTTAAGCTTTTTGAATGCAGGCAACATTTTTACTTCTGCTTAAGTGTTTGTTTCCTTGGGCAAAATATTACAATGGCCTTGATAAATCAACTTGTCAGATTTTATTGTCTATTTGAGGACGCTCTCTCCAACCAGTAGGCTCTTTTCCTAACATCTTGAGCCTTAAAATCTTTGTATTTTCCATTGGGACATAAATCCTGTATGTTACTGTATTTATGGGTAATAAAAAGTGTTTTTCAAAAGCAAAGAACAGATTAAATTAAAGGGAATGATGCTGCAGTTTCCCCTTTTATTTTATCTTCTATCATTTAGGGTCAAATACTCTCAATCCTACATTTCCCATAATTCATCAGGATGTGCTTCTCATTAAACCCTCCCCACCTAGAAAACACCCATGTTTTCAGACTCCACACCTTTTTTCTGTCATGCTGACTTTCTTCTTTGTCACAACTCCGGAGCCTCAGAACAAAACTCAGATATTCCTAAAAAAAAATCAACATGTTTGATAGTAGGCATATTTTTTTTTAGATAGTTGATAGGTGGCATCTTTTAAAAAAGGTTTTGACTTCTTGTTTCCTGTTGAATGACTTTGTTTCATCGTTTTGTTGACCACAGAAAGCTGAATCCCGTCCTCCCTGGCAGAGGATGGGAACAGCAGAAGCAACTTTACGCATGGACAGTATGGAGGTTAAAGACGAGTGGCAGGATGAGGACTTCCCCAGGTACTCTCACGTGTTCATTGTGTGTGTGTGAGGGAGAGAAGGTGTGTGTGTGTGTGTGTCGGTCTCATTTGTGAACTTTGACAAACAAACTCAGCAATGAGGAGCTGAGATGTGTGTGTGTTTAAAGGCAGCAGGTGTGTTTTTTCTCAGAGGTTTTATCAAGTCAATGAACAAACTAGCAGCTTAGGTGGTTCAAATGTTTTTTTCATTTATTTATCTATTAACTTCAGTTCCTTTTTTCTCAAATACTAAAGAACATTGAATAACTCGGCACGTCAGTGGTCTGCACATCCATCGTGGATAATAGAAACAAATGAATAAATAGGAACTTAACAGCTCACTGGAGCAGTGTCCACCACTTCTAGATCAAAGTGGTTTCATGTGTTGAAGCTTCAGTAGTTCAGGTATGGTGTCCATGTCTTCTGAAAGCAACCCATTAATTAACTACAAAGCTCTCAGAGAGCACAAACCTCCACCAAGGTAGCTCACGTATCGCTGTTACACCTATGAGCAATAGTTCCATGATAAAGTTACCATCATAATATTATTCCTTGACCCTGAAAACCCACACCTAGCACTCAGAATCATGTTGATATCATTATTAGTTAGACAGTTATTGAGCAAAAACGATCGTTCACTGATGGTGATTTTGTGGATCACCACCAAAATCTAATTATTTTTAACTTGAGCCATTACCAACATCTCCTGGAAATTTAGCAAAATCTGTCCAGAAGTTTTTTCTGGCAAAAACTTAACCTCCTTGGCGGAGGTAATTAGGCAAACAATCACTGACCCAGGGCTGCACGATTATGGCAAAATCATGATTGTGATTATGTTACTAGATACTGAGATCACAATTATGAAACATGATTACTTGTTGATTTTAAAACACGCTCCAAATGCTTTTACTGAATGTTTGCTTTGACACTATTATTTGATAACATTAAGGAACAAGCAACACATAGAGATATACTGTTAAAAATACAAATACCTCAAAATAAAGTTAATAACAATAATGGAAAAATAAAAGAAATGTTTAATATGTCTTGTGACAGTCATTTTTTAATCACAATTGCTCAGTTTTTATAATTGTGGAAGGCAGTAACTAGTTGAGAATAAAAAAACAATAAATTGCACAGCTTAAGCTGAACTACGACCTGAAGATGTTCTTCTTGCGGCAAATTGTGGCTCTCATGTAGTCTGCCACAGCAAGTATCAACAATAGCATCAAGGTTTGGGTGACCCTGATGTAGGGCTGGGTGATATATCGCTACAATATCTGAATTCAATTTTTTTGAGACAGATCATTTTTTAAAATTTTTTTCTGTTGACTTGTTCCAACATTCATTTGACTCCTCTGGACTCCTAGAGTTAAAACCCTTTCCCAAAAATGAGGCAGATAAGGCATCGTAATACAGTCTGTTATTTTATTAATGATGGCATTTAAAATGACTAAAGTTTTTTAAAAAAGCAGATCGACAGTCATGCTTCTTGCCAAAAGCTTCAAGTGAAAAAGAGAGCTTTGTCCTAATTCCAGTTTTTTTTGCAATGTTTTGATGCTGACATTTATGCTATCAAGAGAAAGAGCACGAGTTAGCCTGCAGTTTTCTTCTGCAATTTAAAAAGCTGTAACAACACATATTTTAGGATAACGTCAGATTTTATAAGTATGGGTTTAAGTTTAAACTTCTGGTGTCACACTCCTGCTAATAGCTAACACACACAGAAAATACAGGAGACACAAAACATCATATTGTCCTATCATTTTGAAAATGCCACACTCCTTCACAGAGAAAAATCTTTAGTCAAACAGAAGAAATATCTTCACAGTAAATAAACAGAAAAAACTCATTTATGAGCAGCTTAAAGTGTGTCCGTAGCACACTTACAAGCTTATTATATGGTTAGCAGTTCAAACATGGTAGTTCTTGATGTTTATCCACGCTACATCAACTTGGTATTTATAAGAAAGAATAATTTCCTTGCAGCATTACTAAAAAAATAAACCATTACAAAGATTAAGCTTGACTGGGCAGAAAATAACACACATAAAACAGTAACTGCACACAGTTGCTGTCCCATGTTAAGAATGCTCAAGGCTGTAAATTGTTTTTCTCCCCATGTGCTTAATCGACTTTAATGTCTGTTAGCGCTGTCTTTAACTCGCCTGGACAAAACCAGTGACACCATAATAACAGCAATTATTTCAGCCACAGCACTGTCAACCAGCCTGAACTTGTGGGTTTCAGGGCGTGTTTGTCTATTTATGCATGTCCGCCTTAATATCTTTGTCTGAGTGCAGTGTGTGTGAGTGTTTTCTATTGTAATTTAGCCCTTTTGTGCCTCAGCACAGACACTCCAGCTCTTATTACAGTGTCAAAGGAGAGTGGGTTATTACTGCTATTACTTTTTCACACAGAACATGTTTCAAAGGAAACTCTGTAGCTGAATAACAAAAGAGAAGCCAAATAATGCATTGAAAAAAACAAATCATACTATATTAATTTCCCACACTATCTTTGCCACAGCAGCTTGTATTACATTATAATGTAATAAAATAAAATGTAATAAACCTCTCCAGTGTGCAATAAACTGTATTAATATTTATAATATCTCAAATTTTCCATCTGCAAAATATTAAACATTTACATAACCACTGTAAACACCACTTATATATATTTTTATTTTATTTTTTCAATTGTAAGTTTCTTTCTTATATTTCTTCTTTGTATCCTGCAGCTGCTGAAAATTTGGAATTTCCATCTATGGGACTAATCAAGAAATATCTAATCTAATTTAATCTAATCTAAGATAATGCTGATGACTTAGGGTAACAAAAACAAAACAATACAAAAATGTTTACAGGAAAACAATGCAGTTTTTTAATTTACATTTTGCTCATTTGTGTATATGCAGGCCTCTTCCAGAGGATGGAGACTCTACATGTGGCCTGACTGACAACAGAACCAGTAAGTGGTTTAAATGATCATCCCTTTACAGCCAGGAAACCAGTACCAGTATTAAATGTTAGAACATTTGCTGTCATTAAGTACAGCAGACACCATTACATGTTGCACAAAACCTTGTGCATGGAAAATTTGTCTTCGTCCATTTGTTGGTACCCAGAGTTTCTACTGACTCATGAAATATAAAATGAGCCGACCCAGTCTTTTCTTTGATTTTCAGTGTTTTTAGTCTGAAAACATGAAATTTGACTGTTTGTTCTGGATCTGGGATTATTGATGCGTCACTGTGAGCCATTAAAATAATACCTGCCTCTTACCTGGTATTTCCTTCCACAACCATGGAAATACACCGCTGTACTAATGTCAAGTCTAGGGGTGTGCATTGGCAAGAATCTGACGATCCTTATCACCGTACATGTGTGTCTGTATGAAATATCAAGATTCAATGCAATAATATAAACAGGGCAATACTTCATGATTTTTATTTCCCTAAAATGTTTTTTATAACCTGCAGTCTCGAGCCTGCGGTACTGTATGCATGAACAACAGCTTCTAATCAGTGTTATTTACAGTGCTCAGTATAAATGAGTAAACCCTTTAAGATTTGTCAGAAAACCTTCAGTTTCCTTTCAAAATCAACATTTTCTATGGCATACTATACCTCAAAATACTCTCCTAAATGTGGGCCATTGATTGCAAACAAGATTTTTTAAGTTGCACACAAAAAAGTATTTTTCTCAATTTAAGATCAGGATGCAAAAACGAGTACACCCCAATCAAAAAGGTGGGAGCAAAGCTAAATTTTAGTTTTATTACCCTTATTTTCATCTTATTGTTAAAAAAAAATATTATGTTAAACTCTGCCTTGTCAAAACTTTGGAAATTATTCTTTTGTTCATTTAGATATTGATTAATACATTACTTCTAATAGGGGTGTACTCATTTATGCTGGACACTGTATATAAAGCATTTGTAAACTTTCTTGTTTGTCGCAGTGACAGAAAAACAGCAACAACTGCAACAGAGAGCAGGAGCGTCACATGGCTCAATCTCTGCTGCCAGCTAGTGGCCTGAATGCTGCACTAAAAGACAAATGTTATGAATTTCAATTAATTATTGAGTAATAAACTATCACATTATTGCACTGAAAATACTGAGAAGTACTGTACTGTACCACACATTATCAGGATATATTGCAGTGTTAATTTTGACGGCACTTTGTGATTTAGTTTTAGTCTTTTGCCTCAAATATCTTTTAGTCATAATTTAGTCATCTAAATTATTTTAGTTTTACTCTAGTTTTAGTTGATGACATTTCCCAACATTTTAGTCGAAGAAATCTACTGTAAGTTTAAAAATATGAATTGTAAAGTGTAAGACATTTTTATGTTTCCTTGAATTTCTGAAGTCATGTTTTACACTTGGATCCCACCACCATGAAGCTAAGGCAGCTGTGATTGGATGTCCCTCTTAACTCATCCAATCTTTCCACACAACCAAAGTAGCTGTGATTCCTAACTTGTCTCTACTTTCTACATGACGAAATTAGGTCTGATTGGATTAAGTCTCCGTCAAAAATTTTGGTCTAGTTTTTAATGGTTGGCGAAAAGGTCAGTTAATTCAGTTTTAGTTTTTGTCCATGTGCACTTGTCTTTATTAGTTATAGTCTAGTTTTTGTCAGGGGAAAAAAGGTTGTTGACGAAAACTATGACGAAAATAAATAGTCAACAAAATTAACACTGATATATCGGTGTTTCTATATTTTCATACACCCCTAGTCAAAACATGTATGAGCTCATTTTCACTGAGACACACCAAACAGAGCGTTCTTTGAAAGGCTGAGAAGATGGCTGATGGAGGGCCAAAACTATTGATGCTTATTATCTTCTCATCAGTGCACCACACAGACGTTACATTTAGGCCACAGGTGACTACGTTAGAAGTTGAAGAAAACAAAAGTCTCCTTTGCATCTGTATGTTTTAACAGTTAGTGCAGGCTAAGAACTCAACTACAGTAGTAAAACAGGCAGAAGTGCAAAAACAGATGCTTGAATGGGCAACACAGCTGCATAGAAACTGCACATTGTGGACTTCGATGAAAACAACAAATACACACAAGGCCGATTTAAACTTTATTTCCCTTTTTTAGAACTCAGAATACAGACTGTTTCATTAACCATTTTGACTCATTCCAGATTTACTGTAAATTTATAGCAGTTTTTGTCTTTTCAAATATATCTTTTATTCAAACATAAATATTATGTATATTCTTTGGTGTCTTAGCTCTTGTTTTAATCTTTCCCTCTACAGATCAATTCTGCCTGTTTTTGATCTCATGATCCTTTGTTGGTTCAAGCGTATTATTATTTTAATGTCTTATGTTTAATCATAAAGCACTGTCATCAACTTTTGCTTCAGTATGTGTTTTAAAAAATAAAAATGGGTTTGATTTGTGTCTCTTCTGCTGGTTCAGATCCTCCCACCAGCCTGAATGTCGGCGAGTCTGTTGCCCAGCGTAAACGCCGCACTCTGGTCGCCCCCGACATGAACCTGTCACTGGATCAGAGCGAGGGCTCGGTGCTCTCTGATGACTTCCTGGAAACACCAGACGACCTGGACATCAATGTTGATGACATTGAGACTCCTGACGAGACGGACTCACTGGAGTTCATCAACAACGGCAATGAACTGGAGTGGGAAGGTCAGACAGAGGTTTTAATGATTAGCAGGGTGGAATCGAGAATATGATTCATTACTTTAAGATCAGAGGAAGCGAGTCATATCACCTCCATTGTCCTTGGTTTGAGTTCTGCTATCACAAATTACTGCCAACTGTTAAGAAAGGAAAAAAAGTAGAAATGTCAAAACTAATCATTCGCAATCCCTCAAATTACCCTACCCTACTACCCAGAGACAATGCTATTAAGAGGAAGGCTGATTGATTATGGCAAAAGTTAAAATCGGGATTATTTGCATTGATACTAAAATCCTAATTATTACCTCCACCCAGGAGGTTTTGTTTTTGCTGGTGTCTGTCTGTCTGTCTGTTTGTTTGTCTGTTTATTTGTTAGCAAGATTACACAAAAACTACTGGACAGATTTTGCTGAAATTTTCAGGAGATGTTGGTAAGGGCCCAACGTAGAAATGATTAGATTCTGATGGTGATCCAGGTAACCACCATTAGCGAACCATCATTTTTTCTCAATAACTGTTTACCTAATAATGATATCAACATGATTCTGAGTGCTAGATACGGGTTTTCAGGGTCAAGAAATCATATTATGATGGTAACTTTATCATGGAACGATTGCTTATAGATGTAACAGCAATATGTGAGCTACCTTGGTGGAGGTTTGCGCTCTCTGACTGCTTTCTAGTTAAACAGAGTCTCCCACTGAATTCATATCTGTGCATCACATACCACATTAACATGAATTATGACAATTCAGCAGTGAGGATTTCACAAAAGAAATTCATATCTATAGTGCCCAGCATAAATGAGTACACCCCCTATTAAAAGTAATGTATTAATCAATATCTAAGTGAACAAAAGAACAATTTCCAAAGTTTTGACAAGGCTGAGTTTAACATAACATTTTTTTAAACATAAGATGAAAATAAGGGTAGTATGATAACTAAAATTTATCTTTGCTCCCACCTTTCTGACTGGGTTGTACTCGTTTTTGCATCCTGATCTTAAATTGAGAAAAATACTATTTTTTGTGCAACTTTTGTGTGCAACTTAGAAGATCTTGTTTGCAATCAATGGCTCAGATTTGGGGGAGTAATTTGTGGTAAAGTATGCCATAGAAAATGTTGATTTTGAAAGGAAACTGAAGGTTTTCTGACAAATCTGAAGGGTAGTGCTCATTTATGCTGAGCACTGTATATATATATTTATATATATATAGACATGTATATAGATATATAGATAGATAGATATAAATATAGATATAGATATAGATATAGATATATATTTAGTACAGTATAAATATTCCAATAGTTCCATGATCAGATACATTTGGAGCACTCGAGCTTGTGACCCTGAAACTGGGGGAGTGGCTCCAGCAGATTCCTGGAAAAACATCAGAGACATCTATCAGAAGAGCACAGTCCTAGGAACAGCTAAGCACAGAGGCCTCAAGCTGCCAGACCTCTGGTAGAGGACCTGAGAAAGAGGGCATGACGCATCTGTAAGGGGGAGTGGGGGGGTTTTGTTTATATGCACATATTGTATATACTGTGATGTCTACTGGTACACTAGTGCAGTTCAATAATATCACAAGTCTAAAACTGTATGACAGACAGCCGATCTAAACATTTTCACCTTCACAGCACTTGTGAGTGATGCAGTGGGAGACATTGTTTTCCATTTGTTTTGCCTACAGTGTCTATGCACAGACTCTGGTTAGATAATCAGCTTTTACTTTGTCACATTTCATGGCAAACAGTTCAAACTTTGTCCAACTTTTTATCTGAATCTCCCTCAAGCTCTCTGAAGTCCAATAATTTCACAATTTTAAAAGGCAAGTTGATAGATTATTAGATATTCCAATGACCGTCTATTTCGTGTCACCTGGTTTTCAGACGACACTCCTGTAGCCACTGCAAAGCGTCTTCCAGGTGAAGGTGAAGAGGAGAGAGACTCGTCTGGCCGTCTGTGGCGAACAGTGATCATTGGCGACCAGGAGCAGAGGATTGACATGCAGGTCATCAGACCCTACCTGAGAGTGGTCACACATGGAGGTTAGTGAAGAGGGCTTTTTTTAATTCTGTAAAATGGGTCTGTTTCATAAAGAAATGAGCCAAACTGAGCACAACTCTGCAAAGACAAGGAGAGGATGTGAGTGTCGCTGCACAAGCACACACTCCTGATATTATTGTGAGGAACACATGGGGAAAATCTAATGCAGTCTAGTTCAGAAGCCCTGCCATAAATCCTGCCCTTGTCAAGGTTACGCTATTTTAACTTTATCATAGTTTAAGAGGTGTTTTCATTCAACCCGATGATCATTTTACAGGACAGTTGCTCGTGATGATATAATCATATGTCATTTAAACGACAGGTGCTTTTAAATTTAGCTCATCTTTCCAGAGTAAGACAGATGGTGTAAAAAAAAAATGTGGGACATAATTGTCAGTATAAGGCAATACTGTACAAAAGCATTATAAACAACTAAAGAACCAAAATTAGGAATTTTATTTCTACATCAAAAGGCTTGACACCAAAATTTCTTGAAAGCAGTAATTATTTTCTGGGACTGTTGTATGAGACTTGTCTGGTTAAAGCAAAGTATACTTAGTAAATTGTCAGGTATCCATAAATATTGTCTGTGACCACATATAATGCATGTACAACATGTTATGCCAAAGTCAGACTTTACAATCAATACACAATTATGATCTGACCTGTCAATCGTTGGGTTTCAGACTAGGGATGGGAATCCAAAAACAGTTCTAGTTGAGAATTAGTTACAACTAACTCAATGAATTTGTATAATTTGTCTTTTCAGTTAACAATTTCCTTATCAATTCCTCCCACTTTGTTCTCCATGGCTTGTAAACCAACAATGTCACACTCTCATTAGAGGCAGACAACAAAAATGATGACAAAGACGACTAAGATGTCAGACAGGGGCAGAAGGGGTCGAAATTGTGGATTCATTTTTTAACAAATAGATGCTTAATGTTAAACATTGAGTGGGTGATAACACTAGCAACTTGCATTCATCTGTGCAGCATGGCATTGAACATCAGGAGTGACATGTGGTTGATATTGTTGCAACTACAAACCTATGTAGGACAACTTTTGTCCTCACTGAAAATCCACAGGAAGCTTTAAGGAATCGTTTTGTCATTGGTATCAATAAAATCGTATCAATTTCCATCCTGATTCAGGACCCGTCAGCTGTGAAAATAATCTCATGTCTTGTGTCACAGTAAAAGATTCCCAGACAGGGCAAGTTGTTTGATATCAGAGGCACTGACCAATGAGAGCACAGGGAGCTCTGCATGTGCAGCAATCACAGATTAAACAGACTAGAGTTGCGGCCGTGCTACTGAACAATGAAACGGCAAAAGTTTGCAAACCTCTGAAGCTTTTATGACGTGTCATAGACGGGCTACAGATGTGTCTAAACACGCTGGACAGTGACTGCTTTCTTTCTTTCATTTAGCATCAAACTAACATCATTCATGATAATGTTTGAAAAGAAAAAGTATGAAGCTATTAATACACTGTTTGGTTGCTGTCTTCAGTGTCAGCCCTTCTTATAACATCATCATATCGACATTTGATTTCAGCTGTGTAGTCTGCCATGCTTGCCAGCCAAGCCGTTGCACAGTTTTATGGGTCTGTGGTCACCAAATCTGGCAGAATGACTGTGATAACCAGCAAAGAGTTTGTGCAGTCTGACTTCAGCATTACTAGAGTCTCCTAAGTGCTCTTAACCTTACCTAATGTGTGACGAGTAAAAACATTCAAATCTGTTGTCAATTCTTTTATAACAAGTTAAAAAACCTGATACCCTGGTATGTAATTGTTTCTTTTTGCTTGACACGAGAAACTTAACCACTTTAAGCCTGTTGTATCATATTTGATACATACTTTTATGATACCTCTATCTAATCAATATGATCAACAAATTACTAAAAAAACATCTTAATACAATCAGATAAATGATAAAATGTCCTCAAGTGGATTATCAGTTGCCAAAAAATCCCACTGTATCAAATGAGATACAAAAAATTATATGTACAATTTGATGGAAATTTTGATTGTTTTGGATTTCAGGAGAAAGTGAAATAAACATTTCAGCTCCAAAAAAATGTAATTTTCTAGCTATAATTTGTGTTTTCAGGCTTTAAAGGGTTAAAAAAAAACTGAAGCAGTGCTCCGAGCATTAAGGGACAGTAGGGTCTGTGGAGGAAAACAAACCAAATCAGAGGAGACATATTTATGGGACATGCTGCTTGCTGCAGTGAAACTCATGTTGCTTTACATTAAAGTTATGAAACTTTAATACTGTAAGCAAGGACACGTCCATAACCACTAACTCACAACAAGCACATAAAAAGCATTCACTGCAAAAACAACTAAATAGACAAGACTTCTGAATCAAAACCAACATCTAAGCAAACTGAGACTACTTAATTAAAAAGTAATGAGTGTCTGATTCAGTATAACATGCTATCATAGACTAAATCTGTGACAGTCAAACAAATGTTTGTGTCGTCCTCTGTCAAGCCTGCAGCCATCAAAACAAAATGTTCTTCTTTTTTAGGTTATTATGGGGAAGGTCTGAATGCGATCATCGTGTTTGCAGCATGTTACCTTCCTGACAGCAGCTGTGAGGACTACACATACATTATGGAGAATCTCTTCTTGTAAGATCCCTTCTGGTCTCCTCAGCTTTACATCAAGCTTTTACAGAAGATACTCCTCAGCTTTTCCTCTCTCTTTTTAGCCATCTAACTTTTATTCTGTTCTCAGGTATGTTGTGAGCAGCCTGGAGCTGCTGGTGGCAGAAGATTACATGATTATTTACCTTAATGGAGCAACTCCTCGGAGGAAGATGCCCGGCATCAGCTGGCTGAAAAGATGCTACCAGATGATTGACAGAAAGTAAGAGAAACAATATTAATGTGTATTTGTGACAGGTATTAGGAATGAAGGTTATTCGATGTTTAACTGCATCTGATTTACTGATATTTCCATCTCGTTTAAGTCAGTACTTTGACGGCCTTGTTTGAGATGGAGACAAAACCATTTGTTTCCATATTAAATTTTACACATAAAGTATAGATTCTGTACTGTTCATCAAATGTAGAAAATCCAAAATGAGAAACATGTTTCTTTGAATACATGCACATAATGTGAAATAAGGATAAGCAGGCATAAGAGGCAGCCAGTCCAAGCATCTGCATTTTGAGTGCTCAAAACAGCACTTAAACAAGTGAGGTTAAAAATTGAATCAGTCTTTTAAAGAAACAAAATGTTTGCAGGTTGGGTCCTTGAATCAACTTGAGAGACTTCTTGGAACAAAAAAACACTCTTCACAAGTGCAAACAATTAAACTGCTGTTCAGGCTTAAAACTTGAGTTTTAATGAGACACTTTAAAGAGCCCATATTCACCTTAACTCTGCTTCATAAATTTATTTTTACATTTATATTTTGATGACTGCAAAATTATTTTCACAAGCTCTTCTTCTAGTTTTCATAACCTGAGTGCTCCTGATCAAGCTGCATGGAGATGCACAGGTGGCTACTGAATGCCAACCACTGAGTGACAAAGAGCAATGACTGACAACAGCATGTCAGTAAAAAGTATGAAGCCAAGTACTTAAATTCAGTTTAAAAGTTTCAAGTATTTTGCTATCGTTATTTGATTATTCGCTGCAGACAGTGTAGATCTCAGCTGATGTTGCAGAAACATCTGGAGCTGTAACGTCAGGTTTATAACAGACATGAAGCCGAGTTGTTTCAGGCTCTGACATTGACATCCCTGAGCATACACATGCATTCAGATAACGATGAAGAGGAGCCCCATGTCTTCTTTTTCCTCGAGTTGTTACTTTGAAGAAAACTCAAGTAATTGAATTTTTGAAAAACATCATAAAATTACACATAGATATCTTAAGATTATGTTTCCATGCATGTTGCCTCAAGTCAAGTCAAGTCTAACTACCACTGGTTTGACAATAAACATTAAAAAATAATCCATAGGTTTGACCAAAATTTGATGAAATTATTACATTAATATGACTTCGATTTGGTCAATTATTTATGTTAATTTTACATTTTTTTCAGGGAATGAAGCTTTCTGACCAGTTTGGCATAAATATGGGCTGATGACAGTTTAAAGGCTGCTAAAGCTGCATGCTCAATAAAAACCTGAATAAATATAAACTGGACTAGAATCTACATTTATCAAAATAATAAGACCTCCTGAAAATTACTACAATCACAGCACTTTTCAGGGGAATTAAATCTTTTCACTGTTTCTCAACAACAATATCTGTTGGAGCTGTTGCCCCTGTAGGTCCATGCTGGTTGACAGGTCATCTCTATGGGAGTTAATCAGTTCAGTGCTGCTCAGTGTTATATTGTCAACAGCTCTGCATTCATTTACCATCTCTGCTCTGCAATGGGCTTAAACTGCCAACAAAACAATGGAAGGACATCATCAGAGGTGGAAGTCTTTATGCCATGGACTTTTCGTCTTGTTCATAGATACTCTATCACGTAGAGAGTCATGTTTAGCACTTTGAAGAGCATATAAAACTCTATAAAGCTAATATGGGCTCTGCAAGGTTCATGGAATAAAGACAAAAACTACAGCAGAGGAAGGTCTACTGGTTCTTAAAATTCCACAAACTTGATCCTTCACCGAAAAACATGATGCATTATGGCATTCCTATATATATCGTGCCAGGATATGTTACCAATATTCTGTATGTTAGACGTACATATTAACAGAAAAGTTTAAACCTGTCGTTTTTTCTGATTAACTTTGTGAGCTATGACTCTGTATAGTTATATTAGTATCACACTAATGATTTAGTGCATCCTCTATGAAAATGTAACATTTAAAAATAACAAAAACAATGGGAGGGAGGTAACACAGAATAATTCTCCAAATCTGATTTCTTCTGTAGACTAAGGAAGAATCTCAAGTGTCTCATCATCGCTCACCCAACGTGGTTCATCCGGACCGTACTGGCCATCTCTAGACCTTTCATCAGGTAGGGTTTCATTCAATGTGGATTGAAGAACACCAGCCTGTTATTCCGGTTATATTTCTGTAAACAGATTCAATAAACAAAAACAATTTTAATCAAGGAGCCTTCAGAGTAAAGTATAGTCAAGGTTAAGAAATACTTGAATACAGCTGTTTCAAAGGTATATGATATACTGCTCTCCTATCTCTATGAGAGACCTGACTTTTTCTGCCACTAATTTTCACGTTGTCAATGTTTTCTACAGTGTGAAGTTCCTGGATAAGATCCGTTACATTCACACTCTGGATGAACTCAGTCAGATCATTCCCATGGAGCATGTGCAGATACCTGAATGTGTGCTGCAGTAAGTTCTCCGAGCCAGCAGAGGTCACTGCTGTGACGTTACACAGCTCCTGCTACTGTATGTGATGTTTGATTACAGTAATCAGACCTCGAGGAATGCTTACTGCATGTTGGTAAAGCTAAAGACAAACTGTACTTAAGTGAGTGATTTATGGTGTGTGCATGGTATGGTATTTTCAGTATAGACTTGCTAGATTATCTATATTGACTGGTAAATAATGAAGATAATGTGCAGAATCAGTCTGAGATATAATCTACTTAGAATGGGCTACGTGGGGAACACCTCATATTACATTTTTTTGTATAAATATGTGATATAGACTCCTTTTTGATATCACAAATATATAAGCCATAAATATTAAATATTGGGCTTAATTGGCAAATAATAATAATAATAATTTTATTTATATAGCACTTATCTAAAAAAGGCAAGAAAGTGTTTTACAAAAGCTTTGAATAAAATAAATAAAAGTATAAAACATGGTCAATAAAGAGACATGGTTTAAAAACATGGCTGGATACAGAATTACAAATAAGAGCATGGAATAAAATAAGCTGAAATGAAATAAAGAATAAATTAAATAAAAACAGCATCCCCAGAATGGCTAATCAAATGTTAAAAAAGCATTATGTGCTCTGGTGGCAAAGAGCCTGTCACCCATGGTGGCTAGCTTTAACCGGGAATGGCTAATAAGGGTTCTCTGGAAGACCTCAGAGCACAATGCGGGGCACAAGGTGTTAATAACTCTGTTTTTAGGGGCACTAAAGCAAAAAAGAATACTGCAGACACCCGCGCACACTATCCAAATTTCACAAATATGTAGACAAGATGTAAAAAGGTATCGACAAGCAAGGATCCCCCTCTCTTCCCGCAAATGCTCCATTTGTTGTCAACGTATTTTTATAATTTACTAAATCATTCATGTCTTTTGGTTAGAAACAGGAGTGTAGATCATCAACCATCTGTATTTATGGTACGACAAATCATCAAAGTAATGGCACTTTTATCATTTTAAGATACACGGTAGGCAAGAGTTGAGAAAGTTCTGACAACCTCAATATTTTGAGATGTTGCCAAATTCTTTATTAAAATCAGACTGTTTTTTGAAAGGCCAAGTATGTAGAATGTCTAGGACTATCATTTTTATTGCAGTTGCATCAGACTTGTTTCAATATTTCTTGATTTCAACAGAATAATTTTTAAAGTGAATAAAACTGATCTGGTAAAAAAAAAAAAAAAGTCAATTCATTAGAATCTTGATCAATATCGTTTTTTTTTAAAAAACTCAAATGTAACTTTGCAAACTTTCTGTCGCTTTGAAGAAATGCCAGATTAAGCTTAACACAGTGAACTTGTGAAACAGAGAAATGAGGAGTTTGATAAAGCTGCAGCTTGTCTTTGCATCCATTTGGACAGAGAGTCGAAGTGTAGGTGGCAGAACTTTGGAATTCAGTATTTTTAGCAGAGAGGAGCCACCACAGGCTCTGGGAGGTTCTGCAGTTAAAGTTAAATTTAGCAAACAAGGCCAAAGTATAACAACAAATAAAGTGTTTGGCCAACCCTGCATGAACTTTTCAGCTTCTTTGTGGCAGTACTGAGATGTATGTCTATTAATTGAGACATAAACTATAGATTTCTTTTCTGGTTTCAAAGGTATGATGAGGAGAAGATAAGGACACAAAGGGAGAGGTGAGCTGGAGACTTTGCAACATTTCTTTTCCAGACGTTGAAGTCATCCTTTTTGCATGCTGATTTGCCTGCATCTATTTATCCATGATCACTTTCTACCTTACAGACTGGAGCATGAGCAGAATCAGAACAACTCAACTATGCCTAAAGAAAGGTAACCTTATTTTTCCCTCCAAACAATCAACTGTCATATTTGGTTATATCTTTTTTTTTTTTTTTACAGAATACATGAAATGTTTCAATAATCGTATTAAAACTTAAAGCTTCAAAAGCTTTCTGGTCATAGTGTAGCTACTTATTTCATATATACAGTATTTGACTGATTCAGTTAAAATTAAAAATCATTCGAGTTTAAATGCACAGCGGCTGTTTTCATCTTCAGCGTTAAGTGTGAACAGCTTTTGCAGCTACATGGAAATGCTTTTGGCAACAGAGAGCACAGCCTAAAAAGGACTTCATGACCAAGCAAAACATTTATATTTACCTATGGCTCAACTTTAATCTCATTCATTTCCAGACCGAAGTCGATGATAGCAGACGTTGGCCGTGACATCTGACATTAAGGTAAGAGTTCTCATTGACTGAACTGCCTTCCTTAACCTCGTCCGGACTGGTTTGTAATGTCAAACCCCCTGCAACTAATCACTGACACACAGGGAAATGTCCTCTTCTGTCCACATACACCTGCTTAAGTGTGCAGAAAGAGACACGGGGCATTAAATCACACTAATGTCAGACACTGTGGACAGTGGAGGTCCACGGGGCCAGGAGTACCAAGACCCAAATATGCAGCCTCACAGCCAGTTGAGCAGAAATGACAGTAAAGTTCTGTCGCAGTTAAAGCTTCATCTAAAACGATTTTATGTGTGACCCAACACAAAACTTCATTTGTCTCACATCATAGCTATTTATATTTTTCTGTGTTTTGGACTTTTTGTGTGAGGAAAAATGAGAAGTTCGATTATGTCACCTCAAAGTGTGTAACTTAGAAGTGAAGGAAGCCTCATGTTTCAGAGGTGAGGCCCAGCCTGCATTATTTCTAACAGCCAGCAGGGGACGGATCCACTGGATGCAGAAATAGTCTGATTCTTCAAAGCCAGAGAGGAAAATGAGCTTACTTCATTGATATGGCACCACTTTAAAGAAAGAAAAAAGGATCATGGGCTGCTAAAATGTAATCAGTCAATCCTAGTAACTTTAGAAATTGATAAACAATAAAAGTAATAAGACTAAAAACTAACAAACCCTGAAATAACATTAGCCCTTTCACTTCCAAAATAAGAAATACATTTGCAGCAAGTTATTCATTAGTAAAATTGTTTTCCTTCCTCTTCATTTAGCAACATTTCAGGTTTTATGTAGCAGATATGTTGGTCAACCAGCTGGTTGGCTTGCCTGTTAAGGGTGATCCTGGGCATGAATGGATTTCTTTAATTTCTGCAACAAATCTTTTTTTTTTTTTTGTATAAAAACATCACAGAGAGCAAAATTTAGATATTTAGCGGCTGACCCAGCTTTCCCAGGTATCATGTATAATTTTTTTTATCATCAAATTGACTTCCTTCAACTAAATGATGATTGTTAGAGGATCTGGAGATAAGTGAAAAGTTGTTTTCTTACTCCGATGTAGGCTCTTACTCTTAGATTTCTGAGGAGATATGCAGCAGCGATTCACTTCTGATTTTTTCCATTTTTCAAAATATTCTATTCATGTACAGCACCGCCACCCAGTAGATACATATTGGTGTTACAAACACTATTCAGAGAGATGAATAAGGAAAAACAAGAATTTTTAAATACAGTGGTAAGGCAGCTAAAAAGTCAACTGCATGGTGACAAAGCCAGTTGAAGGGTTAAGGAATTAATATTTAAAACCCTGTTGTGTCACTTTTTTTATTTATATACAGATTTATTTTTTCTTAAATAACATACTCATCTTATATTTTTATCTATATGTCACCTGTGGTGTTTTTTTGTTTAACAGTTCATAATATTGTGGTAATTTCTCATAGTTCCAGGTTGTTTTCACACCTGGAGCATTTGAAAGAGTAGTTCTGATACAAGTGGGCTTTCCATGCTCAGCACAGTTTATTTTTGTATAAACACAGACAATCGATCCCTGTTTAGAAACAAACAACTGTGCCAAGCTCACCTGAAAAAGGTGCTGTGCCGGCAATGTGGATCAGGCTCTTGCATCGGTCATACAGGCAACCGACATCCCGTATCAGGTTTTACATTTTACTTCTACAGGTTTTACATTATAATAAGCTACCATGCTATCTGGTGCCCTTTATGGTCAGCTGTAGACACTGGTGAGCGCTAAAGGCTCCCCTACTTTGTTTACAGGGAGTGAGTTTGTTGACGTAATGACTCTAGCCTTTTGTGCGACTCAGAACTGTGCTGGTGCGACTCGGCCTGGACTCCACTCGCTTCAACATACCCCCACTTGAGCGTGAAACGTTCCAAGGGAAATATGCAAATGTTTAGCGTTTTTTTTTATTTACTATTTTTTGTTTTTCAACTAAACCAGAACAAAGCAACCAAGCTGTAGGTGAGAAAACAACCTTAGTCTTTAGAAGTCCTGAATTTCATTTTTGGAAGTGTGAACCTCAGTGAACCATGATTAAAAACTCCTCCCCTTTCTTCCCCAAACTGTGCCCTTTCCCCTGTAACACTGAATTTAATCACCATATCACATGGACCTAGGTTTCATTTGGAAGTTAAAGTAAATGCACAGATACATTAACCTTTAAGGAATGACAAGGGAAAGATAGTTTCTGATGATTATATTCTGCTCCTTTCCTTTCGTAATTCCAGGTTTTTTGTATTCAGACTGTTTTAATATTTTTCAGGCTCTTTTATTTCACCTTGGTTGTTTTTGCACACGGATTGTTTCAGAAGTATTCATGTATCGGTTCTTTCTTGTCACACTGCCTTGGACTGAGAACAACAATTCATCTTTTTTAATGGATAAACAGTAAAATATAAATAATTAGCCAGCTCTTAAAATCTTGAATTCTTAACACTTGAACAAAGAATATTTAGCTGTATGACTATTTTCATCACCCAGCACAGCTCTTTTTCCCTTCTGCCAAGTCATGTTTCACATCTTTAAATCCCCGCTGTGAGATGGTCCAAGAAATGTTAGCTGATCCTCACACATCATATTCCCTCCATACAAAGTGTTACGTAAAGCACAGCTGCTCATCTCTTTAAGCTGCCTGCACACAACCAATCAATTCTATTTTTAATGAGCTGTACCACCCAGGTCTGGCAAATTGATCTGCACTGCACACCCTGTCCTGAAATTGAGGAAAATACCGACCAGCCAACGAGGATGTGTTTAGGGTGGGAGAGGTGGGTTATTTTAGAACCTCCTCCCTCCCTAAGAGCTTGTCAGGGCTGCTATCAGCCTCTGTACATCAAAGGAGGTATCAGCATGAGGTTTGGCTGATATCTCAGGAACACTCTCAGGCACCATCTACCAACTCAGTATCACTAAATATCATGGAAGGAAGCAGGAGAAGAAATAAAGAAACTTGATAAATGTCAGGCTGTAGATAGTTTATTATTTGCAAACCCTCTGATAATAAAGGTTGCATTCAGGTACGGGATGGACAATAAATCAAGATATACTGATATTGTCCAATCAGGTATAGAGTAAGACAGTGTTGTTTATATCTGTAAAGTTCATGTTTCATTGGCATGATATTTATTTAGGTTGTTAAAAGGTGAAATGTTGAATAAATCCCTCAAAATATAAACCAGGCCTAATCAATCCCTCCAAGAAATCGTGATTTCATGATCGCCACAGGAGGCAAATCCAGCATGGCCTTACAACTTTGTCAGTTCCCTGCAACTTTCCTGCAACTTTGGTCAATCATCACAGTCCTCACCCTCTGCCAGCTCCGCACATCTGAAGTGTGACCACTTCAGTCTTACATCCTGGTCTTTGGTTGAGAGGATGTGCGGACGAACAGTGCACGTTAACCGCTAAAGTCAGTGAAGAGCAACTACCTGAGGTCTTACATACTGACAGGGGTGCACTTAGCCTAAGATGCAGATGTGGTGCAACACAAGCAACATTCACAAGCTCTCTTCCACGTAAAACACGTTCAGTGGATAGTTGCTGCATGTGTGTGGGGCGAACTTAACCTAATGGAAACAGGGATCGATTGATGCATTCATAAATATGGAATATCAGAACAGCTCTCCCAAACATCTGGGAGTGAAAACAACCTTCCTGAATTACACTCCAGCTGTGTTCAAAACCGTTCACGCATTCACTCACTATTCGCTATATAGTGCTAATGAAATAGTGAACTACATAGGGAATGACCGAACACAATTTCGGACACTACACTGAAATTTTCTAGACATCATTGCGTCAGGAGATGCGCCGGATATTCCTGTGACGCAAGTCGATGCGCCAAGCATCACGTAAACAAACCGGGCACTCAGGGGGATGACAAGGGTTGTATTGATGTCAACAAACTGTTGAAATGTCAGTGGTGTGGAAGTTTGATTTTGTCATCCACGGTTTGTGTCTCGATTGCGAGCCATAACGGCCCACGATAGTTCATGAGCTAACTATAGCTACTTAGAGCAACCTAGCGAAGTAACAGTTGGTTGTAGTTAGCTTACAAGCTATGAGTTAGCACCCCTATATGGTCACTAAAACTTGAAGTTTTAGAAACAAAAATGGTTCCTGTTGTTGTTTGGATGCTGCTAGCACAATTGCTGCTTCTCAGGCACAGGCGGAGACGTTACTTAAATTTATAAACGAAAGCAGCGCCAATTTGTGCTGGAGCAGCCATCTTTCTATTCTCTTCTTCTTCTTCTCCTCTGGAAAAACAAGACTGCATTGCATTGTGGTATACAGGAGTACAATACAGGGTACATCGTATGTACACTCACATTTGCTGCGCATTGTGGATATTTTATAGTGCGCTGTATAGTGAATGAAATAAGAATTCGAACAACACTACAAAATGGCGAACATAGTGCACTATATCTGTGATAGGGAACGGTTTCGAACGCAGCTTCTGTCTGTAGAGACCATCCCTGAGTAAACTTCCTGGTTTCCCTCCCTCTCTGATCAGTGATTGGTTGCACCTTTGCACTTGTTAGCCTGATTAAAAGTCACCTGTGCTCCATCACACTCCATCTCACTCATTCTTTGGTCTTAAATAATCTTTACCGTTTTGATTTGATATAATTATCGTTGTTTGTATAAACCCCAATTCCATTGTAGTTGGGACATTGTGTAAAGTGTAAAAAACAAAACAGAAAACAAAACATCTAGGAGTGAAAACAACATTAAAAGCCCACCACTGGGTAATTGATTGTCGAACAGATCTTTTTTTATATTTATATTACCTTTATTTAGATTTTGTGGCAACCATGTGTTTTTTTTCCAGATGCAATACTGAGACACATATTGTGTATCATCCTCCAGCTGAAAACTATCTATATATGATATTTTGGTCCACATTTCCCAGCCCTATACCAAATGTCTGAGTATATCCTTGAAGCAAATGTAATGAAACTGTCTGCTTTTTCATTACAGAGCTTCACACTGAAGAACCAATGGGGAGCATCCTTCAGTTAAAATGGGAACCAGCCTACACCAACATCACAAACCAGATTTATGGGATTAAATCTCCTAAATGGATCTATAACCTGCAAGACAATCATTTCTCAGTTCCACTATCATCAGTGTCATGCTTGCTTTTTACTTAAGTAACCTTAAACCAAAGTGTAACAGGACAAAGCTAATTTAAAGAGTATCAGCTCCCTGCATGAGGAGTCCAGCTTTATCTCCAGCATGACATCAATTATAAAAATGAAAATATGGACTTGAAGACTCAAGCATCTTCAGACTGTAACCAGCTCCAAACTGTAAATACTTGTATATACTTTTGAGAGGTGTTTGCACATGTTTAGTTTTTGATATGAGTGGCATGGGTGTTGTTTGGAATCATGAAAAAAATGTGCAATTATGTTATTCTTCAACCTCCAGTAGATGTTACTGATGCAAACGTGTGAACACTTTTCCGGAGTTTGATATGCAGGTGGCATGCTTGTTCAAATCCTTCTGTTTCTGTTGGTTTTTTAGTCGTTCGCCATCTTGTTTCTGAAGCTACTTTTACAAGACAGAAATCTGACATTGTTATAACTGAAATTAAATATATTTAAGAAGAGAGATCAAATGATGAAAGTATTATTTATGAAAATGTGCCATTTACTGTTTGTAAAAAAAGAAATAAATGGGTGAACTTAAAGTGGCTTTTTTCATGCCATAGTTATGCATGTTTTGTATCTAATGCACACACTGGATACCAAACAAGTCAAGTCTATGAATGGACATCATATTTTATTAAACTACAAGGCATTAAGAGGCATCGTAAAAATGTTGCTCCTTATCGTGTCCCGGTCTGGTTCGGGACACTTTGATTGACATATCTTGATGACGGTCATCATTGGGATCAATGAATGTGTCGCACACGCCAGTCTGATGTTGTTTTAGTCACCTGGCAGTGAGCTGTTCTTCAAAGGCAGGGATCATTGGGACACAATACTGTCAAAGTCACCTTTCTTTATTTTTATACGCAGCATCACTGTGATCACAAGGTATGACACAATAAACAGCCTGCAGTGAATTTTAAACACTTTCTCCAGCATGCCGCTGACATTCAGCTGATCTGCAGCCCAGATGCAAGAACACTTAATTAACCAAAATGGAAATAAAAATGTCTCTTAGTTTATTAACCTTTTCATGCATGAATTATTAAATCCAAATACTTTTTTATAATGCCCGGCGAGGAGATTGTCTATAAATGTAAGTTAAAAATCTTGGTCATTTTTTTTAGTGTTATATTTTGAGGGAGTGATGCATCTGTCCACTACAGTGGGCACCATGCATCAATGGTATAAGTAGTAATTTAGAGGAACTTAATAAAGATCCACAAACACATGTCTTTGACTAACATTTATTAAGAGTAAATCAAAGAAAAAGTAAAATCTGAATTATATGTATTTTTGCTTTTTAATCAAAACATTCACTTGTGAATTACACCAAAATTTAAAATAAAAAATACACAATTATGTGAAATCTGAATACAGGCGTAATACCCAATTCGTCGGCTATTTTGAATTTATGATGCAATATCTCGATATGGTAAAAATGTGCAATGAAAACTTTTTCATGAAACTTAAGACGGGGGTTTGGGAGCTAACCACCTGGTAGTTGGACGTGGTACTGCAACCTACAGGGTATAAAATTTGTCCAAAATATCTGTCTACTGTAGTGGACACCATGCATGAAAGGGTTAATATTGTTAAGCATTCAAACAAGAGCATTTTCAATTTTATTTAAATTTTTATGCGATGTTGTGACCTTTTTGATAAAGGGGCATTGGCTCACTTGCTAAGAGTAACGTGATAAAATCCACATGCCTCCACTTTGTCTCCCAGCTCATCTCATGGAGATTAGCAGCAGTAGATATGCTAATGTGAGCATAAAAAATCTAATTTAGCTGTTAAACATCAGCAGTGTGTGTATTTTTTTCTATAGACATAATATCTGTGAGCTTGCAGTGTTGCCACACCAATTAAAAAGTAACTCATAGATATTTTAGCCTTTTTTGTTCTTGTTGAACTTATCTATACATCCTAAAACAATACTAGTCGTCTTGTTCGATGCTCAAACTGAAGTAGTACTCTAAAGCTTTTTTTCAGTATAGGAAACAGTCACCAGCCAGATTAAGGGGACAAAACTGAAGACGCAAAGATCATGATAAGTTGTAAGCTGTTTTCCAAATGTACAGATTTTATACTAAGCTGATCACCGTCCACTAACCATTGTACCCTCCTCATCTTGGTCTTTCAAGTTGTTTTTTCTGCCACGGCAAACTATTTAAGTGAGCCCGCAAATGTAGATGATTTCATGCTAACGTAATTACAAGAAGAATGAATGAAAAGTTTTTGTATTGAAAGCTGTAGAATAAAATTATGAAGCCGTTTGAACGTAAAACTAAAGTCTGTTTTCCAGACATCTCAGAGATGATGAGATGTGCACAAAGACATGATTTTCATGAGCTACAGGTATGATAATCACCAAATGTTCACTGTTAGTTTATTTATTAATGTGTTAAATTTAAAAGATTTGCCTTTCAGATTGTAGCCAGTCATAAGCAGGAGAGAGAGACTGAGTGAGGAATGACATGCAGGAGAGGAGCTACTGGCAGCCCCTTTTAGGACAACAGCCTTTGGACTGACATAACCACCAGGCTGCTGGTTCCCTGTTTATGTGATCTGGTATTTTCTACTTTTTTATACTTGTAAATAATCAGTGGCAGACAAAGACCTCAACTTTAACTCTGATTAAAAGTAAAGATCCTCCTTTTAAAACAATACCTCAATACAAGTGAAAGTTCTTCAGTTAATTATTACTTAAGTACAAGTGTCACTTGTACATAAATATCTTTAATATATATATATATATTTTCACAATTCAGGAGTACAGTCAAGAACACACCTCTGTACAATCTGCTACATCATGTTATTTATTTTGCCTTTTTCAAACTTACACTACAGATTTGCAGACATTAAAAAAACAAACTACCAAAAGTAGTTGATGACCACAAAATAGCAGTAAAGCTTTACACACGTTCACATTTTTACAACCATTTAAGGAGCTTTGGCCTCTCTTCAACTCTGCAGCCTGGGGCCTTACCTTGGTTACTTTTTCGCTATTTTACAACAGCATTAGTGTTCACATTACACAAAGTGATATGCAAGTGGAAAAGTAAGTTGTTGTAAATGTTTTGAATATATAAGGCATCAGATGTTAAAAAAAAAACATTCATCAGCTTATTTATGGTGGCATCATTTAAAAAAATGAGGAAGAAAGAAAGATTGATTTTTGTTTCTCTCAAATGCAAAATTATACTCTACTTACGTGCAGTATTAAAGTAAATTTACTTTGTTTCCGTCTATCACTGTATGTAATACAATGTCTTAAAATATATATACTCGTTTACAGATAATAAAGTTCTAGAGAGGGGATGAGCTTTCATTTTCATTGTTTGTTGTGTGTTTCTCTGTCCATCTGCCAAAACTTGTATTTACCTCTGGGGGTTCTGATAAAGTTAGAGACAGAAACTTGAAGTCAGATTGTAACCATGACAGAAATGTTCTCAGTTATCAGAACAAGCTGCTGGTCAAGTGAGGGCTGCCTGACTCCAGAGGCCAAGAGGGAGCAAATATGTGGACCACATGCTACACAAAGAACGCCATATGTTTGTGTGGCCTACATGTGTCAGCCTGTAGGGGACAGTTTTGTAATCAGTGATTCAGAGCCCCGATGCAACATTTCCTGAAATCACACTGACAACACACCCAAGCTGCTGATCTCTCCTAAATTTAAGATGTACACATAGTATGGCACAGTGTCGACAGGAATAACATCTCCATTGGGATTGTCAGTGAAAGATGAAGCCATGAACACGAAACCATGTGCTGCTCCGATAGCTGGGACTCAAAGTTCACCTCCTTCACACTTACAGTAACACAATCAGAGCATTAGCTGCCCGAATACAAACACAACAATCACAAGGTTTCACTTCACACATCCAGGCAGAGCTGATAAGCAGCGGGCGCTTAAGTTATCAGACCGATAGCTGTGGTCACATGGCTGATGGACACGTACTCTGGCTGGTTGCATCAGAAATATTCGTGACGCAGCAGGAGCATACAACAGGAGACTAAAAATAGAGCTTCTGGTTTTTACCCACCCAAAGATGTCTAAGCATGGAAAATCCCCCCCCCCTAAAAACACAAAGATTTTTTTTTACTCAGACTTCACACAGATGTCTCATAAACAGAGACTTTATACTCTGCTCTGCATTACAGTAGATTTAAAAAACTGCCTGCAGCCTTTCTCTCCTCACTTTACAGTTAAAAGATGCTTTTTTCTTTTTATAGGAGGCACCTGATGTTTCATGTCGAAGTTTTAAAGGATTAAAGTTACTTTAACAACACTTAAAGTTGCTTTTTATTAACCAATCAATCAATCAATCAATCAAACAATATATTTACACAGCACCTTTCAGACAAATTGGATTACAGTTCACATGCTTCACACCAGTGCTGATTTTTGTTAGGAAAAGTTCGAGTAAATATGTTTGTGCACCACTGTTTTCGTGTAAATATATATTCATTTGATTATATCTTTTAGTCATGCAGACAGTGTAAGTGTGATTTTGCAATCTGGCTTTTTAAGTAAGTTTAAAGAAGTTGTTTTGACTAAAAGTCGAGACTAAAATGTTTTTAAAGCCTATAACCGAATTACAGTGTTTTTGAGATTCATAAACAAAGAAAAGACAAGATAATGACAAAGCTGACAAAATTAATAGTTGTAAAAATGATAAACATAATCACAATCATGATAATTAAAACGACTTTAATTTATATAACACTATTTCTTAAAAGACATACAAAAAGTTTTAATATATAATGTAAGAAGACAACTTAAGTGACAAAAAGGAACTGTAAAAATGCAGGATGTTAAAGCAAAAATATACATAAGTAAGATGAAGATGAATAAAACTAATGGTAAGAGAAAAGCTATGAAAGGCAAAGCACTGAAATCATAAATCATTAAAAAGTTGGTCAAATGTTATTAGAAAATGCTAAAAATATGTTAAAGTACATTCTTCCTTAGTTTGATTAAGTACTGCATAAAAGCCAAACTGAGTAAATGATTTTACAAGCTCCAGTCCATCCTCAGCACACAGAAGCTCTTTTCTAAGACTCCACGTCTGCAGCTCTTTCCAAAAGGAGAATTAATTTCATATCTCACAGCTCCGCCCGTCACATATTTTTCTATTATCTCCCGAGAACCCTGCTAGCTGAAGGATTTGTCATGCGTGTACTTGGCCAGAGTTCACTGACTTCTGACAGCAGGTGGAAAATTTAGGATCTACTTTCATGTAAATGTTGAGGCCCACAGGTCCCACACCTCGTCATTGGACCAGCCAAGCTGTAAAGAGTCGCCTGATTGGCTGAGGGGAAAGGGGGCAGAAGGGCAGAGGGGCAGTGACGCTGCCGCTAAATCCTTTAAATGCCCGGCGAGGAGATTGTCTATCAATGAAGTAGTAAAAGGGGGGGACGTCTGCGGCAGAGGAGAGAGAAGGAGAGCTTTTTCAGAGGAAAGACTGAGTGTTTGCTTTGGCTGCGTTCCCTTCTTTTACTTACTGAATTCCAGAGCTGACCAATAAATAAAAATGAAGTTCATCATTGGCATTGGAGGGTAAGTCTCATTGAAAGCTTTCTTTTATCAAAAAAATCAAATTTGTTGAAGTTTGATTTGACTGACCTTTCTGTCTCTTATTTCCAGAGTGACCAACGGTGGGAAGACCACTTTGACAAATAGACTTCTAAAGACATTACCCAACTGTTGTGTGGTGCATCAGGATGACTTTTTCAAGGTAAGATGAGTCAAAGGCTCACTTCTTTTGAGTGTTAAAGCTAATTTAAATCAACATAAGCTAAGTTTTAAGATACAGTAACTATAGTTGATAAGTAAAACCTTAGCCATGGTAAGTATCATATGATTTGCTTTGTTAAATTTGCCCTTGAGGACATTTTGTGTCCCCTCAGTCTGACCTGCAGATGTCCTGTCGTCTCAGTAGCCTAGTAATACATCTGGCTGATTGTCTCCTGGACAGCCAATCAAAGGGCCAAACGTCCCCACTTAAAGTCAGACCTTGTCCAATCAGGTTGCAATTTCTGCAGCCAGCCTTTTTTTTGCATGATTATTAACATTATTTGGCTTTAAGAAGCCAGAAGACTTTATTTCTAACACACATTTCAACACAAAACAACTAAAACAACAACTTGATGTAATTTGTGTAAAATGTGAATGCTACAGCGATACGTTGCGGTTTTCGTCTGGGGCCATGCAACTCCCATTAAAGGGAAAATGCAATTTTTGAATTGCAATAATCCATTGATTTCTCCATTTAAGATAACGCCTGTAAAACAAGTTTGCTCACACAAGTTCAATCTTTAAAAGCAACAGAAATTAATAAGATGTCACAAATGAAGAAATTACATAGGCAGGTTGTACAAGCGATTATTAACCGTGCCCTAAGAGTCACTTCACGCGCGTGGCTTTAGGTGGAGACGAGTCCTTGACTTGTCCTGTCCAGGTGCCATCTGCTCCGGCTGGTTACTAGGTTGCAGCAATGTTTTATTGGTGACTGTTATTTCAGAAACCCGATCAAATAGAAGTCGGGGAGGACGGCTTTAGACAGTGGGATGGTAAGAATGGATTTCCTGTAGGAAAACCATGCAGTAATGTACTCTTTCTTTCCTACACATTTCTCTAGTTTGGTAACCAATCAATGGTAAACGTAATGATAATCAATCATCTTTTCTGTGAATGTTACAGACATTCACTCATGGTGACTGATGTGTCTTAGAGCACATTAGTGATGAGCGTTTATTGTCTGTGTGGTGAAGGCCGCTCTGCTCTGCTCTCTCCTTGTTGTGCATCAGTGATCACCGCTCTGGACATGGAGGCCATGGTGAGCACTGTGAAAGGCTGGCAGGAGAACCCGGTAAAGTTCGCCCGCTCGCACGGCGTCAGCCTGTCACCCGAGGCCGAGGAGGCTGACTCAGAGAAAGGCATCCATATTCTCATCATAGAGGGGTTCCTCATCTACAACTATCAGTGGGCCATCCTTCCTGTTTATGACCTGTTTCACTGTAGCTCTTCCAATCCTCTTCACCTTCAGACTGACCTGATCCTCCTCTCTCCCTGCAGGCCTCTTATTGATGTCTACGACAAATGTTTCTACATTTCCATTCCTTATGAGGAGTGCAAGAAGAGGAGGAGGTAACCTGCTCTTCAAATGACTTTTGCTGGGTTCACACTGCAGGCCTCAAAGCTCCATTCAGTTTTATGGTTTTCATCTTATTTATTTTGTCTGTTCGTTTTGAAAATGTTGCTTATAGCACACTTAAGTTTAAATGTTTTGGATCCACAAATGAAAGTGATGCAAGTATGATTTAAATATCTTATTTTATTCAATTTGAGACTTTCAAACCACCTTTTAAATCACCTCTGAGTCAAATGATGTGCAGAAAGAACCAGAATCTCGTCACTTTGGCCTGCAGCGTGAATGCCGGGCATGCGCCCTTTGACAGCGCTGGAGGAGATTCAACAGACTCTGTTGTGATTTTGTTTCTGCAGTACAAGGCAGTACACAGTCCCCGACCCCCCAGACCTGTTCGACGGCCATGTTTGGCCCATGTACTTGAAACACAGGAAAGAGATGGAGAACAACTGCGAAAGAATAGGTGAGTTAAGCCAAGTCTTCACCCACGAGACAGAGGCCCACCAAGGTTAAATAGTTTTTGATTCATCTTTTTCTTTTTTTATTTAGATTTTCGTGTTTTAATACTAGAGTTGACCGTAAATAGTCCAATATTTTACTGTTTGTCTGAGAAAGCTTTATTTGACTTTAAATCTCAACCTGCTCATGAAAAAGGATGATTTCATTCCCTCTTAAACGTCCCATGACTAAATCAAGGCATAAGCCTTGATTTAATCATGATTATTAATGCAGTTCTGATATTAGTTCTCATTCTTTATTTCACTGCAACTTCTTTAAAAATACCCAGCTAAATATAGTACGACTTAAGGACAAAAGTTTCAAAATTGAAGGAAACAAGCTCATCCAAAACTGTAAGGGCGGACTATGTTTTAGTCTGTAAGCTTTTGTCATTGGCTAAAGCTAAAGGACATTTTGTTGTTTATTTATTTCATTCATTAGTTTAGAAACACAGGGGACACTTCTAATATTTTAGTTTTAATTCATGTTTTCATAGCTTTATGAGTTTTTGTTGATGATAAGGTTCCTCTATGACAACATCCTTAATAATAAAGTAAATGTAAGTGCTCTCCCCCTCCAAAAACAAAGGCTTGTTCTCCATTATTCATTGATTTTGTCTCTTTCTGCACAGTTTACCTCGATGGGATGACTTCCAAGGATGAAATCTACAGCAGAGTTTTCGAAAGTGTTCAGAACTCCCTGCTGAACAACTCATAGGTGAATACTTTTATATTTTCTTTATACAAACACATTATCGTTTTCTGATTTCTCCGTTTCACTGACGTCTCTCCTCTCTTTCTCCACAGCAGGACGGGGACAACAGAGGATCTGTGTATAGACTTGTAAATATCATTGTGCGTCAGCATGTGGACCCCGGTTCTGTTCTTCAAGCCTGATTGTAAATAGTTAATCCTGTAACTTATTAAGAACTAACGGCGGAAGCTTTGTGTTTTGTATAACCCTGTGTAACTTTTTCTAAAAGATAAGCCACCTCTGGACTGCCCAGTGTCAAACATCAGCGACAGGAATGATTGTATGACAATGTTAAAGAACTCAAAGACCACTGGGAGGACGGATTTGTGTCACAACCAAATGAAACCACTGAATCTATCTCGTGTTTCCTGTCTTGATTTTGCATCCCATTACTCATCAAACAGAGGTCAGAGGTCAAGCTCCTCACGTTTTACAGCAGTAACATTCATGATCACTCGCTCATAAACAAGGGACCTCATGGAGGAGATAAGATAAAGACCCTCAATGAAAGTGTAGCAGCGACTGATAAACTGAAACAAAGAGGAAGTTTGACCCTAAAAGAACAAATAAGAGATTTAATTCATTTTCCAATTGCTTATTATTCAAATATCTAGGATATGAGAAATATGAAACTAATTATTTTAGATTATGTTGACTTATGTTGTTACTTTAACCTTCCTCCTGTGTTAGGGTCGGTACCCATTTTAGGTTTTAAATGCATAAAAGAACCACTTAATATTTGTTTATTGCATCAAGGCTTTTTGACTTTGCCAGGAACCTCTAACAAACAAAAAAGAGAAGGAAAATAAGAAAAACAATAAATTATAAGTGCTCCGTTGAAATAGTGCCATCTGTGTTGTTAGGGTCGGTTTTGACCCAGTTATAAAAATAAGATTTTAAAGCAACAATTAGAGCCAAAACTGAAATCATGGTTCATTTGTGAAGATAAACAGATAAATGTTCATAAATGTTCCCAAATATTCATTCTCATAAAGTTCTCTTGCTAAAAAATATTTTTTTGCCTTTTCCTTTAAGTTCATATATATGGTTCAAAATTGACCTGTCACACCATAGATGTTACTATAGTTATTAATATTAGAATGGAAAAATGTATATACATATACCACCACAATATGTGTTCTTACACCCCCTAGTAATAGTAAGGTAACAATACCACTTCTTATTTATTTATGATTCTCTTGAGGTTCAATTTACATTTTTTTATTGAAATCAAAGAGTATATGGACAAAGAAAGGCTCAAAGGCCCACATCAAAAGATATTAAAACCAATATTTTCATGGATAATGAAGCCTGACAAGGTAACCAAGAGATAAAGGGAAAAATGCATGATAGATAATTGATTTTAGTATAATTTACAGCTGATTTAAGGATGGAGCGTGTATAGAGAAAGCTAACACAGTACAAGGGTTAAAAGTATTTGTCAGTAAAAGTTAGAAAACTACAAGCAAAAAGCAACAAAATCTGACAATGACACTTTAACCTTAGTGGCTGGCAAGTCTGACACAAGCACACGGTAATTGTTTTGTAGGAGCCTTTTACAGCAGTTACATTTATGATCACTCTTAAACAAGGTACCTTATGGAGGAAATAAGTTAAAGTCCTTCAATGAAAGTGTAGCAGTTACAGATAAACTGAAATAAAGAGGAAGTTTGACCCTAAAACATTTAAGATGAATTGAATTTATTTTCCAATGACTTATTATTCAAATATCAAGAACATGAGAAATACGAAAGTAATTATTTTAGATTGTATTGACTTATGTCATTATTTATAAAGTATCTGTAAGTAAAAGTAAGAAAACTACAAGCAAAAACCAACAGAAAATCTGACAATACTATATCATAACTATATCATACACAAGCACACCGTAAATGTTTTAAAGGAGCAGGATGTTTTTCCTTTTACCGCCTTTTATTGTCCATTTATCAGTTTTACAAATACATAAAGATAAATGATACACCTTTTAATGCAGCCCTAATGATAATAGTATTTTATAGCAGAAAAATGTTTTTTTAAACAGTTGTTTCTCCCTTCTGACATATTGCATCTATCATGAATGATTCTGTGTGCAGCCAGTCATAGTCTATTTTTTAATTGTTTAATGTTTCTATAGAGGCACAGTGGTGATAATTAATAATATTTGTGCCCATATATGAGGTAGAAATTTGAGTAAAACTCTGTCTGCTTGGTGTTTTCGGGGAAGGAGTTCATATTTCATTTTAGACAAACAACCTGTGATTTAGAAGATTGTCTCAAAACAGTGACTCCTGTTCTGATATCCAGGGAAACCAGAAGGGCACTGCCCTCAGTAGACAAGTGTTTTAAACAGGACATGACCGCAAATTTCTACCACAATATTTATGTGAGATTTTTGATCATATCGCACTTCACACTGGGAACCAAATATTTTAAGCACATGGATCGTTTTTTATTTCTGCATAATGAAAATGACCGATGATGCTGCTGCCTTTAATTGGGGATGTACGATATCATTGGTGTGATACTGATATTGATAATTACTTCAGAAATCAGGGTTGTTTTTATGTCAACAGATTTGTAGATCAGAGTTTGTAGCTCTCGACAAGACAGATGAATGATTTTGCTGTTACTGTTAGAAATATAGTTTACCATTAACGAAGGTGAAATGACGAAAAATAGTACTTTCAGTTATTTCTATATCCGATATTTGCAAAAAATTAGCTTCATAGGCATATCAGCAAAAATCTCATCCCCTTACCGAGCCGCCCTACTTTTAGATAAACTAAAGGGGTTGACATTTTCATAATCTGAAAGGTTTACAGTTTGTTTTCGGTGTATCTTTAAATGGTAAAATCAGTGGTACAAACATGATATTATCAGAGCAAATGCAAATTAATTTTGTTTCATGATGACAGGAAGACTGAAGCAACACTGGATTATACAAAGGACAGTGCAAGGAGTACTTGTCCTGTTGAAGTCTTGTCTCTGATCTGATTTTTTGTCTTTAATATAATTCATTTAAAGTGATATCTTAATGAGATTCAGTTTATTGCCTAAAGCGTAATAATCAGTGTGTACAATTAATCCTACAGATGACCCACCCTGATTATTTACTTCCACGATGACTGGGTGGAGTATGAGAGTTTTCTCTCCGCTCATTTGAGCAAACCCAAAAAACATCATGAAATGAACAATTTAATCATTTCCCAAAACTGCTTCAGCAGTTTTATATATTATTTCCCTGCAGAGGGTCTGAGCTGCTCCTCCTAAAAATGTTTGGATGAATGAAGTGGATGTGTTTTCCTTTAAATGACAATCATTGGACAAAATATTCAAATATTTTCAAGGAAACAGCCGACCTTTGCAAGGAGAAACTATAAAGTGACTTCCTATTTTTATGGAGAAAAAAGGCTCAAGTTTCATCATGTGATGTCCTGACGCAGTCTGGACTCTCACAGTGGGCAGACGACTGTTTTCAATTCTTATTCCAAGAAATTTTTTCCAGCATTACGAGGTATCAGGTTTTGTTATGTTAAGATGATAAATTTGTTGTAAAGGAAAAAACAGGTACGTCATACAGAGGAGATCAGGGCAGATTTATGTTTGAAAAGGTAAATAAGATCAACTTTAACATTTCTGCTGAAGACTTACACTCTTCTGTCTCTTTAGTTTCGTCAATATATTCTCATTGTTAATTCTCTATGCCATTTAGCGCGTCAGTGTATTTTATCGGATTTTATGAACACTAATTCCAATGAAGTTGGGATGTTGTGTTAACCAAACAAAAACAAAATGCAATGATTGGCACATTCTTTTTAACTTATATTCAATTGAACTCACTAATTAGGCAACACATCTAATGTTCAGACTGAAAAATCTGTTGCTTTTCTGCAAATAATCCCTCATTTGAATATGATGCCTTCAACATACTCCAAGAAGCTGGGACAGGGGCATGTTTACCGCTGTGTTAGATCACTTTTCCTTTTAACAATTCATGATGTACTTTGTTCATAAAGCAGCACACAGGGGGACAGGTCTGGACTGCAGGCAAGTCAGTCTAGTATCTGCACCCTTTTACTAAGAAGCCATAGTGCTGTAACACGTGCAGAAGAACGTGGTTTGACTTGAGGTAGGGACGGTAGGGACGTCCCTGAGACTATTGCTTGGATGGCAGCATATGTTGCTCCAAAACCTGTATATACCTTTCAGTATTAAAGGTGCTCTCTCAGATGTGCAAGTTACCCATGCCATGGGCACTAACACACCCCCATACCATCACAGATGCTGGTTTTTGAACTTTGCACTGATAACAGTCTGGATGGTCCTTTTCCTCTTCAGGCCGGAGGACACGACGTCCATGATGTCCTAACTTAATTTGAAATGTGGACTCAGACCACAGCAGACTTTTCCACTTTGAGTCAGTCCATCTCAGATGAACTCGAGCCCAGAGAAGCCGACAGCATTTCTAATTATTGTTGATATGGTTTTCTTTAGTGTTTCTGAGCCCATGTGGTGATATCCTTTACTGAATTATGTCTGTTTTTAATACAGAGATCACAGGCATTCAATGTTAGTTTTTGGCCTTGCCGCTTTTGTGCAGAGAAATTCCTTGCAGTTTTATGTTAAGAAACTTTCTTCTTAAACTGTTGGACTATTTGTTCATGTAGTTGTTCATGTTGTAAAGATTCTCACTCCATCCTTTCTTGTGAATGAATGAGCCTTTCGGGATGCTTCTTTGATACTCAATCATAACATTAACCTGTTTCCAATTAACCTGCTCACCTGTGCGAATGATCCAAACAAGTTCTTTTTTTGATGATTCCTCAACTTCCTCAGTCTTTTGTTGCCCCTGTCCCAGCTTTTTTAGAACATGTTGCAGGCATCAAATTCAAAATGAGTGAATATTGGTAAAAAGCGTAAATTATGTCTTACACAACACCTCAGCTTCATTGCATCAGGGTTTGTATTTCAGCTCTACCTGCCTTTGCACTTTGCTCCAGTTGTTAGTTTAACACTGGTGTATAAATAGATTTGACTTGACGTAAGCTTTGCAGCATTGTGGTGGAGAAAACACTCAGACATTTCTTTCTTTCTTTTGTCTCAGAGACTAGGCATCCTCCATAAAGTCGTCCACATCGCAGCGTCCTGTGCCAACACAGTCATCACAGAAATGAGTAACACTAGGAGCGGTACATTTAACTTTTATTGATGCTTTAACGTCAGTGAATCATACAGTACCCTTGAGAGCACGGTCTCTTATCTGCATGTATATGTCTGACAGTGAAATGAATCACTGAAGTTATGACTAAGACATCTGAGGACTTTATATTTAAAGCTTGATGTCCCAGTTAATATGGGACTTTTTTGTCTCTGCATCGCCCCACATTGTGCACCATCCAGACCCTTTCCAGGACCGGGCAGAGGGTGTGTGATGGAGGGGTATTTCAGGGTCTTGTGATGCGTTTCTGAGAGTCTTTACATGCCGACAGTTGGCCGAGGAGGACGGCTGCTCTGTCACTTTATATTTAGGCTAAGTGCCGGGGGTGTCAGAGGAATATATTTAACGAGTGCTCAGCCAATTACTGACCCCCACCCCACACGCACTGGGCTCTACAGACGGCTCTGACTAAAGGGCCGGTCCCAACACGCCGCGACGGAGGGGGGTATAGACGGGGGGTAAGCTGAGAACCTTGTGGGGTGGCATGTGCTTCCACGTCACCCGCCGCCATGGCAACCCCAAAAAAGTACAGCAGGGGTGCCCATATTTGGGTGGAGAGGCAGGGACACAGTAGACAAGCGGCTGTCACATGCTGATCAGACCCCCCTGTATGAGTGGGTGAGGACCCCCGAGGCATGTGAACAGTTGTGTTAGAGCTCTGAATGAATGAATGTCTGAGACTGAACATGTCAGAACAACTGATACACATAATACATACTTTGAGACACACTGTAAATCAGTAATAGGTTACTCTAAGGACAGTTTTTTTGTATATTTTGAAGCTCCTGCTGGGAGATTTTAGCTGATGATATTAATAAAAGTTCCTTCTGCCAGCAAGAAAGCCCACAAGCCAATCAGCTGCAAGATTATAATATATTTAAAGTTGTTTTCAATAAACTGCAACACGGGGCAAGCTTTAGACAAAATAGTTTATATATATTCTTAAAAAATACGGAAATCTTATTCCAGCTGATTATGTCTCCCCTGCCATAATTAATACCAACTTGTATTGTATTGTATATCAATCGAAAGCCTGAAAAGTCACCTTTACAGCAACATATGACTTGTAAGGATGGTGCATTTGTGGAATGAGCAACACAGCTAAACATGAGGGTAATGCCAAAAAAAGTGATAAAATCCCCTGCAACTGGAAGCTAGTGTTTCAGTCAGCAGAGTTGCAGCATTACATGGTGTCAGCCCTGGTATTATTTCCAAACTTAGGACCAAATTCTGTGAGACTGATGAAGTCAAAGACAGACCGTGAAGTGGGCGTCCCAGTAAGACCAGCTCATCTCCCTTCTTCACTGAGAAACTGTACACGTTGGCAAATTTTTTGGCACCACCCACAAGTTCAGTTGCGTTGCTCATTCCACAAATGCACGATCCAAGTTGTACCTTTGTGAAGGCGACTGATCACGCTTTCCAACAATACAAAATGCAATACAAATTGATATTACTGAAAGGGAGAAATAATCAACCAAAATAAGTTTTTAAACTTTATTTGGGGAGCAAAGTTCGCACAGAGATCAAATATGGGACAAGTATTCTCCCCAGGGGTTTGCAGAAACTTGGAGGGAGAGGATATACAAAAATATTTACCAACTAAAAAGTTTTTTTTAATCCTTTTATAAAATGACAGTAACATGTTAAAACCTTTGTTTTTATTCAAATTCCAAACTATGAGGTTTATATTGAACAAAACACTTGAGTTATTATAACTGAATGACAAACTAAACAGAACAGAAATGTGTGCTGCTGCTCGAGACTATTAAGAAGGTTATGTTTTTACCAGCATTCATTGGTTTGTTATTTTGTGAACAGGTTAACTTAAAAACTGATGAAAAGATTTTAATGACATTTTCGGGGAATGTTGGTCATAGCACGGGGGAGAAGTGGTCAGATTTGGTGGTGATTGGGATTCAGATCCAGATCCAGGGCTTTTTGAAAGATTTTCCAACATTGTGAGATCAGGCAGTTTCCACATTTTTGTCAATTACTCAATAAGTTCACGATGGATTTTTGTGACATTTAGAGGGAATTTAGGTCATGGCACAAGGAAGAAGTGGTCAGATTTTGGTGGTGATCTGAATTCAGATGCAGGTCCAGAATTTTTTTTTGATAACTTGGCTAAGACTGTGGGAAATGCCTTGGCAGAAGGTTGCGCTCTTGGAGCTTTTCTAGTTCCTATTATTGTTTTAATCGGTTTTACGACAGTCTCCTCCACGCTGTGAGATTAAGTGGGTCTATGTTTGCCTTTTTTTGTATTATTGGATTTGCTTTTGAGTACATCTACACCCTTATTTTATTCACTCTTTGTATTTAAGTTCTTAATTCCCTTTTTCTCTCATTTACAGAAGGCACAGAAAGTGCAATTTTGGATTTGTTTCCTTAACTCAAAGAAATTCAGACTATCTGTCTATCTAATGAGGTAAATAATATGGAGTCCAGTTACCATGGCAGTGTGCATGTCATATCTGACTCTAAAGGCAGCTCAGTGTCTGATTATGTAACTGGCATTTGATCCTGATCAGTTTGCAGAGATGGAGAAATCACACGCTTTGTCGAGTCAGTGTGTGTTCACACGACCAGCAGAGAGGCAACCACACAGCCTCTCCTCTTTGTACAGTTTCACTACGGCCATATAAATTAAAAACAAAAGATTACTGATTTTATTAAAACAGCTCATGTTTTATTCTCAGTGACGTATTTGGAAAGGGCACATTGTGTCTGATCGTTACTTAAAATATAATAACTTTTTCCCCATTGCCTAATTTGGATTTAAGAATAAAACGACTTAAGTGATTTTTATTTATGTTCAGTTCACTTGTCACTCTTTATTATTTATTGCCTCTTGAATGATCTCCTGGGTGACAAGTTTTAACCTTAATCAACAACTACAACCTCATAGAAGTCCAAATGTTCTCAGTATTTTTCTACTATTTTTCTACCATTTTTATTTATTTTTCAATTACTAGTATTTACTTTAGGAATAAAGCAGCTGTTTGCTATAAGAATAAATGTACTCATTCTTTTTAATAAAACATATTTGGGGCAGATAAATTTCAATGTGACATAAAACAAATATTAGGAACTGAGATAATAATAAAAAAAAAAAAAAAACTTGTACTCCAACAGCTATTTGTTAATTTCTTTAAAATTACTACAGGACTGTATTTTTTTTATTTACTCATTGATTTACTTTAAAAACTACAGATTAGCCTTTGGGAATAATCTGTTTTACATATATTTGGCTTTTGTTTGGACTTACTGCCTCGCCCTCGAAATTTATATTTATCATTATTATTGTTTACTACTTACTGTGCGGTTAAATAAGGGTATAAAGTTGACACAAAAGAAATAAATTCATAAATACATTAAAGCAGATTAGGCCTAACCATTTTGTTAAGTTTTAAGTTTTATAAATCTGAATGTAAATACAAATACTTTAATTTTCCTATTTTAAACAAACATTTTAGTCTCCTTTATCTATCTGTGCAGGTTTTATATTCTTTAAACTAGAGAGGACTTTTAGCGCACTACATATACAGTATGTATATATACACATATATATTCAGTAGATTAAAACAAAAGCAGCCTCAGGTCATCAAGGCACTAACTCTTCACACCTACCCTGAAGGTATTTGGGTCATGGGTCCATTTCTTGCCTGAGCTTTAGAGACGGTTTTTAATAGCTCACATATTAAGCTCTCTCCTGTCTTAATTTGCCACGTGCAGATGGACAAACGTGAATACAGAAACAGGTTGCATGAATGTGAAACGTGAGGAGAGTTGGCAGCTCTGATTATTGGCAAAGGTTAATCACCGATAAGCAGGGCGAGTGTCACTAGAGCCCCTGAGCACCTGCAGACGTCAAATATACCATGTAATTCATCATTTATCAGACATTTTCTACATAAGAGCAGCTGTTAAAACAACTTTTTATTTCAAAAGTCAGACAGAACAGTGATTTTTGTCAAACATTTTGTTCAGCATCTCACCTGCATTGTCTCCCCATGCTCTGGTAAACCTCTGGATAAATCATTTAGGTGTAAACTCCTCTTTCTGAAGTGTGAGGCCTCAGGGGAAGACAACACGTATATTCCTTGTGTGGGAAGTTTTCTTGTGGTAAAACCATTTTAAGACCATCATCTTCTTTTAATCTCACAAGAAGCAAAGCCTGGAAACCTAGATTCATGGGATAAGATATATTCAAAGCGTAAAAGAATTAGTCTTTCACACGGGGAACCATCTGCTGCTGCTGCTGCTGCTGTAGTGTACCAAGAAAACAACCACAAAGTGTTGATTTTATTTCCAAGCACATCTAATTTACAGTCAAGATTAGTTTTTGTGGCAACATTTGTTGTGATTTGTTTACTTTCAGGTCAGACACACAAGAAAGACTCAATTCAACAGTAATACTTACTGGCTAACTTTTGTGGCTTACATGTCCTGCTCGGGAGTCTTGTGCCAAACCAGTGCCGAGGATCTGTGGCTCTTATAAATCTGGAGCACCGCAGTAGCAGCAGAGAGCAGGCGGGGCCAGACTTTAGAGTGGGGAAAAGTTTCTCAGACTAAAAATAGAAAAGCTCACAGACTCACAGGGCTCATGCCCTATTTGGCTTTCCATTTGAGATGGGACGAATCCCAAACTACAGAGCAAGGTGTGGCTTATCCCACTGAGGGATCGTTGTAAAGTTTTAAACAGTCTTTGGTATCAAACACATTTTAGAAAATAGATGAATGCTGCACTCTCAGCGCCCATCGTCTAGCATCGTCTATTTCCGCCTCTGAGAGCAGACGAGAGGGTGAACAGAAAGTTTGGTCTGATATTATATAACCCAGACTGAGCTTGGACCACATTACATGTTGAAACTGACATATCAGGAGGGATACGTGGGCTGGGAAAACCAACACACCCCTCTGTTGGAGCTCCACTCTTGTCTGAAAACATGAAATCTGACCATCTGTGCAGAATCTGGGCTCCTTGTAACATAATAGTGGGATAATACAGTAACAGATCTCCACCCAAAGCCATGGAGGCACACCCCTGTACTCATGTCATCACACTTGGAAAGAGGGCGGCGGGGTCAGAAAGAGCTCAGTTGCATTTAAAGGGACACACACCACAATGGAGGGTTAAGTGAAAGGCTGTTTAGCGCTGGTTTATAAAGAGTCAGAACCCTCCTGTGGTGATTGATGTATATACAGATTGACTAAAGCATGGCACAGACGTTTCATTAGGATTTTGGTTTTCAGATTTTTTGTAGTTTACTGCCACAAGCCTGACTGTAAGAGATGTAGGGTCTGTTTACACGACAACAAAAGCATACAAAACAGAGTTTTCGTCGTGTTTTTGCCTTCTGGTTACACGAGAATGGTACCTGGAGTGCCTGAATCCACAAACTTTTGAAACTGGGGTCCAGAGTGAAAAGTTTTGACAATGTTTTTGTATTCGTCTTCATGTAAATAAGGATCCCTGTTGTCAGGGAAAACGGTGATATACTGCGTATGTGCAGTACTCTCAGATAAAGGCTGCGCGCACACAAAGAAACAACAACAACACCTACTGAGCAACATGTGTGCTGCTAACTGTGCAAGGTTTGTTAACGCTCCTCTAACAAAATGTGGATTTGCTGCTTCAGTACTCTGACCAGCACATTTGTGACATTCGCCAAGGACACTACAAACGTACATCGCCATCTTCTGGCCTGACATGCACGTTACCGCATTTTCAGTTGTTCTCGCAGATCCGTATAAACGCGCATTGTTATCACATTATCTCCATGTGAATGCGAAATGCTTTTGAAAATGCAAAGACAAAACCTTTCAGTTTCTTGTAAAAACGTTGTTGTGTGAACAGGCCCTAATATCCTGTCAAAAGTGACATGTATGCTTGGTTCATCAGACAAGCAAGCAACTGCTACAAAACTGTTTGTAACTTATGGTAAGTCCCTCCCTGTGGGATCTGTGAGCTTGGCATCAGGTGCACCAGAGGGCCTTCAAAGTTAGGACATTTTGAAAAAACAAGGGAATCACATTGTTCCTCAGTAACAGGGGTGGAAGGTAACTAATCACATTTACTCAAGCCTCTGTATTTGAGTATTCTTTTGTGTACTTTTATTGTTTTTATTACGTTGTTTTTAAAGTAATACTTTCACTTTTTCTTGAGCAGGGTTTTGGGGGAGATTTATTAATACAGATGCAGCCACTTCAATTTTCCCCTTCCAGCCAATTACCAGCCGAGTTCCATCCAGTTACAGCCAACTTCCAGCCACTGGGAGTCTATCAAGGGTTATGTTTTCGGGGGTTTGTTTTTGTTCTAAATTTCTTCAGTGACATTTTCCATGCTAAGCAAAGTGTTCATCTATATATCCTACAAAATCAAAGTGGTAATGGGGAAAATTTAAGTGGCTCCACCTGTACTTAATTACATTTCCCATCTGAGTACAGAGTAGAAAAATAAAAATAAGCTTTCACTACCCAGTTTTGTGGCAAAACCAAATGTAAAACTTCAAATCAGATACCGCGTTAAGTATCTTTCTATTTCATGCTAAAACAAAGAGTGATTTGTGTCAGCGCCTACTCATCCAGAACAGCATGTCTTTAAAGGTCCCATGTCCCGATGTGTTTGGCAGATTAATTCATGACTTTGGTGTCTATTGAGCAAGGATTTCATCTTAGTTGACTACAAAAAAATAAAACATTTTGTCTCTACATGGATCAGATGTAGCTCTTTTCCCCTCCCCTTTAGAAACGCTCAGATCAGCGGGGGGGGGGGGGGGGGGGACTGCATGGCTACAGGAGGCTATAATAATGAGCTCTGCTCTGATTGGCTGCCCAAATGATGACTGATGGGGGAAGGGAGGAGGGGTTACAGGCCCCGGAGCGGATGTTCAGAACAGTCATGGTGTCTGCCTGTGACGAGCAGAAAACACACATGTAGGTGGAGGCTGTATGGCTATGACATCATAAACCTCAGGAAGGAAAAACAGAGTATTTTAAGGGGTATTTTCTTTAAAGAGGCATTTCTCTATGAACTGAGAGTTCAGTAAAAAGTGTTGTGATCTTCTGCTCCACAATAACTTTAACATCTTTAAAGCAAGGAAAATGTATTCATCAGGACATGGAACCTTTAAGGGCTGGTCATATTTGGAATCAGCAAATTATCAACATTGAGCATTAAAAGATTCACAATTAAACTTGAGGTGGTTAAGTCTTTGTCAGAGGAGATTGTAAACTAATATCCATAAATCTTGCATTCTTTATTTATGTGCTCTAAGGCAGAGTGCTTATCCAAAACTTTACCTCAGAGTGAACAAAATGTGTTATCATATCTTATTTCATATACGTCATTGCACATAGCTACTTTGTGGTGGTGCAAATCTTTTTAGACCTATAATCGATTGAAGTCACTACAAAGACAAGATGTTTGATGTTCAAACTTTCTCAGATATTCACTCATTTAGAGTTTACTGTCTGCACCAAGTTCTAAAAAAGCTGGGACAGAGGCAACAAAAGACTGAGAAAGTTGAGGAATGTTCAAAAAACACCTGTCTAGAACATTTCACAGGTGAACAGGTTAACTGGAAACAGGTGGATGTCACCCCCAAAAGGCTCAGTCGTTCACCAGTAAGGATGGAGTGAGATTCATCAGTTTGTGAACAACTGTGTGAGCAAATAGTCCAACAGTTTAAGAACATTTCTCAATGCACAACTGCAAGAAATTAAGGGATGTCATCATCTACAGCCCTTAATATTATCAAAACCTTCAGAGAATCTGGAGAAACCTCTGCACATACTGTAAGAGGTGAGTTTGAAAACCAACATTGAATGCCCTTGACCTTCAATCCCTCAGGTGGCATAAAAAGAAACATTCTGTAAAGGATATTACCAGCTACAAGTGCAAGTTAAAACTCCTCCATGCAAAGCTAAAGCCAAATATCAACAATATTCAGAAACACTGCCAGATTCTCTGGGCCTCTGGGCATCTGAGATGGACTGACACAAAGAGGAAAACTGTGCTGTGGTCTGATGAGTCCACTTTTCAATTTGTTTTTGGAAATCATAGACATTGCGTCCTCCGGGCTAAAGAGGAAAAGAAGGACGTATATCAAGCAAGAATGGGAAATAATTCCACTCACAGAGCTTCAACAATTAACGTCCACGGTTTCCAATGAGTTTTGTTAAACAGAAGGGTGAAGTTAGAAAATTAACTTCTCGTCTTTGTAGCCTTTTTGAATATTTAATTAAGCAAAGGTCAAAAAGGATTTGCAGATCATTGTGTTACGTTTTTATTTACATTTTACACAACGTCCCGACCTAACTGGAATTGGTGTTTGTACATGTTATATTGTCATATAGCTATCAAACAACTGTTAGGCTTACTGCACTCCAGCGGTGGTCCCTTTAACGTGACACAGCAATGTGTACTCAAATATTAATACTCAAAGGCCCTGGACACCCACATGTGATAATTAAAGAGCCCCTGATTAGACCTCTCCTCAGGACTGTGTTGGTGGGGGAGAGCTTGTTTGACTCACAGCTCCGCAACTCTGAAGTTTGTAAAACCTGAAATGATAGGAGGAGTTGTAAATCTGCCATCATTTTAATTGTTCCTCAACACCAACGGCATCATAAACTTTCATCATAGCCCCGTCTATTTTCAACCTTTTCTGGTCTAATAAACCAGAGAGATTAAAAACTCCCATGTGAGTGTCCAGGGCCTTTAAGTGCATTTCAAATAAAGTAGCTTTTCCTTTACTTGAGTAGATTCAAGGAGGGATATGTTTACTTGTACTTGAGAAAGTTTTTTTAAATCAAAGTAACTTTACTTTTGCCTGAGTGCAATATATCTGAGCACTCTTTCAATGATCAGCAGTGCGGACGACAGTTCTTTCAGGTTCCTGAGCTGCTCTGTCTGTGGTGTCACACAGACGCAGCCTGCCGCCCTGTGGATGAACTTTAGTACTGCATGAAGCCATAAAACTGCCCCATAGTTGCTTCAATATTACAGATTTGTCTTTAAATATACTTAATAATTTGAGTTAACTGACCATGTACCGGTCTTTAATGGCACAGTCATTCATTTAATTTGTACACTTTTTGAACTGCGGTCAAGCCAGCCAGACTTTCGACATCCATGGTCAAATTAGCCACACTTGTATTTCGAGTGCACAAGTATTAACAGCATTATGGTAAATGCAGAGAAACAGCGTATTGACTTCCGCTTTTCAAAATAAAGGGATTCAAAACAGTAAGCTATATATCAAACCTACATTCAAAATAACATATGTTACATTAAAGTAATTCAACAACAAAGTCTCATGTTTATACTTGGAGCTTGCATATTTTACCATATTTGACTTACTGTAAAAACACTTTGACCAATAATTCCTGGCTATGGGTGGTATATTTGGCTTCTACTCATCCAACACTACACCTGTACTTGATATCAGGCATTTTTACTATACCAATTTGGAGAAATTCAGCAACAAAGTCTTATATTTATACCCGGAGATTACATAATTTCATGTTTTTGACTTATTGTAAAAACCCTTTGATACATAATTCCTGGCTATGGGTGGTATATTTGACTTCTACTCTTCCAACACTACAACCATTCTTGATATCAAGCATTTTAACTATACCAATTTGGAGAAATTCAACAACAAAGTCTCATGTTTACACCTGGAGATTGCATACTATCGTATGTTTGACCTACTGTAAAAACACTTTGACCAATAATTCCTGAATATAGGTGGTATATTTGGCTTCTACTGATCCAACACTACAACCATGCTTGATATCAAACATTTTAACTGTACCAATGTGGAGGAATTCAACAACAAAGTCTCATGTTTACACCTGGAGATTGCATACTATCGTATGTTTGACCAACTGTAAAAACACTTTGATCAATAATTTCTGGCTATGGGTGGTATATTTTGCTTCAACTCATCCAACACTACACCTGTACTTGATAACAAACATTTTCAATGTTTCAATGTTTCAAAATTCATATCAATTAACAACAAAAATGACCACACTTACAGACACCAAGGATTCTTTAACATTGCCAGATAGGACTGTTTTTGCCAAAGTGGACTCAGGCTGCTATGCAGAGGTCTACGCTCCCTGAGTGCTGTCCTAGTTATTTCGTTGTTACTATCGCATCTGTGAAATAATGTTTTAATTCAACAAAGCATGAAGTATCCATTTAAAAGTCAAACTTACCAAACGTTAGCACAGCGCAGACTAACGCTGCTCCATGGTGACTGGTGGAGTGGATTGTTTTGTGTCCAGCGCAGATGGTGTTTCTCCCCACCCAACTGGTCCAGACTTCAGGCCCAACCAATCAGAATCCTTGTAGGAGGGGCGGTTGAAAAGTCACAAACCTGCACTACAAAACATGATTCGTTTTATGCTTGGAAAGAAACGCTGAGGATTTTGAAAAATTTTTTTATGAAAACAGAGCTTAACAAATATATAAGACCACCACTCAAAGTAAAGTTTATGCCACAGTTGCCCTAAATTAACAGCACTGGGAATTATCAAAGTATTGTTACCTCCGCCAAGGAAGTTATGTTATTGCCAGCATTGGTAAGTTTGTTTGTCTATCTGTGTTCAAGATAACTTGAAAAGTTACGGATGGATTTCAATGAAATTTTCAGGAAATATGTGGAATGGGATAAGGAAAAAATTATTAGACTTTGGGATTGATCTGGCTCACCATCCGGATTCAGGAATTTTTTGAAGGATTCTTTAACATTGCCAGATAGGACCGTTTTGACCAAAGTGGACTGAAGCTGCTTGGCAGAGGTCTGCGCTCTCTGAGTGCTTTTCTAATTTGGCTTTGTTTTCTGCATCTATACTGACATGCCTGTAACCCACCATTGATCTGATACTTCCCTACTCTTGTCTCACAAAGCACACACCAATCTGACCACATGAACACTCTACAACATCAAAATTATCTATTAACAGAAATGACCACACTTACAGAAGTAAGTCCATAGTTTAGACATATAGTTAAGATGCAATAGGCTTAGACTGCCGGGGGGATCTGGCACATTGGGCTCTATCCCTCTCTCTCTCACACTCTCTCTCCATATCTGCCTCTGCCCCTTTCTGTTTGCTCCTGTACTCGTCTCTGGCTCTTGTCTTTTAGGTTGCCTGGGATCCTTGGTGGAGACTGCCTGCTGCTGTGGAGTCACGAAGCCTCAATAACTACAATTACAGACACAACACATATTTGGCCATCTCACTCCAGTTCATAATCATTATAGCTGTTAATGTTGATATTAACATGATCTTTCTATCCATGGTTGATACATCTATAGTAACTATCTCTAGCTCCACATGGACATGAGATCCCTCCTGAGAATGAGGTGTCACATCTCAAGAGGTCTACCATTAATACATTTATACTTAACGGAGACAAATATGGTAGGGATGCACTTGTGGTCTGGGCACCCATGAGTTCATCACTACCATAAATTCTTACTTCCAGTAAGACTTTTATTGATTATACTTCTATAAAATTTTCACCACAACCACACAGACATGAGGACCCTCCTCTAATAAATTTGTTTGCAGCAGAAACAAATTTGACGACGACAGGTCTATGATTGGTCCATTGATCTGTCACTAGCTTTAGTTCTTACTTTAGTCCACTTGTCTCCACTTACCTCCCTCCCTTTGCCCACACACCCAACACAGCATGGTGTGGATTTGCTGTTCATCATGAGACTGGGGTCCACATTCAAGATTTCCTGCTGCTTAACAGAAGGTTTTTTCTTGCCGCCATGATGGAGGGATTCATGATTGGCTATATGGATTCATGTTGGGTGTTGGATGTATATATTTGTATATATATGTATATGTGTATTTTTATATGTATATATGTATCTATGCATATATGTGTATCCATAATATGAAGAGCTTTGTGCTCTATTGTAAAGTGTCTTGAGATAACACTTGTTATGAATTGGCGCTATACAAATAAAGATTGATTGATTGATTGATTGATTACAGAAACCAAGCTGAGGGCAGACACTGACAGGTGAGGAAGTGATTAAACTGCTTTAAGGCATCAGGCGAGACTTTGGCTTGGCCCTGAGCGTGTCCCTAGCCAGGCCTCAGTGTAGCCACTTTGGCCCTGACTAAACATACACTCGTGACCACAATTCTACCAACAACATCATGGTCATCACCAGAAGATGTCTGGATGTTGGCGGGATGCACAAGGGCTCGTAACCTGGTCTTCTACCAATACCAGCAGTGATCAAGTGCTGCTCCTGACACGTGTGCCAAGCACCTCAACCTCAGAAAAGTGGGCTGTTTGATATTTGCTGTAACAGACCCTGAACTACAGTCAAACAACTAACAACATAGTTCCTTTTTACTCCTAAAACCTGTGTGCAGATCAGCTAGCCAAGCCTGTAACCCACCATTGATCTGATACTTCCCTACTCTCATCTTACAAAACACACACCAATCCAGCCACATGAACACTCTAAGCACACTCTAAGGAAACAGAAACAGACAAACAAACAGACACACAAACAACAAACAAACAGTCAGACGCCGGCAAACACAAAACCTACTTGACAGAGGTAATAATTATTATAAACTGCAGACGACTGAATGTGATTAATTTAGCAGCATCTAGCTGGACTGGCACTAAATTGAGTTTAATTGTTCTAAATAGAAGAACTTCAGTTAAATGAAGTGATTTGTCGAACTGTGTTTTTTCATTCCTCTCCTTTGAACAGTATGTGTTTTACTCTCAGCACTCGTGCATTAAATGCTCTACTGTAGATACGTGGGAAACCACGGTATTTGTTTTCATTTATTCCGTTCAACTTCAACAAAAATCAGCATGAGGCAAGCCAACAAGTAAACGACAGCACTCTTCACTTTAGCAGCGTGGGACAGTCACTGAATCCCACACAGACTAACACAAGTGTGACCTAAAAGCTAAGGAAACAGGCGTAAAGCTCATTCAGCAAATAGATATTCACTCAAGATTCACGATGTCACGTTCACAGTTTTGATTTACTCATCTAAAGCTATGACCCAACATGTTGATGCTAATGCTGGTGCCAAGCTAGCAGGCTAACGCTAGCTGAGCACGCTTTCTGTCTTTAACTCCCAGTTTTCAGATACTGACCGAGATACAGCACGGTGTGGATGAAGCCCCATCGGATGACAAACTGTCCCGCTGCTGGAGGCGCTGCTTGGTCTCTTTGCTCAGTTTAGCCATGTTTTATCTCGACAAACGTGGATCAAAATTCGAAATGTCGCTGCCGCCAAAGACGAGGCAGGAGGAGGAAGTGACGTAAGTAGGGTTGCAAACAGATAGGGTTTCTGTTTCCGGTTTAGTCCGCCACCCTGCGGTCGGATGATAAACTGCGTCAGAGGGATTATAGGTCTGATAAGTCACTCTGCTATGGCATCTGCCCTGTCAACCTAAACAAAACAAGTCGATGTGACAGCGATGTGTTTTCTGAAAAAAACACGAAAATCTACATTTACGTGATTGTGAAGAATCGTTGTATTCATTATTAATATATATATATACATACATACATACACACATATATATATATATATACACACACACACACACACACACATATATATATATATATATATATATATATATATATATATATATTACATGTAGCATATGGAAAGTATTAAGAGGAAAAGGAAGGAGTTTGCAAATCGGATATTGGGACTGCTGTACTCTCCTTTTTGAGCAGCAACATGACGTAGCCCATGACAAATGTGCAGTGTTTTTTTCGCATACAATGTGACATTTATGTACAATGAACATGTACATTAGGGCACAAGTTATAACATCTTTTGTGGAACAAATGTATATATTTTAACATATTTACACACAACAACATTTTTACCTACTATACATTTATTTATTGTTACATATTTACCTATTACATAATTATTAATTGTTACATATTTGCCTTTTACATATTTTATTACACATTTATTTATTATTACATATTACATTTTTATTTTTGCATGTTTACCTTTCACAGTTAAAATTAAATATTTACCTATTGTATTAGATATTTATTCATTCTTACATATTAACCTATCACATTACATTTTTATTGTTTCATCTTCACTTATTACATGACATATTAACCTATTATATGACATACTTATTGTTTCATATTAAACTATCACATTACATATTTATTTACATATTCACCTATTACATTACATATTTACCTATTTTATTACATACTTGTTTATTCTTACATATTAACCTAACACGTTACATATTTTTTTAATGTTGCTTATTTACTTGTTATATTACATATTTATTTATTGTTACATATTCACCAATTATATTACATATCAGAATCAGAATCAGAATCGTTTTTTATTGCCAAGTATGCGACACATACAAGGAATTTGACTTTGGCAGCTGTTTATTGTTACATATTTTTTCAATTTAATATTTATTTATTATTACATTTACTTATTATTACACATTATATTACATAGCCTATTTATTTATTGTTACATATTCTCCTATTACATTACATATTTATTTATTGTTACATATTTACCTATAATACATTTATTTATTATTACATATTAGGCTATATGACATATTTATATATTGTTATATAACAACCTATCAGATTACATATTTATTGTTATATATTTACCTATTACATGACATATTAACCTATTATATTACATACTTACGGTATTCTTACATTTTATCATCGTTGCTGAAGTCTTGACAAATGACCGTCGCAAGATGGCGGACACACCGACAGTCGGTGAGGCGTCTAGTGTATATTCCGATGGTATTACCAACTATTCGGGAAAGGGAGTAACCCCGGGATGGTTTTCGGGTCTTTAAAAACCGGAATATGAGCATATTCCGGTTTTTGAAAAAGTTTTTTGGTGTTTACATGGCTGCACGCACCCGGGTTATTGCTAATATTCCAGTTATGAAAGGTTTAATGACTGCATGTAAACGTAGCCAATGGTGCTGCAAAACAGATATTAAAATGATATTAAGTGATTTTTATTCATCATGGGCGCATGAAACACTTGAATGAATCACATTTTATTTTTTAATGTACACTCGAAATTTATGTGCGGCTAATTTGACCACGGAAATCGGAGTTACGGCTGGCTTGACCGCAGTCTTTTTGATGAGGAGTTTGAGCAACGGCATCAACACTACGACAGTAACCAGTGTTTTTGTCATATTGTAGTTCATTAATATTATACTTGTGTTTAAGGATAACATTAGAAAACGTTTTAGGATGACCTTTCCTCTACTGGGCAGACTGGTTTCTGGAAAATACCCAGACTGAAGGGCCACATTCAGATGACTTCAGCTCACACCCGTGCGTAAAGTTTACTCAGCAAACGTCCTTGTGTAAGGCTTGTGTAACGGAACTTCTCCACGGCAAAGCACGGGTTAAATTTTCTTGCTTGAAAGTTTAACTTTGCGTTACTGGGCTGAATTCAATGAACGAGCTGAGAAAAAGGCAACAGCCCTCCTCTGCTCTCTCTTTCTCCCCTGATATGTTGTTCTGTGTGAGAGGAGCTCAGTGCGCACTCATCCATCAGAGCAACATCTGCGCGCGTAATTTACCCCGAAATCTGGTTTATTGTTGATTCACAAGGGGGATTTATTTTATTTCCTAGTTGGTTTGCCATGGCGAGATGGACTTTCTTATTTTTGTATTTTTTCCAAGGACTACTCCCCTTCATCTTTGGGCAGCAGCACCGCGCAGCTGGACCCTGGCGACATCGGATTCAGTGGGAAAACAACGGGCAGGTTTACAGTTTAATGAGCACTGGAATGGAGTACCAAGTTCCAGTTCGGTCCAGGAGCCAGTCGAGGGTTTATGTGAGCAGTAGGAGGGATGGTACCAGGAGCCAGGTGCCGGCTTCGCCAATTACGCACAGAAGAGCGACGCCTGTAAGACCTGGGCAGACTGAATCCAGGCAATTCAGGACCGCAGAATCTGAACCTGTAGCTCCAGGACGCGATGGTAGACCCTATGTGTCCTCTGCTGGCCGTGCGTCAGGGGCCATCCAGCAGCCAGAGCGCCCTTATTTAACTGGAGCTGTAGGATATCAAAGCGCACGACGCGAAATCCCAGATCACACCACATCATCAAACGCCTCTGCAGTAGCAGGTCCATCAGAATTTCCTGGCAGGAGAGAGGGAGCCAGTGTGGATGCTTCTGCTATTCACACCAGAGGAGGAGATCCAGCTCCTGGTGCGCAATACCAACAGCCACGCGCGGTGCCAGAGGCCGCGTCCGTGTCCAGACAGACTGATCACTCTGTCCCATCACATCCATCAGCTCTTGGGAGAGAACCTGCAGCTCCTGCTACATTTCCTGTCCCCAGTGAGGATGTTACAAATGAGGCTGGAGGCACTGGAGAGGACATGTCTAATGATGACCCTCGAAACCCTTTTAAAAACCACAGGAATTCTGTCTTCTATAACATGTACCCACAGAGAGGAGGGAGGACAGGGGCTCGACCTCCACCCGGGACAGGCCATGGCACAAGATATTTCCAGAATGGTGAGCTAAACGTTCTCATAACGTAGAATCAGCTTTTGAAGGTGGTATTGATCTGTCTTATGTAAAATATATATGAAGGATCAGTTTGTGTGGCACGTTTTATCAACTATTTAAAGTGCTTCATATGAAACACCAGAACTTTATGACAAAGGGAAAAGAAATAAATCAGAAGAGAACATTCAAAAGTGCATAAATCAACCAAAAAACACATACAAATAAAAACAAAAAGAATGAAGAGAAAGGAGAACATGTTAAACAGAAGCGCAAACATTTTATTTCACAAAAGTAAAAGTTACAGCGCAGTGTTGATTTAAATAGAGTTGTCCAGATAAGCATTTAATACAATAAGGCAATGTCTGCTCAGTTATAGAAGACTGTGATATTAATAGAGTTAAAGATATAAGAGCATTAAAATACATAAAACACAAAATATAGAGCTTTATAAAGAAATATGATGAAGGAGAACTTGATTAACACAAATACATGAAGCATCTTGAAGCAAATTGTGATTAGTGTCAAACACTGTGAAGGCCCTACAGTGTTAACATGCTCTAAGGTTTCTGATAACAGAAACACTGCTCACCTGCTGCTCATGCTTAATGAAAATCTAATTATCTTCCTCCAAGAACAGCTCCATGAGGATTAAAGCTCTCAGTTTGCTCTATCTGTGTGGATGCAGCTCAGAGCCGGTCTGTAAAGATTTTTTCTCTTCTTTTTTGGAGCCTTTACCAGAGAACATTAAGAGTAAATGTAGTGCAAAGGAAAGTGTGCAAATATGAGTAAGTAAAAAAAATCATTCAAATATTACAAACTAGGGATCACCATCTTATCGGTGTAATATCAGTATCAGCCTATGCTTACATGTCTGCCAATATTTACAACCAATTTAGCATCTATAGATATCGGCCATATCAACTGGAATATACACAAACACACCATGACGCTTCACTTCACCAACACTGCATGGGTATATTTAAAAACTAAGAGTTTCTTTTTTCAAGAGTTAAATGTTGTTTTTCTTGTTTTACATCTGTTTCTCGCACAAATACACTGTCACAGTGGAAAAAAAACAAGTCAATTTTTGTAAAGTAAAGACTTTGTGCCCCTGACCAATAACATAGGTATCTGTGATAATGAGTTCAGAAATATCGACATATCGGACATTGGCAAAAATCCAATATGGTGCATCCGTATTACAAACCTAAAGCTACCAATCTTCTTCTTATATGATTTTAAAAGTCACTTTATTTCATCAGATGTTCCTCAACCATTTTTTGACATTTGGCTATGCGTATTTTGCAGTTTGCTCTTCCTTTGTCGTCCTCATTTAAATTAAATATCACCACACTGCTCCAACTTCAACCACAAATAATGAGGAAGAATCATGCTGTAAAAAAAAAATCAAGAACTGTATCTATAATGTTTTATGTGCATGAGTGAAAACATTGAAAACACTGATCTCAGGTCAAGAGATGTTATAAAAAAATCCTCAAGAGATAAAATTAAATTGATTTTCATGCCAATATGCTGAAACTTCCAAACCCTTTTTTTGTACAGAACATTAAGTTGCTTCTGTGCTATAATTACCTATTTCTCTCATTGTGAAAGTTTATCGCGTTACAATTGGATTTGAAAAAAAGAGAAATAATTTGTGGTTATTCAGAAAAAGGTTCTGGATTAACATTTGAATATATGATCTGTAAATACTGGCAGAAATGTGTGCATCTGCAAATACCAATAATCACCTCCTTGAGCTTTTATCTGTCTGTATTTACATTGTGTCGACGTTAATATGCATGCCAAAAATTTGCAGCAGTTAGCAATTGCGAGCTTTACCTTATTTACTTTATAATACCCTAAAATTAGTTGTTCCCTCCTTGTCATGTTAATATGGCTTCTATTGGAGTCATAGGTATAGATCAGGGGTGGGCAACTTGTGGCCCATGGGTCACATACAGCCCTGCATGTCTCCATATGTGGCCCACCAGGCAAGTCCAAAAATCAACCAGTTGTTAACATGAAGAAACTTCACATGATTCCACCAAATGTGATTCAACATGCAGAGCGAAACGATGCCATGCACAAAGTGGGATATGTAAAAGAAATATATCCTTATAATCCAGATTATTGGTGTTTGTTTTGTTTGATGCAAATAGTTAAAGACCTTACTTTACTGTAGCTGTTACTGTAAATGTATTTTACAAAGTGCTAGAATGTAGTATTAAGTTCAGTTAATACTTTGAAAAGGTTAGTTAGATTTTAGAAAACAACAAACACTCATTGTTTTGTTGCATTTTAAAAGAAGCTTAAATTAGTTTTAATTCTATGTCAGGCTTATTAATTTGTGTATTTTTGTGTATATGACTCATTGTATATGAATGCTGGTATTATCAGTTTTTATAACAGCTTCATATTTGCTACTTTTGTTTATTTAAAAATATTTTTTCCCATCATGAGTACTTGACAATTTGTAACAGTGCTGCCCTCAGGCAGGGAAGAAGGTTTTTGTGTGGCCCCTTTTAATAATCAGTGTTGCCCATTCCTGGTACAGATATTAAAATATTAATAATTTAGCCAACTGCCTATTCTTAATGTACTTTGAAGAATTTCTTTTTGTGGAGCACTTCTCTAGTGCAAACAGTTTCTCTCAAGTTTGATGACAAAAAGCTCTTTTAAAAGAGAAAAAAAAAACTCCTCTTATGATTCACTGGATGCAAGCGTTAAATCGATAAATCATGATTGGGACATTAGTTGCTGATATCAGTTTATGCCTCATCATTCGCCAATGAGACAAAGTCTCTCAACGGGAGATTTTTGACAAGAAACTGGACTAATACACCCTGTAGGACTTCAGTTTTTTGCAGTTGGCCCTGTCTCAGTTCTAAATCACATAAAAGAAAGAAAATCTGAATTACCAGAAGGAAAAACATTGATTTGGTGTTTGGATCTGGGTCTGACAGCGCAGGAATCTGAAACACTTTGAATTTTGCCAACAAACACAACCAGCTGCTCTCATTTTCAGCCAGAACACATGCAGTCTGATTCAGAGAGCTGCTTCCAACAGGCAGAACTGACAAAACAAGATATCACAGTAACAAAACAATGCCTAAAAATGTGAACTCTCCCTTTAATCTTCTCTCTCAGGACTTCCAGACTTGGTGCCCGACCCGTATGCCATCCAGGCAGGTGCTTATATCCAGCGCATGCAGATGTACGCGCTCCGCTGTGCAGCCGAGGAAAACTGTCTGGCCAGGTAATCTGTCCTGCCAGAAGTGATTCACTCCCTCACTATGCAGACACACTCTCACCTCACATGTATTCCCTTTAGTTTAACACTCCATTTAAAGCTCATTTCTTTTGTTTAGCCGTGTTTAAAAGTATCCATGTCTGCGTCTTGAACACTGAGGGATGTCTGCTCCGTTGACAGACTTAGAGAATCTGTTTAATCTTGTTATAGAGTCTTCAACATGATGTCCTGCCAACACATAAATGTTCTGGGTTGATTTTCCCAAAAGCATTCAGTTCAATGGAACAAACCTCCTGCTCTCAAACAAAACCAACTCCAGCAGCTCAGCCGGCTGTTCTCTCTGAATCAGCTCATGTCCTTTTCCTCCTCCGATCCTTCGAAGGTCTGCGTACGCACCCAGCATCAGAGACATCGACTTCAGGGTGCTGCTGCGGTTTCCACAGAAGGTGAAGAATCAGGGAACCACCGACTTCTTACCCGTGAAACCAAGATATCAGTGGGACTGGCACAGCTGCCACCAGTGAGTTCACACAGCTTTACAATATTAAAGGGTAACATCTCACAATAAATCAAATTTAAGGTTTTCAAATCCATTATCAACATGTCTATGTGTCTATATACTTCCAAACAAGATAGTGTGTCTGTTTATATCAACTGTGCTTTATGTCATTGTCGAAAAGCTGTGCTCGATAGTCAGTAAAAAATGATATTTTTCAAAAAAAGACTAGTATCTCTCTCTCTGAGAGCGATGTCTGGTCATTGATATCAGTGGAAAACACTTTAAGTCACCTGAAAAATTTTGTGTTTGTAGTAATTTGCAGAAAGTCTGATTATTTTTGATTATATTCATCGTAGGAAATAATAATAATAATGAGAAGAATAAGGATAATTTTATTTATATATCATCTTTAAAAACAGATGTTTACAAAGTGCTTTCACAGACAAAACAAAGGCTGAAAAAAATCCATCTTTATTTGTTTAATGCCAGTTCATAACTCATATATATCATATATCTCAGGCACTTTACAATAGAGCAGGATGAAGCCATACTCTCCATTTTATAGATACACATAGATGCATATAAAAATACATATAAATATGTAGTTGTATTTACACATGCATTAATCCAGAGATGTATCCATCCAGGCAGAGACAAAGGGACTAAAAATAAGAATTTATGATAGCGACAAACCCATGGTCATAAATCTGTCCTCTTCACATTTGTCTCTGCTGAATATAGATTCAATCAATCAATCGTTATTTGTATAGCACCATATTTGTCTTTGTTGAATATAAATTTGTTAAAGATCAGCCCCTTGAGCCAAACAAGAGGCAGAGAGGTTCATGTAAATAATAAGAAACAAAAGAAACTGGAACAACTAGAGAACGAATGAATATACTACATTAGTAAAGGTTAAAATGTGAACATGTGCATATGAGTGACAGTAATAAAGTTTTTTCAATTCATACATAATCATAAGACAACAGATAGATAATAGACTAATCAATAGATAGATGATAGTTGATGTTTGTTTAAAAATGACTTAATAAACTTCTGGACCCATAAAGTTATGTTTGTAATGCAGCTTTTATAAGCCTGAGCTATGAAGTGTGACCCTGTAGTGACTATAACTGTATCTGTGATTTTGTGCAATCCAAAATGTGTCTATGTACCCAGGTTTCTCTCTGAGAATATGTTTTGTTTTATCAATGTGAAACACAAACTTGTTGGAAACCCTGATTTCATGTGAAATATGTGAAGACAGCATCAATAATTAGCCAAATGTGAGTCAAATTGGTTTAATTATTTCAGCAATTTCTGATAAATCTATGGACTAAACTATTTTTTTTACATCGCTCATTGTTAAATCAACCGTTATAGTCAGTCAGCACGATCTGTTGTCCTTAGTGCCTCAGTGATATTTGTTCAGTTTCATGAATAATTTGCTTAACTTTTATGAAAAATCAACTCATCGATTAAATCAATCAACTAAAAAAACGTTGAGATGTGATTTTCAGTCCAACAAGCCCAGCTCCACCCTGACACGTTCCCTGTTTTTCTTTATCAGACATTTCCACAGCATGGACGCCTTCAGTAACTACGACCTGCTGGACTCCGTGTCTGGACGTAAAGTTGCAGAGGGACATAAAGCCAGTTTCTGCTTAGAGGACACGGGCTGTGACCCTGGATTCAGGCGACGCTACGCCTGCACTTCTCATACACAGGTGATTCTTAATCTTAGACTGAATTTAATTCATTCTGCTGGATGCATCACTTTAGTTATACTGTGACCAGGAATGTCAAAGATTAACTAGGATCCCCCCTGAAACAATATGATGCATGTAAACGGGCTGTCCTTTGATAAATACCAATTAAACTTTTGGTGCCGTTGTCTCAAAGCAGTCAGGTTCCTCTTCTGAATTTTAACTGATCTGGTGCACTTGTCATCCAAACACACAATAAAAAATTTCCCCTGAGACCCCTCTTCCTGTTTATATGGATAATTCTGCAGTGGCGTTACCACAGACATGAGATCTCAGAATCATAATGTGATCAAACATGATTTCTGAAATGAATCAAGAACGAAGAACAATCAATGTCAGCAAGTTGTTACCCTTGTGTATGTTTGCAATGAAAAACAAACACTGAGAAAAGCATATGGTAAAACTATTGATGCATCAATTGTGATATTCACAGCTGATACCGATACAAATGTCTCTCTTATTAGCTCTTTTGACTTGGTTGTTTTCAATATTTTCTCTCAAGGTTGATCATGAAAAGGTTACAGTTTGTCCAAGAGGTCGTTTTTATCGCCCAACAAAAAAATCTTCAGAATCAGCAGTTGGGTGTGCCAGATGTCAGCATTTGATTAAAGGGATACAGCAACATTTCTTGTTTTCATGTCTTGTCTCACTCCCAAGCCCATGACAAGCAGATAAACTCCATTTTTTGATCGTGCGTGCAGTAACAAGGAAGACACAGACAGAGCTCACCCACTGCTAATTAGCTTAGCTCAAACACTGGGAGTCATTGGGTAGCATTAGCCTGCTTCTGCCTACAGTCATCAGATAAACTCTTCAGCAACTCTAAACGCTCCTGTATGCTTGTTGTGACTCATTTTTTCACCGCGTTATGTTACGTTATCTAGTTTTAGACAAAGATTAGCGCTTCATGTAAGAAAAAAAAATACATATGAAACTAAACATGCATGCGGGCCAGTAAACAGCAAAAAAAGAAAGAAGAAGACGACATAGAAAGGACTAATCTCTGTCGTCTCTTCCTTGGTACTGCACGCATAGTCGAAAGAATGGTGTCTATCTGCTTGCCCTTTAATATGATACAACAGATAAAACATCTGTTCATGGCCCATGTTTGTAAAATGGGACATTGAATTGATGCTGATGTGCACCCCAAGGTGAAACCCTTGATGAGAATGTGTTGTTGTGTTTATGTGTACTGGCATGTTTGTGAGCGGGAAAAGTACGAAACATAAGGGGATCAATGCTTCCTGTTCTGCTCACTCTTATGTTATTATTATCAGAGGCAGCCTGACCTTGAATCAGGTACATAACATGTTTTATATTTACTATTCCAAATCAGAGTGCTTCAGTAAAGACAAATAATCATATTGACAAATCAAAGTGTCTCTGACTTATTTGGTAGAGACACCTTGATAGCACACTGTCTTTGATTACTGTGTATGAATGCATAATCTGTTACAGCAAGCATCCAACAGTGCCATCATCACTCATTTGATCATTTTTGAAACAAAAACAAAAAAACAGAAAACACAAAACTTGCTCTAAATATCCATCCATCCATTATCTATTCTGTCTATCCCTTTTTGGGGTCGTAGATTTGGGGCTGGAGCCTACCCCAGCTGACGTTGGGCGAGAGGCGGGCACACCCTGAACCAGCTGCCAGCCAATTGCAGGGCCACATAGAGAGACAATCACTCGTGCTCACACTCATACCTAAGGGCAATTTGGAGCCACCGATCTAAGCATGTTTTTGGTCTGTGGGAGGAAGCTGGAGTGCCCAGAGAGAATCCATGCATGTACAGGGAGAACATTCAAACTCCACACAGAAAGGCTCTGCCCGACTCAGGGATCGAACTGGCAACCTTCTTGCTCTGAGGCACGTGCCTCCCTGCCACCTTGCTATTATTATAAACTAACCAAAGTCATCATCAAAGGAAATCCACAGTGTTAACCTCACAAATGTACTCATAGACACAGTTTAAAAGGTTAGACGATAAATTAGACTTTTTAGATTTTTTTCTTTTTTTTTGAAGAGAAATCCATATAAGGCGTGTTTTGATTTTCATCTACGTTACATTTCAATTTCATAGTGACATATTTCCTTATTTGGCTCTTAATTTACTTATTCAACATCCTTTTGTTTGGAGGTGGAACATCCTTTTCTTTATACAAAAGTAAAGGGAGGGGCTATTGTTATTTATAACTCTGTTATCACTAAACATTCTGTCTAACCTTGATTTTTGTAACCAAACAGACATAGTCAGGCTTTTATCTAAGTTTTATGTTGATCCTCTGCAACATTATTATGGTGAAAACAGTAAAAGCTACATTAGACATAAATTAAATCCTGGCTATAAGGATCTCTTATTGGTGGAAACATCATTTTTGCTCCTCTTTTTACAGTAAAATTTACATTTGTGTTTTGAAAATACTTTGTGTAAGTTCTGAATTGTGTTTAGATTGGTCATAGTGTGTGCATCAGATCCCTCAACAAGCCAAAATAAGCAACTGCACTAATGGAACAAGCTCAAAAATAGGCAACCCACAATTTCCAATATTTACAATCAACTTTTCAAGAAGAAAGAAGTCCCAAGTCGCTTATAATAGGCAGACCTGGCAACTCTGACTGAAACTGGCATTATCAAACAAAAACAGACGGCTGATCACTTCTGCTTTAAATTCTTTTTTAATTCCAAGAACAGCAGAGAAAGTAAGACCCTAATATTTTTTTGTTTTCCTTTTTTTGAGTCTCTTTGAATCCCTCCCTTTTACTTCTGAGAAATGTCTCTGTTACTACGACTGCACGTACGCCAATAAGAAAAAAAACATCCTGTGAGCATGAGAATATTTATTGTATCTGTCATCTGGATCTGTCATTCTGGCAGCTTCGTATTAGCAGCTCTATTTCCAAAGATCTGTTGTATGACTAAAGAATCCTACAGCTCAACAGTCCTCAAAGTCAGAGTAAACATTTTAAATCACGAGGTTTGGTCCTTTTCTTCTGTAGGGACTGAGCCCAGGATGCCACGATGTCTACGCCGCCAACATCGACTGTCAGTGGATCGACATCACTGATGTTCCTCCAGGAAACTACATCTTAAAGGTAGCACGAGTCACATTTCATTTCTGCTTATTCATGGAGATTTATCCAGCAGACACAGAGTTGCTTATGCCATTTTTTATTGATGACTTTTGCAGGTTACTGTTAATCCAAACTTCCACGTGCTGGAGTCCGACTTCACCAACAACGTGGTGAGGTGTGACATCACATACACAGGAGTCTATGTGCAGACACGCAACTGTAGAGTCTCAAGGTACAGAGGTTTCTGAATCTTTTTATGATGTTAAAATATCAAACTCTCGGCCTTCTTTTAAGATGAACTTTGGTTTAGAGCGAGATTAAAAAGTCACTTTTATTGCCAGTTTCTGTCATAAGTACCTGTCACACGAGAAAAACCCTTCAATATACTTCACTAGTCCATCTGGGAAAGAGCCCATAGAAAGTGCTTGGGAATGGGCAAAACCTTTCAGAAGCAAATCCAGCAGGTGATTGGACAATCGCTCCATCAATAACGCTCATTATGGGCCAATCAGATAATGACGCAGGCGGGTGTTACTGCCATGTTGTAAAGAATGTGAATCACTTTCTTGCTGTGGAGTCATGAAGCCTCAATAACTACAATTACAGACATAACACATATTTGGCCATCTCATTCCAGTTCATAATTATTATAGCTGTTAATGTAGATATTAACATGATCTTTCTATCCATGGTTGATACATCTATAGTAACTATCTCTAGCTCCACATGGACATGAGATCCCTCTTGAAAATGAGGTGTCACATCTCAAGAGGTCTACCATTAATACATTTATACTTAACGGAGACAAATATGGTAGGGATGCACTTGTGGTCTGGGCACCCATGAGTTCATCACTACCATAAATTCTTATTTTCAGTAAGACCTTTATTGATTATACTTCTATAAAATTATCACCACAACCACACAGACATGAGGACCCTTCTCTAATAAATTTGTTTCCAGCAGAAACAAATTTGACGACGACAGGTCTATGATTGGTCCATTGATCTGTCACTAGCTTTAGTTCTTACTTTAGTCCACTTGTCTCCACTTACCTCCCTCCCTTTGCCCACACACCCAACACAGCATCGTGTGGATTTGCTGTTCATCATGAGACTGGGGTCCACATTCAAGATTTCCTGCTGCTTAACAGAAGGTTTTTTCTTGCCGCCATGATGGAGGGATTCATGATTGGCTATATGGATTCATGTTGGGTGTTGAATGTATATATTTGTATATATATGTATATGTGTATTTTATATATGTATATATGTATCTATGCATATATGTGTATCCATAATATGAAGAGCTTTGTGCTCTATTGTAAAGTGTCTTGAGATAACACTTGTTATGAATTGGCGCTATACAAATAAAGATTGATTGATTGATTGATTGACTTTGTAGAGCAAACTCTTGCCACAATGTGTCGGAAGTTGAACAAAAATATCCTTACTGTAGAGAGGTTTGAAATGTTGTTTGAGTTTCATTTAATAAAGAAATGTGGTCTGGGTCTGATAAAACTGCTACTGAGGCTGTTAGCATCTATGCTAATCTCTCCCTTCCTGCTGTCATCACACTTGTAGCTCCGACCTCTTCCTGCCCTAAAGGACACTGATTGGGCCGTGCTGCTTTGGGCCAGTCACAGTCAATGTAGACTGGAGCTTGTTGTGATGGATCAGCCTGATTACAGACGCTGAATCAGGCTGATCCAGCTGCACTGCCATGATATGTACTGTTTGTACAAGACATACAGAAAAGTAAAAAAAAATTACTCCCCACGCACTGGTGTAATAGTTTGGTACATGAAAATATTAAATGTTAAATAACAGCTGAGAAGTGCTGCAGTAACTAATGTGTTCACAATTTGGATGTAAATGTGACTACGTAGAATTGTATTAAGAATTCATTTTAAGATTTTACGGATCACTTTTTAAAGCATGTTTAGGTCTTTCCCCACATTTCATATCTAAGGTTGCAGACTCCTCGGCGGGGGTCTGCTGGCTGTTCCAAAGTCGAGATTTTATTCACTTGATTTCTAATTTTCTGACTCACTAGATATTTTTATTTTATTTTATCACAGCTGCCTTTACTCTTTTTGCCCTTTCTTATCTTTCTTTCCTTCTTTAACCATCTTTTATTATTATTTTACTGATCCAATCACTCCTTTTTCCATCCCTTATTCGTCTGTTTTTTTCAGCCTTGTTTATCTCCACTGATGTGATGTTGTCCTCTGTCGTTACCTTCTTTTATATTTTGTCTCATTTTATTTCTTTTATTCCAAATGCATATTTTTTCTTATCATGATGTTTTATTGGTGTTAGTCCTTATCATATAAGTGCTTATCATATAGAAGATATATCCGTAATCACCTTCATTCCCGTTCTCTGCTTTCTTCTTCATTCTTCTTGATTTATTGTGTTAAAATTTGCTCTTGCCCTTTTGTTTGAATTTCTGGTCATTTATTTTTTATCTGATTGTTAATGCTTATTTTATTATTCTCTGCCCTTAACTGACAAAACACCTTGTAGATATCTGTTTCAAAAGCCTATATATAAATAAAACTATTAATTATTATCATTATGTGTTTTTTCTCCACTTTTCAGGGGTTGAAATCTTCATTTTCAAGAGCTCACAGCTGGACTTAGGCAGCAAACATCTCTCCTGACCTGCGCAGACACAGTGACTATATCATCAACACAAAGTGAAATTGGTGAAATGCTCTATTAGGCTGCCACAGACTAGACAATTTTTAAAAAAATAACTGCTTTAAAAACTGAGGACACACAGACATAGGGAATGTTTTGGCTACTTTTTTGGATATTGCTCTGCAAAGGCAAACATTACACAATTTTTCCAGACAACAGACCTGCCACTGCAGAAAAGTTTTCACAAAGTAGATCCAACAGACAAAACATATAACAGAGCCCTGTGTGATCAAACGTGATTTTAGAAGAAATAAATCAGGAGAACAGTCCACATCGTCAGTCAGCTATTTTGGCGTGAGTTTTATTTGCAGCAGAAACAAACAATTGGAAAATAATTTTGGTTTATCCTGCCAAGGAAGGTTTAGAGTTGTGTTTATGTTTGATTTAATATTTGTGAGCTGTATAAGTTCACAACACGTGAATGCCGATGCTTTCTGGTTTGTTCCCTCTCACAGTTTTTTTTTTTTAAGAAGGCAGCCCAATTTGGAATAAGAAATAACAATAAAATGCATGATTTTATTGGAGCAATATCTGTATCAGCAGATAAATGCCAAATCATGCCATTATCAGTATCGACAGTCATGAAAATGTTTTCTGATATTTTGCAGAAACAAATTGGCCTCAAATATTCTTTATATTAGGTTTAATATTGGCAGAATGCACCATAATGGTTCACCACATCATCACTAAGTGTCCACCTTTACAAATAAAATGTCATTTATCAAAGAATGAAATGTTAGATTTCTTGTTTCACATCTATTTCTATCATAATAGGCACTAATCACTGAGGAACAGGTCAGGTTCAGTAAAGTGGAGGCTTTGTCTTCTTGAAAAAAAATATCTGTAAAATGAGATTGGAAATATCAAATATCTGCAAAAATTAAATAATGTGCATCCCAAAACAACAACATTTTGATGTTTACCATTTCAGATTGGGGTGTCTCTAACTTGTTTGGTAAAGTTGATTCATCATATTGACACCAAACACTAAGATTATTAGGACGATAAAATTATCCAACCTTTGTTTTGTGCTGCATTTACTGGAAATATATGCAAACATTTACACCATTTTTGTACATTTTATATGTGAGTTTATCACATTTACTTGATCTTTATTGATGTGCCATGATTTAAATCAGAATATTGCCGTAAGAAATGCGAGTACAGTGTTGATGAATGTAAACTTCTTAAACACTGGTAAATTGCCTAAATTGTTTGTTGTTGCATGTTGTCTTTTGTTGGTTTGTCTGCTTTCCTTTTACACCACTCTTTTTGTTCAATTTATTTAAAGGATGAGATGATAAAAATTTAAAGTATTTTTATTGATATATCTTGAAAGGAGCAAAACCAGCAATGTCACTTTGTGGTCTTACAAAATATCACTGAACATTCCCACTCTGTCTGCGATCCTTGGTCCCTACCGAGGAGAAAAAGGACACTGATATTACACTTAATTTCATTCAAACATTGAAACACTTTTAAGATATCTAAACTGATGTACTTTATAAATGTTACACAGATAGAAAAAACAATGTATTTGTAAGAGATGTTTTGGTCATAGTTTAGATTTTTTTTTAAAAATCAAATGTTAATGTTGTTTCCACTTTTTTCATAACCCTTTGATCCACTTCAGTCGCAATCATAACTATCAAGTATTCAATTATTTTCACAATTTCAACCCTTTGAATGCCAGTGTATGTGAAGACATCACCAAATTCTGTTCTGTAAAATTGAAATATTTCCTATATATAGGATGCAAAGTGGACTTTTCAGGGGGGATATTCACGATCTGGGATTTGTCAGTGATTAGCAACAACACTGTTTTTTTGGGGGGGGAGAAGAAATTGTTTAGGAACTAAAAATGATTTAACCCCTTGCTGTTCTGGAAAACTAAAAATCTTTGAGAATGAAAAATAATCTTAAAAAATATTCTAAAAAGGGGACTTCCATGGTCAAGTCATCCAAACCAAAAGGAAAAATCTGAGATACACAACGAAATGTGGTCCAAGTGTGTTGTTGCATCTTTACATTGTCTTATAGAATCACTTTATTGCTGGTTTTGCTTTTTAAGTTTTTTTTTTTTAACTATAATGAAGAAAACTACCAGATTTATCCTTTTACCACTTTTTTGTCACATCTGCAACTTTCTCCCTTTGTGTTAAATGTTCAGTTTGAGTGTTTCCATAAACGTGTGCTTGTGTTTAACTGAGAGAATGAAAAATGTGGAAATGGACTTGTTGAAGACCTCGTGATATTCTGTTAAAATGTTCAATGCAATAAACAAAGTGATGAGTTTATTTTTGTTACAACTCCTTCTTTTACTTTACCCAAATGCTTCAGTTTAACCTCCCAAAATGCCTGAAAGTCTTTGCCTTCGTGTAAAGTTTCCATCTGGTCTGAAGCTGCCTGCACCTGCCTGCTCACGTTTTTAATAAAAGTGCCAAGACTGCTGAAGAAGAGACTCTTTAAATTCAGAAAAGCATTCTGAATGTCGTCAGTGTGCAGATTTCTGTTGAATGAAGGATCTTTACTTTGAGTGACGTGTGCAGATTGTGGCCTCAGAGACAAACAGGACCGCAGTCGGACGCTGGCGGCATGTTTGCTGACAGATCTCTGTGAAGACACAGCCCGCAGGATCTTATACAGCCGTGCCATATCTACTAAAACACAGCTAGAGCACCATGAATGGAGGCCTTTTCACTTCTCTTGTGCATGTAAGAAGAAATGTCTGAGGGACAGCTTCCAGATTCATTCAAGTCCACAGAAAGATTGTCTATAGGTGACGGCAGTTAAGGAGCATTCAGAGATTTTCTGTGAGTGGGAGGACTGACATAACCTGCCTAAGACATCCACGGATGTTTTCACTGAGGATAAAGGTGTCTGCTTCAAGCACTCGACCATTTCCAAAAGCGAAGAAACGAAAGGACAAACACAAAACCTCTCAAATTTGATTCACTCTGGAGCGGCTGATTCTTCACCTGACTCAAGGATGATCAGACCTTGAATAAATCCCTCTAAACTGTACTTTTTATGAACTATATCATGACGTGTGTCTGAGCAACGTACTGGAAAACATGCAGGCTCCAGACCGTGTAAGTGTACCGTTAAGTGCACAGATGTCAGGCGTTTACAACAAAAAAAGAGCTCAGTCTCATCTTAAGAAAGCAGCAGGCCGTGGAGATTAAGCCCAATTGAAATGGTTTACATTGGAAGTTGCCAAGGCGCGTCCCTGCCAGAATAGATTGTCTCTGTTTTCGAAAGTGTCTGGAAAATTCCCCAAACTTCTTCTGAGCCGACTCCAGACTCGCCTGTCTTGGAATTTTCAGGACAATATTTACAGACAGTAACTATTTCAGTGAAAGATTGCTTCAAAGGAAGTTAAGTCTGATCTGAACAAAAGGAAAACATGTCTGCATCCTGTCTGTGAGGCTGCAACACGACACCGCTGTGAGCAGAACTAAAAACTAACATGCAGGCTTTGATGCCCGCTCAGCATATCAGAGCCTGATTTATTTAGAGGTCCCGTGTTCTGCAAAATGCTCTTTTAATGTTGTTAGAAGAGGCTTGTGGAGCAGAAGAACATGACACATTTTACTAAACTCTCAGTTTACAGAGAAATGTGTTAGCCCTCTTTAAAGAAAATGCCTTCAAAACCCTCTGTTTTTACTTCCTGGGGTTTATGATGTCATAGCTATACAGCCTCTACCTACATGTGTTTCTGCAGATGCCGGGACTGTCATGAAAGTTGTCTTCATGGCCTGTAACCCCTCCCCCACAAATTTATTAGACCACCACCCGATGTAAAGTTTATGCCACAGCTGCCCTAAATTAACAGTTTTGGTAATTAACAAAATCATTTTTTCATGTTTCTGTAATAATTAATAGGCCAGTTTAAAGAGGTGCTTTAACCGTTAACAATAAGTAATGTTTTTAATGCTAAAATATAATTATCATTGGTATCCATGAATTTCTAAATTTTGTGTTTTACAAAGAAATAGAAAAACTGGTAAAGGAAAATATTATTTCTTGATTAACCCTTTGACTTCCACATTAACAAATACATTTGCAAAATTTCTGGCAAAACATTTGGTAAAATTGTGTTCCTGCCTCTTCATTAAGCAACATTTTAGGTTTTATTTTTCAGATCAACCAATCAGGAAGCAGATATGCAGGTCAACTCGCAGGCTGACTTATTTGTTCAGGGTTTTTCTGTCATGGATGGATTTCTTTAATTTCTTCAAAAATTTAATTATTTTCTTCCATATAAAGACATCACAGAGAGCAGAATTTGTTAAAACAGCCTTTAACTTTGCTCTTACTCTGTGAGTTTTCTGAGGAGCTGTGCAGCACAGAGTCACTTCCATTTATCTCCACAGTTTTTAGACCATGATATTTATGTATAGCAGCACTACCCAGTGGATATAATTAGTGTTACATACACTATTCAAAGAGGTGAGTGAGGATAAAAAGCCAAAAAAACATCTACAGAGTTTTAAATACAGCAACATGGCAGCAAAAAAAGTCAACCATGCGGTCACAATGCCAGTCAAAGGGGTAAGATGTAAAATCTTTATTTACTTGCATCACTGCATGGAAAACATAGTTTTAGTGGCTGAATATTATGCTTGGTTCATTTCTAAAGCCCTACGAATTGGCTAAAATTTGGGAATAAATTTGGTGATTTTAGTTTGAAATTCCTCATTCCTGTTCAAAATGTATATCCAATAACAATAACGTTTTTAGTTTTAAACATGTTTTTGAAAGATTTCTGAAATATTATAATCATCTCAGTTTTATGACAGGTGATCTAGCAACGTTTGTGTGTGTGTACAGAGAGAGATAGATAGATATAGATATAGATATAGATATTCTAGAATGTGAACATTTCCTCTGATATTTCCTTAAGTTTTCAAAGACAGGAACTTTCTTCATTTTGTAGATGACAGGCTGGGTAATGGCGACCATTTATTTATTGATGCCATGAGAACAGGTGGTAATGAGTAAAAGCCTACTTGACACATAAGCAGGACCTTCGAACTATAAAGTCCTTTTTTAATTGTTTTCCTCTCTTATTATGCAAAGGTTCCCACGAAACAGAAACTCCAGTTTGGGTCTAGTAAACACATCTCATGTTGTTTTAAACGGAAGAGAGACCTCGATTTAAAGAGCAGCAAACAGAATGGTGGCCGCTTTGTCTTGACCCCTCTGCGGTTGTGTAGTTTACCAGTTTAATCCTGGTGGCCACATTTTACTGTACTTTGCCTTAAGTTTTAGTTTACATAGCTGTCAAGTCTCCCATTTTGGCCGGGAAACTACCGTATTTTACCCCTCTTTCCAGCCGTCCTCCCATATTAGTATTCTCCTGTCAATCTCCCTTATTATAACATAATAATAATAAAAAATAACATTCCTCTGCCAACTGATGGATGCCAACCGCCGTAAAACCGAAGAGGAAGAAAAAGCCTCATGAGAACTGCCACCTGCAGTGGCCTGGGTGGCAGCTGTCGCGAGGTTAGTGCCAACAGCTGGAACAAACCAAAAAAAAACAAAGGAGAGAGTTGGATGGATGTAACGAAGGAGAAGGCATTCCTTCAAAAAAAACAAGAAGTCCTGTAAATATCTCAAAAAATGGGACAGCGAATTTACTTTCCTAAAGAGGAAAAGGATGGGGTACAGTCACGCGTTCTGTAAGATTTGTAACTGTGATTCTACCAGTTAGTAAGTGTTGACGAGTGGTTATTTCAGATTTCTTGTACACCTGTCTTAAAATGTACCAGATACTGAAGCTTGGTTGGGGTGGTGGGACAGTTTCCCTAAATTTCCCTTATTCCCCAATCCAAAACTTGACAGGTATGAGTTTACATTGAAGCTTTTTTGTGTATACCACCTTGACTGTAGCAACAAACCGTTAATGGACGATAACCACTGCTAATAAAAATTACAATAGTTATATCGAGCTAAAAAAAATACTCATACAGTAATATCATATTTGGCGAATAACTCGGAGACTTGGTGACAGGCAGATAAGCTCAGTGCAACAGCTCTGATATGTTTTACACAATGTCCCAACTTCACTGGAATTTTGGTTTGCACTTGCTCATAACCATCCTCAGATCCAGCAAGAGTCTAGATGTTCTTGAACTGTAAGCAGCTTAAATAAGCCGCCCAGGTGATGAATGTTTGTCTGGCTGTTCCTCAGAGCTCAGCTGGTCTCCTCCTTTTTGGACCAGCGTGTCATTTTAAACATGTCATGCTGTAGAGAAGACACTGACTGTTTGCTCAGCTGTGGGTCTCCCCACCAACATCTGGAGGACTCCGTCGTTATCCTCACACAAGCACGGAGGAGCATCTGCGGAGGTCTAAAATAAGGGAAAGGACGGGCAGCCTGGCACTTCTCATTTGGCCTGAACAAACACAGCCAGGCGTGCAGGTAGGTAAGGTGAAGAGGGGACGAGGGTGTCCATCTGTCTGCAGCCTACACTGCACATACTGTGGCAGGGAGAGACATTTTCCGGATGCATCTGCACGTAGGTGGGCAGTGTTTGGAGAGGTTACTAAGGCCAGGCTCTGGTATTCGGGGTCATATTTCAACAAAGAGGGGCCACGTGAGAGCCGGCGGGGATGCAATGGAGGAACGTGCTGGGCCTGAAGGGAGCGTCTCTTTGACAGGTTGGTTTAGGCACTGAGCAGAGAAATTCCTCAGCAGCTCTGTCATCCCGTCGAGATTAAGAACAGCGCCGAGGTCAGCCGTGGACCAGGGAGGGCGCGTGGTTCAGCCGCGCTGGGCTACTTCCTCAGCCGGGGTCACTTACACAAGCAGCAAAACACAAGAGAGAAACTACAGTGACAAAACTCAGAGGAGTTTTCTCCCACAGGGCCTCATGATGACTTCTGTTTCTCTTTCAAGCTGGGTGGTTTTGTGACTTGGGTGGTATTCGGAGGCTTGGCTCAGAGGATTTGCTTTTCTTTGATTGTTGAGGCACAGTGCAGTCTGTCTGTGAGCTCTTCATCTCTCCCTGCAAACATTTGAATTAATTTTCCCTAAAATAAACTGTTTTGTTTACCGTAAAGAGCCTTAAGGAAGCCTAAAGTCAGTCATTCCTGCTCCCTTTTTCTCCCTTTCATGAAAAAAGTGTGATTAATGACTTTGCAATCCAGTCTCACCCACTGGCGTACAAATAGCATGTTTTTACAAGTTCAACATACGTGTGATGTATACGTCAAAGTCAAATTTCGTGTGCAGTTGATATGAGACAGACCGGTGTTCTGTCATTTTCTCCTACCCATCGAAAATTGACACTTTCTGGTTCTGCGCATGCACCTTATGGCGTTACTCTCTCTCTCTGTTAGGTTTAGGGTTAGGGTTGGGGTGAGGGTAGCAAAATCTGACAAGGTAGCAAAATATGTCATAACACCGGCCTGTCTCTTCAAATTTAGGAAGGTACGAGCCTCTCTGATCACGAGAACAAGTCGAAACACCCACGTGCATATAAGACGCAACAGTGTCTCTATGTGTAATTGAAGCACTACGTGTATCAGCTGCACACAACATTTGACTTTGGCGTATAGATCAGATGTATTTTGAAAGTGTAAAACCACGCTATTTGTACGCCATTGGGTGAGAATAGGCTGGACTTTGTAAGAACATCAAATGTAATTGTTTATCAATACAATCTGGTAAATCTGGGCAAGCAAACACATTCTTTTGCAAAAACCCTTAAAGATAGTTTATGCTAAGTGTTTAAATCATAGATTTTAAACTTGGTCCCCAACTCTTTTTGCACCACGGCCTGGTTTATAACGACAATTCTCTATCCTCCTGAAGTCAACAGCGTTGCCCATTTGTTCAAAAGAGCTTAAACTGCACATCTTGAAACCCCAGTCTATTTTGAGACTTCGCCTGTGAGAGACCTCGCTGATGTAGTATCACTACCTTTTGTCATGTTGCTGTGTTTACTCTTGCAAAGACCTGTGGCATGACACTGACCCTCCATTTCCTCACAGTGGGAGCAGAGTTTGGCTGCTTGAAGCCTCCTGTGGAGCTGTTTCTGTTTGACTTGCTGACTGTTTTGATCATCAGCACCTGTTTGGTTTTATTACACACAGAATAACAAAATCTCAGCCTTTGTGCAGGAGTACCAGTGAGGATCGATGCTGCTTTGAAGGCAAACGTTTTTCTCTTCTATTTGCTCACTTTGCATTTTGTAAATTAATAAAAATAAACAATTGAATGTTCTGAATTTGAAAGCATTCTGATCTTAAATATTTTCCACATCTATCAAAAGATTTAGCACAACATTGCACATTCTTGATTTTACAGTTCTCTGATTCGAAACATTACATGACAGTTGTGCCTCAATGACAAGGATAACTAATGTGACTCACCAGATGGACCGTTAATTTTATTTTGTTTTTTTTATTTCATATGTCAGGGACCAAGTACAGAAAAAAACCCATTAAACTCATCAGAGGAGAGATGCTCTGTACCAGATTATGGCTTTCTATTTAATTTCAATCTGCAGTCCCTGTGGCTGGCAAGAGAGAAATGAAGGTATAAATATAAAGTGCATTTACAGTACAGAAAATGTATAAAAGCATAGAAAAATACATTTTTGATCATAGATCATAGAAAGTGCATACATTCAATTATAGTGCAAAGACGCAGATTTAAAACAGAAGAATACACTCACACTCAAAAGCATAGAAATATAATTATAAGAGGAGTTTAAGTTAAAAGACTAGTCAGTGCTGACAGGCTTGGTTTCTAATAATCCAGTTTTTTGTTTCTCTAGGGAAGACTATAGTTTGTGTTGGTGTTTAGTTCAGTTGGGAGCTTGTTCCATTCTTTTATGGCTATGTATGAGAGAGCCGATTGTGCAAAAGCTGTGGTACGTAATGGAATACTGCACTGCCGTATTCAATATGCTGTTAAATATATTTTACTAGTCCATCTTGAAAACAGTCCACAGAGAGTGTTTCAGGAGGGCAGAACCTTTCAGAAGCACATCTGGCAGGTGATTGGACAATCGTTCCGTCAATCAACATTCAGTACGGGCCAATCAGATAATGTCATCGGCTGGAGTTACTGCGCTACAGAACATGAACCACTTCGTAAAACAAACCCTCGCCAAAGCATGTCAGAGCTGGAGCGAAAATGTTCTTACTATTGAGAAGTTTGTAATATTGATATTTGTCTTCCATTTAATGCAGAAATGTGGTCACAATCTCATGAAACTGCTGCTGAAACTGTTAGTTTCTATGCTAATCCCTGTATGTGCAGTCACTTCCTGCTCTTGTGTCGCTCGTAGCTCCTTCCTCTTTCCGCTCTAAAGGACTCTGATTGGGCCGTGCTGCTTTGGGCTGCTCACAATCATTGTAGATTTGGAGCTTGGCAAGATGGACCTGTCTGATTACAGACATTGAATCAGGCTGATCCAGCTGCTGTGCAAGGTTAGAGGACAAATACTCCATGGCCACGGTTACATGATGTTTTTAATTCGGAATTAAGTATTCAGAATTACATAATTTAGAATTAAAAGTATTGTCCTTCGTGTTTACATGGAAATAATAATTTCAAATTGAGGTTTACATGGAAAACACATTGATTCACCTTTATTCAATTCCGCTTAAGGTCTGGGGTTTGGGAATGGTTCTGATTGGACAGGGGGCGGACATGATGTATTTACTTCTACTGGAAGAAAACAAACTCCAGTTTCAGCGTCTCCAGTGTCTCTGTCAGGGAAACCTCGTCCAACTTGGATGCTACAACTTTAAAAAGGTCTGCATTGTTATGCTTAAATCCATCCACTCTTTTCATTATTTCCAAATCCTCTAAGGCTCTAATTAAATAAATTGTCTCAGCTTGAGTCCAACACTTGCTTGGGGCGGCCATCCTGTACCCATCAGCGTCCCGTGCGTCATCACGACAGGACAAGGGAATGAGCATGCGCAGAACGACCGGAATTAATTTAAAGCGGAATGAACGTATACATGATTGAGAAATTATTCAATTTGGATTAAAAATCAGAATAAACCAATAACCAGAATAAACAAATCAGAATTAAACTTTATTCGGAATTATCATTTTCATTCGGAATTAGGTGTTTACAAGGTCATTTTAAACTTTTTAAAGAGAATTTAAGTTTTATTCTGAATTAAAGGGGAATTAACACTCTCATGTAAACCTGGCCCATGTGGAAACCCCTCAATGAAACTATGCCCCCATACTCCACCAGTGATCGTTTAGTAACTATTTATCTGTGTGGAAAAGGAGACTGTTGGTGACAAACTGAGCTCTGGCGAAGAACTGCCAGTAATATTAGGCAGTGCTGGACAAAGTACTCAACTTCATTACTTGAGTGAAAGTATAGAAGCTCCTAGTCAAATATTACTCCAATACAAGTGAAAGTTGTTCAGTCAAATTTTTACTTAAGTTAAAGTACCGGAGTATCTGCTTTTGAAAAAAATGTCAACGCGTTATTGTATTGTTGCCACAATGAATTTACAGAACCTAATGACTGAAACAACCTACTGAATGCATTGACCTGCTTATAGAACCTGTAGAATAAACAGCTTGTAAAATATGCTACAAAGCCTATAGAAATGCCTTCTGACACACGATTGAATCAAACTTCAGAAATGGCCATGGGTGCTGTGGTGTGGAATTTTCATCTGTATCTGCCGTAGCCATCATTATTGCCAAGATGAACCATGATCTGATCAACGTTAGCTCAACGTTAACCTGCCTGATCTTGTTACACATACAGCATCACCACTTCAACAAATCGCATGCAGATCTCATTTTAGAAGAGAAAAGAAACTTCATCAGCTGGCTTTAGAGCTATACTTAAAAGTAACGAGTAACGAAACCCTTCATAGAAATGTTGTGGAGTTAAAATTACAATATTTGTCTTTCAAATGTAGTGGAGTAAAAGTCATAAGTTTTCCAAAATAATAATACTCAAATAAAGTACATATACTCAAAAATGTAGTAAAATACAGTTCTCATATCTCAATCTACTTTGCTACCGTCCACCCCTGATATTAGGCTATGTCCTCCTGTAGGCTGGTCTTTTTGAAAAATAGAGGTTTTCCTCTGTCTTCAAAAATAATCACATCCACATGAGATATGGCACATTTTACCTTGAACTGAGAGTGAGTAAAAGGTGTCATGTTGTTCTGCTCTCCAGATCCCCTCGAACCACATCAAAAGCAGAGAAAATTGAGGCCCCGTTTACACGACAAAGGTTTCACCAGAAACGGAAAGGTTTTTCCTTTGTGTTTTCAAAAACGATCCACGTCAACATGGAGACGCGAGAACCACTGAAAACGCTGTAGCGTGCATGCCAAGTCAGTAGATGGCGATGTAGTTTTGTCGAGAAACAGCGGTGTTACACCACACGTACAAAGAAGACAAACTTTTCACAATCAACAATGGTGAGTGGACGCACGAAGACGCAGGAGTTTCTTGTCTGGACAGCAAATCTGTCTTGACAGTTTTGTCTGGATGACAAACCGAACACGGTAAGCAGCAAACATGTTGCTCGGTAGACGGCCGAAGCTGTTGTTGTTCCTGGTATGCAAGCGCAGCCTTGTTGTGAAAGAGTACTGTGCATGTGGTGACGTCAGCGTTTCGCCTTGAAACGCTGAATCCTGTCTACAGGGACCCGGACACCGATACGTTTTCAAAACTCTCCACTCTGGACCGTGGTTTCAAAAGTTTGTGGATTCAGCAACTCCGGGCACCGTTCTCTTGTAAACAGGAGGCAAAAACACAATGAAAACATTGTTGTGTAAACACAGCCTGATTTTGAAGGACATGGGACCTTTAAAGGTGCAGCGCTGCAGGGAGCCACTTCATTGGCTTTGCCAAGTACCTGATACAACCCAACCTCAAAAATACTGAAATATAACATTAAATATTAAAAAAGAATCTTTATTTCCCCCACTGTTTCATCCTTTCTTGCTTCTTTGAGGCTGTTTGTATCCATTAGTACTCCGGTATTAAGAATCCATCCAGAGTTGAAACAGAGAAGGAAACAAAGCCCCACTGGGGCGCCATCAGACACTCCTGGTTTTAACAGCAACCTACTGGAGTATTATTTTTGGGTGAATGAAGTAAACGAGAACTTTCAGAGCTAAAAATCAGTGTTGGTCTTGGTTTGAGTCTCTGTCTGAGATTCCAAAGTCACTCTCATATTTACAAAATCAGCACGACTGACAGGCGAGCCGTGTGTGCCCTGTCTGATGAGACTCTCAGACGTGGTTTGCAGAAAGACGTGGACGGCAGGCCAAGATGATGTGGCCTTTCTCAGAGTCCACCGGGGTCTAAACTGCTGCAGACATGATCTGAGATCAAGTCTGAAGACCTTTAAGTGGTCACTGTGAGGATGTCTAATGATGATGACTCGGTGTTGATGCAGCATTCTGAGCACGTCTTATCATTAGATGTTTGTTTTTTAAGTTAGATATCAGTCAAAGGGAGCAGTTAAAAGAAAGACCTCGGAAAAATACTTTTATCTCTGCCAAAACAGACGTCTCCTATGAATAACAAGCCGAGCAGTGCCTTTATTTTTGTGGAATATGGAAAACAGTCTGACACACTTCAGGAATAAACAATAAAAAATTTATTTTGTGCGTCTGCTGGAAAAAAATAAAATAAAACAGCATCTCTGAATCACTGGACCTGTGCTGAAACTAATAGACTTTTTTTATTCATTTGATCAAATAAACTGTTTGTTTCCTGCTTCGTATATACGGTTTCAAGTACAAGATGGCCTTTAAAGTACATTATAAGTCAATTTGATGTTCCAACTTTGAACTCTATACAATGAGTTTAAAGTGCATATCTAAACCATCAATTATTCAGTCTATTTCAGCTCCCTGGAGCGATGGAACAAGCTGTGAACATTATCATTTAATCCGAGTTGATTTTCTGTCCACTTGATAAACGTTAGTCCAATATTCACTTCCTTTTAGCTCTAATTTTGGTCCACACCAACCCCCGGGGGAGTGAAATGGCTCTCAGGCAGCTTAATATTGCATTAGTTGTTTACTCGTTGCTAACTGTTTCTGTCTGCTGTTTGATCCTGAGCAGCTGCTGTGCTGTGGTTCATTCAGAGAATTTTCAGTAGAACATCTTTGGGATATAAGCAAACACAGTGAAGCTGAAAGTAAGCCTAATCTAAGGCGTCCTGGGCAATAAGAAGAAAGCTGTTACAGGCTCTAAAACTCTCTGAGATTTGTATGTCATCAGTATAAAGGATCCTATTAAACGCCAAAATAGTTTCTGTCAGTGCCCAGCATAGGGCAGTAGTATGTGGTATAACCACCACTCTGCTGTTATTTCAGTACCCTGGACTCACTTTGGCTGTTATAGCATGTAGTGCTGGAGGTTGCTGGATCGACACCCTAGTTAGAAGAGGCCTTTCTGTGTGGAACTGCATATAGGACTGTAACAGTTACCGGCAAAATGATAAACCATGGTAAAATGTCCGACGGTCAGTATCAAGTTTCCTATTTTAATTACAGTTAAAACCATGTTTGATCACCTCACTTTGTCAGTAACTCATGAGGATACTGCTCATTGCCTGGAAAAACCAGAACTATGTGTCTGCTCCTCAGCAAAGCAGCAGTGGTCCCTTAGACACATGCACAGTTTGCAATGTTTGGCCTCTGAAAGCGAAAGTATGACGGTTGATGCCCACATGGACACAGAGATTTTTCCCCCCTTGAATCGGACAAAGTCTGGTGATATTTTGGGATTTTACAAGGATGCCAAGGCGAAACAAATTGAAGACTGTCACCCTGTCTGCAGGGATGCAGGGAGGAACCACAAAGCACCAGCAGCAGCATCAGAGGGGAGAGGCCTGGCTGGATTGTTTAGAAAGACCTCAGCAAGGAACCAGAGACGTGAGGAGGGCAAGGCTCTGATCACTGCAGATGGTTCTTGCAACAATACCGTGATAATAATAATAACTGTGACATGAAATTTTCATACCGTCAAGTCTCAAGTTGCATATTCTCCAAGTGCATGCATTTTCTCAATGACTAAAACCACGCTCCTTAACTTTATCGGTGACCCTTCAGCTGCCCTACGGTGTGAGACTCGTGTGTGAATGGTTGTTTCATGTGACACATACACCGTTCAGGCATGACATTATGACCACCTGCAGGCCCGTAGCCAGCCTTGTGGAGGGGGGATCTTTTTTTTTCTAAAAAGTGGTCTTTACCACCCGCCCCCCTAAATACACAAGCACATTTCATACGTTTTAATTTATACTTTTTATTGATTACACCTTCACTTTTACATGACTTTTCTCTCCCCAGTTGTCTCTCTGTTTTAAGGTAAGATAAGATAAGATATTCCTTTATTAGTCCCACAGGGGGAAATTCCAGAATTCCAGTTTTCCTCTATACGTCTCTGTTGCTCTCCTCTGCTGACATGAATGAATATGAATTAATTAAATTTAAGTGTACTACCATCCAAACTTTCTTTTAACATGAATTAATTAATTGAATTAAATTTAAGTGTACTGTCTCTATATCATTCAAATTTTCCTTCAAATGTTGTGATTTGACCATTTTTGGCCACTATAGGCATACTTTCTCTTCTAATGTGGCAGTGGATGAGCTGGTACTCATCACATTTGGCACAGGTGATTATTTTTAGATTAATGTTCAAATTCCAAACACAGCCTATTACAGCAATTTTCACCATGTAATAAAAAAAATTCTGATAATGGCCACTTTTCAAATGTATAATTCCCCATTTTCAACCCTCTCAGTGCCAGTGTTTCTGTGGCTTTCTCCTTGTCTGTCTCTCTGTTGCTCACCTCTGCTGTCTGTTGTCTGTCTCTGCTTCTCTCTTCTGCTGCATGTCTCGAGCAATTTTCCTCAGAGCCCCGGAGATCCGGCCCCAGTTTGCCCCCAAAGTGGTTGGGGCCTGCTGCGTGCTGCACAACATCTGCATGGCAGCAGGGGACATCCTGGAGGAGGAGCAGCTGGAGGAAGACGGCCCAGACCAGGAGGACATTGAGTGCCCTGAGCCCATCGGACGGCACCTTTCTGGGAACGCCCTACGCGGGAGGCTTGCTGCCCACACATCTGCTCCAGACTTTTTACCTCCATGTCTGGAGCAGCATGATTACCTGTAGATGGGAGTCAAGGCTAAAGAGTGTAAATAGTTTTTTAATAGTTCATCTTCAGGCTACAGAGTGTAAATAGTTTTTTAATAGTTCATGTTCAGGCTACAGAGTCTAAATATTTTTTTAATAGTTTTAATTAATCAGTTTTACTCAGTTTCTTGAGAGTTAAATGTTTATTATAGTTACATTTTATTGCAGAATTATATTTGTTTTATTACATACTTTAATCAGTTCTTATTAAAAGCATAAACAGTAATTTGTTATAATTGTCAATTTGAAATGTGTTTTTTCTAATCAGTAATGTATATATTTTTGCAGAATATTTTCACTACACTAAACTATTTTACAATGACAATGAATGTCTTGTATTTCTTCCTCCGACTCTGACCCTCTCAGTTTATAGATAGACAAAAAAGACGCATCAGTATAAGCCCAAATGACAATGGAAATTGGTATATCAACTATGTTTATGTATTTTTCTAACAGTCTGACACAGTTAAAAATGACATAAATGTCTGAATCATTAGAAAATATAATTTTTTTTTTATATGAATCAATGCTCGAGTTCAGACAAAAACAACATTTATTTACAATTTATTTACAAGATTTTCAAACAACCTTAAATATTTCTCTGCTCTCTCTGCTACTGCTCTCTCTCTCTCCTCTTCTCTCTCCTGTGCCCTCCTCTCTCTCTCCTCTTCTCTCCTGTGCCCTCCTCTCTCTCTCCTCTTCTCTCTCCTGTGCCCTCCTCTCTCTCTCCTCTTCTCTCCTGTGCCCTCCTCTCTCTCTCCTCTTCTCTCTCCTGTGCCCTCCTCTCTCTCTCCTCTTCTCTCTCCTGTGCCCTCCTCTCCCTCTCCTCTTCTCTCTCTGCCTGCTCCCTCAGAAACCCAAGCAGACTGTCCTGCCTGGCCCTTTTTCTTCCTGGCTGCCTGGTGCTGTCTTCCTCTTGGGTGGAGGTAGAGGCTGGTGTGCTGACTGAGCCACCTGTAGTGGCTGTCAGACATGGACGAGGCACTCCAGGGGCGGACTGATGGAGTGCTGCCCCTGGAGTGCCTCATCCACGTCTGAATACCACTGCCAGGTGGCAGCAGTCACACTTCCAGCCTCTACCCCCTTGCCTGTGGGTGGGTCCCTGAGCTCCTGAGACAAAAGACACACTTTCTAGCTGATACAGTACTTATATTCACAGACCTGCTATGCATTATATACTATACATTTATTCTTGTTCTGTTTGTTTTTTAAAAATACAGCTATTGCAAACTGCACTTCTTTGACAGGACAGTTTCAGGATACATTTTGGTAACCATTACAAACAGAAGCAGGACATTACCTTATACTTATCTTTAAGGTTGCACCACTTCTTCTTGGCCTGCCTAGCTGATATAGGCAGGCCAGAAGTTGTCACAAAGTCCCTGGCAAAACAGGAGCATAGAAGTCAATCATCATGGATATAGCCATAAAACGTCTTCATAATGCCCCTAAACATACAATAAGCAACAGTACACAAATCAATACTCACTCCCAACCAGTCTGGGCTGACCCACGCCTGCCTGTAAACAGGCGTTCATTGGCCGCCCGCCAGCGGCTCAGGGCCCGGGTCTCCTCAGTTGTCCCTGCATAGAAAGAAGTTCATACCGTCATTGTAAAAAACAAGCGAAAGCAATTACAGGGTTCATGTAACACTGCAGGAGTTAGCCTAGTCATACAACTTTTAGCTGTATTAGCTGTACTGAAAAGAGCATAAGTACTAAGTATTAATACTAGTATTAACAGAGACCGCTGGGTCGGTGCTACAGAAGCTAACTTAATGTACCGCTTTCATCGTTTCAAAATCACCCACTTTGTCCATTCAGAATATATCAAGGATGACTTTTATTCAACGTTCAGGCTTGTAACACAAGTCTATTGAAAAGAATTATCTTATTCAAAATTTTACGCGGCAACAAGGGTTACTTACAATTGTGTGCCTTTTCCTCTGCCATTTCTTCTTCTTCTTCTTTGTGGCTGACGTAGTTTCCTGCTGAACGGTACGAATTGCATTGTGGGATTGGAGCTGTGAAAAGTCCGCTCAAGTTACGAGCGGAGCGGGTACATGGAGCGAACTTGTGTCGATGCGGACTTAGTATTGGAACAGGACTTCGGCTGTGGTTGATTACGTATCACGAGTGCACAAGTCCGGAAGTTCGCTGAAGTACACATATTGAGAAACACCCCTTGATGTGTTGTCATATTTGCCTACTTGATTTTTTTCTCGCTGCTCAGAACCTAAACCATCTAGCATAAGCCTTTGTGAGATTAAACAAGCATTGACAGTCTCTGCATCCAAACATCTTCATCTACATGTGCTTCATGATGCATCATTTATGAGATTATTTTCAACATCCCTATTTGGTTGGTCTCTGAGGTGGAGTCTCTGGCAGAGAGCAACACACCCCTGACTCGTGGTTGACCTTGCTTGGTATTATCAGTGTTACAGACTTTGTGTCACATTGTGAATTTAAGAGAAGATACACTGATCTGCTGTATTGAAGTGAACCAAGATGAAAATGTCTCCAGCGTTCCTCTGCACAGACAGAGGAGTAGTACAACAGCCTGAGCAATGTGTTGACAAAGCCTGGAAGACTGACAGTCCCAAAGAAGGTGAAACCACAAGTCAAAGTGGATTGCTGTCTGCCAGGGACTCCACCTAATATTTCTCTCTGAAATCAGAGCAGGCAGAGGGCCGAGCTGGTCCCCATCCGGGGTGCTCGTGCCGGCCCTCGCCTTTTCCTTTGATTTTCTAAACACATTTTGGATGATTTCCTGACTTTGGGTGCTGATTTCTTCTCCATTTCTTGTCAATCGTGGCTATGCCACATCCCCAACAGTATAAAAGTCCGCCCTCAGGTCTACACTTCCTCATTCCTACACATCATGAATCAATATCACAATCATTTAATCACAGGGCCAACTGTCTACCACAGTGTCATCGCAAGTTTCTGTACTCTACTCAGGTATATCCAATCAAATCCTATCACTCCGCGTCATTTCGTAAAACTAAATAGAATTTGCTAGATTGTCTGGCTGGTATTCAAAGCATTTTCGTCTTAGCTGAAATAATTCCTCAATTCTTGGCACATCATAGACCTTTATCCAGAATCAATCAATCAATTTCGATTGTGTACAAAGGTTAGCCCGTCATTCTACCAGTCAATTAACCAAATTCCAACGTCTTTCACTGCAAACCCATTACTGCCTCTCAGTCATTAGGGTCCGAGCTGCAGCTGCAAATTGGGCAAGAGCCCTATGTTATCCCTAGGAATTATTCCTTCCAGTTTTTCGCAATTTTGACCCCCTGAACCTGCTCAAAATGTCAGGAAAATTGCAGGCGGTTTGGTCCTGGTGAAATTTCGTGTAATCTAATGGCCGCAAAAACAGAGCATGAAAACCCGTGCGGTAGCGCCCTCTTCGGATTATGACGATCGGCCAGTTTTTTGTAGGACCGTGAAATTTGGTACGTGCGTAGTACTCGTCGGGATCTTCCATTTTGATCCCTGGGACTTTTCTCTAAAACGCACAGGGAAGGCGCTACAAATTTTTGTTCGTTCCACTTTGGCGATGTGCATATTTCGCGTTGTGATTTTTGGGGATTTTTTTGGGTCAAAAGTATCTGGAAAAACTCAAAGCCATTGTAATAAGGACTAAATTTTCTTTAGACAGACCCATTATAAAGTATGAGGCTCCTGATGGGACTGCAGGTACACACATAGGGACGTAACGGTATGAGAATGTCATATCACGGTTATTGTGACCAAAATTATCACGGTTATTATTACGATCGTGCTATTGTTGCAGTGTGCTGAAAATGTTTTTTGCTTTTTTTTTATGAGAAATAAAAGTAAACAATTCTGGCAAGTCTTTGTCATTATTATGTTATAAATGCTTAAATAGTGTGAAATTACAAGAGAAGAAAAGAAAAAAAACAGATTTAAACTTCAAACAGGATTCTCTTCATAAACAATTGTAAATGAACATGTTCAAAGTTTTGAGATGACCAACAATAAGCTTAACCTGCTTTACATACACTCACACATTTCTGTTTGCTCGCAGCATTAGTGTCCATGTTACAGCTTGTTATATCAGACCATGTCCAGGCGTTTTTGGGGTTTTTTTTGTTGTTTTTTACTGAGATTTACGGCCTCCATATCACTAGAAAAATACCTGGCTCAATGTTAACCAAAGGAGACCAGAAACATATTGAAAAGGACAAAAACAGAGGACAAAGTTGATTGTCTTTGTTGAAGTAAAAACACTCAAATGAGAAACAAGCTAAATGAAACAAATGGGGCTGGAGTTGTCGGCAAAAATGGACAAAACAGGAGAAAATGATCAGGCCAACCCATAAGGGGCCGTCGCACCCAACACCTCTCCATACGCTGCCTGACCAAAAACTAAGTAAACCAAGGTATAATCAAAACCGAGCAAACAGGACCACCGACAATCTCCAGCCCAAACTAAAACAACAAAACCCAGCAACCTAGTGCTGCTGAGGAACAAAAGAGGGAAAAGGAGAAAGAAAAATACCTGTAAATCCAGAAAACAAAGGAGTACAAAGAAAGCTCCTGCTCCCCAGGTCTGTGTGTGTGCCCAACCATTGCTCCTCTCTCAGCTCCTCCAAATAGCCCTCCCCTCCCTGAGCGCAGATTACTCTCAGGTGCGCAGCAGAGGACAAGAAGGAGGAGTACCAGGGAGAAACAGAGAGAGAAACAGGGCCGCACAATGGTCCCTGAGGCAATTCATGTCCAGTTAGCCCCTTTCCATGACTCTCCCCTGGTCTCTCCTCTCCCTGGCAGATGTCCCCCACCAATGCTGCTTGAATTTTATTTGAGTTTTTGTACTGATGTGTCCTCATATTTATCTACTTGATTTTTTTCTCGCTGCTCAGAACCTAAACCATTGAGCAGAAGCCTTTATGAGATTACACAAGTATTGACGGTCTTTGCATCCAAACATCTTCATCTACATGTGCTTCATGATGCATCATTTATGAGATTATTTTCAACAATCCTATTTGGTTGGTCTCTGAGGTGGAGTCTCTGGCAGAGAGCAACACACCCCTGACTCGTGGTTGACCTTGCTTGGTATTATCAGTGTTACAGACTTTGTGTCACATTGTGAATTTAAGAGAAGATACACTGATCTGCTATATTGAAGTGAAGCAAGATGAAAATGTCTCCAGCGTTCCTCTGCACAGACAGAGGAGTAGTACAACAGCCTGAGCAATGTGTTGACAAAGCCTGGAAGACTGACGGTCCCAAAGAAGGTGAAACCACGAGTCAAGTGGATTGCTGTCTGCCAGAGACTCCACCTAATATTTCCTCTCTGTAATCGGAGCGGGCAGAGGGCCGAGCTGGTCCCCGTCCCGGGTGCTCTGGCCGGCCCTCTGCGAGGGCCGAGCTGGTCCCCGTCCCGGGTGCTCTGGCCGGCCCTCGCATTCCCCTTTCATTTCCTAAACACATTTTGGATGATTACCTGACTTAGGGTGCTGATTTCTTCTCCATTTCTTGACAATCGTGGCCAAGCCACATCCCCAACAGTGTTAAAGTCCGCCCTCAGGTCTACACTTCCTCATTCCTACACTTCATGAATCAATATCACAATCATTTAATCACAGGGCCAACTGTCTACCACAATGTCATCGCACGTTTCTGTACTCTACTCAGGTATATCCAATCAAATCCTATCACTCCGCGTCATATCGTATCGTTACTCATCATATCACGTCATATTGATACTGAATCATATTGTTCTTATAAAATCATATCATATCTTCCATATGGTTTCATCGTATCACACAATATCTTATTGCTCTATATAACGCTGAGTCATGTGATATATTGATTGATTCTGGATAAACGTCTATGATGTGCCAAGAATTGAGGAACTATTTCAGCTAGGACCAAAGTGTTTTGAAAACCAGCGGAGGGAACCACCATACTGGAATACCTGACTTACCCCAGTTTTCCAATCTCTCTTTTGATTCATTTTAAACAATTTATCCTTGAGTCCACCCGAAGTATTCAGCTTTTGCAATAACAGTACTAAATACTTCACTTTCAGCTACCTGAGGTGCTTCCTCCTACCCAGCTCCTCCTCGCTTTATTTCAACATCAATTTCAAGTCATGGCAAAGTCCTTCTCTTGCTCCCCCTTCTTGTTGATCAGATCAGCATCACCTTCCCCATGAATGGTAAACACATGCACAGGTCCTTGGTTTGTAAAACTTGTGCCTTCTCGTCAGTGTTCTTGGGGGTTCTAAAATAATCGCTCCCTCATAGCATCTTGGTTTAAAAACTAAATAGAATTTGCCAGATTGTCTGGCTGGTATTCAAAACATTTTCGTCTTAGCTGAAATAATTCCTCAATTCTTGGCACATCATAGACCTTTGTCCAGAATCAACCAATCAATTTCGATTGTGTACAAAGATTAGCCCATCATTCTACCAGTCAATTAACAAAGTTCCACAGTTGTACAACGGCCTGAGCAATGTGTTGACAAATCCTGGAAGACTGATAGTCCCAAAGAAGGCGAAACCACGAGTCAAGGTGGATTGCTGTCTGCCAGGGACTCCACCTGATATTTCTCTCTGAGATCAGAGCAGGCAGAGGACCGAGCTGGTCACCGTCCCGGGGCCCGTGCCGGCCCTCACCTTGTCCTTTGATTTCCTAAACACATTTTGGATGACTTCTTGACTTTGGGTGCTGATTTCTTGTCCATTTCTTGTCAATCGTGGCCAAGCCACACCCCCAAAAGTATTAAAGTCAGCCCTCAAGTCTACACTTCCTCATTCCTACACATCATGAATCAATATCACAAGCCCTATGTTATCCCTAGGAATTATTCCTTCCAGTTTTTTGCAGTTTTGACCCCCTGAACGTGCTGAAAAAGTCAGGGAAATTGGAATGCGTAATACAGAGCTATTGGGTGTTTCTCAATTCAAAGTTCACAAGTTCCAACTTGCGAACTCTGGAAGTTTGAACGTGGCAAGTTCGTTCCCAAGTTCGGACTTCAGGGGTACAGGAGTCCGCAGAACAACCCTACCACTATTGGAACGGCAAACAATCAAGCTTTATTTATAAGGCACTTTTCATACTTGAGAGCAACACAAAGTGCCTCACAGAGGCTAAAACAACAAACAACCCACCCCCAAAAAATACAGAGACTTATCGAAACGTGCGATTACATTGTGGTAGACAGTTGGCCCTGTGATTAAATGATTGTGATATTTCTGTGTAGATTCTCATTCATCCAGGTCATGGTCATTCTGAAGATTCAAAGGCAAGGCAACTGGACTGTGTAGAGTTTGTTGGGAAGACGTTTCACTTCTCATCCAAGAAGCTTCTTCAGTTCCAAATGGCTGGTGCTGGAAGCAGATATTTATCTTGCTAGAGGAAAAACAACAACAAAGGAAGGGAGGAGTTGGAGAACGACCCATAGAAACTTATCCCAGGGTGATGTAACCCCTGAGAGTCGTTACCCTGAGTGGGTCATTAACTCCCCCTGTCATGTGAGGTGTTATGGTCACATGTGCCCAGGTGAGAGTGTTTGGAGAGCTTTCTGGGGAGAGAGCTTAACACTGCATTATATGTAGAAAACAAAGGAGTACAAAGAAAGCTCCTGCTCCCCAGGTCTGTGTGTGTGCCCAACCATTGCTCCTCTCTCAGCTCCTCCAAATAGCCCTCCCCTCCCTGAGCGCAGATTACTCTCAGGTGCGCAGCAGAGGACAAGAAGGAGGAGTACCAGGGAGAAACAGAGAGAGAAACAGGGCCGCACAATGGTCCCTGAGGCAATTCATGTCCAGTTAGCCCCTTTCCATGACTCTCCCCTGGTCTCTCCTCTGCCTGGCAGATGTCCTCCACCAATGCTGCTTGAATTTTATTTGAGTTTTTGTACTGATGTGTCCTCATATTTATCTACTTGATTTTTTTCTCGCTGCTCAGAACCTAAACCGTTGAGCAGAAGCCTTTATGAGATTACACAAGTATTGATGGTCTTTGCATCCAAACATCTTCATCTACATGTGCTTCATGATGCATCATTTATGAGATTATTTTCAACAATCCTATTTGGTTGGTCTCTGAGGTGGAGTCTCTGGCAGAGAGCAACACACCCCTGACTCGTGGTTGACCTTGCTTGGTATTATCAGTGTTACAGACTTTGTGTCACATTGTGAATTTAAGAGAAGATACACTGATCTGCTATATTGAAGTGAAGCAAGATGAAAATGTCTCCAGCGTTCCTCTGCACAGACAGAGGAGTAGTACAACAGCCTGAGCAATGTGTTGACAAAGCCTGGAAGACTGACGGTCCCAAAGAAGGTGAAACCACGAGTCAAGTGGATTGCTGTCTGCCAGAGACTCCACCTAATATTTCCTCTCTGTAATCGGAGCGGGCAGAGGGCCGAGCTGGTCCCCGTCCCGGGTGCTCTGGCCGGCCCTCTGCGAGGGCCGAGCTGGTCCCCGTCCCGGGTGCTCTGGCCGGCCCTCTGCGAGGGCCGAGCTGGTCCCCGTCCCGGGTGCTCTGGCCGGCCCTCTGCGAGGGCCGAGCTGGTCCCCGTCCCGGGTGCTCTGGCCGGCCCTCGCATTCCCCTTTCATTTCCTAAACACATTTTGGATGATTACCTGACTTAGGGTGCTGATTTCTTCTCCATTTCTTGTCAATCGTGGCCAAGCCACATCCCCAACAGTGTTAAAGTCCGCCCTCAGGTCTACACTTCCTCATTCCTACACATCATGAATCAATATCACAATCATTCTGAAGATTCAAAGGCAAGGCAACTGGACTGTGTAGAGTTTGTTGGGAAGACGTTTCACTTCTCATCCAAGAAGCTTCTTCAGTTCCAAATGGCTGGTGCTGGAAGCAGGTATTTATCTTGCTAGAGGAAAAACAACAACAAAGGAAGGGAGGAGTTGGAGAACGACCCATAGAAACTTATCCCAGGGTGATGTAACCCCTGAGAGTCGTTACCCTGAGTGGGTCATTAACTCCCCCTGTCATGTGAGGTGTTATGGTCACATGTGCCCAGGTGAGAGTGTTTGGAGGGGACCAGCTCGGCCCTCACAGAGGGCCGGCCAGAGCACCCGGGACGGGGACCAGCTCGGCCCTCGCAGAGGGCCGGCCAGAGCACCCGGGACGGGGACCAGCTCGGCCCTCTGCCCGCTCCGATTACAGAGAGGAAATATTAGGTGGAGTCTCTGGCAGACAGCAATCCACTTGACTCGTGGTTTCACCTTCTTTGGGACCGTCAGTCTTCCAGGCTTTGTCAACACATTGCTCAGGCTGTTGTACTACTCCTCTGTCTGTGCAGAGGAACGCTGGAGACATTTTCATCTTGCTTCACTTCAATATAGCAGATCAGTGTATCTTCTCTTAAATTCACAATGTGACACAAAGTCTGTAACACTGATAATACCAAGCAAGGTCAACCACGAGTCAGGGGTGTGTTGCTCTCTGCCAGAGACTCCACCTCAGAGACCAACCAAATAGGATTGTTGAAAATAATCTCATAAATGATGCATCATGAAGCACATGTAGATGTAGATGAAGATGTTTGGATGCAAAGACCGTCAATACTTGTTTAATCTCATAAAGGCTTCTGCTCAACGGTTTAGGTTCTGAGCAGCGAGAAAAAAATCAAGTAGATAAATATGAGGACACATCAGTACAAAAACTCAAATAAAATTCAAGCAGCATTGGTGGAGGACATCTGCCAGGCAGAGGAGAGACCAGGGGAGAGTCATGGAAAGGGGCTAACTGGACATGAATTGCCTCAGGGACTATTGTGCGGCCCTGTTTCTCTCTCTGTTTCTCCCTGGTACTCCTCCTTCTTGTCCTCTGCTGCGCACCTGAGAGTAATCTGCGCTCAGGGAGGGGAGGGCTATTTGGAGGAGCTGAGAGAGGAGCAATGGTTGGGCACACACACAGACCTGGGGAGCAGGAGCTTTCTTTGTACTCCTTTGTTTTCTGGATTTACAGGTATTTTTCTTTCTCCTTTTCCCTCTTTTGTTCCTCAGCAGCACTAGGTTGCTGGGTTTTGTTGTTTTAGTTTGGGCTGGAGATTGTCGGTGGTCCTGTTGGCTCAGTTTTGATTATACCTTGGTTTACTTAGTTTTTGGTCAGGCAGCGTATGGAGAGGTGTTGAGTGCGACGGCCCCTTATGGGTTGGCCTGATCATTTTCTCCTGTTTTGTCCATTTTTGCCGACAACTCCAGCCCCATTTGTTTCATTTAGCTTGTTTCTCATTTGAGTGTTTTTACTTCAACAAAGACAATCAACTTTGTCCTCTGTGTGGCGTCCTTTTTAATATGTTTCTGGTCTCCTTTGGTTAACATTGAGCCAGGTATTTTTCTAGTGATATGGAGGCCGTAAATCTCAGTAAAAAACAACAAAAAAACCCCAAAAACGCCTGGACATGGTCTGATATAACAAGCTGTAACATGGACACTAATGCTGCGAGCAAACAGAAATGTGTGAGTGTATGTAAAGCAGGTTAAGCTTATTGTTGGTCATCTCAAAACTTTGAACATGTTCATTTACAATTGTTTATGAAGAGAATCCTGTTTGAAGTTTAAATCTGTTTTTTTTCTTTTCTTTTCTTTTAATTTCACACTGTTTAAGCACTTATAACATAATAATGACAAAGACTTGCCAGAATTGTTTACTTTTATTTCTCATAAAAAAAGAGCAAAAAACATTTTCAGCACACTGCAACAATAGCACGATCGTAATAATAACCGTGATAATTTTGGTCACAATAACCGTGATATGACATTCTCATACCGTTACGTCCCTATGTGTGTACCTGCAGCCCCATCAGGAGCCTCATACTTTATAAGGGGTGTTTCTCAATATGTGTACTTCAGCAAACTTCCGGACTTGCGCACTCGTGATACGTCATCAACCACAGCCGAAGTCCTGTTCCAATACTAAGTCAGCATCGACACAAGTTCGGTCCATGTACCCGCTCCGCTCATAACTTGAGGGGACTTTTCACAGCTCCAATCCCATAATGCAAGGCAACCGGATCGGTGCCTGGACTTAGCACCCTGGCCCGTAGGCAAGGGGATCGAAGGGTTCGTTCGAACCCAGCCTCCAGAGCCCCCCCCCCCCCCGCCGTGTCATATAAATAAATATAAATGGCTGTCACCTTTTAAATAACTATTCCAAATCATTCTAACCTGATCAAAAAAGGAAAGGTAATTAAGCAGATCGCAGCCCTAGCACCGAGTCTGGGGACCTTGGGGCATGAGTTGACAGACAACTGTAACGTTGCAAAAACAAACGTCCATTTCTCCTGTGCTCCTGTTCACACTCCAGTCCAGTGGGTGGCGGTAATGCCCCTATAACCGCAGAAGACAAAGAAGAAGAAGAAGAGGAAAACGAGAAAATGGTTAAAAAGGAAGATAAAGAAAGAAAACCAAAGAAAACTGCGGCTATTATGTCCCAAAATATAGGCGAGAATTTCCCAAAAAGGGCAAAAATGGGTAAGGTGCTAAGTCCAGGCACCGACCGACGTGCATCAATTAGCGGTCGTTAGCTCCGTTAGCTCTGTTAGCATCATTTTTTTTTTAACTTTATTATCAGTAGACGGGTTTCTGTCCAACGTCATCACTAAGATGCACGCACAACCAGGGGGCAGATGAATAAATTAATAATGTCCAATTATTGATAACTAATATAGATAATATAGAAATGGTAAAATATATATTTGTACATAAAAAAGTAAATGTAAATAAATTTAGAGAAAAATGTAAATTAAACACGGGCAAATTAACATGACAGACAACTTCACTTAATGTAATTATATAAATAAATAAAATTGAATAGCTGTTTATTTTTTGTTGGATTTGATATGTGACACACTCAAATTAAATTTTTAATTCAATTAAAAATAATGGGAACGAGGGGGTTGCCTTGGATATTCTGACTTTATGTATATGTAATTTATCAAGTAATATGAAGAGATTAATTATGTTAAATTTATTACTTTGAGAGAAGGAGCCAAAAATTATCTTTTTCTCATAAAAGTGATACTTGACTAGTTTTAACGAAAAGAAAGTGTCCCAAATCTTTCAAAAGGTGATGCAAAATGGACATTTATAAAAACAAATGGATGATGCTTTCTTGATCTTTTTTACAGCAGGTACAGCTGTCATCGATATCAGAAAATCTGGATATGTATACATCAGTAGGATAGATGTTATGTAATAGCTGAAGATGTCTATTATATATACACACACACATTAAGATATAACATTTTAAAACAACTTCATTGTAATTCTCTGTGTTTACCATATGTATGTGTGTGAAATTAATTCTAATTTTGAAATTAAAATTTATTTAATTTCAAATAAATTTTGAAATTAGCAAGGTGAGCAACAGATACGGACAGACAAGGAGAGCTACAACTAAGAGAAAGATGACTGTCCGATAGTAGAGAAATAGTACACCTAAATTTAATTCAATTCATTGATTCACAGTAAAAGGAATGTTTGGATGATAATAGAGATGGTGCATTTCCATTAAATTCTTTCATGTTTATTCATTCAATGAATTAATGCATGTTGACAGAGACATGCAGCAGAAGAGAGAAGCAGAGACAGACAACAGACAGCAGAGGTGAGCAACAGAGAGACAGACAAGGAGAAAGCCACAGAAACACTGGCACTGAGAGGGTTGAAAATGGGAAATTATACATTTAAAAAGTGGCCATTATCAGAATTTTTTTTGGGACATAATAGCCACAGTTTTCTTTGGTTTTCTTTCTTTATCTTCCTCTTTAACCATTTTCTTGTTTTCCTCTTCTTCTTCTTCTTCGTCTTCTGCGGTTATAGGGGCATTACCGCCACCCTCTGGATTGGAGTGTGAACAGGAGCACAGGGGCCTTCGATCCCCCTTGCCTACGAGCCAGTACTGCCAGCCTGACCGGTCTGCAGCTATACAGCTCACATATGCAACAAAGTACTATGCTCTGTGTGTTCTGACACCTCTCTATCACAACCAGCATTAATTTCTTCAGCAGTCTGAGCAACAGTAGCTTGTCTGTTGAATCAGGCCAGCCTTCGTTTCCCACAAGAGCTGCAGTTTTGGAGATGCTTTGACCCAGTTGTCTAGCCATCACAATTTAGCCCTTGTCAAACTCGCTCAAATCCTCACATTTGCCCATTTTTCCTGATTCTGACATCAACTTTGCGGACAAAATATTCACTTGCTGCCTAATATATCCCCACACACTAACAGGAGTCATACTGGAGAGATGATCAGTGTTATTAACTTGAATCATAAATATTAACTCCTGTTGATGGTCATAACGTTATGCCTGATCAGTCCAAACTCGGTCCTAAATCAGGAGACGCATCTTTCGAAGGACAGTCTTTACAGCCTGCCACCCAGGCTGAACTGAAACTTTTTGATCTACAAGAGATTTCCTTTCATTTTTTAGCACCACCCTTAAAAATTTTAACAGCTATTCTGGAAATCTCTGACATATCAGTCTATACATTTAAGGACTTCTCCAACTTATAACACCACTTCCATTCTTAATGAATACAATGTTATGTAGGACCAAGGTGGACATACCAGATGGATGCATTTTTAGATGGATCCTTTAAAATCAGAATACCAACAATGCTTCACTTTAATATATTCTGGTCTTCATATGTGCCCTCCAAAGTACACAGCCTCTGAAATGGGACATAACTGTTGTCGACTTTTTCAGCTGCAAATTCAAGTCTTTGAAGATGAATTTTCCACTATAAAGGCTATGTAAAACAGACAAACTAGCTCTGCTGATTGATGAAAGTCAAAGGAAACCAAGAAAATCCCTCATCTGTCGGCAGAGGGGATTTAGAAGATGGGGCGTCACAGCAAAGGCGTTGTGCTGCATTGTGCAGTGTGCACAGCTTCCCGCTGCACCACTTGCAGGCAGTTAGGAAACACATGATTCCATGTGATAAGCCTGATTTTGCTGCTGACGTGGTCACATTCAGCTGGGACACACTGTTAGAATAATACATTGGTTTTAGCTTACATACTGCAGATCTTGCAGTTGTTGGTATACTACTTAAAACATTTTGACAAAATTAGTATCTACATCTTATAGTTGACAGCTTACATGAGTGTTGTCCCAAAGCAGGAGAAGCATCCTTTCATTTTTTAGCACCACCCCTAAAAGCTTTTACAGATATATATATTAGTAGCTATCCAACTTTTGAGGGGTATAACTGAGCTTTATCAAGTTGTGAAGGACCATGAGAGACATACCAGATGGACATATTCACTAGATAGCCTCTTTGAAATTAGACAGCCTTCCATGCTCCACTTTGATGTATTCTGGTCTTAATATGTGCCCTCCAAAGTACACAGCCCCTGAAATGGGACAAAGCTGTTGTCCATGGATGTCCCATTAAATCTTTCCACATTGTAACTTTTTCAGCTTCAAATCCCTTAACAAGCAGTGAAATGTGGGCAGTTTGTCAGAGTCCTTGCGTTGAAAGATTTGCAAGAACTTATCTGAGCTATGAATCCCAGAAAAATGCACTCCATGTCATTATGGTGAAATTAGCTTCTGTTGACATATTTAGTGCTGTATTGACCTTTATAAATCAAAGATTAGAATATGTCAGCATTGCCTTGTACATTTGAAAAATAGTAAGCAGTAAAAATAATCCTGGCAGCCCCAGAGAGCAAATATTGAGCAAAATGATACTCAAGTGTGAAGAGTAACACCCCTGACAATTAAAAATGACCTCGTCCTGAGGCTCATCTCTACAACCTCTGACTGCTTATCAACTCTTCACGGCCTCTTCTTTCACTTTTCATTACCACACAGTTTCTCTTAACCTCTGTGAGCTGCACACAGCCTGTGACAGAGTAGTCGGGACAGTTTACAGCTCGAATGTGTCATCCTCCATCTGTCATCAGATCCACAGTAATGCAGACAGAGAGGGAAGTGATGGATGTGATGTGAGGCGGATGAATTATATTAGCTGCTGGAGTGGAAGCGGTGTGCTCTGATAGTGGCAGCAGGAGGTTGTGAGAGCTTAGTGGGGAAAGTCTCAGACAAGATTTAAACAAACAGAGAGGCTGACGCTGGCCCCCGACCGGCCCGGGACCAAACAGCGAGCGGCCTGACAGAATAAGGCCACGGGAGATCACACACCGTCATCTCTGGATCAGGCCGAAAAGTGTTTTGTACAGCTTACACAGGCATTTGGGAGGCATGTAGCAGTCTAAGTGGATGCATAAATCATTTCCCAGAGCCAGAGTCTGGAGACATGATACTGAGGTCTTTTACTTTGTATTCAAATGTGGGACTTTCAGACGCATATTTAAAATCTCAAGAGTCAGACTTTTGAGGCTAGTGCTGCACTGAGCCAGTCTTGGCATTAGTCTGATCTGGAGCTGCTCAAATGCACCAGAATTGATGATATTACACTGAAAATAGGCATATGGATGGCCTCACAAAAATTTCTTCAGAACAACACTGTGAACAATAGGAAGGGAATCAGCCAGAGACATGATTAATGGATATGAGGCCCGGACTTTGGGGTCACTTCTTGGCTCTGGTGGTAATTCTTATTTGAATATATGAGGTGTGTCAGAAAAGTTCCAGGACTAGTGTCACAAAAGATTTATTCGTGATCATCCACTGCGAGTTCTTGCCACAGGGCCAGACAATCAACCAGCATGTCTACGAAGAGATATTGCAGCGTTTGCTTCGTTCAGTATGTGAGAAGAGGTTGTGGCAGGACAAGTCGTGGCTGCTTCACCATGACAACGCGCCCGCTCACAATGCCATGAGCATCTGACAGTTCCTGGCCGAGAAGAACATAACCATGCTGGAGTAACCTCCCTACTCATCCGACCTGGCTCTGTGGGATTTTTTCCTCTTCCCCAAGCTCAAGGGGGTCATCAAGGGGACCCGTTTTGAAGACATGGATGACATCAAAAAGGCCGTGACGACAGAGCTACGGAGGATTCCGGAAGAATCCTTCCAGGAGTGCATGAAAGCGTGGCAGAGAAAGATAGGAAAGTGCATTAGACTCCAGGGGGATTACTTCGAGGGGAAAACTTGTAGTTTATAGTTTGGATTTAAATATTTTATTTTCTGACACCAGTCCTGGAACTTTTCTGACACACCTCGTATATCTATCCATCATCTCTGCCGCTTATCCCTTAGGCCTTTGAAGAAGCTGACGTTGGGCAAAAGGCAGGATACTACCTGAACTGGTCGCCAACCAATCACAGGGCAACATAGAGAGACAAACAACCATTCACTGCCACACTATGGGCAAATAAGTGGCCGTCCACACAGAGAAGAGTGTATCCACAAAAGTTGTATTTCCACCACACGGATCCAGAGTTTTGGGATCACGAGTCCCAGAGTAAATAAGTCTCTTGTGTTTCCGTGTATACGGCGAATACGCACATTTATCAGAAATGAAGATCTCATAGCCCCACTTCTCGCTGAAACCGCAAACCCTGACAACAGAAACAATTACTGAACACAGTGTCGCCTTCGTGCTACAGAAGCTACTGAGCAGATTATCCAGCGTAATCCTCTGCTCCTCGACTACCATAATGACCAACAAATGGACATGGAGGACATAGAAAGAGAACAGCATAACTCAGTGTTTTTTGGACATTTGCATGCTCCATGTCTTCTTCTCTGGTTTTGGTGTATGCCTGCAGCAGGGTTACAGCGCCAAGCACAGGCCTGGCATATGTACTACAGGGTTTTCTGTGTTTTTATGTGCATGGACAGATTTCTTAAAACAATGCTGTGTTTACAGAACAGTCTCTTTGTGTGACAGGGTCCAAGAGTCACCACTTAACCCAATGAGCATATTTATGGTCTGTGGGAGGATACCGGAGTGCCTGAAGGCATGGGGAGACCATACAACTCTATACAGGAAGACCCTGGTTAAACAGAAAGTCGAATCAGCATCTTTTAACTGTGAGCAAGTGCATTAACTGCTGCGCCACCATGCTGCCCCATCCTTAAATATTGACCATTTGCAGACATGTGACTAACATGACATCACTCTTCGGTGGACAGCGTATGTACAGCTGTAAGACTACAACACATTTTAGCTGATAATTACTGTGGAGCTGCATTTTTGAGCCACTGAAGAGACAGAAAGTGTCATTAAAACAGAAAAAACTGTCGCACTGAAAAATCTAAATCAACATTTTGTGTGACTACCCTTTGGTTTCAAAACAGCCTCAATTCTTTTAGGTCCACTTGCACAAAGTTAGTGATGTTGTAGCATTACACTACGATTAACCAAATGTACCATACAGGTGCCAACGATCATCATTTCATATGTAGGTTGAAAAACAGTCATTAACTGAAACAGTTACTGTCATGATCCTGTTTTTTGTTTTAGTTAAGTTACCCATTTTGTGTTCATGTTTTGTGTCTTGTCTTGTGTACTTCCTGCTTTATTTTGAAAAGTCACCTGTCTTTCCTTGTTTCTGTAGGTTTTGCTTCCTGTCTGGCGCTGTCACACCTGATCCCCGATTGTTCCTTCCCACCTGTGTCTAATCACCCCCAATCCCCTCATGTATTTAACCCTCATGTATTCCCCTGCCTTTTTGCCAGTTCATCGCACTCTCTTGTCTTCGTCCCAGCACTCATTCTTGTCACATCTTGCTGGTAGGACCTCTTTTGTTTTTGATCTAGTCTTTAGCCTCACGTCTTGGATACCTTTGCCTTTCTCTGATTGATATTCTGTGTACCGAACCTTGCCTGTTTATCCAGTAAACTGATATTGTCAAACTGGTGAAGAATCGAGCATTTGTGTCCTTTTCTATGCCTTATTCCTTGACAGTAACAGCTGAACAGGAGGCTAAAAACTGTGTGAGGTACAGCCAAACTCTGCTACCAGGGTGAAGTTGTGGAAAATAGTTTAATGTCACATTTCATACACCAAGGCAAGACTGAGCGCAGCAAGACACAAAGTAGTCACGGAGTATCAACAAGGTCCCTCAGGCAAAGATTTTAAATCAGACTGGGGCTAAAAGATGATCTGTTCAAGCTCTTTCGAAGCATCATTGGGGACTTCAGCCACATGAGGATTTGAGATATTTAACATGTTTAATATTTATGATTCAAGTTGAGGCGTCCTACATCCTCTCTGGCTCTTAACACACCTCACACCACAGGATAATCAGGGGAATATAATTGTTTGGACTACCAGATAGTCTGGCTTTTGTTGACTGGTCAGAAGCAGGGATCCAAGCCTAAACTCAGACGATTATCTTGTAGTGTGTAACCCTCTTAAGATGTTTGGAACAACCAACCTGGGAAAAAAACAGGATAAAGGTGTACCTAAAACAAGTGGTACTGTTTTGAGGGTGAAATGCAACAACATCATGTCTTTATGAAAATGTGAATGTCTCAAGTTGTAATAAAAGCTGTGGGAGTAAAAGACAAAAGAGGTGCACAAATCATGAGAGCAGCTAGAGGTAGAATTTAATTTCATATGCACTTTAATATGTAAAGTTGTTTTACAAGATGGGAGAGCATAATTCTGCCAAAAACAGGGTAGTTTCCCATTCTCATCATCACAGTGAGGATATATCCATCAACCCTGGTACTGGACTTGATCAGACAGATAACCAAAACAGAGGTAAAATGATATTGAAGCTTAAAAGTTGAGTTGCTACATCACAATTTAAGATGTCAGGATTCTGTGTATGAGGAGAGTTCTTTAAGTTTAGTCTTCTGTGGTTTTCACACCTACAGCTCAGTTACTTTTTTCAGGTTGAGTTGAAGAAAACGCTACAAATTTGCATATTTCATTTAGATTGTTAATGTTCACGCTGCAGTACTTTTGAAGCGGGCCGAGTCACGCAAAAGGCCTGAGCTGCCTTTGCGTCATTACTTCACAGCCCAGCTTTGCAATGACTACAAGTCGCACTGTGCATCGTAGGAAAAAGCCAGCAGGGTAAGCTACCCACAAAACAGCTCACTGATTAACAACGGAGGTTAAATGTCCGATGTAGTATTATACAGATGTTTATATTTATCAGTGTGTGACATGCCTTACCATATAAACAACTTAACGCTTGCTGATGTGCAGAGCAACAACAGGTTGAGGACACCAGATAACACGGTAACTTGTTACCACATGCCACCTGTAGAAACTGATACAGGAAAGAAGAGAGCAGCTTTTAAAAGGATTAATCCTCCTGCATGAAAGAGCTGGACTAAATTCTACAAAGTTTTGACATTTTGAATCAGTCCATGTCATCCAGTCCTGTGATGATCTGCTGTAGAGGCAGTGAGTGATGTTAACCTGTTGATATTTTCATTGTTTGCTGTGCACTGAAGGTGAGTCTGTGGGATCCAAAACATTATTCAGCAGTTGAGACCACCTTCTTCAGGATAGCTTGGCGCAGCTGTTTGTGCTGGAACAGGGATCAATGGTTATGTTCATATACACCAATCAGGCAAAACATTATGACTGTAGACCTAATATCGTGTTGGCCCCCCTTTGCTTCTGCGCAACAAACTGTGATCACTGCGTATTCTGTCACCTTTTTATCAGAACCACAATGAACTTCTTCAGCATTTTGAGCAACAGTAGCTTGACTGTTGGATTGGACCACTAGCCATCCATGACCCTGTTCACCACTGTTTCTTCCTTGGACCTCTCCAGACACATACTGACCACAGCAGACCGGGAACAGCCTACAAAAGCTGCAGTTTTGGAGATGCTCTGACCCAGTCGTCCAGCCATCAAAATTTGGTTATCAAATTCACTCAAAATTCCTCACACTTGCCCATTTTTCCTGCTTCTAACATTAACTTGAAGACGGCATGTTCACTTGCTAATATATCCCACCCACTAACAGGTGTCATGATGAAGAGATGATCGGTATGATTCACTTCACGTCAGTGGTCATAATGTTATGCCTGAACTGGGGTGCCCACTTGTATCGCAACAACGTTTTAGTTGCGACAACGACCTGAGGTTTGTTCGTCTGTGTTCTGAATATCACTCTTGCATACTGAGGCATCGGCAGTTCAGTCTGGTGGCTACTAGTAATCAGAAGGTTGCCAGTCACATGTCGATGTGACCATGAGTAAGACACTTAACCCCAAGTTGCTCCCACTGCTGCATCAGTGGCGTGTAAATGGATATGAAAATGCATTCGCTAATACTGATGGACAACTGATAGAGAAACTACAACCATCAGTGATTGAATGGGTAGATGTGACCTGTGGTGTAAACGCACTTTGAGTAGTCATAAAGACAAGAAAAGCACTATATAAGCACAAGTCCATTTATCATTTACCACGTCGAAACTGTAAAAACTATAAAAATTTAAAGAAAAACAGTCTCGACCCTTTATCTGTAAAATATCCTTACAGTAATGCAGGTTATATAAATCCTAATGTAGCATACATGAGGTTAGGTAGTATCCAAAGTGCTGTAAGCTGCCTGAAAATAGATTCTTTTGCGATATAAAACAGTACAAATAAATAAACCTTGTCATGTTGAGATAATTTCTGCTTCTACTGGTGGCTGTTGAGTAGCAGTTCACATTTTATTTTCTGACACTTCATCACCAGTAACAGCGTGAAGCAGATTCTCTCTGGAGAGGTTTGTCTTCCACTCCTCGATGCTTCTGTGCGTGTGTGACATACAGGCGTGTGTCGACTCTTGGGGGAGTTTTCCCTTTGGAAATACCCCCACCTTCAGGCCGTGCTCTGTTTCCACCGGCTGACAGCTCGTCTCTGCAGCATCAGCTCCTCCTGGAAACATCAGGACACACACACGCACACACAAAAACAGAATTACTTGGATGCTGCTCTCAGGATCTCAATAGGCTTGGCCTGCTGCTACAATCAAACACATAACATCCAGACTGTGCATCCTTTCAAGGCTTCTCTTCTTGTCAGATTATTTATTGATGAAGCCATGGAAACAGGGATTTAATATGACTGTACTAGGAAAAACACTGTATGTGTGCCCTTGTGAGTCATATCTTATAACGTATTTAGGGCCAATGTAAAGCAGGATCTATTCAAGTTTCTGCACTTTTTGTCACTGTGTTTGTTTATACCTTTTAGAGTTTGTAAAGACTGCTAGCTGCCAGGGAGCTCAGATCCTCAGTATGTTGCACGTTGCCCAGTAATTGCTCAGAGATATAAAGTGCATGTTGCATTACACATTACCCTACTACCCAAGATAATAAAGTGCCAGATATAAAATAATATGGCACTTGTGTGAGTAGATATTGATTTTGGATTGAGATCTGCTTACTGTGGAGGCCACTGGAGTGTAATGAATTCATTGTCATGTTTATCATCCAGTTTGAGATGATTTGTGACATGGAGTGTTATCCAGCTGGAAGTAGCCAACGGAAGATGGGTACACTGTGGTCCTGAAGGGATGGACATGGTCAGCAAAAACACTCAGGTAGGCTGATGCCCAAATGGTACAAAAGACAACGCCGGATGGATCCATGCTTTCATTTTGCTACGCCAAATTTTGACCTGACCATCAGCAGAGATCCATATTCATCAGATCAGACAAAGTTGTCTACATTTTGTCTCCAATTTTGGAGAGCCTGTGAAAATTGCAGCCTCAATTTCATCGTCTCAGCAACAGGAGTGGCTCCCGGCGTGGTCTTTTTCTGCTGCTGAAGCTCATCTCCTAAAGGGTTTGACATGTTATATGTTCAGAAATGGTCTTCGGAGTATTCCCTAAATGAATCAAGTCGGTTCAAACTTTTTAAAACCAAGTATAATACTCTTGAATATTTTTTTAGACAACAAAGAATAAAAAATATGTATTCCCCCTTTAGTTTTGGCACTTTTCCTGTTCTGTGTGAGACTGAGCAAATTATATTTCCATCATCCAAAACTGTGAAGGTTAGTTTTTCTTATTTTTGTAGTTGTTCTTATTTTTGTTAGTCCCTGCCAAACACTCCCTGTGTTTCTCAAATGAAGCCAAGTTCCATTGAGCTTGCATTTCTTCATCTTATTCTCCTTTTTCTCATGTGGGGGTTTGTCAATGTAAGCATTACACGCAGAAGGAAAAAGTCAGTGCAGTAAGTTGTTAATCAATTGCTATGAGCTTGTAAATGTGTACTTGTATGGATTATTTTCTTAATTTTTGCTTTTTCTTTCTTTCTTTCTATTTTTTTGTATTTGTGTTGATTGGTTTTGTTGTTGTTATAATGAAAGTGTTGTCGGTGAAGGCTATTGAAAATAAACTGTATGTGATGTCAGACCATCTTTTCTTTTTTTAATTGTTCAAGTAGAGGGCAGATAAATATAAGACATGGTTTCTTCTTGCTGCGCCTTTCCAATCATGGAGGTGTTGATTTGAAAATGTAGTGTGCACTTATGTACAAATTCTGTTGTCCACTTTCATGTGTGGAGAAAACTAACTACCTAACTAACAAACTAATCATGCCACCTAAAATTGAAGATCTCTGTGTTAAGACTAAATGATTTGTGACTTTTTAAGGATTAGCAGGAACCCACAAAGTACCCCAGTCTATGGTAGACCATATCACTATACACCAAAGTAATTTCACTCCAGCCTTAAACATTCCTTGTTACCCCTATAGCTCTGGATCATGTAAGATGCCTGCACTTGTTCTAAATGATGTACAAATTCCTGAGATGCAGCTGCAAAGTCTTGTGCTCTGAAACCACCTGCGCTGACGTGGATGTTGCTGCAGGCTATTACACTCAGACTTCAGTCTACACCTTGCTTGAAATACAAAATTGTGAAAAACTGCTGAACAAAAGCTGTTGAATCAAACCACAAGTTTGGCTCCAAAGTGCTGTTGATGTTGCAGACTGAGAGGTTTGAACAAGTGCAAAGTTAAAGAAATACAGGAAAGCTTGAAGGTCATAAAAAGGCAAGGAGCAAACCATTTCAATAAATGGTTCCTGACCTTTTCTTCCTTTAATTGTGACCATGGATATTATGCCCTCCAGGGCACACAGAAAGAGATGATACAGTACATGATGGTCAAAACAGATCAAGCTCATTTTCACTAATTAATCTGAAGAGGACAGATCTACAAACACCAGAAAATCTTTATCTGAACCACCCAGTAGGTGCTGTCTGTCAATTTACTGCACTGTAAGTTGGCCCAGTGCTGCGCTCATGGTGGATTCGTATTGGGTTTTAATGTGTATTTTATAAATGCATATACATGTATGTATAAAATGAAGAGTTTGCCTTCAGCCTACTCTATTGTAAAGTGTCTTGAGATTAAACTTGTTATGAACTGGCGCTATACAAATAAAGATTGATTGACTGATTGACTTAGGATTCGATATACAAACATAATACATATTTGTACTTGGTAAAAAATGTGGATTTAACTGTAAATATGCAATGGAATTGAAGATATACAGTGAATCTTTTCATCCAACAGAGGGTGCTCTCAGCATAACTTGACCGTCCATACGTCCAGAGAAGAAGAGAAGGCATCTGACTTTGGACGGATGGGCTCCCAGTTTAAGAGCTTGAACTGAGTGGTTTGGTCAAAAGTAATGGTGGTGCCATTCAGGGGATGTAAAACTACATGAGGGAGACTCCTCTCTCTGCAGACAGCAGCCTCCTGCTTGGTGGAGAGACACAGGATGTGTTAGACACCCACAGCCCTCTGAGTTTGCTCATAAGGTACCTCAGTGAGCTCTGAATGGGCGCTCCAGTCAGCAGATAAAGTAAATTAATAGAGAGCTGCTCAGGCTTGTGTTTCTGGTGACTAATATTTGAAAGAAGTTGCAGTCAATATTTTCTATTTCAATATTCTCTCCTTTGTTTTTGGATGTCACTCAGAACACTTTGTAATCACTCCTTCAGTTTGTCACACGGTGCTGAATCAGGTGAGCAGAGAGGGTGATCGAGCTCTGGGATTTGTTTTTGGGCCAGAAACTGCTTTACCGAGAGCGCAGCGTGAGCTGATGCATTGTCTTGATCAAGAATGAAACCATTTCTCCCCAGCTGTCTTCAGAGTCTCACACAGTTTTTCTAGAATCTGTAAAAGTGTGGATTCATCATTGACCCTTCTGGAGCCCACTCCTCTAAAATGATCCCCTTAATGTCAAAGAAAACATCGTCATGGCCTTGAGTTTGGACTTGCTTTGTCATACTTTCTTCATCCTTGATGACGATGGTGTTTTCCAGTGAACTTACTGCCATTTTGTCTCAGGATCGTTTTGGAAGATCCAAGTTTCATCACATATTATCACTCAACTTGCCCCAGAATGTCTCCACAAGTTTTTTTTGCATTTTTCCAAAGTTTTGGGACAACTTTGCAATATTTGCTGAGCTGTCTCTTTAGCAGTGGAGACCATTTCTGCTCTCATTCTTGTACTGACTCATCGATCATTTTGAACAATTTGTTCAATTTGTCGAGTGTTTTCAGAAGTTTCTGATGTGCATGTATGCCCAGGTCATTCATCTGCCTTCACCAAACCTTTTGTGTCATTCAAACACATGTGCATGTGACATGCAGTGTTTCCCATGCGGCTCAGGTAATGTTCAAGAAGATTCATCTGCTTTTTTGTTCAATTTTACCAAGGATTCCAGGTTAATGTGTTGCTCAACTTTTAAGTTAATAATTTTTAGTCAGTAGCTAGCAGTGAACTAAAGACATCTCTTATTATAAACTTACAGCAGTTGTGCGTAAATACACAACCTTTAATGTTAAACACTCAGTGTGACTGTGAACCATGTGCTTTAACCTCATGTGCTCAGTCTCTTGATTTAACAGCCATACCTTTTATGTACTTTATGTACTTTTCATTTATTTTGAGTGTCTTCCTTATTCTCTTTGTCGCTTTTTATTATTTTGTATTTTTTTTATGTTGATGCTAAAGCCAATAAATTTGCTCTCTGTTTTTTATGTGTGGTATGACGGCTCACGCTTCAACTGTTAATCAGTTTAGAGCAGGCTAACAGGGATACTGGTACACTAAATTAATTTAAAGGGGATGTCTGTTTATAAGTCACTAAATTATGTGAGTTTGTATGCAGCAGACTGTTCAGCTCAGAATCTGTTGTCGATATTTAACACTGAACATACTCTGGGTGACTAATTCAGATGATTCAGGCCTTTAAAGTGTCATCAGCAGTGTTGCTTGGGCAGACGTTAACAGTTAGAGGGAGCTATAGAAAGCTAAACTACGCTTACGGTTATTTAAGCTCCTATTTCACCATAAAACCTGAAGCTCAGGCACTTGAACTTTCTCCCTGTCTGGACCTGAAGCTGCAGCACTGGCAGCGCGTCCCTCCCTGCAGCATTAAAGGAGAAAAGCTTCCCTGTGCAGCCGTGCTCATGTTTATGAGGACGTCACAAATATACCAGGAGTTTGCCTCACTCCGCTCTGGCACGTGTCCAGGGGGTTTTATGATTAAAACCAGATTGTGCTTGCCCAACACAGAAAGGCCAGAAAAATAGATTGCAGTACTGCATACTCTGCACAAGAGGGAAGTGCAGAAACATGTGGGTCTGTCTCTGCAGCATCTGTAAAAGTGAACTTTTTCTGGAAAACGCTCAACTGTATGTATCTGCTGTGCGATTTTCCGACTCTCCTGCAGGGACTTTTCACAGATGTCATCTTGTTATTAAGTCTGCTTCTAATTCCCCGTCAGTGAGTAATGAGACATCTGACTGTGGCACAAGAACAAAGGTTCGGGTCTTCCTCATCAGCCCCCTTGGCAGTGAGTTATGCCAGTTCTGAGTCAGAGCTGTGATCATCCTGTAAATATAACGACGCCTCTTTTGTATCACATGATTGGACTGAAGTGCTGTGGGGTCGTCCTTCGCCGAAACCTCTGGGTCTCTGCCAAGTCTCAGTTCCCTCGAAGTGGTGACTAAGTTACACTGTTAAAAAGACATCTGCAGACAGATTTTATCCTCCTGTCTGCTTCAGATTTTAAACTCAGAGAGCAGAAAACACAAAAAATAACATAAAATCCTGAATTTCTGACTTAAACTGAATTATTGATGATGGACTTTCAACTTCAGTTACTGTAGGTTATTTTTACTTTCAGTGATTAAAGGGATACTTTGGGATTTTTGTGTTATTATATTATTACTATTGGTTTATATTGTTTATATGCGATTATTTTTTTTATTAATATCATTATTATTTAGAAGTGGGTTGATTACTGACTCCTTGTGTAAGGTGACGGGGTGGTACCAGATTAGTTTTGACTTCCTGCTGCTCCTTTTTGAACATGCAAATGACAAATTTGTTTTTTGCTTTGGTTGTTGTTTTTATTTTGTTATATGTTTAATTATTTGTTCATGTTCAAAATGGAAAAGAAGAAGAAGAAAAACCTGGGACAAAAGGTGAACATAGGTGTACATAGTGACACAGTCTACATGTTATTAAAAGAATTGTAGGAGAAAATAAGCCACAAAAACAGCACGGGGTCATCACAGTTTGTTTACATCAACTTGCTCTTTCAAGATTTAATTGTTCTGCCTGCTCACAGATTTGAGAATTATGTAAAAAATCATCAGATTCTAAATTATTTCAGCTCAAGTCCTGATGGGAGCTGTTGGTGAAAATGGACTCACCATCTAGGTTCATACAAGTCGCTTCCCTTTTTCTCTTAATTATAAACTCTACAATCCAAAAGATAGTGTGAACTTTGTTTATCTAAATTCATGTGTTAAAAGTAGCTCTCTTAAACAGTTGTTCCCTTTTCATCTATCCCAGTGATCATCAACTGAAGCTGTGGGGGCCACATCAGGCCCCCACAGCTTCCCATCTGGCCCCCAGACGCCCAGTTGCTATTGAAGCTGTTTTATCAGGAATGACTTCATGTTTGATCTGACTCCAGAAAGCCATTGCTAGCCTGTATTTAACCAGACAAAATCAATGATTGAAACCATGACAGCCAGAGAGTGGAATCCAAAATATAAGGGTGATGTGGACTGATGACTTTAAGGCTAAAATATACATATATATATATATATATATTAATATAACAAAAATATTAAACCAATAATGGCATATTTATGAAGGACTTTAGGCCCCAAGAGAGGTTTAAGTGGCTGGAGGTTGGCTGGTAATCGTCTGATATTTGGCAGGAAGGGAACATTAAAATGGCTGCATCTATATGTTGCTGTCATTAAACCTAAATATTTGTACTATGACCATTTTTGTTTGTTTGTTTGTATTTAATCTGGCCCCTCTAACATTTGTCAAGCTTAGAACTGGCCCTTGAACAAATGTAGTTGATGACGCCAGTCTAGAAGCAGAAAAACACTTTGAGATTTTTGTCTTCAATTCAAGTTTTTTTTTAAGACTGTTGTTGAAAATGGGCTCTCCAAATGACTTAATATGAGTTGTTTTCTTTTAGGGGGGTAAAACCTTTCTAACCACAAATTTAAAGATTCTTTAAACAAGCTTAGTTCATTTTTCTATTTGTGTAATTAAAATCAAGTAACTAAACTAAAAGTTAATGAGGTCAGAAAATACTCAACTCTTGTTGGAATAGTCCGTCTTATTATTTTATTCTCCTATCTGCCTGAGGATGTGGACAACACTGAGAAACAATCAGGCAAAAACAAACTACTTTCAGAGATTTCTTACTTACACTCAACACTTGAAGAACTAAATTATTTATAAAAATGAGCAATTATTCAAAATAATGATGTTAACTGTAGGGATGCCCTGATCAGGCTTTTCTTGACCTTAATCTGTTTGTAAAAGTTTTGTTGCTTTTTTTGTGCAATTGGTTGAAAGGTTATTTCAGGTTGTTAAAATTCTGACTCTCGAACTCTAAATATATTTAAGCACATCATGTTCCCAGCTTCGTCAAATTCTCATTTTACCGAGTCAGCCTGAACGCATCACAATGTTTCCGACTGGTCCGCAAACGCATCACTAAACACGACGTGCATTTGTTTTGGAGCTCGTTTAATTTAGGCGATTAGATGATTATCTGATTAGCTTTTATACTGTTAGTCTCAGCGTGAATTTCGGCACAGATTTAGACTCTGGATTAATATTTTGGACTTAATGGACTGAAGACAAAGTTTTGGAGACTCTGCTGCAGTTTATTTCAGAGGATGACCGAGCATCAGGAGCAGACGGATCAGCATGGGGTTTATCCACAGGTGATCGATGGTAGGCATTCCCATCTATGGGGGGGGACAAGCGGGTCTGTTGTCCCGGGTCCGGGGGGGGGGGGGGGGGGGGGCATCTCAGATTATCTTGTCCTGGGCCCAGCCAAGACTGTCAGCTGGCATGATTGTAGGTATCAGTGTTTAAAGTCATTAATTCCGATCAACTGATCACTTTTTTTTTTTTAAACAAAAATCTGATCGATGCTAATGAAGACACCTTTATTGAACTGTTTCTTTTTTTAAGTGATTACTGTAAAAGAAAAAGCCTAAATATAATAAGTACCAGACTCTTATCATTTAGGTATTTTTATGAACTTGTGATAGATCAGTACTTTTTAAAATCAATTGTACATGTTTTTATCAATCTACATCAGTCCTTATCGCTGTAGCTTTTCATTTAAATTATATTGCTGCATGTTGGAGTAGCAGGTAGTGCACATGCCCTGCAGCAAGAAGGTTGCTGGTTCGATCCCCGTGTCGGTCAAGGCCTTTCCGAGTGGACTTTGCATGTTTCCCTATGCATGCATGAGTTCTCTCCGGGCACTCCAGCTTCCTTCCACTGGCCAAAAACATGCACATTAGGTTGATTGGTGACACTAATTTGCCACAAGGTGTGAGCACAAATGGTCACAAATCTTTGCAACCATATTTACAGGAGTAACCTCTTGAAAACGGGATGCCACATCTCAAGGGGCTAACCTCAAATGAATTTATATTCACTAAATACAAATATGATGAGGACAAGTTTATGGTCTGGGCGTCCAATCAATCAATCAATCAATCAATCAATCTTTATTTGTATAGCGCCAATTCATAACAAGGGTTATCTCAAGGTCCACAAGTATGTCATGATCATAGATTCTTATTTTAGTCCCATTGTCCCATTGGCCTGCTTCATTGTAGTGTCTTGAGATAAGACTGTTATGAGTTGGTGCTATACAAATAAAGATTGATTGATTGATATCAGTGTGTCCAGATGGTTCCTCAGCTGATATTTCTTGAAAGAAAAAATCCTGGAAACTGTGATCCAGTGGCCCATGTGATAAAGCTCCTGTTGCAGAATCCTCTTCCTTTAGCTTGAGGGCAATATGGGACATGTAATTGGACACAGAAAGAACAGAATGTGCAGCATCTTTGGCCCTGAAAATTAGTAAATGATAAAAATTGAAAGCACTAATATCTGTGTTTTAATTAGATTTGGTGTTGTATCAGTCAATGCCAGCATCACATTTGTACCTGTTTTAGATACCTATCCCTTCTCTAGACAGAATCTCTGCTAAATTTGAGTTTAACTTTTGAAAATTGACGTAAGCAAACATAATCTTGTTTTTCAGGGTCAAGAAGAACTCAAATCCACTCTAAAAGCACGTCATGTCATTCTGTCTGCTTTCAGATTTTAAGATCAGCGGAGAAAACTGTCACAACAAAGTGGTAAGATTCTTGACTCAAACTCAACATATATTGAGAGTGTTATCTAAAACTGACTTATCGGATTATGCCTATTTAAGGGGTCCTCTTTATTTACTGGTGAAGCCTGAGGCTAGAAGGAGTTGTGGGGAAGATAGTGCAAGACATCTTAGTGTAAGTCTTAGTGCAGTGAGGTCTCTAGCCTCTGTATGAGGGACTTCGGCTCTTAAAGTTTTGCCAAACCAGCTCCTCAAAGTTACACTGTGTCCTAACTGAAGGCAACGTGCACAAGCACCTGTGACAAAATCAGGATAACTACACTGAATCATACATGAGTGTCTTTACTGCAGACGTGGTCCAAGGTTTTTGCCTCGATGCCCCATTTCTATTTTCCTCTCAGTCACGTGGACCAGGAGCAAGGACAGGGGGATTTTGAAGGTGCTCGAGGGATTTTCTTGGTCATGTTTGACTTTCTCACTCAGCTGAGTCTAATCTGTTAGAAATAACAAAGACAGTGGAGCATTCATCTATTTCAGTGAGTGAAATGATTTACTTTCACTTTCAATCCTGAGGGAGAAACTTTATTTGGGTTATAGAGAGATGAGTATTTATGAACTTTTGAGTCAGCTACTCATCAATACAAAGCACTTCACTACTGCTTCTCCACATGAACAGTTAAAGCATTTGCTGTGCTGTTTAACAGGGGAAACATTTTATTAGATAACATGTGCACAGCAAGCATGCTGCATAATTCGACACAACATCCAACTTAGCTGTTAGCTATGACATGATGTTAGAGCTTCTTAATCTGCTTTTCTCTGATTATTATAGTTGGTGCATTGGCTGTTCTTTCAACTAGGCAAAGGTAGATCTCATGTGACAAATGTCTCCCAGCAAGGGCAAAGAGTGTGAGGTATGCATCCAGAATTATATCATAAAGTAATAATAATAATAAAGTCATGGCTGCTCTTAGTGAACTCAGGGCCTGTTTACATGACAATGAAAATGGCTGGAAGTGCAGAGTTTTCGTTGCATTTTGTCTTCCGTTTACACGAGAACAGTGTCCTGAGTGCCTGAATCTGCAAACTTTTGAAACCAGGGTCCAGAGTGAAAAGTTTTGAGAACATTTTCGCTGTCATCCCTGTGTAAAGAGGAATCGCCGTTGCCTGGGAAAATGGGGACGCACGGCGCAAGCACAGCACTCCTTCAGATAAAGGTAGTGCAACATGTGTGCTGCTTACTATGCTCAGTTTGTTGTCACTCCTTCAACAAAATGTGGATTTGCTGCTTCAGCACTCTGACCAGCGGAGACACATTTGTTATATTTGCCAAGGACACTACAAACTTACATTGCCAACTACTGGCGCTTTTGAAAATGTAAAGGAAAAACCTTCCTGTTTCCGGTGACAATGATGTTGTGTGAATGAGGCCTAAAAGGATGACTTTCCCTCATCAGCAGCAGTGACAGATGAGTTGAAAGCTTTTTTTTTTTTACTTTTGGTTTGAAAAGATGCCTCGATGTCTTTATATCAAGCATGTGATAGTTAGATAGATCTACAGAGATACAAAGTCCCTATGATAGTGCATGACTGCGGTAAAATGGCATAAAGTGTTTTTCTGTATTATGATGAGTGCCAAAATTGAAATTACTCCTGTAGTTTTCATATTTTGTTTATTTCTATATGTCAGCAATATTCTGACACATGTAAAACTTTATTTAGATGTGACTTTAAGTCATATTTTTGCTTTTTGGAGAGTAGTGCTTGCTCACGGTTTGGTATATCCTTTAATTTTTGCAGTTCTGTGATTTGAGTTTCAGAAAATATTCGCTTTTAAATAACTTCCCTCACAACCTATATCTTCTTTGAGGGAAACAGAAAAAGATCTCACGTTGGTCTTTGTTCTTGTAGTTATGTTTTTTAAAAATGTAGGAAAAAACTGAATCGCCAACTTCAGCTTGCACAATCAGGAGTCTCTCAAATCTGCTCAGAATTGGTCTGCCATCAGATTTAAGTCTTTTAATTCAAAAAACTTGCTTAAAACTTGCTCTAATGTAGTGTAGGGAGTTGAACTTAACTTGAGCAAGTGGATTTTCTCGCCCTGCAGGCTGATTTGGCTCACAAGTGAAACCACAGTGAAGAACAAACACTCGTATCTCATTTCACTTGGCAGGACAGACACATTTTGCAGTGTGGAGAACACTGGGAAATCATGTGACATCAACAAAAGCAGACACACTACGCCCCCTCGCCCGCCGCCCACACACAGACACACATACATCAAACGCACACATAAACTCTTTTTTTGTCTCGGGGAGGAACGCTGCAATTCATTTCCCGACTTCAAAAAAACCCTCTCTGCCAGTAAACAGTGCAAACGTCATCAGCTCGACTGAAACATCAACGCTGAGAGAGACGAGGAAGAAAGTTCAAACTTTCTTCTGAGCTGTATTAGGGCCGGGAGACATGGACCATAAATCACAACTGCTTCTTTTTGTAACTGAATGGCAATACGTAAGATACGCTCAACGACCACTTCATTAGGTACACTTGTTCAACTGCTTATTAACATAAATTGCTTATCAGCCAAACACATGGCAGAAAGTTAATGCATTTGGGCCAAGACGACCAGCTGAGGTTCAAATCAAGCAGTGATCCAAGTGACTTTGAAAGCATATGATGCTAATCTACTGGGATTTTCACACACAATCATCCGTAGGGCTTCCAGAGAATGGTCTGAAAAATGATAAAATATCCAGTGAGCAGCAGCTTTCTGGCAAAAACCCCTTGTTGATGTCAGAGGAGAAAGGCCAAAGTAGATCCAGATGATAGAAAGGCAACAGTTACTTAAATAAAGACTTCTGACAGCCACAGTATGCAGACGACATTTCTGATCACACAGCACAAGACCTGATCCAGGTGGGCTACCGCAGCAGGTGACCACACCTGTTTCATGACAGTCATAATGCACCAAAACGTATTTTTGTGTTGTATTGAACTTAAATGTTACAAATTAAACTTTAAGAGTAAAAAACTTTAAGCAAAAAATATATAAAAACTAGAAGTGCTCCAAGAGCACAAGCATCCACAAATGCCTTTTCATGTCTGTTAGTTATTGTGAAAAATGTGGAAAACCTCCCTGTCCCACAATCCTGGATCCACATCCAGATTTGGACCACCACTTAAATCCAATCACTTTTTCCACGTGCCATGACCAAGTTTTCCTAAAAGCATAATCAAATTCTGTTCATGAATTTTCAAGCCACAGCAGACGAACAAACTGACAAACGGCAGCAAAAGCATAAGTTAATTAAAGGGGCCTGATCATTTGATTGGACACTGCCAGTAAAAAAACAGAGACTGGTTGATCAAAACTAATGCCTGCAGTCACAAATACTGATCTTTTACGGTTAAATCTGGTGCACACCTTCGGGCTGTCATCCCCAAAACTTTGTTTTTAGTCCTTCTAATCAAAAATACTAATCCAGCATTTAAGTCTGTGCTGAAAAAAATCTGAGACCAGCGGGATATTAACAGGAATTTGATCAGCCTAGCTTAAAGAGCTACACATTGCTCCACAGCACATGCAAGTCTTGTTTAGTGATGCGTTCATGGGGAGCCGGAAACATTGTGATGTGTTCAGGTTGGATAAGTCAAACGAGTACTTGACAAAGCCAAGAACATGATGTGTGAAATGTAATTTACAGAGTTGAAGATTTAGATTTTGCCCGAACCTTGAATAAATAATGTTGAAGCAGGGTTCAAATTGTTTTCTTGGCAATGTTTGATCATTTTATCAGTTATGTTCTGTGAATTAGTACACATCTATAAATCTATTGCCTTTTATTTATTAAACTACGTAAACTTACTAATGTTTTGCCTATTGGATAAAGTGAATACAATCATTTTATTAATTTACATAAATATAATTAATAAAGTCATTTCATAGTGTAACTCAAATGTCGTGACTGTTGGGAACTATATTGCGTTGCTCCATGAGGTCTTGTTGTTATGCTTTGTTGAGCAAACACTTAACCAGCTTTTAATATAAAAAAAAAAACACAATCAGTAATGGCCCAAAGGAAAAAAATAATAATTGGAGCATCCCTGATAAAAAAAATCCCTTTAAGTGAGGAAGATTTTTATTTATTCTAAATATGTTATTTATACTAAATGTTTTGGATGGATAATCTTGTGGCCCTTTAGCATTTTACTGTTGGTGGTTCTGATTGTAAATATTATTTTTACTGAGCATCAGCCCTGGCACCTTTTTTTATTTGAATAAACTAAATCAAAATGAACCATACTGTCTGATCCTGGATCTTTATACCTCCACATAACTCAGTATCTTTCCCAGCCCTAATCTGGACTTACCATGAGTTGTTCCCCTGCCTGGTCCCTCTCTGACCTCCACTTGCAGCTGCAGGGTCTCATGTTTCAGGCCCCCGTGGCACCGGGGCAGACCACCCCTCCCTCCTTTCACACAATGCTGGCACTCTGGCGGCCCCTCCCCCCCACGTGGGCAGAGGTCCTCGTGGTCTTTGGAGGCAGGTGCGGGGCTTTGCCACATCGCCCGTTCTGCGGGTACAGCGGCGGCTTCTGAGTCCTCGCATTGGAGGTGCTGTTTCCGATAATAACTTTAGGGTCTAAGCTGTGAGGGTGGGGGTCGGACTGAGTTTGTTCGACATGATTGGAGTCCCTGGGTGGGTAAAGGTGAGGGGGGTGGCCGTTAACATTTGTCCTCTCGTTGCTGACGTCCTTGTTTTGACTCACGGGTGTGAAGCGGCTGGTTTTGACGACAGAAGCCATGTGGACAGGGGAGGGGGAGTTAGTCCTTAAGATGATGCGGTCTTCATCGACTTGCTGTGGCGATTGTGCAGGAGCAGGTTTGTGATTGGGAACAAGAGACACTCTGAGGTCACCTGGATGAAGCGAGCCGGGGAAGTTTGCTGATGACCCCTGGGTGATGCAGGGCGTCTCCTCACTGAGGTCGATATTCGCTGTGAGACGATCGATCTGCTCGACCACCTGAATGATAAACAGAGAATCAATATCTGCCCAAACTGCAGTTAAAGAGAGAAACTTAGAACATTTAATCAAATTTGGTGAGTTTACTTTATGTCATAATCAATTCCCCATTAAAGTTTGACTTCACTACAGAAATATTTAAACATGGAATATTTTGTGTTAATCCAATAAATTGGATTGATTTCAAATCAAAATGATCAGGAACATCATCATCTAATAGTTTTTTGTTTGAAAGCAAGCTTTTTATGAAACTGACACGCAAGGGGAAGGTTTGTGTATTCATTGTTTTAAAGGTGGTAAAATCAGTAGTAAATGGATCAGTCTGCTTGATTTCACATCAAATTATTAATATTAATTAAATTAATATTCAGAAAATCAATTTTTAATGCCTGAAAATGAACTTATTATGAGACTCAAAGGTCTAAGCAGGGCCGCTAGCTCATTAGGCAATATGGGCAAATGCTAAGTGCGCCGTGGCCTCCAGGGGGCGCCACAATAGATCTTCAATATAATTAATTACATCAAAACTAGTTATTATATTTAACTCTTAAAAGGGAAAAGTTCACACTGATTGAAATGTAAAGCAATGCCCAATTATTGTTGCTACAAATTATAATACCAAATAAGTTATCATTATTTATTCACTTATTTACAGGATTTGTATTTGTGGTAAAGATATTTATATTGATTTAATTAGTTAAGCATGTAAGTTGGGCAACATGTTATCATGTTAAAGACAATGATAAAAGACAATGATAAAAACAATGCTTTTCGATGGTTGTATTCACTTCTTTAGTGGCAGTAAAATCATCAGCCAAAGGGATAAATCTGCTTGATTTCACATCAAAATCACATCAGGAGATCTTATACTTTTTTGTGTTTGAGAGCAAACTAATTAAGGTCATGGGTCAAAGAAAGAGGTTTTGTTTGTATTTGTGGTTTAAATGTGGTCAAATCAATGGTTATAAGGCTTTTTTTGTGTAGCTTGTGTTAAGATTTTTGCTGTAATGCTCCACTCTTTTACTGTATACAACACTTTCCAGTTGTTTTTCTGTACGAGTATCACTCTAAAAATACACTTTCCTTGCCCCATGTGCCTCTTTGTGACTGCTGTCTGCAGAGCTGCAAATATATATGCAGGATGCTTCCTAGTTTCCCAGAGAGACAAGAAGTTCACTCCTTCACAGAAGCACTGAAACCTGATGGAAACTACCTGTAGCTCCAGAGATCAAAGTCTGGTTCAACACAGACCTGGTTCTGCATCTTTTAAAACCAAAAACAATGAAAAACTAGAAGAACTTTGAGAGCACAAACCTCCATCTTTGCATTTCAGCATTTATGGATGAGTTATTAGTGAAAATGTGGAAAAGTACCCCATCTTATCCGCATTTAAATATTAATTCAGTTTTTGACTCCATGTTTCAGCAAGCAGGATAAAAACTAGAGAAGAACTTAAACATGGGGACATAATGTTATATTGTGGTGTATTTGAGGTTCAGTCTCTAAAAGAATAAGTCAACAGAAGTGACTAAAATGTCATCATGGCTCGTTCAAATGTAACTTAAAAAGAAGGAAATTTAGGAACTAGTGAGAAACTTGTATAAATCGATTATTTGGAGGTGAAATAGGTTTCCTTTTTTTTTTTAGCTTTATGCTTTAAAAACATAACCTTGCATAGCAGTTGGACCAGTCTGATTCAATGTCTGTATTCAGAGAGATTCATCCTGCCAAACATATACATATATATATATTAATTCACAAAGAGAGGAGCTCTGATTGGATCGCTCCCCAACTTATCCCACCACCATGAAGCTAAAGCAGTTGTGATTGGATGTCCCTCTTAACTCATCCAAGCTTTCCACACAACCAAAGTAGCTGTGATTGGATATATTCCTAACTTGTCCCTACTTTCTACATGACCAAATTAGGTCTGATTGGATGAAGTCTCTGTCAAACATTTTCGTCTAGCTTTTATCTGTTGACAAAAATGTCAGTGAATTTAGTTTTACTCTTCGTCCATGTGGACTTTTTTTTATTAGTTACTGTCTATTTTTAATCAGGGGAAAAAAGGTTATTGACGAAAACTATGACAAAAATAATTAGTCAGCAAAATTAAAACTGTCACATACTGCAGCACAGTAGCTCCCGCCTACCACATTATCTGATTAGCCCATAATAAATGTTGATTTATTACAACATTTCACTCTCTTAGCAACAACAGTTATGATTACAATCATACAAAAAGGAAGTGTACTCATATATTAAACTCTGAAAACAATTAACATTTCCCCTTAACTGTGAAACAACTTCAAAACAAGAATAACAAGTCTAACATCTGATTCAGGGCGTGTTATTTTTTTGTAAATACAATATGTACCAAAATGTAACAGAAAATGAAAACTTAAGATTGCACCTGCTGTTTGAAGAGGTATTTTTGCTTCATCTTTAAATCTTTCTTTCTGTATCAGTAATCGCTCTCTTTGATTGAATGATCTTCCAATCACCTGCTGGATTTGCTTCTGAAAGGTTCTGCCCTCCCCGAATCACTTTCTATGGGCTCTCTCCCAGATGGACTAGTAAAATATATCTAACAGCCCATCTGGTGTGCCCGGTTATTAAAAACAGAACTTAGAAATGGACCAGCATCTGCTGCTCCAGGTAAATCTGGTTGTTTTTGACTGATTTCACATCAAACTGTTCAGGATAATATGAAAATTTAGACCAGATCAGACCAAAGATTGGCAATGTAAAAAATGAAACTTGTACATCTTGGAGTTGACTGCTCTGCAGTGTTCGCTGCAACAGGGAGAAAATGCTGTGCTTCAGTTTTCACCTCCGTGTTTCATGTTTGCTCTGTTGCCTCTTACTCTCTTAGTTTACATTATGAATGAGGGCAATGATAATGATACACTCGCTACAGCTGCAGTTGAGCTCCTGTGATAAACACTGAAATGATAGGAGCCAGACTTTGAAGCCCCAAGTGTGTTTAAATGAAAACCCAGGAGGCTTATATGCATGCAGTGAGTATGAGGCTGGAGATGTCTCTTGTTTGGCCAATTTCTTCAGATTATTCAGGGGGCAGTTTAACAGAGGAAGCTGTGTTATCTCTGAGGGCAAACACTGCAGACTGAACTGAACAGAGGGAGGATGACTCCGATAGCACTGCTAACAGGTGAGCCATGATCTTTAATGGGCATAAACTGTACAATGTTTACCTTTTTACACATTTCCCTTCTTGGTGAGTTGCTGATTGGCTGTTAAAGCACATGGACCTGGTGATATAACTGCAGGAGTTTGTCTGTCTGTTAGCAAGATAACTTGAAAATTGATTAAATTCTCAGCGAATGATGGTCATGGCCCAAAGAAGAAGTGATTAGATTTTGGTGGTGATCTGAATCTGGCAGTGGATCCAGGAATTTTTTGAAGAATTTGTTTGCATTTCAAGATAGGGCAGTTTTTCACAGTTTAGACAAGAACTCACCTGAGAATGTTAGAAATGTGTTTGCAGAGATTTGGGCTCTTGGAGCACTTCTCGTTCCTTAATATTTTTCCTATCTTTTACCTCACACCATTGTATAGGTGTCAGGCAAATATGATTCAGAAACAGCTTTTGTTACTCTAATGAGGGGAAAATTTGCAAACTAGTAAAACTGTTAACTGTTGTAAGTCTGTAGTGTCTTGGTGGAGGTTTGTGCTCCCTGATTTTTTTATAGATTCCAAATGTGCCAGCATGTTGCTGGTGCTCCCTAACCTGACACACCACACAGACAGTTCAATATGCTATTCACGATATAAAACACTGGTCTATCTGGGCAACAGCCTTTAGAAAGCGTTGGGGAAGGGCACAACTGTTAAATACACATCTGGATTGTGACTAGAGGATTGCTCTGCCAGTCACATTCAGTAAGGACCAGTCAGACAGGCCGGCACTACTTCTGAGTGAACTAACTCATCAAAACCTGCCTAGAGAGAAGCAAAAATATATTTTGCATCGAGAAATGTTTTCAGTGCCATTCATTGTTCTTTATTTCATGAAGAAATGTCATCCAGTTTTGATAAAACTTCTACTACAGTGTGTAACATCTTTGCTAATCCCTGTACAAGCAGCCATTGCTTACATGCTTACTGTTATGGACAAAACTTTGGATAGCTGGTGGTACACATGTTTGCTGTGTGTATCCAAGTTAATCATCCAATCCAAGCCAATCTTGAGTTGTGTACCACAAAACTTTATTGGAAAGTTATCACAAGGATAATTCTTGAGGAAGATTCCACTAATTATTAATACACAGGTGCAACTGCGGTAAGAAAATCGTGTGGCTCCTCAGCTAGTCGAGACTCCACTTCCTCTCTGTTGACTGCCTTAAAGCCGTCTACGCAAAAAATGTGCTCTCTCAAAGTGGCAATAACCAAAACCATCTTCATCAAAAAATGAATCAAGCTTACCTACCAAATACCTAAAGAGCTATATAAAATAAACAAGGTCATTTTCTTAAGCCAGATATCATACTTAATTACTGTAAATGTAAATTCACTGAAAATATTAATTTAAAAAAACAACAGCATGGCCTTGGATGATATGCTTGCAGTTGCTTCTCAACATCATCCTGTTTGTAGCTCCTGCCTCTTTCTCCTCAGAGGATGCTGATTGGTCAGTGCCTCTGCAGACTGAGCTCAGTCGGTCCAAACTTAAAGCTTTGTAAGCTTTGTAAGATGGATCTGTCTTATTACAAACATGAAATCAGGTGGAGCCAGCTGCACTGCAAGGTTAAGGGTTTCAACCCTTGTTAATATCACAGAGCTGAACTGTTTCCACTATTTTGTTTAAATTATTCATTGACTTTTTGATTGCTGTTCGTGCTGACTGGCTCTTGTGAGAGTGTGATGCCATTGTTTTGAAAGGCACATTGAACAAAATGGAGGGCATTAATAAGAAAATAATTTAGCATTAAGGTAAATTATATAATCCCTCAGTGCAGCTGCAACTGATTCTCAATTTCCAACCCTAGCTAAAACTAATTCTTTGTAATTTTTTTGTAAAATCCTAATAGACATGATATAGTCTTCTAGGTAGTTGACAGATTGGTAAATAATTTGGAGGGAACTTTCTTGGAAAACTGCAAATTATTCATGTGCTTGAGGCAAAATGGAGTTGAGGAGTTTGATGAGTGCTTTGGACACAGAGACCAAAGGGAATGGATCGACTTATGGCTGACATGTCTGAGAGCAAACGTATGTGGGTGGAGACGGTGCCAAGAGGTAATACTTTTGTATGGGACATAATCTACTTAAATTCAAGTCTTAATGGCCATAAATAACATTCACTGTTCTCACTGTGGTTTGAAAACAAATCTGATAATCTTATTAAGAACAACATATTTTAAAAATAACTCTCTTTCTTAGTCTGGTCTGTTAGGATTTGACTTTATAAAAGACTGTATCCGTTTTATTGTGATAGTTTTATTAACTTAATGAGATAAAAGCTGCCAATTTTTACCAAGAAATAAAAACAAGAGAGCTTCTCAAAATAAGTTCCTACAGCAAAATGCCAGGGTTAACCTTCCTTGTCCACTGACTTTCCCACGACCTCTTTGATTTATCTTGTGACCCTTGGGAGGGGCCTTGACCCTGTGGTTGACAACTGTTAGATAAGCTATCTAACCATGCATAAAGTGGGCACGGTTAGCTAAAATCTCAGTCAATTTACACTATATATAAGTAGTTTGCATTTGTAAATTAGTTTTAAAAGCTTCTAAAGTTATAATAATGATATTATGGTAAAGGAGTCATTTTCTATGAATGGCTTTCAAATTCTAGACTGTTTATTTAGTCGTTCAGCCAAATAATGACTACATATGCTTGTGCAAACCAGATTTTTAATGCAGTATTTATACCTGTAATTCATTTTTATGTAGTTACATTAAAATGTATAGTACTTTTTACACAAGTTTGCCTCTGTGTAAAAGAACCAACAACTCAACCAGCCACAGAAATCAAGGCTAAATGTCCTCAGTTTCCAGCTGTTCTAATTTATAGTAATCACATTAAACTTGTTCCAGAGCAGCTCTGGGTCTTGCATTGAAGCATTCATCTGTGAATCAGTGCTATTTTACAGCTGCATTCAAAATGGACACTGTAAGAGCGAGGCATAATTTAGTAACAGTCTCGGGCCGGGCGGTTTAATGTGCTGGCCGGAACGCTGCCAATTTACGCCAGCGTTCTGCAAAAGGTCAGAGCAGAATCGCTCTCGATCACTGCCTCGGTAAAAAGATGATGAGTGAGTCACAAACAAAGCAGTCAGCATACTCACAGACTGATATGCTCTTATTTCATGGATGCAGAGATTTAGGAGCCGTGTCCGAATGATTTTCTCTGTTGTCGGTACTCAAGCTTTGTGTTAATTGTTGTAAATGTCAGAGAGTAAAAAGGTCGGGACATCTGCACCTGACGCAGACCTGCATGTTCAGACTCCTGAAGTAAACAGAGAGACTGAGCATCTCTGATCATTGACCCTCAAGGGATGGGCGATATGCGCCAAAATCATGTACCAAAACTTGTTTTTGTTCAACTACTATGCAATATATATCTATATGTTTTGGCTTAATGGTGTAACAGTATATACCCGTGTTTTTAACTGGAGAATCAACATGTAATCTTAGCAAAACAATCGACTTTGACTTGATTGTATTGTAAATTAAACAGTGTGAATTCCTTTGATACCACAGAAACAGATGCAAAAGTCATAGCTAGGGATGGGTATTGAAATCTGCTAATGATAAGGCACCAACGCATCCAGTACCTACAGAACTATTTCAGTGCCATTCACTCAATGTCAGAGCCAAAGATGCTGACTGTCCTCGACCTTTTCTTCACAGCGAGCTGTCCATTGCTGCCCTCCAGCAAAGGGGACGGGCATCATAGGAAACAGAAAGATTATTACACAAGCAACAACAACAGCATGCAGATCTAACAACCTGTTGCTCTTGAAAACTGTAGATCAGGAGCTGTTAAGGCTCTGCCGCTGTTTTGAAAGAATGAATTTGTTTTTATCAGAAATAAAAAAAACAACGGCCAACTTTACCTCTTCTTTTTCTAAGTGTTACCAGTGTAAATGAGCATTGCACCACCTGCTGTATTATTTGTCCATTTTAATGTCAGTTTCTCACATACAGCATAAGTAGTTCAAGTTAAGAATCTTCATAATTATTTTGTTTTTGCGTTTTTGTATAAAAAAAAATGTTTTGGACAGTAAAATGTGTGATTGTTCTAAGCAGATACAACTCATATTACTATTAACTCAAAGTACTCATAGAGCACAACCCTCCAACAAGGCCTTTCTGACATTTTTAGCCAAGTTATTCATGAAAATGTGGAATTTTGTGCCCGACCTCTCAGTGTTAAAATACCTTAACGCTGCGTTAGCCCCACTACTGCTGAGGGAAACTGTGTTTATGGACTATATCCACTGAAGAAAAGTGAAAAGTCTACACAGGAAAAACAGAAACAGCAACTACGACCATATTCTAACAACAACAAACATCTGTCTGCATCGCTGAACGGAAAAAAGTTGTGGCTAATTTGCTAAACACGCCAAACTTTATGTAGCGTTTCATCTAAGACTCTCAGCACTGCACTCAAAAGTGTGTTACACATGGCAACAGAGCGATTTTACATAAGTGATTAGTTATTGATCCAATGTTGAGTTTGTCTGGGTTGAGTTTCAAAAGGGTCTCAATCAAAAGCTTAACAATTAAAGATTGTCTTCAATACGATGAAAATAGAGGCAGAAACTCTGCAGCTCATCTTTAGAAGATAAAACAGATTAAATGGACTCCAGAAAGTGGCCATCTAATGTCATATCTGTCTGTTTGAGAGCATTAAATACTTAACATGGACAGATTAGAAACAAACGCATTTTTTTGTAACCTCTAGTATTTACTGCAGTGTATTCTGGTAACCTTTTGACGTGGTCGTACTTTTGGGTCTTATCTGGTTAAATTAAAAATAAATAAAAAAAAAACGAATGTTAAGCACCAATGAACATCTTGTAGCTAATAAAATATAACTCAGTCATTAAGAGACTGGATTTCCTGCTGCTTAACAGAAGGTTTTTTCTTGCCGCCATGATGGAGGGATTCATGATTGGCTATATGGATTCATGTTGGGTGTTGGATGTATATATTTGTATATATATGTATATGTGTATTTTTATATGTATATATGTATCTATGCATATATGTGTATCCATAATATGAAGAGCTTTGTGCTCTATTGTAAAGTGTCTTGAGATAACACTTGTTATGAATTGGCGCTATACAAATAAAGATTGATTGATTGATTACAGATGTTTGCAAAGTCTCCACTAAAAAAGCCTGACTACAGAGAATAACAAACAACTTGCAACAGGTAAAAGAAGATTAATAATCATATATAGATAAACAAAATAAAATTTGTAGACAGTTAATAACAATAATATTTCATTTTGTCAACCGCAGTAGAAACATCAGATCATTAAAGTTACTTTGGTGTTAATTTGGTAGTGATAGCAGAATTATGAATTTTAATAAACCAAATTAAATGACCATATCAGTCTTTACCATATTTAATCTTTATCATTTTCATTTCCTTTATCCCCCTAGTTGTGTTGCTAAGCCTTCAATATTGAAAAAAAAGAATTCTAAAGGATGGTATACTGATTTAATAATTTTAAAAACCATTAAATTTATTTATAACATCCAACTTAATTATTATAATTTTTCCCTTTAAAACAATTATAAAGACTGTAATTTTACAGACAAGGTATATACAGGAACTTAATAATAGAGCATAATGAGCGTTTATGGTCCCTCTAAAATATTTTCAAATAATCAAGATAATCACGAAACCAAAACTAAAACTCTCATAAATCATAATCATCCCATCCCTAGCTCAGAGCAGTTCATGTAAACAATCTTTTTTGCAGAGCATCAGGCCTGTTCTGTATATTTTTTGACTGAACATCAAACTATTTTATTGTAAACAACATTTTCCCATGCTGTATCTATCTTGAGAGTGCATTGATTTAAGTTGACTTAACGTGATATATTCCCCAGCCCTATGACCCTCCTACCTCTTTCATCTCCACGTGAACTTGCTTCAGCCCACCCAACACATCCTCCAGATCCGTCACCACTTGTCTGATCTGATCTCTCACCAAATCCTGACGCCGTTTCTGCTTCACCACCTCCAAACCCTGTCGCTGCTGCTGCTGCTGCTGCTGCTGCTGCTGGTCATCATTTGTTGTTGTCAACTTTGACGGCTCCGTGCCTGTGATGCAGGAGGGAGGGACGTAGGGCCCCTTCTGTCTGCTCTGCTTCAGCTGTTTTTGTGGGACTTCAGTGGAGAAGAACCCTTTGTGGGAACCTTCACCTCCATTACAGCCCTCCTCTGATCCACCCTTCAGCCGTCCCCAGTCCTGATGGCTATCTCTTTCCTCCCCTCCCTCAAAGAACACAGGCCTTGGAGGTCCACAGTGGCCATTTGGCACGCTGGACCGCCCCACGTTGTAATTGCGTGGGTCCAAATGATAGTTGCATCCACAAGCTTCCTGCTCCTCGTCCACTGAGACGTACCGGATAGTCCTCCTGTGCCTGTACCCCTGATCTTTGACCTGAAGATGAGGGAGAGGATGTGGTATCCCGGAGTTAAAGGGGTGTGTCCTGGGGTCGCCTCGCACCACACACCCGCACTGTTCCCTGACAGAGGTGTAGTGTCTCACCCCAGGCTCCGGCGGGTGGCTCCACTGGGCAGCGTTCAAATCCCAGGGGCGAACTTTGCTCAAGTCGTCTCCTGAGTGGCTGCGAGGGCCCGGCCCTGCGAACACTCGCCTCCTCTGTGGACTGCGATGACCACTTCTCTCAAACCCGTCCACCAGGAAAGTTCTCCCTCCCCCTCCCAGGTCTTTAACTCGGGGAGGCTGGACGTCTCTCCGGCAGTCCAGAGATGGGGGGTCTGTGTGTCTGGCTGGTGGGTATCCAAGCCCAGCGTGATGGTAGAATGGCTTCTCATAGTGGACGCAGTGCTGGCAGGAGCAGGGGGTGGAGATGGAGGTGTCGATGTGCTGGAGGAATCGATGGTGTCCCGTTGTTTCTGTGTACATGTCCGAAGAAGTCCACGGGCTTGCGAGCCTTAGAAAAGAACTGGTTTCCTCCCGTCCCCGCTCTCTCCAGCCCAGTCATCCACTCGCTCTGTTTTCCTCATCTGCGTCTTCCCACAAGAAACTTTTTCTCCTGCGCTTTTTTTCCCTTCTCTGCCCAAGACTTCTGCCTCCCTCCCCTTCCTTCCTGTCTGTTGTTTCCCTTCTTCTGCTCTCCTGTAGCTCCTAATCTCCACTGCCTATTCTTCTCATTCCCTGGACCTTATTTTCCTTCTACTTCTTGTAACTTTTTCTCCACTTCTTCTTCTTCTTCTTCTTCTTCTTCTTCACCCTCTAGCCCTCTCTCCTACATGGGGCCCCTCTCTACCTCCCTCCCTCTCTCTCTGTCTCTCTTTCTACCTCTCCCGCCTCGTTGTTCTGTCTCATTTGCTGCTGCAGGCTTCCACTCTCTCCCTCCCTCTCTCTCTCTCTCTCTCTCTGTATTTCCCGTTTCCTCCCCTCCCCACTCCTCTCCCGCTCTCCTCGCTCTTTCTCCACCTCTCACTCCGTCTACTGCCTCTGGTATATTTTCTCAAACATAGTCGCCTGTACCTGAAATTATGAATTCCTCCTCTCCCCTCCTTCTCAAAATCCAGCCGTCTGGGGAGGCTCCTCCGCTGAAGGGCTCCATATGGTTTTTGTGTCTGTCAGAGAGTGCGTGGAAGAGTCCCTGCTCCGGTGCTGAGCTCATTAGCCCAACTAAAGCCTTTTGCACTCTGCAATTAAACGCTGCCTGGGATTCCTTGGCCGAACACTGAGACTGGAGGGGAGGGTAGGGGAGGAGAGAAGTATTCGGGGAGGTGGGGTTTGTAACATACACAGATGAGCGAGTAGACAGCACTCTGAGTCAGGAGACGTAGTCGCTGGCTTTCTTCAAGGGGAACATTTTTCACTGCTCCGTACGTCCCTTTTTCCCACCTCCCACCTCCTTCCCCTCTTTGTCCTTTGCCACACCAGTCATTTCCACTCTATTATTGTCACGCTTCAAGTGATTTCACTTTAACGCTTGGGCAAAAATTCACTCTGCTGAGACAAGCAAAAGTTTAAGAGTATCACTGTATAAAAAAAGGGAACATCTTTTTCCTTTGGAGCACTCACAATAGTTAGGGCTGGGGAATATGTCAAGGTTTGTTCATATATTGATGAAGTTACAAAGAAGATACGCTGTAGGGTACGGCAGCACTGTCTATATAAACACAGGTTATGTTGATTTGAAAAAGCAAAATATACACCAGGCTTAGGAAGGGGAATGAAAGAGGTTTTATTATAATAATGATATCCACAGGAATCAGTTCTCCAATTTCGGCCCAACACAAACAAAGAATTCATTAAACACCAGCAACCTCGTTCATTTTGTAATTTTCTTTGTCAAGAACGTCTTCATTACTCAAATTCATTGGCATAAGGACAAGTGACTATGATAAACCTCTCTATGCACCTCTCCTGCCCACTTTTTCTGTATCTTGCACACTATTTTAACACAATTTAGAGAGCGTTTAAAACACTTAATTTCTGTCCTTTTTGACACCACTGGTCGCTGAAATACAGGACATTTTATCAGTTAAACACTGTATGTTAAAGGGTTGAAAACATTTTGAAAACATAATGTTCAGAAATGTTGCCAATGTTTTTCCAGGGCATACACACTGAAGAACAGTTTGCCTGAAGTTTTTGAGAATGAAAATTAGAAAATTAGAGGGGATGTGACATCTAACAGACGTCCACATTGTTGATTTTCAATAGAATTATAAAAAGGTAATTATTCTGTTATGTTGGGAGCCAATTTTTAGTTCTTTACAGACGACTAGGACCACCACAGTGGTTTTATTCCTCTTTACATTGCTCTAGAGTGACGTTAAAGTGGCGGGTCACTTTGCCTCTGATCCTGTTCCTCCAAACTTATATCAAATCATCGTCAAGTCATTTTTACAAAGTTGACAGAAATCTTTCTAAGGAACTCTTACATACCAGCTTCACAAGTAAGGTATGATCATGAGGCCAAACCTCATTCGAACTTGCCTCTTCAATATGTTACCAGTTTTTTTTTAGCTAAAAAGGACATTTGTGCAAAATGTAGAAAATATTTAGTATGGTATTGTTATAAAGAGTATTTTGAGATATCACTTTAACAAGCAACTGAGGGACATGATACACACTGACCTTTGACTTATGACCTCAAAGACTGAATCAAGTCATCTTTAAGAGCGAGAGGACAAATGTGAAAAGTTTGACGGAAACCCCTAAAGTTTTCTTCTTATTTTGGATTTACAATTACATGAATCTCCATGACCTTTGACCTTTGACCCATGACCTGCTGAATGATGTAGGTTCATTCTTGTGTCATGTCAGATGTTTGTACAGAATTTGATTCTAATATAGATTAAAACATAGCATTTTATTGATATGGGTTTTACATTTTAACGTCTACAAAGCGAGATTGATCATAAAAGTCCATGACCTTGAACTCTGACCCATGACCTTGGGAATCTGATCTTATCATTTTTGAAAAACAGTGGACATTCAGGCAAAGTTTGATGAAAATACCTTGAGTGTTCATGAAATCTTGGGTTCAGCAAGCAAAGGATGATCATTAGACCTTGACCTTCTCAATCGACATGTCTCAATAGACATATGTGCAAAGTTCGATAAAAATCTCTTAACACTTACTCAGTGAACTGCACTCAAAAGCAAACAGCTTGACCATTGACCTCTGACCCACAAAATATAAAGGATTTATGCGTCAGACAGGACGCCTGCAATAGTTAAAGGAAAACTACTCCAAGTGTTCTTGAGATACAGTGTCCACAAGATAACGTTCAAAAGCAGAGAATGACCAAGAGGCTTTACCTTGACCTTTGACCTATGACCTCTAAATCTGCATTAATTTGACCCTGTGTCATAGTTGCCCTTTGTGCATAGTTTGAAGAAAACCACTCAAAGCATTCCTGCCATACTGCATTTGAAAATCAGTCCTTTTCAAAGTACTTCCATGTGAGTATGAAACAATCTGAGCAAAATGTGCACATTTTAAGCTCTTTTTTTATTATTGGATCGGATCAAAGCAACCGAGCTGTAGGTGTGAAAACCAAATCACATATGATTCCAGGTATGTGCCAGCATGGGGACGTAACAGCATCCAAATGCAAAGCGTGTATTTGTTTTTAAATGATGTTTGTCAATGCTACCCAGCACGTTTCTGTAAAATTGTATTTTATCTGTCATTGATATGCATTGATATTGACGAAGAAGCATAAAGAGGAAATATACGGGAGGAGACGGAGCATCACCTCAGTTTGATCATAATGAGGTTAATATCTTGTACTAATATTGAGATGTGACTTTTGGTACTTACCACCCACCCCTAACAGTCATCTCTAAACACCCTGTTAGCACAAAACTGTCAAGGGTGTCATCATCATGTCAGACTGATGTTAACTCTGTCATTCTTTCATTTTAAATCCATCTCTGCTCACTGTATGTAACCATAATTAAAGGATTAATGTACAAATAAAACAACCTCATGCAAAATTAGAAAAGCAAGATGAGCAATCGAGATCTCTTCTCCTTCTAAAATAGACCAACACAGCTGTTATTGTGGCTCATAATCCTCAGCAACCGAAGACAGCAAGGCATTTATTTTCAAAGAAAATAACTGAAGCTTTGAAAACAATGGGCAGAGTAAAAAAAAATGCTGAGAATAACAGCAGAGGAGGATGAAGGAGATTCATCCATCCCAGCAGGAGGATGAGAAGTCGGGAGCATGCTGCTGGGAAAGATTGTTGATGTAGATAAAACAAAGCTTGGGTGACTTAACCATACATTATATTTATCATACAGTATATATAGTCTCAAAGGAAGGTAGGAAAATGCACATCTGTGGACACATCCACACAGAGCTGGAAACAAGTAATTGTCTTCACTCCTGAGACTCAGTTAATGTCAGACGTAGGCTGCTGGTGGGCGACTGAGATCAAAATCTTCTTTCCTGATGTAGATGTTCCATACAGTAATGTGATGATGAACTGTTTGGCTAATAGATGAAAAGTGCTGATGCTTTAAGCAGTAATAATTGAACCCTTTTGGCCACTTAAGCTGTCACCAGTCGACTGTTTACACAAGGTCTGTCCAAATTATGGTCCAAGGGCGGCCCATGGTCTTATATGTTATTATCAGCCCCCAGCAAAGTCCAAAAGATACATATATAATAAAAAGAAGAGTATGGCATTGACCTACTCTTTCGTAAAGTGTCTTGAGGTGGCATTTTTTTTTATAATTTGACGCTGTACAAATAAGGATTGATTGACTGTGATCTTCCTGGTGGGGCCAGGGGAGTCAGTTTTTTGTTGCAGAAACTGTTGCTGTTCAGAAAGAGGGAAGTCCTTCTGACGTGGAAATTTTGTCTTGTGTACAGAACCATGTAGAAGAGACATGCATAACACACTTGAGAGCATCTAAAACTTGAAAATCACAACAACAGCCTCTTTAAGGAGCTGCAGTTGTATGCACTTCTGTATCAGCAGTGGAGTTTGCTGCTTGGTTTGAACATTCACCACACAGAGATCAACAAAACAATTTATCAGGGGATTTAATTTAATTTACCTGTTTAGTCTGTCTATTTCCTTCCCCTTATCTGGGGCAGGATCACAGTGACAGTAGGTTAACCAAGTTAACTCAGACTTCTCTCCTCTGCAATTCTTTCTGGCTCCCTCTGAGAGGTTAAATGTGACAAGGCCAAAAGGGATATATCATACCTCCAGCCAGTTCTTGTTCTGTCTCTGGATCTTCTGCCATTTGGATGTGCCTGAAAGACCCCAGGAAGAGGTGACCAGGTAGCATCCAAACCAGATGTTAGATGACCCCATGTCAGAGCTCCTCTGCCTATCCCTGAGTCTCAGCCTGGCCAACCTTCTCAGGAGACATACCAGCCACTTGTATCCACAGTCTCATCCTTTTTGTCACTACCCAGAGCTCATGACTATAAAAGGCTAAGACCATACCCAATGATCAACTGGTAAATCTAAAGCTTTGCCTTTTAGCTTAGCCCCCTCTTCAACAGAATGATCCAGCACAGCATCTACAGTGCTGTTGGTGCCGAACAAATCCTTCTGTCACTCTCACAATCTATTTTAACTTCCACTCGTGAACAAGACCACAGCCGGAACCCTTCACACTGACTGGAGAAGACAATCCAGCATTTTAAGGAAGAGCCATGGTCCCAGACTTGAGCTGGTGACACTACAACACTTCAGTCTTTGCAGATTTTGAAAGGACTACAAGTAAACACTAAAGTGTGGTACACACTTAAAGGTTATCAGGGTGTTTTTGTCCCAACTTTACCCCTTCCCGACCAAGGATAGCAAACGCGAGGTTATCTTATGTCTTATAAAATTATCCTATAAGATTATCCTGTGGTCTGAGGTGTGTCAAGAATGAATTTGTCCCAATAATCAGCTCCGAAACGGGTTGAGGCCGACAATCGTAAATATTAAACATGTTCAATATTTACGACCAAAAATCTTTGTGTGTGTGGAAAGCCGTCGACTCTCGAGTCATGACTCCATGAATTGCGACATGGAGCTGAATGTAGCCAATCAAGAAGCGAGCTGACTGGGGAACAAGGAAGCAGGCGTAAATAAAAACAAGCATGGCCGACCTGAAACATTAAGTTCGGTGGACCTCCAGCTCGTGGAGCTGTGGGAAGCCTGAGAATGACCATTCAACATCTCTGCCAAGTCGTACCACAACCGAATCCACAAGGACAAGAGTTGGCAAGAAATTGGCAGTGCCATTCTTCATTTTTGTCGGATAACATTTGATCATGCAAGATTTTTGTCATAGAGGGCTAGATTCGAGATCGGTGGTGGGACAGAATCGTTAAGTGTGTGGTCTGTTGCGTTGAGATTATTGGAGCCCATCACACACAGTATGATACAAACTGTTAAACGCCTGATTTTTTATCTTCATGTGTGAGGTCTCTAACAGATAAAAAAATATCTTCAGATTTACAGAATTCTTACATGTATAGCTTGCTTAACAGGCTCATTTCAGCAGATTTTTGTATGATGACTTAAAGGCTGGGGATCAGACAATTAACATGTGCGCATCATGAGGATCACATGATTTGTCAACCAAAGCCAACTAGATACATCAAACTCTTGTGCAAACTCTCACAAGAGCAACAGTTTGTTGTGATATTCCTGATACTTCCCGTTGTATTCTAATGTTATTTTGCGTGTCCTGTCCTCTCTTTTTTATTGCCTGTAGGCAGCATGAGTTTGCAGTTGGATCTGTAATCAGCTCAACATGATTGCGTTCGGATATGGTTCAGAAAATTCAAACATGTTGATTGACTGCAACTCAGGTTGGATCAGGTCTGATCCCCCCACACACTTGCAGATTTTTGTGCCACCTAGTCATGCCAACTGTCTCCTACAAGTGCAGACTGGGGCAGACTTTCTCAACTGGCAATCATGAGTAAAAAAACACCCTGTAGTGTTTCCTCAGCTTTAGAGGTGCAGAGCTTTGCCCCAACCACTTTGTGTTGATCTAATACTTCCATGTTCGCTCTGATTTGATGGAGTACTGAGGGAGACGTCTAGCTCTTTAGCTGCAAACAATCCTCTATGAATGTTGAACTTTTCTATTAAATAATTCTATTTGTTCGAAGTTTAAGTCAAATTTAGCATTTTGGTCTTTCGAAAATTAAAGTATGCAGTTTTTGTACGCAAGAAGTTCTCAGATGTATGTTGGATTGTCTTTAATTTTGATGTTTATACTGAAGTTCACACACTCAAATGTGCCATAATCTGTCCAATGAGCCTGCCAGCCAGTCAACAAGCAGCATACAAACAAAGACAACTACACTGTAATACATGAGTGTAATACATTTATTATGAGTTAAGTATGGCCTGAGAGTCAAGCTAGCTAGATGATAGTTTATGCAACACAGCTTGAAATAGAGTCATGGGAAATAGAATGTGAAGCACAGAGAGAACTGAATTATATATTTTAAGAAAATAACCAAACTTCTCACTTAATTTATCATCTCGCGTCACGTCCTACCTGTGAGTTTACAGTCTTAATGGCAGGTTTCTCCAAGGTAACGCAAAGTTCATTTTCTAAATTATAGTTTAATGCAGAGAAAGAGGTTTATAAAGCAGGGTTTGCATCCACTTGGCTGCCTTGTTGTTAAAAAGTTGTGACAAACAGGCAAAATGTCAGCCGCGGTATAGCGAGACAGAACTTTATAGAACACAACAATTTCCCCGTGAGCTTGTCCAAGTATGGTCGTTTTTGAAAAGTAAAAGAGACACAAAGTTATACTCGATGCTTGAAACTGAAAGTCATAAAACCAATGGCTGACAGTGTGGCGACCGTGGTGTGGTCTGTGGCAGAGTTAGATTTAGAGGCTGACAGTGCTTGTTCCAAATGTGTTTAACTGAGGAAAACATTTTAAGGATTGAAATTCTCTTTAACAAGTTTCTTAGCTTAGACAGGCAGCAGAACAATATAACAAAGCTGCAGAAAGACACTGTATGACAGTTAAAAACATGGGTCAAAATATTCTTGACCTTAAATCAAAATAAAATGAGAAGATGCACAGATATTGAACACCACCACAGTCAATCAGCCATTTAAAATAACAGCAACATTTGAGAGAGCGTTTATGTAAAACAAAATATTTATAAGGGTGGCACAGTTGCACATCAGGTAGTGCGCGTGCCTCACAGCAAAATGATTCAGACCCTGTGTTGGTCAGGGCCTTTCTGTGTGGTTTGCAGGTTCTCCCCATGCATGCAAGGGTTCTTTCTGGTCACTCCAGCTTCCTCCTCAGACCAAAAACATGTGCATTTGGATAATTGGTGGCCTTATATTGCAATGAGGTGTGGGTGAGTGTGTGTATGGTTGTCTGTCTCTCAATGTGGCCCTGTGTTCATGAAAGGGATAAGGAGTATAGATAATGGATAGATAGAAAATATCAGTAATTTATATTTTGGACAAAGATTAATCTGCACTTAACTCTAGTAAAACTAAGAGACTGATTTTAGACACTGCATCAATGCAAAATCCAAATTTCATAAAAAAACACGACTGCATTTCCCACCGCGGTACACCAGCAGACATGAGGATGCAGTTGGACAGCACATTATGAATACTGTCTTAGATTTTCACACATTTAAATCATCTTACTCACTTCAATAAAAGCTGTCATAATGCCCACCTCATGATTAATAATCTTATGAGTGCAGCCTCAGCACAGAGACTGACAGTGGTCCATTGTTACACTGACACAGGATGTTCTACCAACACTTAACAGGAAGCCAGCTGAGGAAAAAGAGCAATCTGGCCCTTTTTTAAATGATTTATTCATTATTTTTAGCAACTATTTCCACATTGTACATGTGCTCATGACTGGAGTAATAATTCACTTTCTTTGAATCAAGCAGTGTACTAACAATGTCACAAAATTCTCATCTGAGTTGTAGGGCTGCGATATATGTGGAGTTTTTTAAGATTCAGTTTATCAGTAGATGTTCAAAACAAATGGCAGGGCAATACTGTATATGCTGTTAAAGTTTATGCTCCTTTTGTTTAAAAGGAAAGTTTTCAGGCCTAATGCTCGGTAGAAAATTAACTTGACGGAGCACCACAGCAAATTGCCTATTACCATGGCAACAAAGTAAAGGTCTTATACACCCCATACTGAGTAATTTATTGCTTTAACACTTAATGCTTTGAGCAGTCAGAGGACCAGTAAAGCCCCATACCAGTCTGAGTCAATTCACCATAACTATTGTGCGGACAGAGCTCTCTTCTCTTTGTTACCAAAGATCTTTTCTATCAACAATCACTAGAAAAATTATTTTGTAATTTGAAGACTGATCATGTTTGAGAGAACAGAAAATTTTGATTAAGAGGGATGACCCTCCAAAGGTCAAGCACTGACCTTTTATTGTTTTTGAAGTCTTTTTCTGGACCTATGTGCCTTTACTCAGAAATGAAGGACAGGGGGTAGTTTCAGAAGTCAGGGTGGGATCACTGGCTTGATTTATAAGGAGGGTGAGGGTTGTCACATTTGAAAAAGAAATTGCATGCATGATCCCTTTCAATGCTTTAATATTGAAAGAAGAAGAAATACTTTATTAATCCCTCATGGGGAAATTCAATTCTTTACACTAGGTTGTTGAAACATGCAGTGCCAAAAGTCACCTGACACCTCTCCAAACATGGTTTTGCCGGGACTTGAACCAGCCACCCTCCAGTCCCCAGTTGAAGTCCTTCCACACTGAGCTACTGTCACCCTGAGCCCAGTTAATACTGGGATACGATACTGTTAATGCAAAGAGTAAAACAATATTGTGGCATAGCAATTATAACAAAAAGTCCAGCCTTTTCCTTTTCTATGACATTGTTATCCCATATTAAAAAAGTGCTTAATTTTGACTTTCATTTGAGTCTTTTCTTGAGTCTCTGTACCGAACCTGATTTAAGTCTGTGTGAACTTGATTTGAAAATACACTCATGGGCACATCTTTAGTATCAAGGTAGTACCATGCATATGAAGTTTGCAGTCTTGTCCGTGATGGACTGATTTTCTGCTTTGAGGAGGGGAGGGGGAAGAGACACAGTCACACACGGCACTCCTCCTAGGCCAACAAATGGCCCACGGATTTGTCACGGATGGGGAGTAAGCCAGCTGCTTTGCACATTATTGCCACATAGCTCTACCTTTTTTTATTTTGGTGTGGAGCTCAAAGTGCTTCCATGGAGAGCCTTTGCTGTACTCCCTGTCGAGGTCAAGAAAGCAATAGGGGTTTGGTTTGCGCTTGGACTGCTCTCTGTTTGATTTGACGTTTTACCACTTAAGGCACCCTAATGAGCCTCAGAGTTTTATTTTTTGTTGTAATTCCATTAATGTGACAATTAGCGATGCAGGATATTAACAGCACAATAATAGTATTGACAGATTATAGCTTAGAAAGTTAAGTATTTGTGTCTGCAGATATTTCCGCAAAATATTTGCGGATTTTTACGGCAGATATTCTGGCCATACATATAGGCCATATATATTCCTCATATTGAAAAATCAGTTGAATCACTTAAGGTACCAAATGCTTTACCTTACCATCATTAGTTGTCTTCATTTAAAAAGCATCAAATTTATTTATTAGAGATAAAATATTTTTTTTCTTTTTTTGTCTCAACTTTTATAAAAATTTCATCATGAAATAGAACAATAGTTCTCTGTTTTCGAATTTAATTGTCAATTTTCCTCTCTCCTCAAGAGAACTGCTGCAATCACAAGATTTATAAGTAGCAGTGCCATTTTGGTATCCAGAGATGTTACTTGTTTTAAATCAAATAAACTGACACGGTGTAGAGAACAGGCTGGTTTTAGTGAGGGAGAGACTGCACACCTTGCGTAAAAATATTGGTATTGATATCAGTATCAGCGATGATTAGCTTTAAAGCATTAGCATATCAGATACCAGCCAAAATCCAAAATCCCGAGAGAGAACCACTCGTAATTTTTTTTTTTTTTTTAAAAGAAAGGGTTGTAACTTTGGTCAATCAGCAAGAAAAAAAAAGTTAAAGAAGGCTGACTTTCTTTGTCTATATTATCCAGACTTGCTGACAAGACCTTTTTGTAAATTAGTTGTCTATCTGTCTCATTAATATGCATTAATTCAATCCGGACAGAAAAAAGGAGAAAGTCTATAAAATGAGACAGCACCATCTCACCCTGTCATCTCTGGATTTCTCAGCAGGGGGTCTTCAGGCAGATCCATGTCCGCAGGCTACAAAGGGAATATCAAAGCTCGTTCTTGTCATCTTGCCTGCACACTTCCATGGAGATAGATAAGTTTGGACTTTGTTGCCTGAGAAACTGGCCAGCTTGTGCACCTCTTACATCACTCTGTTTTGAGCCGGCCAGCTGCAGGGCACCAGCTAAGAGTAGAAAGTGAGCCACATTTCCATACTCAGCCTCTGTGTGGTCTCCTGTCCTTGCCAGAGTCAGGATGGCCTAATTAGCACATATGGATACTTCTAAATGAGATAACAAGAGCTCAATATGGTGTTGGCCGTCTGTCAGTGGCCTATTTACCCTCCTGCAGAAACATGAGCCCGGATAGTTAGTGATGCAGACCTGAGTGGCCTGCAGCACATTATATGCAAATGTAATAGTTTCAAGAGATGCTGTATGTGATATGATGAATGTTTATATACCATCATTCTGCATATAGGGTAGATGTAGCCTCATTAAACTGGCTTTTACTGTGATATTCTGATTTAAAATTCCTTTTAATATCCTAAAAGCCATTTCATGAAAGCCCCAGAGTGCACTTCTGAATCTTTAAATCCATGTTGTCGGTCTGGAATCATCCAACTAGGATCAAATGACAAACAAGTTAAAACTAAATCTAAAGAAAGGGGCAGTAAGCAGCTTTTATGCCAAAAACTTTGGCATGTTTAAAGCATACTGTGGTTATTGCTTGACTTGGAGGATTGTCACTGATCTACTTTGTATCCTCTTTAGCCCTTTTAGCCAACTGTGCTTCTGTTTCTTGTTCTTCAAAATATTCTGACTATATAAGAAACCTGAAGCATAAGAAAACTAGTCATGCTCAGAAACTCCAAACCTCTGCCAAAGCATTTTTTATGTGCTGAGTTATGAGCAAAAATGTGGAAAAGTAAACTATATTGCAATATCAACAACCCCTTAAAAAATTCCTGGAACCACCGAATTCTAATCACCTCTTCCTTGTGCCGTGGAAAACATTCACGGATAATTTCATCAAAATCCATCCAGAACTTTTTGAGTTATTTTGCACACAAACAGTCAGAGAAACAAATGCCTGCTATAATAGGACCTCCTTGAGGTAAATGAAGTAAACCTGACAAAATCTGCCATGAAGACATTCAATAGCAATATTTCCAAGAAACTAGAGCTACACTTGGCTTGACAAGTTTCTTTGAAACTCACTTTTATGGATTTGTCAAAATAAAAATAAAAGTGAAAATAATATAAACTTTAATATCCAATAAATACTTTGTAACTTCATTGAAAAAAAATATCAAAACTCACTTGAGAGCAAAAACCTTAACTAAGGGCATTTCCAATGTTGTCAGGGAAAATATTGTCAAAGATGTGGAAAACTGCCTGATCCCACACTTTAAACAAATTTTTTAAAATAATTCCAGGATCCACATCCAGATGTAAATCACTACCAAAATCTAATCACTTCTCCCGTATGCCATGACCAACATTTTCTGGAAAATCCATTGAGAAGTTTTTGAGATATCCTCTCTCGTACTTTTAAAAAATCCCTAAAAAAATTCCTGGATCCAAATCCAGGTTTAGCTCACCACCAACATCTGAAGAGTTCTCCCATGTGCCATGACCAACATTCCCTGAAAATGTCATCAAAATCTTTTCTAAAATTATTGAGTTATTAAATGTGGAAAACAGTCCTATAAAGCAATTTTAGCAAATCATTAAAAGAAATCCTGGATCAGCATTCGGATTTGAATCACCACTAAAATCATATCACTTCTTCCTTGTTCCATGGCCAACATTCCTTGAAAAATGTGTCAATTAGTTTTTTTTTTTAATTTAAACCTTTTCACTAACTAACAAACAAAGAAATTAACAAACGCCAGCAAAAACATTCAGTTCAATTCAATTCAATTCAATTCAAACCGCTTTATTGATCCCTCTTGGGGTAATTTGTTTGGAGCAGTTTGTTCATTAAAGCAGAAACAAACCATAGTAACATACACACAACAATGTCAATGTCAGTGTCAGCTTTATTTATATAGCACATTTAAGGCAGCCAGTGGCCTACCAAAGTGCTTTACTATAAAACAGGAAGAAAACAAAAAAAAACAATAAAAGCCATTAAAACCGATAAAAGACAAAGCAATATAGAAAAAAACATAACAAATAAAAGACCTAATAAAAGATAGATGAAACTTAGGAAGAAACAAGTCCTAGACTAAACCCTGGTATAAATAAATTGATTCATAAATAATCAGACTTGATAAAATAACATGAACAAAACACAGTAAAAACAATCAGTATGGAGTGAGAATCATGACAAAACCTCACAAACACACAAGACATGTGCTCACGCCCCACGATTCACAAACAAACTCAGTGTGGTTTGCAAATACAAAACATTCACAAACTAATGCATTTTGTTTTGCAAACAGGAAATATACATATCAAACAAATGCATCATGCTTCAGAAACAAATAAAAAAGTATAAAAAAATATTCTTCAAGTACAAAAAACAATTCTACAACTACGAAAAACTGTCACGTGACTTTAGGCACAAGTTTTCCGCCTTGCACATCCACACGCAAATGTACTCTGATCCGTACTCAAATGTACTCTGATCCGCACACTAATGCCTTTAAAGTTTCTAAGCAATGTCCTGCAATTCACACTCCACAGCAGCAGGTGGCGCTGTTGATTCAATTTAAGGCTACCGATTAGGCTAACTTCCCTTTTCACTCAGTTTCCAACTTATTAAAATGGCCACACGTAACGTTAACAACTTGATATGTCTTGGTCTTAAGATGGAATTTTGAGGTGAAGACGACCTCAGTCCATACACATTTGTCTTACGGTACAACACGTTTTGTGTGTTTGTGAGGTTTTGTCATGATTCTAACTCCATTAATCAGTCTAATAAAAATGTACAACAGAGAGGATAAAAGTCAGTGAAAAAGTATGAAAACCTATGAAACCGAAAGTGCATTGAGTAATCTGACTGCATGGGGGATGAACGACTGAGAATAGTGGTTAGTTTTACAAACAGGTAAAACATAACTTAATAAGTTCCCACGAGAGCGCATGATCAGTACATACTAATATAGAGTTAGCCCAACAAAGGACCTGTTTGTTACAAAAAGAAGTCAACAACACCCCATTGGCAGATGTAATAAAACATCTTCAACTTGATGCCGGCCATTAGAGCAGCAACACTTTACTCTAAAACTCTTAATTTGACTTTAAATTGATTAACTCAAGGAAATCCAAGTCCATATATTTGAAGAGTATCACCTACAAAACCAGAAAAATGTGTCCCACAAAAAACACCTAGAAAATGAACTTCTCAGAGACAGTTTTGGTTTTTCACTGAACCCCCCTTTGGCTTTATGCTTCAGAGTCTTAAACTTGTCCAAAATTTTTTGTTTTGACAGTGATTTTAATTTTCCCTGATTAGAAAGTGTCTCCAATCAGACTGTTGTGTCTCTGTAAGCAAACACTGTGTTTCCTGAGTCATCTAAGATGTAGATTTCAGGGTGCTATTCTCTGAACAGTGTTCACTAACATAAAATAAAACCAAAATATTCTAATAACACACTGATCACTCTCTGTTATTTCCAGAGTTTTGCAACATGACGATCTCCTGGGTATTTTGGACTCCCCGTCCCGTACATATTAATGTTCAGGCTGCATAATCAAGCTAAAAAGAGACAGCAGACGGCACTGACTCCTCCCAGAATGCAGCAGTATTCCCTGTGGAGACACTTTTATTATCACGTTGACATAATGTACACTGAATGTATAAAATATGAGTTTACTTCTGAACACTGCAGCAATTTTCATCCACAGCTTCACAAGCAACTTTTATAAAAAATAATCACTGCAGAAACTGTCTTACCTGCTCCCCTATTTGTCATCTACAAACTAGTCTGTGTGTTGCTGATAATTTTGCTCATTCACTGCACAGTGGGCGCTTTAATGAGGATGAACAATCATTACGTTTGCAGATGAGGTCAATCTAATTTCACTCCCAACGATCTCCTGCTGTGAGTAAATTACAGCATTTCCTGAGGAGCCACAAACAGCGTGAGGAAGGAAGTAAAATTTCCATTTGGGCTTGAAATAAGATTAGTTTTTCTTTTAGGTAAGAAATAGAAAAACACCAAAATCCAGATGATTTTAAATGTCAAATACAGGCCAAAGTCATATTAAATAAGCCAATTAAGCCCTCAGTTATGTCGTTAAGGAGCTTAAAACTCTGTAAATGAACTCTGAGACTAGGAAGACTGCCATGTGAAGAGAGTTTCCACTGTGGGATAGTTTGTAGTGACAGCACTGATCCTATTTTTTAGAGAAGCACGCTACATCTAAAACACGCTGAGGTCATATCTCAAATCAGTGATCGCTGTGTCTCAGAGCACGTCCTGCTTTTACAGAACACAATGCTTATGCTGTTCCAAAGAGGATTATAAAACAATTCCTATTTTCAAGCCAGGAAACCGTGTTGCATCACGGTGCCACTAAAGCGCTGTGTCATGTAATTGGTTAGATAAGTGTCATGAGAACAAAATGGTTTAAATGTGAAGTACAGCTGGGCGTTACGTGGAGTTTTCAAGATAAACTGATATGTGTCTAAATAACATAAAGGATACATTTCTGATAATGTCACTATGAAAATAAAAATGTCAGGTTCAGTGTTCAATAAAAGTATTTCTTATGAAAAGAACTACCAACTACTTTATGCTTATTGAGCCTGATATAATTTTCCTGAAATGTTAGTCTGATTGGTGATCTCTTATTTCTGTGTGTTACTTAACTTGACAAGCATTTATGCTGTTACCAAAAAAAAAAGCATAATTAGCGATGCACATCAGCATCGGTTTCAGTGGCCCCGTACACACAAGAGACACTTCAACACTCCAGCACCTGAGGGACACCACGATTCTGTATTTCTACTCTCACAGACGTGATCACAGAGAGAGAGAGTGAGAGTGAGAGAGAGCGAGCGAGCATGCACTGAACGCTTCATAGGCCGCACCATACCTCAGATAAACCACACAAGTCTACACAACTACAGGGCTCTCAAGTTTTGATTTCAGTATGCATCCTCTGCGGTCAGATCAGTCATATCTTAACCGGAAACAGCAGTGCTGTTTTATAATTGGCTGATATTAGCTGTATGTTATTTTTTGATTGGCTGATGGGTAGTTGATCTTATTGACTGGGTCTCGTCAAGCCCCCGTTTAGCTCTATGATGCTCAGAGTGTCTTCCTACGTGTTCCAGTGCATACACGCTGAATGCGTGAGACTTTGGAGCCCTGCAACTAACTTTTAAACAACAGCCAGCTGAGAATCAGGAATAATGTCAGAAATAGAAGTCTCAACTGATTTCATCATTTGACAAAGCAAGTTTAAGCACAGCTTAATGAAAAGAAGAGAAACAAGAGAAGCTAGACAAACTATCAACCACCATAAACAGGTGAAATGCCAAATGAGAGAGTTAGACTGCGTTCCTAAAATCAGAGGTTAATTCAGGATCTCCCCATAGCATCAAACTCCAGAGAACAGCCTCAGCATCTTTCTTAAAGGGTTAGTTCAGGTTTTTTGAAGTGGGCTTGCTAGAAGACCATGGCACTAGAAAATGTGTGTGCCAACAAGGGAACTTGTGAAGTTTGTACTGAGTCTGTTTACATTTATATTATAAGCCCTGTCATAAAAATTAATAAATACTTTCATCTGTACAATTGTTTGTAAGATATTAATCACTTCTATTAAACAACAACTTTGGCCTTTTGTGACTCAGTCTGGACTTGGCCCACTTTAACATAATACCTTGTGAACATGAAACGATCCAAAGGAAATATGCAGATCATTTTTTTCAACTGTATCAGGACAAAGTAACCAAGCTGCCGGTGTGAAAACCACCATTAACACTGGTATCAGCATCAACCCTGATTTTCACAATCACTCCTTTTAAATTAAACATCTAGGGCTGGGAGATTTCACATCATATCACAGGGTTTTTTTGTCTGTTGTGGTAATCATGTTATACCTCCCCTCCTCTCCATAAAAAAACAAACTCTTGATATAAACAATCAATCAATCAATCAATCAATCAATCTTTATTTGTATAGCGCCAATTCATAACAAGTGTTATCTCAAGACACTTTACAATAGAGCACAAAGCTCTTCATATTATGGATACACATATATGCATAGATACATATATACATATAAAAATACACATATACATATATATACAAATATATACATCCAACACCCAACATGAATCCATATAGCCAATCATGAATCCCTCCAACAACTCATGCTTTGTGGTTGAGGTCCCAATAAAATCATAAAAACAGAAAATCATGAACATTTACGCTCTCCTATGTGTTCATTTCTTAGTCTTGTGAGACCCTCTTGAAACCTTAACCCACTTTTGGATCCATCAAAGTGAGTCATGGACTTGAATATGCATCTAAATGGCTTTTAGACTAAACATTGCTTCAGCATTTTGACAAAGACAAACAACATTTGTTTGTGATGAAACCACAGACAGAAGGAGACACTCTGCAAAGCAAACACACTCACTCAATGTGCTGATAGTTAAAAAAAAACAAACTTTCAGAGGAGAGAGCACAAGTTTATGACATTAGACTTGTTTGATTTCCAAAAACACACTGTGCCATACATTGCAGTGTCATCAGATCATTGTGTGTTTTTGCCTCGCATGCTCATGTGAAAAATCTTTCTGTTGGGCTGTTTTTTGTCTTGTTTCTGTTTTTTATGCTTTTATTTACCTGCTACCAGGACTGGCAGTTTGAAGCTTGGAGAAATCAAAAGAACTCCAACAACACTTACGCTTCAGGTCTGATAAAGTTGTTTTCTGAAGTGTTGCAGGAGCTTTTTTGATTTCTTCAAGACACTTTCATTGTTCATGCACCTTGAAAGTTGGTGAAGTTGTGCCAGAAATTCTGATGTTGGCAGTTTGGGGGTGTAAGCTGTCAATGTGGCATCAGTTTAGCCTCCTGCACAACACAAGTTTTAAATGCAGTCACATAAAATCTATATCATGGTGCAAAAAGCACAAAGACAGTGTCAGCACAGCTGTACCCAGTATTAGGTATTCTATTGTTTGTAGTTATCAAAGTCTGTGCATCCTTACACTGCCATACTGTTTAAATACATATGTTGACAACATTTAGAAAAATGGCTGGAGCTGTAGAAAAGCAAATGTTGCCCTCACTTTTCAAGTTTAACCAACTTCCACAGATGTTGCCAAACTGTCTTTGCAGTTGAGACAGTGCTCTCAACTGAAGTTATGACTGGACAGTAATAGGTTTTGTATTTGTGGACAATATGATTCATTTAAGTAAAGAAGATTTTAGCTTTTTCAAGTACAAGGCATTTAGGAGTGAGGCTTTTTGACAACCTCAGTATGCATCAATGTTTTTTTGTACAGTTGACCCTTTACAAAACCCTTCTCTCCTTGGTTTCTGTCAAGGTTTGATGAAATCTCTTGTTCCCAGGCTCTGTCCAGTACACAGAACACTACACCACAATGTGACCAACCTTACGTATGTTTAATTGATTTATAAATCTGTCCTGAGTTTGAGACTGATGATGAAGTTACAGAAGGGTGTTTCAGGAAACTTGAAATCTCTAGAAACTCTATGAAATATTACCAATGGATGCTTGACAAATCAGAATATTCTCCAGAGGACCATCGACAGATTCTTAAAAAAGGGTTTTGTTTTTTTGTGTGTGATATGCATTGCAATTTTCCAACTGCAAAGTCAATTGTATTATATAAATGCAGTTCATTTCTATTGAATGCATCAATCTTTTTCAGTTGAACAAAATATATTTTGTGAAAGGAGAGGAAAGTGAAGGAAGTAAAAATAAAGCACCATGTTTCTTCATAGGTCAGTCTTACAAATTAGCTTAATGCTTGTTATTGTGTTATGTAATCTTTTTACTTAATTTAATTGACATGACCGCCTTCGGATTTTGGTTTGGTTTTAGTTTAGTTCTTTGTTTTTGAAAATGCGAGGAAATCAACAGATGGAACAAATATCATGATAAATAAATAATATAATATTGTGCATAATTTAAACCATTAAACTATAACAAGATTGCATGCTGCAAGAATTAACACTACTTATTCAGCCCTCTTGTGAATATAACCCACAACAATAATTAGTCTTAACATATCCAGATCACAATGATTTGACAATTATCAATACAATGCAATACAAGATTTCATATATTTCCTTCAACTTTACATTCATGTTTCAAAACACCCATAACTCAGAAATAAATACATAGATAAATAAACACTAAAACTAGCAAAAAAAAATGTAACCTGAAATGAACCAAAGCTCACAGTGTGAACACCTGAAGCTGTAAAATAAACAAACACAGCAGCACATCTGTATTATTACCTTTGCCAAGGTGGTTATGTTTATGTTTCCATTCGCCTGTTTAATTGTTAGTCTGTCCATCAATCTGTGAGCTAGAAAACTCAAAAACTAAGGAAGATGTGATTAGATTTTGGTGCTGATCTGATTATGAAGGAGGATCCAGGATTTTTTTAAGGATTTGTTAACATTGTGAGACGGGACCGTTTTCTATATTTTCACTCGTAACTCAAACTCAGCAATTTTTGATGATATTTTTAGGGAATGTTGGTTATAACACAATAAAAAAGAGACTGGATTTTGGTGGTGATCCAAATCTGAATGTGTATCCAGGAATTTTTTCATGGATTTGTCAGCATTGCATGATAGCATAACTGAGCATGTATCTCTTGTCAGTAATCCTGTGTTGTGGGCAGCTCAACTTGCAGCCTGAACAAGTATCAGTAATCACCATCGTGATATCAGACTGACTTTGATTGATTGTTAAAAAATATACAAGTAAACAGGCGGTTTTGGCTCTCATCAAACAACACACATGCTACCTTGAAGTTCTTCATATTAGTTTAGCATCGCACATCCTTCAATGTGACCATAGTGCACTGGAGGAAAGAAGACTTAGCCTTAACCTTCAGTTAAGGAAGCAAATAAAAAATACTCCTGATATGAATGTCCTGAGCTGTTCATGAAAACAACCCAAACATACTTTTACAGAGGTTTTACTTTGCACTTTAATAGGTTCATGTATTAAGTTTTGATCACTGCTAGGGTATGTTTACAATCACTAATGTTAAAAAAAAAAAACCTTTATTATTAACATCCAAAGGACCCCTGATATTGCTGTATTCTGGGAATGAGACATTTTCAGCAGCTGCTGGTGCCCCATAGAGGGAAAGTAGTAGAGGTCTCAGTATTTCAGATTTTTCGTTTTTTTTATAGAGGTGCTTTATCTTATGGAAGAGAAATATTGTGTTGAAGAGCATATAAAACACAAAAAAGCATAATATGGGCTCTTAAACCATTCGACAGTAATATAATTAAAGTCAAAATGTCACTGTAATGCACTAAAACGCCATAATCTAGGCAAATGTGTGACTTGAATAGTGCAGTAGGGGGGTAGCTTTCTGACTGGTACCTCAAAAGACTCAGAGAGCAAATGGGAGGTTAATTTCTTCTGCTATCTGAACAGAAATAATACCCAATATTGTGAGTCTATAGCAGCTATCAATGTGGACATGGTGTCAAAAAGGAGTACATTTTTTAACTTAAACTAAAATGGCATCAGACTATGTGGATCTTGTTTTCTGGCAAACATTTTTATTCCATTACAAAAATGAAATAAACTTAAGCCATACCATTCACCTGTGAAATATTTAGATGTGATTTCTGGACCATCTCGCCTGCAGCGTTAAAGTGAATGTGAGAGGCAAAATCTCTTCTAATTAGTTTTCTTTCAGTTAAGTCTTGTAAACATATCTGTTAAATGAGGACATCAAGGCCCACCATTTTGATATTTCTTTGTGAAAAAAATTAAAATCTACATCTTTTAGTTCTGAGACCTTGTACATGTGACTTCCCACAATGCATTGCACCAACTTCGAATCTGCAAAGCCCTAAAAGACCTCAGGGTTCTCTGGCTAATTTGTCTCGATGTTGTGAGCATGAAGGACATGACATGGAAGTCAGCTGTTAAGGAAGGCCTGAAATGCCGATGACAATGGCAAAAAGCACTAATGGATGGGATAATGACTGAGAGAGAGGGAGCTGGCTTTGCCTTGAGAAGTTCAGCAGAGAGATGGCTGGCACGGAGCCGTTGCCATGGCTGACAGGAAGAAAATGGGAGACACATTATTCAGACAGCTTGATCTTGTGCTTGCCATGGGGAGAAAGTGTAGAGGAAAACTGAAAAGTGCTTAAATTCCCCTGGTTTAGCTACTGAAAGGTAAAAAAGGAATGACTGAGGGGATGGATGGAAGGCATTGAAGAATTTATGGGCTCTATTCTGACAGCAATACAGGGAGTGATTAAACAAAAGTATGGGGCGTGTTAGTGGCCAAGACCGCCTCTGATAGGTGTGAGGGTGAATCTTAAAGCAGATCTGTTGTGCTGAGACCAGACCAAGAGCGCACTGCAAACACGATCCTCCAATAAAACCAGTTTGCAGCAATACATGGTGTCTTACTCTAAATGCTAAGTCTGATTTGGACAGATTTATTTGATCTGGAGCGGGTGCTGTTGAAATGAAATACAACACAAATTCATGTAAGACAATGCAATAATGTGTTTGATGCAATAAGATACCCACCAACACACAGACACGACACTTAAGGCAGACACTCCGCTTGTTTTCACACCTACAGCTCAGTTGCTTTGTTCCGATCAGCTAAAAAAACACTACACATTTGCATATTTCCTTTGGATCGGTTCATGTTCACATGGCAGTATTTTGAAGCAGGCTGGCTCTGTGGGATCCAAATCATTTTTATATATTTTTTATCAATCTGGTTGCCTGGTAGCTGTAAAGTAGTCGTTACTGGGTTAACTCTTCACCCTGTTTGCGCTGGTCCTTCTATCCATCCTTCTATGTTGATATCAGTCAAGTACAAACCTCATGCTCTATTGTTTGCCAGATTTGATTTTACCTCTTTGAAATTGCTGGGGGTCGACAAAGAATAGCTCATGGGCCACAGCTGGACCCCAGGCCATAGTTTGGATTCCCCTGGTAATTATCCATAATCCAAGACTCATCAAAGCACTCAGTGTACACACAATGTATGATAAGTATCCCAAATTGCAATTCGACTGTTTGGTTTTGGAGGAGGTTTTGGTTTCTTTATTTCACACTTTGTGCACCCAGTTAGAAATTATGACAGGGTCAGAGCGGACCATGTAATTGGCCCTCCAGTTCAACAATCTTGAGTAAATGATTAAGTAAAGATAAAGCAACCAGGCTGTTGAGGACATTTTTACAAGCTGTTGAGTATAAAAGGCTTCAAGAAGACCAGAAGTGTGCTTGCTCTCTAACTTAATCATAAAATCCATTTGATCTTCACTGACCCAAACGAAAATGAGCTTGAATTTCTTATTTTGGGCACTTTATCTCTATCCAAACCAGACGGATGCCAAAATTTACTGGATTTACTGTGTTTCTTATGCCACAGCACAGCAGGCATTTTTTTGTATAGATTTATGTCAGAATGAAACAGTGAGTTACTGAGCTGTTGTCTCATTCTGTTTTATCTTGTGGATGTTATCTGTGTTGTACACAAGTTTGCCTTATGCCTTTACTTCATGCTAGGAGAAAAGAGTCATTGCTGAAAGATAAACTGGCTCATCATATAAGTACTTCTCTAGCTACATTGTGTAGCACTTTGTTTGTTCCTTAGCATGCAACACATATTACAAATAACATTTTCACTTTATAAAAAGAATCTTGGCAAGAGGAATGCATCTGCTGTATTGGCAGATAATTTTAAGTGTTTATATGCCCTTTAGTATGTTTTACATGTCTTCTCTACATAGCGCAGTACTTCTAAGCCTACTTCCTCCTATTTACAGCGCCAATAGCTGCCTAATTTGGCTCATTCCCCTGACCCCCACATTCAAGATTTCCTACTGCTAAACAGAGGTTTTTTCTTGCCGCCATGATGAGGGATTCCTGATTGGCTATTTGGATTCATGTTGGGTGTTGGATGTATGTATTTGTATATATATATATATGTATATGTGTATTTTAAATATGTATATATGTATCTATGCATATATGTGGATCCATTAAATGAAGAGTTTGTCTTCAGCCTGCTCTCTTGTCAAGTGTCTTGAGATAACACTTGTCATGAATTGGCGCTATACAAATCAAGATTGATTGATTAATAACTAAATAGCTAGCATGGAAACTCTCTCAGATTGATGGAGCTATGCTAAAACGCGCTTAGTGTCATCTTTGAATAAAGGTGACCAGGCTTTTACCATCTAATGTAGGAGCCCTTTATGTATTGACAGGCAATCTTTGGCACACACAGCTTGAAACTCTCGGCATCTCCTAAAGCAGAAACACTCATGTGTTGAACCACATTCACGTCTCGTCCATGGCTGGACCATTAACTATCTTATCCACCGTTCATCAAAAATATTGTGCATTCACTACGGTGGAGGCCATGATCGTAATTGAAAATCAATTAATTGCCCAGAACTGGTTGTTTGTAGTCTCTGTAGCTTTAGAACAAAGTGATAAATAGCTGGATGTTCACCAGCAAGAAGTACTGAGGGCAAACCAACGTCACATTGCTAACCTTTTGAAGCTTTGACCCCAGGTTAAAAGGTTAAAAGGTTGTTGTGTTTTCTTGACATGAGACCAGTTGGCAAACAAAATATATCTGCATTTATAGTGCTATTTGCCTTAGACCATCCATTATAGTGATGCTGCTAAAGACCAGTGCCACAAAATCGAGAAATAAATCAAGAAACATCCAGCTTATAAAAAAAAGGAAACAATAAATGATTAATATATGTGGAAACTTTAACCCCACGTCCTCAAATGGCTCTAAAATGTCATCAGAGGATATACAAAGACATGTTACGTAAATGTTGGGCACTTACCTTTTGTTTCATCTTTGAACTAAATGCTCTGGCAGCATGAACACTTCAGTCTGGGACATAAAGGGGATAAAAGCCTGGCCTGGCGTCGTCTCACAGCGCGGGACTCTGATTATAAAACAGGAACAAGCAGTCAGACTTCTTTTCATTCACATCTGACCTGCAGCAGTAACATGCACTGACCTAGATAAGCCCAAATCACATTGTTCATTAAGCAGCATGACGCCGAGGCCTTTGGTCATTAATTCAGAGCAGAAAGTTTTAAATGACCACTGCCAGAGTCATTCTCATGATATGATGGAGACCAGACAACCTTTACCGAAGTCTCATACTTTCAGAATCAAAGCTTGGCATCGACTCAGAGAGAAAATGACCTCTTATTTTGATATGTTGTGAGATTTGGTGAGGATGTTTGGATGTTTCAAAAAATTTCTTGAATCGAGGCATTTGTAAATTCTGTTTTCTTCTCCGTAAAACACAGACCAGGCTTTGGCAGAACTTTTCAAAGGTTTATAAATGAAGGTTATTATTAAAATGTGCTCTGCATTAAGAGTCAGTTTTAGTTTTGATGCACTTTATTGTTTGTGATTTTCAGTGACATTGAAGAGAGTGAATGATAATCATACATCAATATGAATATGGAAAGAAAAAAAGTAAATCTTTTTTTTAAAATACTTAATTGGTAGTTTTAAAGAAAGAACATAACATACAGGCAGTTCATAAACAAGAACATTACCCACCTCCCAAATCCCACCTCATGCGATGTGAAAAAGTATAATAATATCATAAAATACTTATAATAATAAATAACTTTAAAAGGGAAAGACTGTTGTGTACTTTGTTGACAAATGTCTGTAGTCATCCTTTCACACAAATATCTAACATTTGGAGAGTGCAACAAAAAATGATTTTAAGTCAACATTCAAAAAGGCGTTGAGATGTCATCAGGGTCCTTCAAATAATCAAGGAAGGGCTGCCAAGTCTGTTTGGACTTAGATCTCAAGTTTAATTTTCTCTAAACGCAAAGTACTAGCAAGCTCTTTGATTCAGGCCTCAAAACTGGCAGAAATGTCCTTGTTCCAGACTTTCAAAATAGTTTCTTTCCAATTATCAATCCAGTGGTTCAGCACCTCTTTGAATCTTCGAGTAAAAATACCTATTTTGTCAGTCAGTGATTTACAAACCAAGAATGCCAACAATTACCTACAGCTTCGGTATTTAGATGCTTAATTCATCAAGTTTAGGTCTCTCATATTCATATTTGATTAATTTGTTGAAGCAAAAGAGAAAGAATTTCTTCGGCATTCTCACTGTAGCATCTTTTGAACAGCAAGGATTTGTTCAGTTGTTTCCCGTAGCCTCCAGCAGATCTGAACATTTGGTTTCAGTGACACCACAGTAGAGCAAACGATGCTGTAAACACTCTTGCAAGTCATCTAACCTTCAAGTTCAGGGCCGTCCATTTGTTCAGAGTGATCTCTCGTGTTTACCCATAAACAACAGCTGAATCATTCATTCCCTGTCACTGCCACTCAACACGAGCCGTGACTTCTGCAACCTTCATATTCTCCCATTTTATGAATAGTGATGCACTTAAAGCAAGGACTGACCAAGGATAGCCACTGACTTGTTCTTGTGCTTAGATCTGGATTGTGTAGAACATCCACCAAGGTTAAGAGACAAGCTTTTAAATTCAGCATCGCAGCTCGCTGTTACATGTGAACTCGAAAATAATTCAATTGAATTGGAATTGGGTTGTATTTTATCATCTAATTAGTAAATCAATTTTGTTTATTTTCTTTATACCACGTATATGTGAAAATAGTATGTGCTGAATGAATAGGGAAATGTTACCGTCATGTAAAAACGATATTATGAATCAAGATCTGTATTTCTTTTTCATTTTTTTTATTTCATTTGTCCATTTTGGTTCACTGCTTTGGAAAAATGAGCTTATATTGGATTAAAAGAATTAAATTTGTGTTAAGCTCACTACGTTTAGCATCACTATTTGCATTTGAAATGTACATTTTGGTTTAGTTCTCATGAAAACTATCTATATTTTTCCTTACAGTGAAGTAAAAGTAATTGTAATGTCTTATTAAGAGCACTCTATTAGTAAGAATAAAACCCTTTTAGCCTTTTCAGTAACTGAGGTTCCCTATCCCTTATGCTATTATTGGAAAGATCGAACGGCGACACAGATGGCAAAGAAAAATGAAGTTCTAATGCACGGTAGCAATACTTTACAGCAATGCTGAGTCCATTACTTGCTTCACATCTAATCTGAGGAGGGCTCGAACATAGATGGAGCATCATTAAAAGGGCAGCATGACCTCATTTAAGCATACATCCCATCATGTCCTCATACGGCCTCAGTGATTAAGGACTACTGTCGGTCAGTGTAGGTGTTGAAAGGGGGTTTTATGCTTTGTAAACAGCCATTAAAGAAAGACGGACAGTTCTGCAAGACCTTGGTGAAATCAGCTCCAGAAGCAGCCAAGCCTGAGAGTTGTGGTTTAAAACACTGTGCTGACACAACGTTCAATCTTGGCTCGGGCCAAGCAACCTCACTTATTTTCCTAAGTGGCAGTGTCTTATTTAGTGCCGCAGCTCTCATACACCATTGTCTGAGAGTCTTTCTTTGTCCTCTAAATCACTGTCAAAGCTCTAGTAAAGACTGTCTGAAGAAACTTTAAGCTTGGGGCTGGTTAAAGTCTCGCTGTTTGTCCTCAACTGTCAAACTTTGGGATGTCCTTGAGATGGAGCTAATCATCAAGATATTTTTTTAACTAGAAAGAACTCACAATGTAAACTTTTCCCAAGGGTTAGCCCTTTTTTGGAGGACAAATGTTACAGAAGACAGGCAGAGTAATCAAGCTCTATCAACATATTTAAAACGATTATAAAATATTGATGATCTCTAAATTATTATTAGTGATACACAGTATTGGATTTTTGCCAATATCTGATATGCAGATATTTCAGAACTCACCATTGATGCTGATACAGAAGATATTTATCGTCTCCAGTACAAACTCTTTACTTTACAAAAATCAATGTGTGCTTCCAGTTTGATTGTCTGTTTGTGTAAAAAAATGCGTTTATTAAGAAAAACTATCCTTGAACAGATGCAGATCCATATCCGTATCTGGATCAGCCACAAAGATTTTGACATTTCTTCCTTGTGCCATGGCCAATTTTCCCTGAAAATTTTAATCAAATTCTATTAATGACTTTTTGAGTTACCTTGCTAATAGTCAAACAGACATGCCAGCAACAAGATATATATACAACAATATTCTCTCTTGACAAAATTAAACTTAGTTTTTATCCATGCAGGGACGATAAGGTGACACATCATGGTACATTTGTGTCATTTTTCCAATAGTGCAGCCAATATATGGGATATTTATGGCTGTTATATAAGCTGTAAAGGTCTGCAAAATAAATAGCCTGCCAATACCAGTATTAAACTTTTTAGGCCAGTGTCTGCTAATACCAATGATGTACAAATAATACTGTGTGTTGGTAATTATTAGTAAAGATCAATCGCGGGGTTGTGATTTGGTGGAGTGGTAGGCAACCAGGCACTATCCATGTATATGCTTCTCTCTAATCAATAAAGACACAAAATGCCCAAAAAATGTTAAATGATATGGAGACTGAAGCATCTGCCAGCAGGTTTTCTGACAGGTTTCATAGTCCAGCTTGCTTTGTGTTGCAGTAACAGGGATGATGTACTTTTGTCAAATTCTATATTATATTATTATTATTTGCCAACATCATTAAGTCCTTATACACAACATGTTTTAGATATTTCTCTTCAGCTTTGTTGGTAAAACTTGCAGGAAACTCCTGTAAAAATCTCCTTAACAAAACTCAGCTGAGAGTTTCTTTGCAGCGTGAGAATTAAAAAAGAAAAAAAAAAACACAGTGTGACCTAATTTCTTGAGGATTATTTATACTCTTCTAAACTGAAACAACAAACTTTGTCAGTATAATTAGCTCCTCTGCATTTCCTGTGTGATGCCACTCGTACCACAGAGGCCCAGCCGACCTGACAGCTTGGTATGCACAAGTGTCACAGACTCCCACTAACCACTGGGAGAGCCAAAGGTCACGCAGCCATTTTCACAGATGTTGTTTTCCTCTTTTGTGAGCAACCGGATCCCACTGAGAGTCCTAGATGTCAGGTTAACCTGATATAAATTCTGCTGCTGCAGCTCTCAGTCTGAATGATTGCATAAGGAAAGTTGTTAAATAGCTGCAGCTCCTCCTTCATTTTTTAAATCAAGCAGCCATGAAATTGATTGAAATGATCTCTCTAAAATGGATTAAAATTCAGAACATGATCAATAGGTGGCACTCTTGGTCCTTGACAGCTTTGCAAGGTCATCCTTTTAGAGGAATAAATTATTCCTGCAGCAACAACGACAGATAATGATACATCTTTTTATGCTTTTACCCTCTGTCCTTTAAAATGTCACTCTAAGAAAATAAAACAGTGATGGGTAAAATGCAGTGTTAATATGCAGTATTGATTTTGTCTGGTGTTTTAGATTACATCCCAAAACTTTTAAGATAAAAAAAATCTGCAAGAAATTATTTTGATTTGTCACCACAACAACATTTGCAAATTTTAAAACATTACTGCATGCAAACCAGAAAATATTTCTTCAAAGATCTTTTAAAAATGGTTTTATTTTACTCTTTACAGTAGACTTGATTTGCTTTGATGGTTTCTGTAAAGGTGTTTTATGCTTCAGTAGTAATGCATGTGAAGAAGAAGTAAGTCAAATGAACTTAAATAACCATCAATAACCAAAATCCGCTACCTTGGCCGACTTACTTCTGTTCAGTATCTTTTTCAATTCTTTATTGGGATTACTGTCCAAAAAATGTAAAATTAAATATCTAAAATTTAAAAAATGCTATTTCCTAGTTTATTGTATTGAAAGGTTTATCTAACTTGCTTTAATTCTGTGTTTATCCCGTTAAATTTACCTTTATTGTTCATTTATTTACCTTGAGAATATAAATATGTATTCTGAAAAAAGCTAGATTTTCATTGTCTATTATAAATTACTGGTATTTATTATCCTCTTATTGACAGCATTCTTTTAGTTAAAAAATAACCCATTATATATCACCTTGCTAATGGTTTTCCTTATTACCAAATTCTTACCAAGGATTGCCCCTGTTATAAAGCTTAATCATACCAAGACAGAGTGCTAACTTTTAATTTGATAATGGGATTGTTATTAAATTGTCTACTGCCTGAATTCGAGGACAGAGACACAGATATGGAAAATGCACATTTTCAGCTAGACGTAAATCTTTTTCATGCTGTCTGTTCAAACATATAAATTGCACCTTTGTTTTTTGAAGCAGACCTTAAAAAGCCATAAATAGATTTTTTAAATACAGTCTTCCATCCAAAATTGAAGATCTATCACAGGTAAAAATCCGAAGTATTAAGACTTCTTATGGCCTTTTGATTAAAAGAAAAATTAAGACAGTGTATGACTTTTTATGAAAAAAATGCAGGGACCCTAAATATCCACTCTTACTTACATTTAAGTTTGAACATACAAACAGTGTTACAATAATTTTTTATAAAAGCTATATGTTTACACTTTATGTTAAATTAAAAGTGAATGATTCTAATTGTCTTGATAAGATTGTCCTAGTATTTGTAAGAGTTTGGTCATCTGGTATTAAGATTAAAATCAGGGAGCCCCTCTTGGTAAACAAATACGCAAATGTCAGTCCTAAATGATAAAAATAACTGTAACCAGGCCTTCAGATGTGTTGCTCTTTGTAGCTTTTTCATTGGTGTCAGTCTTACTATGTCTGCAGACTGGAAAAACCTTTTCTGCCATAAAAACACCCATCTCTGCCCTTCATTCTCATGCTTGGCTGCTGAATCTCTTATTCAGGCATTTATCACCTCCTCATTTGATTAATGCAACAGCACCCTCTATGGCACATCCTCCAAAGTCCTGCAGTGCATCCAAAAACCCCTTTGCCTGAGTGCTCTCTCCTGATCCATTACATTACTCACTCACTCCAAAATTCCTGTTGGCTCTGCTCGCAGCGAGGGATGCAGATCAGTCAAGTTCACTCCACTTGAAAATCCTCTCATTTTCCTAAACCATCTCACACCTTACTCCAATGAGCAGATGTAATAACGACCTGATCCTCTCTGCAAGGACAAACAATTCCCTCATTATTCACCAGAAATCAAACTATTAACTGTCATTTTTCAGTCAAAATGTGGAACAGGCCCGTAGCCAGCCTTGTGGAGGGGGGATCTTTTTTTTTCTAAAAAGTGGTCTTTACCACCCGCCCCCCTAAATACACAAGCACATTTCATACGTTTTAATTTATACTTTTTATTGATTACACCTTCACTTTTACGAGACTTTTCTCTCCCCAGTTGTCTCTCTGTTTTAAGATAAGATAAGATAAGATATTCCTTTATTAGTCCCACAGGGGGAAATTCCAGAATTCCAGTTTTCCTCTATACGTCTCTGTTGCTCTCCTCTGCTCACATGAATGAATATGAATTAATTAAATTTAAGTGTACGACCATCCAAACTTTCTTTTAACATGAATGAATTAAATTTAAGTGTACTGTCTCTATATCATTCAAATTTTCCTTCAAATGTTGTGATTTGACCATTTTTGGCCACTATAGACATACTTTCTCTTCTAATGTGGCAGTGGGTGAGCTGGTACTCATCACATTTGGTACAGGTGATTATTTTTAGATTAATGTTCAAATTCCAAACACAGCCTATTACAGCAATTTTCACCATGTAATAAAAAAAATTCTGATAATGGCCACTTTTCAAATGTATAATTCCCCATTTTCAACCCTCTCAGTGCCAGTGTTTCTGTGGCTTTCTCCTTGTCTGTCTCTCTGTTGCTCACCTCTGCTGTCTGTTGTCTGTCTCTGCTTCTCTCTTCTGCTGCATGTCTCTGTCAACATGCATTAATTCATTGAATGAATAAACATGAATGAATTTAATGGAAATGCACCATCTCTATTATCATCCAAACATTCCTTTTACTGTGAATCAATGAATTGAATTAAATTTAGGTGTACTATTTCTCTACCATCGGACAGTTATCGTTCTCTTAGTTGTAGCTCTCCTTGTGTCTCTGTTGCTCTCTTTTTGTTGTCTGTCCATCTCTGTTGCTCTCTTTTGATCATTTCAAAATTAAGTTGAAATTAAATTATTTAATTTTAATTTCAAAATTAAAATCAATTTCACACACATACATATGTTAAACACACAGAGAATTATAATGAAGTTGTTTTAAAATGTTATATCTTAATGTGTGTGTGTATATATAATAGACATCTTCAGCTATTACATAACATCTATCCTACTGATGTTTACATATCCAGATTTTCTGATATCAATGACAGCTGTACCTTCTGTAAAAAAGATCAAGAAAGCATCATCCATTTGTTTTTATAAATGTCCATTTTGCATCACCTTTTAAAGGTTTGGGACATTTTCTTTTTGTTAAAACTACAGTCAAGTATCACTTTTATGAGAAAAAAATAATTTTTGGCTCCTTCTCTCAATGTGATAAATTTAACATAATTAATCTCTTCATATTACTTGATAAATTACATATACATAAAGTCAGAATATCCAAGGCAACCCCCTCGTTCCCATTATTTTTAATTGAATTAAAAATCTAATTTGAGTGTGTCACATATCAAATCCAACAAAAAATAATCAGCTATTCAATTTTATTCCAATTACATTAAGTGAAGTTGTCTGTCATGTTAATTTGCCCGTGTTTAATTTACATTTTTCTCTAAATTTATTTACATTTAATTTTTTTATGTACAAATATATATTTTACCATTTCTATATTCTCTATATTAGTTATCAGTAATTGTACATTATTAATTTATTCATCTGCCCCCTGGTTGTGCGCGCATCTTAGTGATGACGTAAGACAGAAACCCGTCTACTGATAATAAAGTTAAAAAAAAATGATGCTAACAGAGCTAACGGAGCTAACGACCGCTAATTGATACACGTCAGTCGGTGCCTGGACTTAGCATCTTACCCATTTTTGCCCTTTTTCGAAAATTCTCGCCGATATTTTGGCACATAATCCGCAGTTTTCTTTGGTTTTCTTTCTTTATCTTCCTTTTTAACCATTTTCTCGTTTCCTCTTCTTCTTCTTCTTCGTCTTCTGTGGTTATAGAGGCATTACCGCCACCCACTGGACTGGAGTGTGAACAGGAGCACAGGAGAAATGGACGTTTGTTTTTGCAACGTTACAGTTGTCTGTCAACTCATGCCCCATGAGTCTGGAGGGGGGGTTCGAACGAACCCTTCGATCCCCTTGCCTACGGGCCAGGGTGCTAAGTCCAGGCACCGATCCGGTTGCCTTGCATTATGGGATTGGAGCTGTGAAAAGTCCCCTCAAGTTACGAGCGGAGCAGGTACATGGACCGAACTTGTGTCGATGCTGACTTAGTATTGGGACAGGACTTCGGCTGTGGTTGATGACGTATCACGAGTGCGCAAGTCCGGAAGTTTGCTGAAGTACACATATTGAGAAACACCCCTTATAAAGTATGAGGCTCCTGATGGGGCTGCAGGTACACACATAGGGATGTAACGGTATGAGAAAGTCATATCACGGTTATTGTGACCAAAATTATCACGGTTATTATTATGATCGTGCTATTGTTGCAGTGTGCTGAAATGGTTTTTGCTCTTTTTTTATGAGAAATAAAAGTAAACAATTCTGGCAAGTCTTTGTCATTATTATGTTATAAATGCTTAAATAGTGTGAAATTACAAGAAAAGAAAAGAAAAAAAAAACAGATTTAAACTTCAAACAGGGGCTGGAGTTGTTGGCAAAAATGGACAAAACAGGAGAAAATGATCAGGCCAACCCATAAGGGGCCGTTGCACCCAACACCTCTCCATACGCTGCCTGATCAAAAACTAAGTAAACCAAGGTATAATCAAAACTGAGCAAACAGGACCACCGACAATCTCCAGCCCAAACTAAAACAACAAAACCCAGCAACCTAGTGCTGCTGAGGAACAAAAGAGGGAAAAGGAGAAAGAAAAATACCTGTAAATCCAGAAAACAAAGGAGTACAAAGAAACCTCCTGCTCCCCAGGTCTGTGTGTGTGCCCAACCATTGCTCCTCTCTCAGCTCCTCCAAATAGCCCTCCCCTCCCTGAGCGCAGATTACTCTCAGGTGTGCAGCAGAGGAGAGGAAGGAGGAGTACCAGGGAGAAACAGAGAGAGAAACAGGGCCGCACAGTAGTCCCTGAGGCAATTCATGTCCAGTTAGCCCCTTTCCATGACTCTCCCCTGGTCTCTCCTCTCCCTGGCAGATGTCCTCCACCAATGCTGCTTGCAGCTTGAATTTTATTTGAGTTTTTGTACTGATGTGTCCTCATATTTATCTACTTGATTTTTTTCTTGCTGCTCAGAACCTGAACCATCTAGCAGAAGCCTTTATGAGATTAAACAAGTATTGACGGTCTTTGCATCCAAACATCTTCATCTACATGTGCTTCATGACGCATCATTTATGAGATTATTTTCAACAATCCTATTTGGTTGGTCTCTGAGGTGGAGTCTCTGGCAGAGAGCAACACACCCCTGACTCGTGGTTGACCTTGCTTGGTATTATCAGTGTTACAGACTTTGTGTCACATTGTGAATTTAAGAGAAGATACACTGATCTGCTATATTGAAGTGAAGCAAGATGAAAATGTCTCCAGCGTTCCTCTGCACAGACAGAGGAGTAGTACAACAGCCTGAGCAATGTGTTGACAAAGCCTGGAAGACTGACGGTCCCAAAGAAGGTGAAACCACGAGTCAAGTGGATTGCTGTCTGCCAGAGACTCCACCTAATATTTCCTCTCTGTAATTGGAGCGGGCAGAGGGCCGAGCTGGTCCCCGTCCCGGGTGCTCTGGCCGGCCCTCTGCGAGGGCCGAGCTGGTCCCCGTCCCGGGTGCTCTGGCCGGCCCTCTGCGAGGGCCGAGCTGGTCCCCGTCCCGGGTGCTCTGGCCGGCCCTCTGCGAGGGCCGAGCTGGTCCCCGTCCCGGGTGCTCTGGCCGGCCCTCTGCGAGGGCCGAGCTGGTCCCCGTCCCGGGTGCTCTGGCCGGCCCTCTGCGAGGGCCGAGCTGGTCCCCGTCCCGGGTGCTCTGGCCGGCCCTCGCATTCCCCTTTCATTTCCTAAACACATTTTGGATGATTACCTGACTTAGGGTGCTGATTTCTTCTCCATTTCTTGTCAATCGTGGCCAAGCCACATCCCCAACAGTGTTAAAGTCCGCCCTCAGGTCTACACTTCCTCATTCCTACACATCATGAATCAATATCACAGTCATTCTGAAGGTTCAAAGGCAAGGCAACTGGACTGTGTAGAGTTTGTTGGGAAGACGTTTCACTTCTCATCCAAGAAGCTTCTTCAGTTCCAAATGGCTGGTGCTGGAAGCAGGTATTTATCTTGCTAGAGGAAAAACAACAACAAAGGAAAGGAGGAGTTGGAGAACGACTCATAGAAACTTATCCCAGGGTGATGTAACCCCTGAGAGTCGTTACCCTGAATGGGTCATTAACTCCCCCTGTCATGTGAGGTGTTATCTTCACATGTGCCCAGGTGTGAGTGTTTGGAGAGCTTTCTGGGGAGAGAGCTTAACACTGCATTATATGTAGGTGAGAGGTTGTGTCTGAGTCCACCACCTCTGTTAAGAGAAGGCTTCTCCAGTCTGGTGAAGATGGCTTCTTTAACTCCTCTTTCAAACCATCTATCTTCTCTCGCCAACACCTGTACATTGCTGTCCTCAAAAGAGTGTCCCATGTCCTTTAAGTGGAGGTGGACTGCTGAGTCCTGACCTGAGGACGTCACTCTCCTGTGTTGAGCCATACGCTTGTGAAGCGGTTGTTTAGTTTCCCCAATGTACAGGTCTGAGCATTCCTCACTGCACTGGACTGCATACACCACATTGCTCTGTTAATGTCTTGGTGTTTTGTCCTTGGGATGGACCAACTTCTGCCTTAATGTGTTTCCAGGCTTGAAGTGAACAGGAATGTGGTGTTTGCCAAAAATTCTCTTGAGTTTTTCAGTTAAACCTGCAACATACGGAATCACAATGTTCTTACGTCTCTCTTCCCTTTCATGCTCCTTCTCCTTTCTTTTCTTGTTCTTCAAAAAGGCCCACTTTGGGTATCCACAGGTTTTCAGGGCTTCTCTAATGTGTTTCTGTTCCTTTTCCTTTCCTTCCTTACTTGTAGGAACACTCTCGGCCCGGTGGTTGAGGGTTCTGATGACACTCAGCTTGTGCTGAAGTGGATGGTGCGAATCTTTGATTCGCACCATCCACTTCAGTCTCTGGCAGTGGATGGTGCGAATCTTTGCTCTCTCCCCAGAAAGCTCTCCAAACACTCTCACCTGGGCACATGTGACCATAACACCTCACATGACAGGGGGAGTTAATGACCCACTCAGGGTAACGACTCTCAGGGGTTACATCACCCTGGGATAAGTTTCTATGGGTCGTTCTCCAACTCCTCCCTTCCTTTGTTGTTGTTTTTCCTCTAGCAAGATAAATACCTGCTTCCAGCACCAGCCATTTGGAACTGAAGAAGCTTCTTGGATGAGAAGTGAAACGTCTTCCCAACAAACTCTACACAGTCCAGTTGCCTTGCCTTTGAATCTTCAGAATGATTGTGATATTGATTCATGATGTGTAGGAATGAGGAAGTGTAGACCTGAGGGCGGACTTTAACACTGTTGGGGATGTGGCTTGGCCACGATTGACAAGAAATGGAGAAGAAATCAGCACCCTAAGTCAGGTAATCATCCAAAATGTGTTTAGGAAATGAAAGGGGAATGCGAGGGCCGGCCAGAGCACCCGGGACGGGGACCAGCTGCCCACTCCGATTACAGAGAGGAAATATTAGGTGGAGTCTCTGGCAGACAGCAATCCACTTGACTCGTGGTTTCACCTTCTTTGGGACCGTCAGTCTTCCAGGCTTTGTCAACACATTGCTCAGGCTGTTGTACAACTCCTCTGTCTGTGCAGAGGAACGCTGGAGACATTTTCATCTTGGTTCACTTCAATACAGCAGATTAGTGTATCTTCTCTTAAATTCACAATGTGACACAAAGTCTGTAACACTGATAATACCAAGCGAGGTCAACCACGAGTCAGGGGTGTGTTGCTCTCTACCAGAGACTCCACCTCAGAGACCAACCAAATAGGGATGTTGGAAATGATCTCATAAATGATGCGTCATGAAGCACATGTAGATGAAGATGTTTGGATGCAAAGACCGTCAATACTTGTTTAATCTCATAAAGGCTTCTGCTAGATGGTTCAGGTTCTGAGCAGCGAGAAAAAAATCAAGTAGATAAATATGAGGACACATCAGTACAAAAACTCAAATAAAATTCAAGCTGCAAGCAGCATTGGTGGAGGACATCTGCCAGGGAGAGGAGAGACCAGGGGAGAGTCATGGAAAGGGGCTAACTGGACATGAATTGCCTCAGGGACTATTGTGCGGCCCTGTTTCTCTCTCTGTTTCTCCCTGGTACTCCTCCTTCTTGTCCTCTGCTGCGCACCTGAGAGTAATCTGCGCTCAGGGAGGGGAGGGCTACTTGGAGGAGCTGAGAGAGGAGCAATGGTTGGGCACACACACAGACCTGGGGAGCAGGAGGTTTCTTTGTACTCCTTTGTTTTCTGGATTTACAGGTATTTTTCTTTCTCCTTTTCCCTCTTTTGTTCCTCAGCAGCACTAGGTTGCTGGGTTTTGTTGTTTTAGTTTGGGCTGGAGATTGTCGGTGGTCCTGTTTGCTCAGTTTTGATTATACCTTTGTTTACTTAGTTTTTGATCAGGCAGTATGTGTACTTCAGCAAACTTCCAGACTTGCGCGCTCGTGATACGTCATCAACCACAGCCGAAGTCCTGTTCCAATACTAAGTCAGCATCGACACAAGTTCGGTCCATGTACCTGCTCCGCTCGTAACTTGAGGGGACTTTTCGCAGCTCCAATCCCATAATGCAAGGCAACCGGATCGGTGCCTGGACTTAGCACCCTGGCCCGTAGGCAAGGGGATCGAAGGGTTCGTTCGAACCCCCCCTCCAGACTCATGGGGCATGAGTTGACAGACAACTGTAACGTTGCAAAAACAAACGTCCATTTCTCCTGTGCTCCTGTTCACACTCCAGTCCAGTGGGTGGCGGTAATGCCCCTATAACCACAGAAGACGAAGAAGAAGAAGAAGAAGAGGAAACGAGAAAATGGTTAAAAAGGAAGATAAAGAAAGAAAACCAAAGAAAACTGCGGATTATGTGCCAAAATATCGGCGAGAATTTCCGAAAAAGGGCAAAAATGGGTAAGATGCTAAGTCCAGGCACCGACTGACGTGTATCAATTAGCGGTCGTTAGCTCCGTTAGCTCTGTTGGCATCATTTTTTTTTAACTTTATTATCAGTAGACGGGTTTCTGTCCAACGTCATCACTAAGATGCGCGCACAACCAGGGGGCAGATGAACAAATTAATAATGTACAATTATTGATAACTAATATAGATAATATAGAAATGGTAAAATATATATTTGTACATAAAAAAGTAAATGTAAATAAATTTAGAGAAAAATGTAAATTAAACACGGGCAAATTAACATGACAGACAACTTCACTTAATGTAATTATATAAATAAATAAAATTGAATAGCTGATTTATTTTTTGTTGGATTTGATATGTGACACACTCAAATTAGATTTTTAATTCAATTAAAAATAATGGGAATGAGGGGGTTGCCTTGGATATTCTGACTTTATGTATATGTAATTTATCAAGTAATATGAAGAGATTAATTACGTTAAATTTATTACTTTGAGAGAAGGAGCCAAAAATTATTTTTTTCTCATAAAAGTGATACTTGACTGTAGTTTTAACCAAAAGAAAGTGTCCCAAATCTTTTAAAAGGTGATGCAAAATGGACATTTATTTAAAAAAAATGGATGATGCTTTCTTGATCTTTTTTACAGCAGGTACAGCTGTCATTGATATCAGAAAATCTGGATATGTATACATCAGTAGGATAGATGTTATGTAATAGCTGAAGATGTCTATTATATATACACACACACATTAAGATATAACATTTTAAAACAACTTCATTATAATTCTCTGTGTGTTTACCATATGTATGTGTGTGAACTTAATTTTAATTTTGAAATTAAAATTAATTAATTTAATTTCAACTTAATTTTGAAATGATCAAAAGAGAGCAACAGAGATGGACAGACATCAAAAGAGAGCAACAGAGAAACAAGGAGAGCTACAACTAAGAGAAAGATAACTGTCCGATAGTAGAGAAATAGTACACCTAAATTTAATTCAATTCATTGATTCACAGTAAAAGGAATGTTTGGATGATAATAGAGATGGTGCATTTCCATTAAATTCAGATGGGGGGAAGGGCATTTACTTAATGTCAAAGTAATAAGAATGACTCATTAAATGGACTTTAACAGAGGGCAAGTGTCCAATAGATAGATGGATAGATAGACAGACAGACAAACAGCTGGATAGATAGAAAGAAAGAGAGATAGACAGACAGAAAGAGAGACAGCTGGATAGACAGAGACATAGAAAGACAGCTGGCTGGATGGCTGGATGGATAGATGGATGGATGGATAGATAGATAGATAGTGACTTTTAGTGGCTGAATTTCTCAGTGCTTGTAAAAGTCTCAAAACTACTCAGCTTTACCTGCTACAGGGACTGTGACAATGATAATGTTAAAAAGGGCTGGATTCAAAGAAGTGGGCCCGAAAGCTATTTAATTAGAGGTTAAGCCGTTGCAGTCACTGCCTGACTTTACAATTAATGCATGTTTAAGGCACCGGCATATTTCTTTGTATGACATAAGAATAGTCCAAGTATGTGGAGACGAACACCTTTGACTACGGTCATAGCTGCTGGAACTGAAAGCTCATATGATATTAGACAAGTTTAACTGTGATTCATTTTTTGAAATTACTTAATTATTCAATCATACTAACTTTATCAGTGTTTCACCTTTACAAACAGATGTTTACCAAGCGTTTTAGCAGACAAAACAAAATATGGAACTAAGGGGAAAAACAAAATGAACATCAACAATCATTCCAAACAGAGACCAAAAGAGTAAAACAAGAGTGAAAGAACAAAATGCAAATACAGAGGGTCATGTTAAGTAAAGTAACAAATGTGTTTGGTTTTTAGAGTTTGATTTATGCTAAAAGTGTCACATCTGTCTGTTAAGTATCTGTCTTTTTATTTATTCCTCATGTTTTATGTCTTGTAGTTCCTGTTTTTTTGAAAGTCTCTTGCCTCTTGTCCCCATTTCAGGCTTATTTTCCGTCCCTTCCCCTGCCATGTTCGCACCTGGTCCTGATTGTGCATTCCCACACCTGTGTCTCATTACTCACCAGTAACCTTGTTTATGTTACCCCTTGTCTCTCCCTGTCTTGGCACCAGTTTGTTGTACCTCACAGTCACGTTCCAGCGCTCTCTTCTTGTCTTGTTACCTCATTTGTTTTGACTCTGTTTGTTATTTGGTCTCACATTTTTGGATACCTCTGCCTTGTTTTACTGATTATCTGTGCACCAAACCCAACCTGTTATTAAACAGCATTTTTACCTCCGCCAAGGTGGTTATGTTTTTGCCGGTGTGTTTGCTTGTTTGTCTGTTTGTTTGTTTGTTTGTTTGTTAGCAAGATTACGCGATAACTCCTGGATGGATTTTGCTTAAATTTTCAGGAAATGTTGGTAATGGCACAACTTAAAATGATTAGATTTTAGTGGTGATCCAGACAGCAGTCATTAGTGAACAATTGTTTTTGCTCCATAACTGTCTAACTAATAATGATATCAAAATGATTCTGAGTGCTAGGTAAGGGTTTTCAGGGTCCAGGAATCATATTATGATGGAAACTTTATCATGGAGCTATTGCTTATAGATGTAACAGCAATATGTGAGCTACCTTGGCAGAGGTTTATGCTGTCCAAGTGCTTTCTAGTTTGGAACTGTTTTTACCTCGAGTCTTACATTTGGTCCTCCTTCTGGTTGTGTTCATGATAAAAGTGACAGCCCTATCACCAACAAACTGTCCAAGACTTCTGGGGAATCTAAAATAAATTCTTAGTTAAGATAAAAGTGTCAGGACCAAAATAATGATCCTAACTAACTGTGGCTGTCTCTAAAAGGCAGAGCTGCCAAATACCAACTGGCAGAAAATGTAGCTGTCCTGACATAAAAGCCTGACAGACAATTTTACAAATTCTACAGCCTATGAATAAATAAAAGAGGCATCGTTAGCACACAATGATTTGAGAGTTAAAGGGCCTGCTGGACATCAGAGGAGTCAAGTCTTCCAGCCGTAGCAGCACATAATGGACAGACAGGTCTGTCAGAGCCAGCTAGCCCATTAGTCTGGACTAATGCATCCAGAACTCCCACCATGCACTGCCCATCACTTTGAACAGGATCTGGTTTCACAGAAAGAGCATCACCTCTGCTCTTATCATGACCCCTTCGCACAAAAAAAGTTTGTTGTTGCTACAGAACTAGTGCATTCTTGTATTAAATAGCTGGGGTCAGGATGTCGTGCATTAAAGGGTTTTTGGAAAATGACACAAATTCCTGTGGTTTTTCTGGCAGTATTGGGACTTTTGACAAATGAAGGAAATTATGTGAATTGGATCTTCTGGAGCGGATGTTGATCTTGTAATAGGGTATGTACAGTACCACAAATCAGGCTCCTCTTTCTCCTTAAAATGTAAAGTGGATATTGGCTCAATCAGAGGGTGAAATTGTTTTTAACCGTGCCTGTGATCTTGGATTTCACAGCCCTGCCTTGCTAAATGGACCGGGTGCTTGAGGGGTCAGAGAGGAGCGTGCTGCAGAGTGCTCTTAAAAGGCGAGAGGGGAAAAACAACTCAACACGGCCTCTCTTTTTTATTCAGGCCTGTTGCCCTGCTGTAATTGGACAGGGACATTCAACAACCACGTATGGAAGTGTTGCATATCAGGTTACAGCGGTCAAACCGAAACAATTGTCCTGATGGAGAGAAGGTAGAACGTACATGGAGGTTTGGTGACTGACCTGAGGGCCCTCGTCTGACGGAGGGCCAAAGTTTTCCATTTTCCTCCTGTTTTTCAACAAGAAGGCGGGTTCATGGGAGAAAAAAAAAATAAGAACAGGGAGTACCTTCCTCTAAGTCGGCAAGTTTAAGAACATTTCTCTGTGACAAGCTAGAGTTAAGAGATTTAACAGTTTCTCAATACACTGTAAAAAAAAAAATCACAAATGTAGGTGATTTAAACTGATGTGACAAAAGTGGGCATTGCAGTTCTCCTTCAATCCAGCAGAGGGAACCATTTGTTTACATTTCATGGTTCAATGTGGGCGGCACAGAAGCACAGCTGGTTAGTGCTCATGCCTCACAGAAAGAAGGTTGCTGGTTCAAACCCCATGTCGGTCAGGGCTTATCTGTGTGGAGTTTGCATGCTGTCCCTGTGCGTGTGCGGGTTATTGACGGTCTCCGTATCAGTGCATCTTCATTTATCACGACGCATTGATTGAAAGGTTATTTTTGACACCCCTAATATTGATATACAGAATATTACCTAAACTTCTGTCTTGTTTGGGGATATATTTAGATTTTTTCAAAATCTCTACAACCAGTAAATCACATTTGGAAAGGGCAGAACCATTAAAAAACAAATAAAGATGATTAAAAGAAAGTTCTGTCACGTTCATTACAGACCAGTCAGGATGCCTGAGGGGATTGTGTTTTTTTAAGTGGGGTTCAATGTGGTTCATTTCCCTTTTGAATAGATTAGCCAGAGTGATTTTTGTCAGCTCTGCCCCTGATAGGAGACAACCATTACTGAAGTTAGGCTATACTTAGGCTTCAGATGGGGCCAAGAGCTCTAAGGGGTTTAGTAAATATCAGGCAGCAGCAAACGGAAAAACAGCATTGAGGTGGTTGCTCACTTTGCTAAACACATTTAATTGAATTGAATGCCTTGTTTCAAACATTTAAAAAAAAAAAAACACGGGTCATCGTCATAAAAAAATATATGCATATTACAGAAACAAAAAAAAACAAACAAAGAAGGTAAACTGTTGACATTTTCATGCATGTGCAGCGAGTTTACATGCTCTAAAAGAAGTAGAAGTATAAACTTGTTTAATCCTAACCCTTTTATTACCACATACTACAGTCTAGTTTTAAATTTCTCCATATTCATAATATTTACATTCACCATCTATTCAGGAACCAATGGTCCTTATAATATATTTACCACAATATATTACAAGCTACTTGTATACAAATGTACACATAATATTTAACCTATTTCTAATACTTAATTTCCATACATATAACACACATTCACATGCTTCACTTAAATGCCTGCAAGCCCCTTTGTTTTAGCACCACTTCAGTACAGGCTGAGTGATATACTGTGTAAAGCTGTGATTCCACCGAGTGTCCTGGTTTTGATCAGAACTTGTGTTTCCACCACCAGCTGTATCTTCACTTAAAGGCAGGGATGTGAGCGGAGAGGCGAGGGTTGCTCCAGCTACATAATTGTGTGGCATCGCAGCAGCGAGACATGGTGCAGCCCTCTGAAGTAGAGCGTGACACTGTAAACAAAGAGCAACAATGGAGGACTTCCAGCACTCCAGTCCTCCATGAAGCATTGTTTTGGTGCAGACATTATTTACAGAAACAGCAGTCAACAAATTACTCTAAATCAACAGCATATATGAACATGGCGATGTATGCGCTTTCGTTTTAGCTGCTGTCGTTTTGGAATTGACGATTTTTATGACCAATCAACAAACTGCAGCACTTTTAGCTCCACCCTTCAACAGTTCGCTCGCCACCCCATCAGAGGGGATCTAAAATGTGGGACAGATCAGTTATTTGGGTGACTCTTTTGGTCCCTTGTCTCCTTATTTGGGATATCTGTAATTGCATACTGTCATAAGCCGGACTGCTTGGTGAAAACCAGTAGGCTGAACAGTGTGCTGAAATAGTTCCAGAATAAAGGGGGCTTGCTAGCTGAAAAGTAAAGCATTTGACAGGTATTTCATACAGCATACAATCATCCAAATGCTGTCCCAAAATTCAGCATGTCAGTGGAGCTCCTAAACCTATCAGCATGACATGAGATCTTGTGAATAGTTTTGGCCATGCTTTTGTACCACCTGTTTCTGAATAGAATAGAAAAAATGCTCCAAAGAGGAGTAAAGGCTGTATTTACAGAGGACTGTCTGATTTTTATGTTGCTGCAGAGTTATACAAATTAAATTCTCATTTCAGTATGTATTGCTGGCAGCAGGATGACCTACTGAAAATAAACTATCCATTGACTCTGCACTTTATATAGAGGAACATGACAGCCAGTTTGTCACTGTTTCAAATGATGCGTTTCCCTCTAGTTTTTGGGCATGATAGAGCTTCATGGCTCAGAGGGACAATTTATATCAAGCTTAAGCTTTCATCATCTATCATCAATCTTTATTTGCACACACCAGTTCATCTTTAGATTCTTTACAAAAAAGCATGGCAAGATCATACATCTTGTTTCTTCGTTTATTAGTATTCGACACAAACAATGCTTGGTGGGTGCAGTTCATCGTTTGTTTCCCTTATGGTTGATCACACTTTTGTTAAGTCAAGTTTAACAGAATATGGTCATCAGCTCTTCACTGACATAAGGCACTATCAGCTGATGAATAGCAAAACAATGTTCTGAAGCCAAAGATTGAATATGCAGACTTTTATATCCATGGATACAGACATAACACAGACCACTTTCCTCTCTGTACATGTCAATATGTTGTTCTAATTTGAGTCCTTTTATTTAATTAAAGTTCCCCTAAACTTTTTGATGTATTAGGTTTTTGTTCACATTATATCACATTTATTTTTCCTGCAAGATGGAGATGAACTGGTCTTTTGCCCAGGTTCTTCTTTTAATGCCTCTGCAGCAGCAATACCCACAGCCAGGAGCACCACGTTTACAGTTTGACCATCCAGGCCATTCTTGTGATCGCAAGAACGCTTTGAGAGAGTTTCTGCTACCTTTGCTTAAATGTCTGCTCGGATTCAAGGATGAAATTATTAGTTTTCAGTTGTCAAAGGTCAAGGTCATTGGGCTTCTAGCTTATTACTTATGAGATCTAACCTTGCACAGCAGCTGGATCTGTCTGACTTTATGTCTATAATCAGGCAGTCCAACCAGAGTTTAGAGCAGAAAAAGGTGAGAGCTGCGAGCAAGATGACAGCAGGAAGTGACTACTCGTACAGGGATTAGCATAGATGCTAACAGCTTCGGTAGCAGTTTTATCAGATCTTGACCGCATTCCTTTATTAAATGAAAAACACAATACAACACTACAAACTCAATAGGAAGGATATTTTCACTCCACTTCCAACATGTTTTGTCGAGCGTTGTTTTACTAAGTGGCTCACATTCTGTAGCACAATAGCGCCTGCCTATCACATTACCTTAATGAATGTGATTGATGGAACAATCGTCCAATCACCTGTTGGATATGCTGCTGATCGGTTCTGCCCTCCCCAAACACTCCTGTGGGTTCTTTCCCAGATGGACTAGTGAAATATGAGATCAGTATCTAAAGAACATTCTGATGGATTTTTTCTCCACTTTGCTCATATATCTGCTCTGACTCAAGGATGAAATGATGAGATTTTAGAGGTCATATGTCAGACTTTAAGGTCACCAGGCTTCATGTTAAACCTTAGCTTGTGATCATGATATCTCATAAAGCTTTGAAGTATTTTCTTCAGACTTTGCAGAAATGACTCTGACTCAAAGATAAGCTGATTAAATATTGGTAGTTAACCCTTTAATGCCTGAAAACACAGATTATAGCCAGAAAATTCTATTTTTTTTTGGAGCTTTCCATAAAATTTAACATATATATATTGTATCTCATTTGATACATTGTTTTTTGTGGCAAATGATAATCTTATTGAGGACATTTTTATCATTTATCTGATTGTATTCAGATGTTTTTCAGTAATTGTTGATCGTATTGATTAGATACAAGTATCATAAAAGTATGTATCAAATATGATACAACAGGCATTAAAGGGTTAAAGGTCCAAGGTTATGGTTATTGTGTTTCATGAACATCTCATACTTTTGAGTTACAGAGGAACTTTCTTCAAACTTTGCACAAATGTCTGTTTTCAAAGGATAGTTCAGTGTTTTAAGTGGGATTGCTCAAGCCAGTTACACCAGTTAATGTAACTGCCAATAAAGCAACTTGATAACTTGCCAGATACTGACACTAGCCAATACATATCAGTCAGTGCAACTGAAAGCCTTGAAAAAAACAAATCAAAAAACTAAGTTGTCTCAACACATTAAGATTCTTTACAGTGCTTCAGTTTTCCTCGACAAAGCCCCGGGGTTAGGAACACAATTCATTTTAAGGAAAGAAACAACAAGCACTATCTTCACTAAAACTGAACTTAAAATGAGGGATTTTGACTTGAGTGATGACAGTATGATGGAAATCATGTGTATGAGAGGATATCCTCGTGAACCAGAGTACACACAGGAGGAAATCGTACTGATGGAGTCTCAGGTACAGAGAGGGATGGGAGAAACTGTTGTGGAAACTGAGGGGCAGGAAAGATCAGAAGTTACCTAGTGGGACAGAATAAACGCATGAACTGTGAGCCGATGTCCACAAACCTGAAGGCCCATTGCTGTCATGAGTGGGACTTAATAAGATGGCTTCTCCTGGACCTCTCTGGTTCATGGGTAAAATGGATACCACAAACATGATGTTCAGGTGTTGCAGACAAGGATATTCTGATGTTCATATTCAAAACATCAAGTCAAAGTTGATAAAGGCCTACGTCAAGCGACAGAAATGACTGTGCTTGTCAAGAAACACAAAAAAGACACAAATGCTCGATTCTTCACCGGTTTGACAACAGCAGTTGGTTTATTGAAAAAAAGAGGTAAGGTTCGGTACACAGTAAATCAATCAGAGAAGGGCAAAGGTATTCAAGACGTGAGGCTAAAGACTAGATCTGAGACAGAAGAGGTTTTACCGGCAAGACGTGACAGGAATGAATGCTGGGACGAAGACAAGAGACTGCAACAAACTGGCATCAAGACAGGGGAAGACATGAGGTTAAAATACATGAGAGATTGGGGGTGATGAGACACAGCTGGGGAAGAACAATCAGGAATCAGGTGTGACAATGCCAGACAGGAAACAAAACCTACAGAATCAAGGAAAGACATGGGACTTTTCAAAATAAAGCAGTGAGTACAAGACAAGACACGAAACATGAACACAAAATGGGTAACTTACAGGAGCCAGAGAAAAGCAGCGGGTTGTTAGCTGAAGGATACATAGCGCAAAAAATAGTTCCAAACACAGAAACTTTGTTCTGAAAAGTGAAACCCTGTGAAGAAGCTTACTGGTCTAGTCAAGCAAACAGGTTTTTATGTAGTTTTAGCTTAAAATGGGGTAATCAGGAGGCTTACGGTGGCACCATTGACTGCTATAAATCATCTCTGGGGCAGAGCTGGCCAATTTCCATATCGGCAGTAATATTTATTAGTGCATGCGCCCTTAAGCAGCCACACTTAAAAACCACAAACCATCCATCGAAAGTGATTATCCTCAAACTTTGCATAAATGTTCTTTCTGGCTCACATACTAACTGATTTAGTTTTGAAAGTACAAAGTTAAAGTCTCTCTGACCTCAACCATGCACCTTATTAATTCAAAAATATGATTTTTACCAACCGCAGCCCACCAAAAACAAATGAGCCTCACTATTTGACCCACTGATGTTCTTTCACTGCTGGACAATTGTATTCCTGGCAAAGGCATATAAAAGCGAGGCATTAAGATCGAGTTTTTTCTTTTTCATTTTTTTGTGCGTTATGGTGTTAACTTTGCTCAAACAACACAGTGCACGTTACCACCACAAAAACACAGTAAAAATAAACTTTTGACTCATCTCTGTATGAAACAGCAATACACTCTGCAGTAAATTTATTCCCCTCTGTTTCTATTTGTGTCTGCCTCTCTCACTCACAAACCCACATTCTCCCTCACCTCCACCATAAGCCGGGTGACTCATCAGCCTGAGACAAATATGCCAAAAGTGCGCATTACCAGCAGGGTGTGTAAATTCCACACCTGTCCCATCATCCACCCTCCCTTCATCCCTCTCCCCCTCCTCCTCCTCCCCTTTTTGTGCCTTCTCTCTTTTCACACATGCTTCCCTCCTATGCTCACCCATACCTGCCAGCCCGAGGAGCAGAGAGCAGCGTTGTGTTAGTAGGACCAAACCACAGGAGCCAGAGAGGGGCCTTGTTTTGTCAGCATATTTGACCAAAAGCAGGTAAGTTTAGATAACACATATTAACAGACTGTTTTAGAGCAGATGTACAAAGGCTGGTATCTGATTTCAAACACTGTTTGACTTAAAGTGCATCTTTACTCATTTGGGAATATTACTGCCGCATATGGCGCCACAGATTTGCTTGTATGGACTGTTTTAGACTGGGCTGTTCTGTCTTTCTGTTTTACTATTCTCTATCTCTTTTTTCCTCCTAATGACACCTATACCAGTTTCATGCATTGATTAAGAGAAAATACCTGAATTAAAAAGCCATATTATAACTCAAATTATTCTGATGTTAAAACAAGTTATGATTTTAAAATGTATGTTTTATTACCACTGCCAAGGAGGTTGTTTTTCTTCCAGCATTAGTTGGTTTGTGAGCAGGATAACTTAAAACGTCATAAAAGGGAATTTGATAAAATTTGAAGAACAGGTCGGATGTAGGCCAAGAACCAATCCGTTAGATTTATGAGGGTGACTCGGATACATATGTGGACCCAGGATTTTTGAAAAGAATTTGTTAAAATTGAGAGAGGGCATTTTTCCACATTTAAGGCAATAACTCACTCAACAATATTAGAGATGCTTTGACAGAAGTTAGAGTTATTTTTTAACCATCCATATTTATATGCTCTGTGCACTACAGGAGTGAAATAGGATCTAAAGATGATGGTGGGGAATATTTTCTTTTGTTGAGTCACGTTTCTGGAAAACTAACAAAGTAGAAAACATTCAGTGCCGGTAAATGTATCTTTTTTTTATTCTACATGGACCCACTGGTGCATTTCCACCAAGCAATCAAGCTCAGATCAGTCCAATTTGGTAAGTCAGACTTGATCTTGCTATTGTTTCCATTGCCAGCAGCATCTTGAGTTCTTACTTACTTACTTACTGACTGACTGACATACGTACTTGCTAGCTCACCATCTAACTTACATACAAACTACAAACAAACTAACTTAACCCCTTAAAGCCTGTTGTATCATATTTGATGCATACTTTTATGTTACCTCTACCTAATCAATATGATCAACAAATTACTAAAAAAAAAACCCATCTGAATACAATTAAGATAAATGATTAAAAAAAATGTCCAAAAGTGGATTATCAGTTGCCAGAAACGCCTCATGTATCAAATGAGATGCAAAAAATATATATGTTACATTTTATGGAAATTTAGATTTTTTTGGATTTCAGTAGAAAGTGAAATAAACATTTCAGCTCAAAAAAATTAGAATTTTCTAGCTATAATTTTTGTTTTCAGGCTTTAAAGGATTAAAAACTGACAAACTATATAACTTACAAACTAATTTCCTCAGTAACTTACCAACTCACTTGCTAACTAACTTACAAACTAATTTACTTACTTACTTACTAGCTAGCTAGCTACATTGAGCTGACCTGCACTGACCCTTTTTGGCATTTAAATTGCAACTTTTTTGTGTATATACAATATATTCACAGTCAGATTCATAGAGAAAGATGGAGAAAACAAAACTACTAATGGCAATGCTCCGAGACTGCAGGGTGCCCATTTTGCACTACAATTAATATTAAAAATCCTGTTTTAAGAATATTATATCCAACTGAAGCAGAGAACTGTTTACCCTTCTGGGTCCGAAATAATCCCCCTAATATCAAAGAAAACATCAAAGTGGTCTTGAATTTGGACTTGCTTTATCATGCTTTCTTCATCCTTGTTGATGATGGTGTTTTTTAATGCATTGACTGTTGTTTTGTCTCAGGCTCGTACTGACAGATCCAAATTTCATCTCATGTAATCACTCTATATAAAATGTGGGCTTCCTTACATTTGTTCTAAAATGTCTCCACATATGTGCTCGCAACTTTTACACACTTTTGTCATGTTATTATTTTCATACAAAAATTGCCGAGCTGTCTCTGTCAGTGGAGACCATTTCTGCCAAAAAATTTAAGTTAATGCATTGCTCAGATTTTAGGCAAATCATTGTCTGATGTCTTAGCAAAAAACTGGTGCACTTCAATCAGGAGTTTGGAGTGAACTGAAGACACCACTTGTCACCATGTTCACTGGTGACTGACACCAGAATGTACCTGTTATTTTTTTTTATCTAGCCATCTAAAAATCGTAAAGCGTGCTTTTATTAAAATGTCAAAGTATCCACCAGATATTTCTTTAATGAAAACCTCAGCAAAGAGACATCTGTTAGGCGCTTTTTCTCTTCAGCATCAGTTGTGAACAATAACTATTAGCACATTCAGCTGAAAAATCAGCAGGTAACATGGTCACTCTTTAAACTGTAACACCTAGCCAGGACAGACAGGTTTATAGGGCGCGGACTAGCATAAACAAGTCTAACAAATACAGTACCGCACTTTTATGGCTTTGTGGCACTTATTTGATTTATTGTTTAATGTACAAGACAGTGTAAATAACTGGAAGTAATTCTTCTCTTGAATGTTGTTTGTGTCACTTTTAACAGTGTCATTGCCGACAGTATTTTAAAGCAATGTTTAATCTTGTTTTTTCTGACATCCTGCAGCACAATAACACAGTTCGACTTTGTAAGAAGTTTCTGACAGGCTATTCCTTCCTCCTCTGCTTGTTTTCTGTCTTTCTGCCACCAGTCTGTGACATAATCAGAAAACTTACTTCAAACTTATCCGTATTGCTATCTACAGACAGTACCCTTAAGCGATCCGGAACAAAAAAGTCATGATAAATGTACTCACGACAGAGATAAATTAGCAGCACACAAATGTGGTTACCATGCATGAAAGTGTTAAAACAACCTCCCCATCTCCTTCATAAAAAAGACCATTATCTGGACATAACAAGCATTGGGGAGTAAAATAATGTCAGTGTTAGTGGAGGCTTTGTTATTCCAAAGATGGATCATCATCACACTTCTTCTCCACAGGGAAGGAGGAGGCGGCAGGATGACAAAAGCTGCAGCTGCCTTTTCTTCACCTGAAGCAGGGTGAATAATGACATAATGGCAGCAGAGCTCAGGTAACCTCATATGAACACTGATACGCTTGAAACTTCAATCCTGCTCTTGGGTTGTGTTTACCAGATTTGTGCCGCTGTGAGAGTGTGAGAGGAAAGTTATTAAACAGACAAAGCCTGTGTTGATTACTTTTTAAGACTGAAACAGTAAAGACACCACAAAGAACTTAAAGAAACAAATGTGTCATTATCTTAAATATTAGCCTTCAAAAAGAAGGAGATGAACCATTTTTTGATGTTTCAGGTCCTAAAAAGCATAAAAATCAGAAAATCAAGATGCAATACAGGCCTGTGTGAGAAATAATCTTCCAGATTCACACTGCATAAACGTGGGAGTGTTTTCCTCTGAGCCGAGATGCCATGAAACCTCTGTTAGTTTGACCGGACCAAAAGTTTATTCTGAAAACTGAGAACATGTGTCCTGAGGCTCAGACAGACTATCTGGGTACAAACTTTGAAGGTAAAGCCTCTTCACAGCCAGCCTGAGACACAAATACATCCACTGTGTGAAAAGAGAAAGCTGATATCTGTATTTAAAGCTCATAAACACGCAGTGATCCTGCCAATACGTCAATCCAGACTCGGTCTCTCTTAAGCTGAGGCCTGCATTGGGCTTGATTTGATTCACTCTGATTAAAATTGTCTTAAAAGCAGCGTTGTGGACTCAGTTTAGTGGCCTTTGGAGCCCAACAAAGGACTCTGGTTCCTGCTGCTCTGTTCTGAGGGTCTGCGTATAAAACCACTCAGTTTCAGTTTCAGAGCTGTTCTCACCCATGTCCTGGTGTGTTTGACTGTTTACATCATGTCCTGGGTGTCTATTAAGCAATGATTTCATATAAGTTGAATAAATAGGTGAAAAATATTGTCTCTGTTGAGCATCAGATGCAGCTCTTTTCCCCTCCCTTTTGGAAACGTTCAGCTCTGGGGGACCTGCGAGGGTACGAGAGGTTATGATAACAAGCTCTGCACTGATTGGCTGCCCAAATGATGTCTGATGGGAGTGGGGATCCTGTTCTTTTCTTGGATCACTTTAGATAGATACTGACCACTGCATGCAAACCAGGAACATCCCACAAGAGCTGCAGTTTTGGAGCTGCTCTGATCCAGTCGTCCTCACACTTGCCATTTTTCCTGCTTCTAACATCAACTTTGAGGACAATATGTTCACTAAGATGGTGAAGAGGTAACCAGTGTTATTCACTTCACCTGTCAGTGGTCATAATGTGAGGCCTGATTTATGTACTTTTGTAATGCTTAGTAATGACAAAACAACCTTTTTCCTTTACCACAAAGGTTGGTGGTGATTTGATTGACTGTTCAAAAAGAGCAGGATAATGTTGTTTATGTTAAAAGCACTACTTTCTGAGAGGAATTTGAATGTGCGTGTTTGTTTTTAATTTAGAAGACTATCTAAGCACTAATGTATCGCACTGCTGGAGTGTTGAAAGGTGATACCATGCATGTAATGAAAACAGTTTTTCAGTTATAGCAATTAAAAGTAATCAACTGTGGTCAAACTCCAGCCACTTGATCTCTGATGCAAAATTTTCTACATTTATATAAGAGACTGATTTAATACATCAAACTGATACAGCTTGTTTTTACATGCAAATTATCTCCCTGTTTTTTCTGCATTTAATGACCCTCTTCCTCTCATTAGGCCTGGAGTTCTTAATCCAAACCACAGCATGAGAGCAGCAGATATTATTACAGCACTTCAACAGAATTGAGCATGACTGCAACATCAATTAAACTCAAGGTTCTGAACTCAACATGTTTTTATTGTACTAATGATGTAAAGATGTTTTTTTTTCTTTCAGAATAAAACTCAGATCACTGCCTTGAATGCCATGCAGAGGTGACTTTTCTGAAGATGCAGAACTTAGCTCATTAGTGAGCATTGAACTGAACAGGAATTGTTCACAGTGGCTAAGTTCAGCGTCTGACATGAAAGAATGAGCTCCCACATACCCGAGAGCCCTGGCTGACCCTGCGTGGATGAAAGGTGAAGGAAGACGGATGCTCGGGATTAAAATTGTCAGGCCACCTGTATTGTAAAATAATGAAGGAATGCTTTAAACGTCACTGCATGTCTAAACACTGTGAATTATGTTGCACCTCGTGATTTATGAGCTATTTATGTGCATGAGACAGAGAAAGAAAAGGCACCTGTGGAGCACAAAGGGTCTTTTTAGTTTGTATATCTGTAAAGTAATTCTCAGTCTTTGTCAGAAGAATATTTCAACAGTATATGTTGCTATCTTTTGTATAAATTGTGTCTTGAAGGTGTAGTGTGTAGAAGTTGGCAGCATTTTGCTGAACAGAAATGGTGAATATAGGATATAATGTTTCTATTTGTATGTAAAGTCTGTCAAAGTAGGTGTACAATCATCCCCATAAAAAATTTTGTGTTCTTTTTATTAAGTAAGAAAAAACTCTTTATATTTATGTAGCGCGGGTCTGCCCTTTGTGGAGGCTGACATAACGATCCGCCATGTTGTCTACTGGTGGGTTTTGGGGACAAAAAGAGCAAAACGCAAGTTTTGGATACGAGTCTGGCCACCGGTCCTGAAATCTATGGCATGCGAAGAAGAAGAAGAGAGAGAGCAGGTATTACAAGAGAAGATGACGGCGTGGTGTTTGTAACTGTTGTAAATGATGCCCTGTTCACGACCCTTTTTGGTCTTCACTGGCTCTCGTCACTTAGTGATGTGATGTTTTAGTAACGGATGGGCTCATTCAAAATCTGAACACTAGATGATACTATTATACCAGTTTCTACACACTGCACATTTAAGGCTGAAGATTATACAAATAATGATAGCTTCAGAGGCTTCAAGTATTATTCATGCTCATTATGCGCTTACTTGCGTATGGAGTTTATAATGAAAATATTAAATGTTCAGCTCTGTTTTTTTTCAGTGAGACTGTCAGAGCTAATGCACCAATCACATTGAGATTAAGGTCTTTATTAAGTAATTTTTTTCAAATTGCATTTATCAAACGATTTTGCTGCTTACACGGGGTACACACTACAAGATAATTGGCCCAAGTTTCAGTTTGGACCTCTACTTCCAACCAAAGTCAGCAAAGCCCTGATTATCTGGTGGTCCTAAAGATGATCTTACCTAATAAACCAGTGGCGCGAGGTGGGATCAGTGTTTTAAATTAAATATTAAATATTAAATATGTTCAATATTTACGATCAGAAATCCTGATGTGTGTGAAGTGCGCTGAGCACTTTCTCTGTTTTGTCACATACAACAGAACATAGCCAATCAGGGTGCAAACTGGCTTAAGCTGGAAGCAAATGTAGCCATGACAATGAGAGTAAAGGTAAATGTAGGTGACACAACTGCTGTGGAGCAGGTAGATTTTCATTTCAGTGAGCATTTAATTAAAGCAGCAGTAAATCTATCTCCATGGATTTATAGCAGATGGGTCACTCCTTGGATATTCATCTTGGATCCAAAAACAGGCAAAAGAAATTGTCAAAATTCTGATTTCACTTCATTCATTGCATTCCATCATGTGACGAAGGCCCTTACCAATTTCCCTCTACAACAACAGAACTTTGTGTTTACAGTGCCCAGCTGATGGCAGACTGGACACATAACCCCTGTCACAACCAGGCTGCAAACTCAAGGGCTGAAAATGGAGGCCCATGGAGAAGTGTCAAAACCTGTAGTACCCTGTTAGTCCACTTGAGGCTGGCAGCAGAAACCTGACACCTTAATGATTTTGTTTGGGGAAGAGACGGCCTTAAAAAACATCTTTACAGCCTGGTTAAAAAAATTGCTTCAGGCTGAAGATATTATACATCTGTGCTTTCACTGTTAGGGGAGTGATTTTTTTCTGTACATCAAGTCCATTTTTCTTATATTGGGATTTTTTAAGGATTTCTCATTTTGGAAATCTGTTCTAATTTGGTAATTACAAGGCTTTGGTGGCACTGTTGGCTGCTATATATTACCTGGCATTCAGCAATCCTCCCTCAGGGGCAAAGCTTGCACGTTGATTTCGTGGCAATCATATTTACTAGTGCCGTGGGCCTTTAAGCAACACCAGTTCAATAAACCCGAGCTATCCCTTTGACCGTATCATACCTTACTGTCTTCTTCTTCCAGCTCTTCACGGGGCATACCGAGGCTTCCCGAGGCCAGCTGAGAGACATAGTCCCTCCAACATGTCCTGGGTCAACCCCGAGGTCTTCTACCAGTTGGACAGGTCCTGAACCAGGGAGGTGACTGGGAGGCATCCTGTTTAGATGCCCGAGCCACCTCATCTCTCAATGAGGAGGAGCAGTGGCTCTAGTTCGAGCCCCTCACTGATGGCCGAGCTTCTCACCTAATCTCTAAGGGAGAGCCTGTGAAGGAAACTCTTTTCCTCCACTTGTATCCGTGATCTTGATCTTTCTGTCACTACCCCTTTGACCTAAACTCCATAAAAGTGTACATCAGCAGAATCAGCAGATTGAAGCCATCTCCTGGCTCAGCACTTGTTAAATAATAACTCTAAATGTCAATATTATATACACATCTTCTTGCATACAACTGATCCCCAAATCTATACACTGATAAGAAGTGCTTCACATATTCAGTAAAGACTTAAACATTTTGTTTTGTTATAAAGATAAATGTCATTTTGATCATGCTGTTGAAACTGTTATAATTGTGGTAAACTATCAAAACTACTTAATTAAAAAAAGTATACATGTCCTGTTGTGCATGTACTGTTATGATGGGGATTTTTCCAGTTGTGTACTTCTGTGCCTACTGAACTGGATTCAGTGTGTTTTTGCAGAACTGGCTCAGTCCAGCAGGAACAAAAGTGACACCTAAACCATCTTCCAGTCATCATCATCATCATCATTAAAATAATCAGACGGAATGGATACAAAAATACCATAAACACATAAAACTGCAGCACTCATGAGCAGCTGTTTAGGTGGGAATGGTGAATCTGCAAGCCTGACATAAAAAGAAGAGTGTGTGGGTGTGTGTGTCCCAATGTGGCAGAATCTGGCCGGCTCTGCAGGTAGCAGTTATCATCAGCAGCTGATTTGTGCTGAGTAACACTTTATGCTGCCTCTCTTCATTGCTCACGCTGTAATAAGCTGTCAGAGTGTCGGTGAGCTGCCTCTTCAAATGGGGGAACACGGGCGAAACACCTCTACAATCATTATAAACCTGCATGGACAGGCACTGCATTAGCATATGCACAACTGATCATCAGAAGACATTTATTGATTTTGGATGTCCCTCAATTTTGGAGGCTCAGGTTGAACAATTACTTTTCACCTCAGGTCAAACTCCTGTGGATGTACGGATTGAAAGAAATTGCAAGATGTGCAGAATTTGATAAAATTACTCCAAGTGAAAAAAGTCTCAGTGAAATGCTGTTAAACTTTATTGATTTTTATACCTTGTAGCAAATCTGTTGCTCCTGAATAATTTTTTGAGATGAAAAATCAGAAACTCAGCCTTTTCATCTATCATCATTGACTGCATGATAATTTTATTTTATCTTCTATCTTGATCATGTTTATAATATCAGGAGCTGTATTTCCTCTTTTGTTTATCAACTCAATTCAATTCAAAAAACTTAATTTGCTAGCGAGGGACAATTCAAAAGCACATATGGCTGGAGCATGAAATAGACATGAGCACAGACAGTGCAAAGTTACTTAGAAAGGTATTTTTAAAAAATAATCAAATTAGAAATTTATTTACTTAAAATTTACACAGTAGCACTGAAAGATATTGGGGAATATTTACATTACCTTTTCCTCCTGCAGTATATATTGTGATCTTTTAAGGAACCCCTCAAACATGTCGTTCTCTTTATGTGCAACTATATTAATTCAACCCTAAACCTGTTTTTCTATAAATTTACTCCATCTTCCATTGCAGGCTATAGCCCTTTGACAGCAACTGCAATAAACACACAGAGGGGGATACACTTACAATTGAGCTATTATCCTTTGTTTTCAGTTCATTTTTTAACAGTAGCCCCATGTTGTACCTTCTAATAGTTGACCTTGCTGCACTGCTTAGAATTTGTTGTTATCATAGTTGAGACCATTTCTGAAAGTGTCCTTAAAACTTACTTTTTCATCAGATGTTTACAAAAGACAAATATAATGAGTATTTTTTGGATATGAAAAGTCCAAAAAAAAGATACATCATCTTTAAGTCTCTTTTTATCATTGTCACCATTTGACCTGTAACAATTTGTACATTCAGGAAATACACGTCTGCTTGCGTTGTGGTCTCCTGGTGGTGATAAGAGATGGACATTTATTGGAGATGGTCATGGGAATAAGAAAATTAGTAGGTTTTCTACTGAATAAACTGACAGCATAAAGCTTTCCAGGTCACATGAGTATTGCATATGCACACATTATGATGTTCAAAGGATACTGTAAAATACATTCATGTAACATCAGAAAGACCCTCTAACAGAGCTGTATGCAGGTGGGCTTTCAGAAAATAAAGTTGGTTTGTGCTTAGAAAAGAACCACTGTGCCTACTAAAAGAAAAAAATATTAACAGTCATGAATGACTGTATATAAGCAATGAATAGTCAAGTGATTATGTTGCATTGAAAAACACAAATATTAACAGATAATAAATATGTAAACAGTGCTGAATGGAGGTAATTTTTACACTGAGTGAGTAAAGGGGTCTCATAGAGTTAGACTTTAAATTGCCAACATGTTGTGTCACAGAAGAGATAAGCTTTACCTTGCCAGCAAGAAGGAGAAATCCAGTCCAGACAAAACATTAAAACCAGATAGTTACCGCAGAAATTGGTCAGAGTCTTATTAAGTACTTCTAAACAATATAAACTGACATAATAGACCTCTCTGCATAAAAAGGAAGCATTATTTTACTCTGAAGGTTTCTATACATAAGTAAGTTGTTTTATTTATTACATCAGCTGCATCAAAATGTCATGTTTTAAAGTACATTAATAGTATTTTAAACTGAAAAGGCAGCTATTATTCAAAGAATCCAAAGAAGTCTCTGTACACAAGCGACACGGCTGTAAAACCAACACTGAATTCCTGCGACCTCTGGTCAGGTGGGACTGCATTAAAACCCAGCATTGTTCTGTAAAGGTTATTGGGCTCAGGAACACTTACAAAATCCATTGTTAGTTGACACAGTTTGTCACTACATCTACAAGTTCCAGTGAGAACTCTACCATGCAAAGTGAAAGCCATATATCAACAATGTTCAGAAATGCTGCCAGCTTCTCTAGGCCGAGTTCATCTGAGATGTACTGACCCAAAGTGGAAAAGTGTGCTGTGGTCTGACGAGTCCACATTTCAGATTGTTTTTGGAAATCATGGACATCATGTCCTCCGGGCTGAAGAGGAAAAGGACCATCCAGACTGTTATCAGAGCAAAGTTCAAAAGCCAGTATCTGTGATGGTATGGGGGTGTTGGTGCCCATGGCATGGGTAACTTTCACATCTGTGAAAGCACCATTAATGCTGAAAGGTACATACAGGTTTTGAAGCAACATATACTACCATCCAAAAATCTTTTTCAGTGACGTCCCAGCTTGTTTCAGCAAGACAATGCCAAGTCACATTCTGTACGTAATACAGCAGCGCGACTTCATAGTAAAAGAGTGCAGGCACTAGACTGACCTGTCTGCAGTCCAGACCTGTCTCCTGTTGAAGATGTGTGACACATTATGAAACACAAAATATGACAACAGAGACCCTGGACTGTTGAGCAACTGAAGTTGTACATCAAACGAATGGGATTCTACAAAGCTCCAACAATTAGTGTCCTCAGTTCCCAAATGCTAATTGAATGTTGTAAAAAGGAAAGGTGATGTAACGCAGCTGTAAACATGCCCCTGTCCTAGCTTTTTAAGAATGTGTTGCAGGCATCAAATTCAAAATGAGTGGATATTTTCTTGAACACATTTTCAATGGGAGAAAGGTCTGGACTGCGGGCAGGCCAGACAATGGCTGGGTGCTGGCTTTAAATCTTTGCACTCATATAGATAGTCCTTATCCTCTTTAGCCTGGAGGGCACAACGTCCATGATTTCCAGAAACAATCTGAAATGTGGACTCGTCAGACCACAGAACACTCCTTCACTTTGAAAAAGGTCTAAAAAGCTTTGCAAATCATGTTCTGTTCATATTTACATTTAACACAACGTCTTAAGTCTTGATTTTTCAGACAAAAATGAAATAAGATTAAAAAACTAATTATATGTTTATATTTAAATAGATAGGTAAGCTAAATAATTGGTTATTAATTAACAGAGAGGGGATGGGATTAAAAAAGTTCTGACTTCTTCTCACTCCTTTTTTAGACATGCAACATTGATCCAACTGCTAATTTTCTTTTTTGTTTCTGTCTGTACTTTTATTTTGCCTTTTATTGTATGTTTGAAATAAACTTATCAAGTCAAATCAAACGTCCTGACTTCGTTGGGATTGGGTTTGTAGTTGTAATAACATGTTTCCACCCTTGGATGGCGCTGTCTAACATTATAAATTATAATGATGTGCATCGAGGTTGTTGTAATACCGCCCTTATCCGGAAGAGGGCGTCATCTCCATTATAGTTAAACCTACGGCAGACCATATGAGCTCAATTAAAATGTTCTTTTGCAACACTCCCTGTTAAATTCTTTTCCACGGAAATATGAAACAGACTCTTCCTTTTCTTTCTATTCTTAAAAATGTTATTCTCAGTTGTTTCTCTCCTTTTGGCTGAGTTTTAATTTCTGCCAGCAGGTCAGTACAGAGATAACATCCATGTTTTCACCTCGTCGACGGTTGAGCGTCAGTTTGTGTGGAGAAATCTAGGAAGTAACGTTAGCTTAACTTTACGACCAGGACGACGGGAGACGTTAGCCTGTCAAATTCTCTTGAACTGAGATTTTTACGAGTATCTTTATGTTTAGACTGCTTTGGAAGTGTTTGGACGTTATTTAAATCTCCAATTTTACAGTTTCTTGGCTCACCTTTTTCCAGGAAGCACAGGTGAAGGAACTTTTCCCTGCCTTGTCTCTGTGATTGGAGTCAGCGCTTCAAGTGCTAAAGAAACCTGCCTGTGATCCTCACTGCCAGGACTGTTTTTTACTTTAAAGATGAAATGAGGTTTCATTTACAAAAGGTAAGACCTAATTTGACATTGTGAACTGTTTTTCTGTTATGTTTTAATTGTCATAGGGCGGATCCATGTGTGGGAATTTTTATGCAGGTGAGTACATGTAAATACTGAGGGTGAAAGTTCGCCTTGGAGACTCTTAATGCTTTTGTAGACTTTGTAGTGCTACAGATACTGCAGCATATTATAATAAGTTTAACACATTCAGGGATTTTTGGTCAAGTCTTTGAATTTCTGACTTCTACATGCTTTTTGTAACGAATTTAATAGGAATTCTTACGAATGACGGGCCATCTTTCTGTAGTACTGAGGTTTTTACCTGTCCACTTCTGGAGAAATGATTTTTGTCGCATTTAAACGATGAATTTTGTTGAAAATGATCCAGTGTTTCCTTTTTTTTCAATGCATTTGGTTGATGAGTACATAACTGTGTGACAAGGATGGGATATCCAGAATACATTCAGCATTATTGCCTCATAATTTTGCTTTATTTACTCCAAATAGTACTTGAAATGAAATTTTGATTGGCCACAACTTCTATGGCATAGCAATATCTTCTCGATAGTGGCTATGGTTTTTATGAGGCATTCTTGATAGAAAGTTATCTGTAGACTGAGAGCATTTAATTATCATAATAACAATAAGTTTATCTACAAAACACATTATTTCAAAGTGCTAAAATAAGGAAACTAAAAGGTAACTGGAGGTTCTCCAAGAGCAAAACCTCTGCCAAGGCTTTTCAAACATTGTCTACCAGTTAGTGTCAAAAATGTGGAAAGTGCCCTATCTCACAATGTTAAATCATTTTCAGCAAATCCTGGTCAAATGATGGGTAATCATTCTTGAATATGGAGGTTTTTACCTGTCAGTTCCAGGAGAAATTAGTATTATCAACATTAAACAGTGAATTTTGTAGAAAATGATCCAGTGTTTCCTTTTGTCAAAGCATTTTTTGATGAGTACGTAACTGTGTGGCAAGGATGGGATATCCAGAAAACAGTCAGCAACATTGCCTCATAAATTTGCTTTATTTACTCCAAAAAGAACTTGAAATGAAAATTTGATTGAACACAGCTTTTATAGCTATGGATATGGTTATCAGGTGCAAAAATGTTGGTGACCCCTGATTTAGAGGATTTATTTTTGACACTTTTGTGGAAAATGGTCCAAAATCTAGGCATTTCCAACACTGTAGGTGAGTTATTAGCAAAAATGTGGAAACTGCCCTATTTTATACACATACACACTGTACCTATATTGATATCTATATTTATACTGCTAAAAAGTTCATCTGTACAGCTCCTTTACCACACTTTTTGTATGTATCGTTGGGTTGTTTTTTGTTCTTTTTTGCATCTATTGTATATTTTTGATATAAACCCAAGTCAATTTGCACTCCTATGTTGATTCTTTAATTTTATTCCTCCTGACTCATTTTTATTTTATTCGAAGTATATGTTGATTGCTCTTGCACTAATTTACCAAGTCATATTCCTTGTATGTGTAAATGTACTTGGCAATAAACACCGTTTTGATGCAGATTTTCCACCGTGAAGAAATCCTATCAAAACTTCCTGGATCAGCATCCAGAATTATATCATCATCATAATCGTATCACTTCATCCTTGTGCAAGGGTCAATATTCCCTGGAAATGATCTACAACTCCATAGTAAACCTATTAAGTAATTATGAAAGAACTGGAAAACTGCCATGTCTCACCATGAGGTTTTTTTTCTTGAGAGGGAAAAACCTAATTAAAAGTTGAAATTAAGTTTTGCGTGACAAATCTGAGATTTTATTTTCAGGCTGTATCTTCCATCTCTAACTGTAGCAAAGTAGCTGTTTATTTCTCTGTTGTGAGTTGGTGTTTGGTCTCAGGAACTCATTATCTCATTAATTGTTGCTTGTCTGCAGTGGAGACCGGCAGAGAGTCTGGGCTCTGCGTTATGCTGAAGCCTGCCTGTATCTCAGCACATCAGGATGAGCACTACAGATGGATCCGGGGCCCCTGAACAGAATGAAGAGGCCCGTGTTGTGCAGATCTACCCCAGGCTGCCTCGGGACACCGTCACCTACTGTCCCCTGCAGATCAGCGGAGGGGACTCGACAAAGATGGTTATCCACAATGCTGTGATCACTCTGGGCCTGGATGGCAGCCTGAAGTACAGCCTGCTGGAGGTGAGGGAGAGGGATGGAGAGGAGAGGTTACTGGAGGACGGGGACTCCCTTTTGGAGCGAGTCCTGCAGTGGCCACCGGAGACACAGAGGTGGCACCCTAAAACTCAGGGGTACTACTTCATCCTGCAGCTACAACAAGCTGACAGAGACAGCCAAGGAGAAAGCAGCTCAGAGGAATACAATGATCTCTGTGACCTCCAAACTGTGACGGAGAAGGCTATTCTCGAAGCTTTACACCAGCGCTTCTACAAACTTAAGATCTACACCTTTGCTAGCAGAGTCCTCTTTGCCCTCAACCCCAATAAGTTCCTTCCTGTTTACTACAATCCCAAGTATGTCAAGATGTATGAGAACCAGCCCCTGGGCAAACTGAGCCCTCATATATTTGCCATAGCAGACGTGGCGTTCAGGGCGATGCTGAACAGGCAGGTGAATCAGTGTATTGTGATAACTGGAGAGAGCGGCTCAGGGAAGACTGAAAGCAGCAGCTATCTCATCCACTGCCTGACCGCCCTCAGTCAGAAGACGTACTCCAGTGGGCTGAAACGGACCATCCTCGGAGCTGGGCCTGTGCTGGAGGTAGGAAATGTTAGGTCAGAGATGTCACAGATGTTCTTCGATTGCTCTGTTTTTATGAAGCAGCAGTATCACCACTGAAATGTGTAAAAAAACACTCTTATACAAAGGAGTCCTGGCCAAGTCAACAGCCAAAAACAAACATGACAAATGATGATTACGGCAATCAACAAATAAGACTTCAACAGGGGAACATGTACATACTGCCCAAATGATTGTTAATTACAGTTTTAAAGTGATACAGCACACTAAAAGGTGTTCATAAAAATAGATTATAGATATGCACATATGAAAAAACCTAATACATGTTTACATACATACACAGACATACATGTGTATATACATACATGTATAGTAAATAAAAAATAACTTGACCCTAAAAGCGAAAGGACAAAATGCAGTAGTAAGGTCAGAATAAAGAAGCTGTGAATCTCCTGAAGTTTCTAAATTTTACCTCTAAATTGTGTATAGTAAGTGTTAAATTTAAATAAAAAAGTAGGGATGCAAGGGTGGAGATTTTGCCTTTATCTTATATAACGGTATTTATACTTATTCAGATGTCAGTATATTCACAATTTTTATAGTTAGGCTCATCAGGTCATTCACAAGAGTGATATTAAAAAGGATAAAACAGCCAAATACAAACTAGCAACATACAACCCCCCCCAGTTTCAGCACATACACCACCTCCAGAGATACACGAAAGCAAATACAGACAATAAACATATGTAAAGGCATATATACATACACATACAAAGTAAATAAGAAATAAATAAGTTAAAAATACAGCAGATGAAATTAAATTAGTTAAAATAAAATGTGAAAGTGAATTACGACTGGAATAAATAAATAAAATAAAATAAAAAATAAAATAATGATAAACAATAGTAATAACAACCATAACAATTATAATACAATAAAATAACAGTAGTAGGAATTTTTCAAAGTAAACAGTTATAATGATAATCACTGCAGCAAACAGCCCGAGCAGGCACACTGTAGTGAAGATCAGAAGGAGGAAATATGGCATTTTTTGCTGTTAGTCAGAAAAAAGGATTCTAGATCCTGTCAAATGTGCCACTGGAGCAGACGGAGTGGACCTGCTTTTTTTCTAATTTAAGAAAATAAAAATCAATCTTCAATCCAACCTATATGAGTAGGTGAGGTTGAATATTTCCATTTTAATAATTCCAGCCTCCTTGACAGCACAGTAGTAAATGCTTACATGTCTTTGCTGGCTGTAGAAAATTTAAGAGAGGGGGGCGACACCTTCATAAAGTCTGTCTTGTATTAGAATTAACTTTGACCCTCATTTTGACTCTTTATTTTTAAGTAGACATAAAACAGGACAAACTTTGATTCCACAAGAAGCAATGAAAACTTTACTTTTTAAATACAAACATTCAGGAATGAAAAACTGACTGTTGTACAAATGATGTGCAAAGTGTATTTTTTAAGGCCACAAACAGCACTGTGACTACGTGCTGACAGTCAGTCAGCTGTATTTATAGACATATGGCCCTTTTTTAAGATTATTTCAGTTACAAATTAGGGTTAATTTTTAACCTAATTGAACCACAGGTTTGCATGGTGGTTGGCAGAGATAACCCTCACAAAGAGCCTGAAATAACACAAATATCTCGTTCTTCTTGTGTAGAAAATTGAACAAGCTCTAGTCTCAACGTAAAACTTGGTCTTTAGTTCTTACTTTAAAGTTTAAAGCAAAAAAAAAAGGAAAAAACCTCAGCTGAAGTAGGTGTGCTTGTTCTACCTAAAACTCTGCAAACATAATGCCCCACTTAATATGCTTAGCAGGGCTTTCCATAAGCCTGCGCTCTGTCCGTCACATGTGTACATCAGTGAATTGATCGACCTGACCTGTTTGTTTCAAGGGGGAGAGGGCTGGACCCCCTGGCTGGCTGCTTATTCCCGCTTGCTGACTAATCCTTCTGTCAGTGGAAAGGCCTGCCCTGCTTTGTGGTAGTCTACTATTTCTTCAAACATCAAATTAAGAAAATTATATTTCCTTTTCAAGTTTATACATTAGAGGGATGCAGAATTGAAGGGAAAGGACAAAATTAAAGTAGCTAGATTGTAAAGAACTGTTTATCATACTGGAAAAATGCCTCTCATATTTGAGTATAAAGAGAAGAATTTTGAGGAAAGTGGATGTATTTTTATGAACCTAACTGCTGTGATCATCAGGATTGTTTTAGCAGTTTATTTCACTTTCTTTTATCATGATGGGTGTGCTGATTGACAAAAGCAAGGGCCAAACCACTGTTAAAATGATAATTTAATCAGTTGACATCAACGCTAAACAAATGCTCTTGTTTTTGTTGTTGCTGATGTTGATTCTTCACTATTTCTCTTGCTGAAAGACCAATAATGTATCACGCCATTGACCCCGAAAACAGATGAGAGATTTTTTTCTTCCTCAGCAAAAAATAGGTCATGATCAGCACTGCAGCCACGTATACTAGATGTCAGCATCAGCCACTGACATTGGTCGGCGTTACATTATCTAAGGAGGGCCACTCTTGGTCAACAGGGCTGGTAGCAGCCAAAACTGATGTCAACCTGTCAAACAAGTGGACCCAATAAATAAAAAAGAAAACAATGGCTATTTATCAAAAGAGTATCCTATAATTAAGCCCTTTACTTTTTATTACAGGTGTTTTTAAGGTATAAACTATGACAGGGGCCATATTGTAACCAAACAGAAGCTTGCTTAGCACTCAAAAAGAGACCACAATGGTGCCAGAATTTCCTGTATAGTGCGTCAAAGTCTGTGATTTTACTGAATTATTATCGTTTCCTTTGCCAGTTGCTCTTGTTTTTTCCTGCAGTCTGCAGAGACCCACATAAAAGACCTGATGGAATCAAAGAAGAATTTAATTTTCTCAGTCTGATGAATTCATTCTTGTTTTGATCTATTTAACACTTACTTCAGTTTACCCACAAGAAGCATTATTCCATTTTTGGACATGTAAATCAGCTTATCAAACAGAAAGTAGCAAACAAATAAAGAGAACTCCCTTTTTGTACAGGAAATACACGAATATGTGCTTCATCGGTTTTGTATTTCCTGACAAAACTTACAGCAATGTCATCAATGACAGCCACAAATGCTACACATGCTTTCCCATCTGGTGTTTGTTAATCTCTTTTCTTACAGAGAAAAAAGACACTGCAAAGATGCCCTAAATATGCATGTGTGTGACACAGAAAACCATTGTTTGCCTTGTTGTGTCTTCTGAAACTGATTACTCAAACATTCTAGTGTCAGCTTTTGGTATTGTGTGAGTCCACATGGCCAGCCTCAACAGGGAATTAACCAATTTCTCGTCCTCTTAGCTTCAGTTTCACTATCACTCATCTTGATTATAAGATGTCTGTTGTCCAGCACATGAGTGTCATCCCTCAGTTGTCATGTTAATGAGTAACAGGACACATTCAAAGTTTCCTTTTTATTTGTGCTATTTTATGGGCCCCTATGAAAATACAATTATTAAATCATATATTGTATAAAACAAAATGTAATGTGTTCAAAAGTATGAAACACTCTGTATTTAGGTCTTCCACTGATAAAAGCAGTGCAGCAGGTCTTCTTCAGGACAGTTGTCTCAGAATCTCTATTGTTCTTTTCTTAACTGCTGACACAGACTCAAAAAGTAAAAGGAAGTAAAAAGGAGGGGAAAAGTCATGCTGTGTTAAATTAGATCAACAGGGAAGGTGAAAGTTCTGTGATTTGGTTTTGGGCCAAAAACTGCTTTACCGAGAGCACAGTGTGAGCTGGCATGTTGTCTTGATCAAGAATGAAACCATTTCTCGACAGCAGTCTCTTTTTTTCAGAGTCTTCTCAAAGGTTTTCTAGAATCTGTTTGTAATCATGTTGATTCACCGATAACCCTACTGGAACCCACTCCTCCAAAATGATCCCCTTAATGTCAAAGAAAACATCAACGTGTCTTTGACTTGGACTTGCCTTGTCGTGCTTTCTTCATCCTCTGTGATGATGGTGTTCAAGTTTCACCACATGTAATCACTCCTTCTAAAATGTTTTGGTTTCATTCTTATACTCCATCGTGGATCATTTCAAACAATTTGGTCAATTTGTTGAATGTCCTCAGAAGCTTTTGTTGAGCATGGCCGCCTAGAACTGAATAATCTTGGCCATCCCCTCTGCCCTCTCAAAATCTTTTGTGCCATTCAAAGACACTTGCATGTGACCTGTGGTGTTCTGCGTACAGCTCAGGTAATGTACGAAAAGATTCAGCTGCTGTTTTGTTCAGTTTCACAGAAAAATTCAAGTTAATGCGTTGCTTAACTTTTAATCAAGTCATTTTGCAGCTTCTTAGCAAAAACTTGAACACTTTAATCAGTAGTTAGCAGTGAACTAAAGATGTCAGTGACTGTAAACTTCCAGTAGTTGTGTGTGAATACACAACCTTTAACCTCTTGAGCCCTGACCCATATTTTTGGTCTCCTCTAAAATGCCCATTTATGCTCATAAACGATAAAGCATACTCCTCAAAAAAGTTAGAAAAATTCATTTTAGTTGATTATTTTTTCCCTTTAATAATAACCAAGTGTTTTTGTGATTTGTATTACTGGAAAGCCGGATTAGTCACATTTACAATGAGGTACAATAAGGATTGTGGAATGAGCAGCACAGCTAAATGTGTGGGTAGTGTCCAGAAAAAATGTACAAAAATCCCCTCTTTCCCTGGAAGAAAGAAGAAAGCCTACAAATTCTCAGTGACACAAGGCTGAGGAACTCGTCCTCTTGGGATGTTTTCTTCCTAGGAAGACCACTTCATGGTCTTTCTGTTTTCTCATCAGTCTCACAGAAACTTGATCCTACATTTGGAAATGGTACCAGTGCTGACACCAAATAATGCTGCCACTCTGCAGACCAGAACACCAGCTTCCAGGGGATTTTGGCACATTACATGTCATGGGGTTGATGCCCACATTTTTAGCTGTGCTGCTTATCCCATGAATGCACAAGTCTTACAAGTTTTGCCTTGTTATTATGGTGACTAATCTGGCTTTCAGAGAACATAACATACAATAACAACTGTCATTATAAAAGTGGAGAATAATTATATAATTATTATTATATATTATAATTATAATAATAATTGACTGAAGTAACATTTCTGAATTTTTTAGGAGGCTTTATCTCTGCAACTATGAGACCTAGTATGTTGATGACAGAAATGTTTGTTTAGGTGGCCCATTAATGGTTTTTCTTTATGTTATTGTTATTTTTTAACCTTCTGGTCATTAATCTGGTTGGTGCTTGAGCTGTGTTTGATTTAGGTAAAATGTAGTTCACATTGGCATGCAGTTGGTTTGGTTTTAGAAAGACTAGTGTGATCTTTAATTAACTTCAGATAATTACCCAAGTCCCTCCAATCCAAGTCCCAAGCGAGTGTCAAGTCATTTGGTCCAAGTCTCAAGCAGGTCCCAAGTTTTTTCTGTTGTAGGCAAGTCAAGTCAAGTCACAAGGTTATGTGAGTTGAGTTGAGTCCAAGTCCCTAAGCCTGGAATCCAGTTGTCTGGGACGTGGTGCTCTCTTTTTTGCTAATTGTAGCGTTGTAAGTCGTGCATTTGGCGTGTCTACATTTTCCATCTAAATGGAAGTTTTTATAAGCAAAATGAATAACTTTGGGCACTGAAGTCTAACTAGCTGCAGGCGCAGCAGTTGCCATTATTACACCTGAGCGCACTGTCTGCCCAGTGCCCACTGATCATCACAGTGCGTGCGTGCTGCCAGCCTGCCAGTGCTTCTCGCCAACATGGAAAAAAAACGGGGCCTGTCTGAACCTGCCAGAGAGCGCGGTGTGCACACAGACTGCTCTGGTCATACTAGAATGATATCAACGTGGAAAAAACATATGCTACAATATTTCCAACTCATGTTGTCTCAAGTTGAGTCGAGTCTGGAGTCATTGTCTCCCAGGTCCAAGTCGAGTCTTGAGTTTTTACCTCCCAAGTCCGAGTTGAGTTGCAAGTTGTCAAATTAGCAACTAAAGTCGATTCGAGTCCGAGTCCCTATGACTCGAGTCCAATTGTCTGATTAACTTTATTTCTTGACTTGCTGCTAAAGCCCATTTGGGCTTCATTTGTGTGGCTGTGAACCACATGGTTTTATCCTCATTATTTAATATGCTGTGTCATATATATCAGTTTGACAAGATTTCTGTGGAGCAACTTGAATACATGTTATAAAGGAAATGGGGTTGAATAAAGAGTGTGCAAGAATGTCATTTAAAGGGTTAAGTTATTGTTTTCTTTTAAGGCCCAAACTTCGTCAATTTTTATTTAAAAAAGAAAAAGAGAAGTTAAAAGTTTTCAGATATTTTGGTCATGGTTATCTTAACAGATTTTGAGAGTGCTGAGGACAGACCATTCAAGACCTGCTGGTTTAAGCTACATTATGATTAAATTAAGATAACTAGATTTATTATTTATATAGGTTTCAAAGTGTTCAAGCCTCAAAAGATGAGGAAACTCTTTGGAAAAATTAGGTGCAGTAATCGGTCCATGTTTTATCTTTCCATCAAACCGACTAACCTTTCACACAAAGGATCCCTGCCCACGCTGTTATAGCTCACACCCCCACACAAGCACTAACTTTCTGTCCCAAGGGGCCTGTGAGCCGTTCGAAAAAGACTTGCTATGTTTTCTTCCTCTCTCTGAACAAGTCCAACAAGTTCCTCTTTGAAATAAGCTGAAGCTTGCCTTAAGTATTTTACCCTAGTTAACTGATTTCTCTGGGGTTTGTTTATTTAGTGGTCTTTGTTGGGGTACATTAAAAAAAAGCTGAGATTTAGTATAAGGGAGGAGAGCCTTGTCATGTGGTTGTAGTGTGATTTAATTGAATGTAATAAGAAAGGTGTTTATGAAAGACAGAGGTCAAACCACAATAAGAGAGGCAGCCCTGCACATGTCTTCATACCAGAGCTGAATATCAGTGGAGGTTAAGCCAAGACCTTTTGTAAAGATCTCTCCTGCAGTAATGAGGATTAGTTGATGTGCAAATCTGTTTGAGGTTTTTACGTTTTTGCTCTATGGGTGCTTCTCAGAATCCCTCTTGCCATCTTGGGATTTCCTTTATGTGCATGCGTCACACCCCGAGGTTCATGTTCCTGTTTGTCTGAATTCAGAGATGTTTCACTTCTTCCCCTGTTGCTATTGGTTGAGTTTTATCTCCACGATGTAAGCATGTGGCTCACAATTATTCAGTTTTATCAATATCACAATGAGCTGCAGCAACAGACATGCTGTACAAAAATGTAAGTAATGTTTCTCCCTCAGAATGTCTACATGTTACACTCTCTGTCACCTTGTTTATGCTGTCAGATGAAACTTAAATAAGCTATCAGCCAAACTCAGAGCAGGGACAGGAATCAAGAACCAGATCCATTTAAGAACATATTACAACTGGTCTGAGGCATCAATATCATTTGCCTTTATACTCAATAATTCCCTTATCACTGCCTCACACTTAGTTCTGCATTTCTTATGAACAATTACATCACAAATTGGTGTACGTGAAGTTATCATAGCAGTCAGAAGAGGTCAAAGTTTGGCTTAAATCCATTCACAGTGATGCTAAAAAGTAATGTACAGTGTTTGTGTCTGATATTTGAAAGAAGGCACATAAAACCTGCAACATGCTGAAACTACTGTCGCGCTAGTATGGCGATGAATGTCAGTGCCATTCATTTGAAGTAGAAAACCTGTGCCTACATTTTTACTCAAGAATAAAAGAAAAAAATAGTATCGGCTTGACTGATAAAAAAAAGTCTTATCAGTTCCCAAACATGACTTTAAGTTAGTGTAAATGTATTTGTTAATCTGCTTGATTCATGCTGTCCTCATAAAGAAAACATGTTGCTTATAGACTAAGTGTATTTATCAAACTTATAAATATGAATAGTACTGTGCATCACATGATTTTTAAATATAATATGGGCCTAATAGGGCTGTCACAATACACCAATATGGACAATAAAGGTCTTTATTAAAAATTACAAATATCATATTGAGCTAAAAATGTAGTGTAATACCAGGGGACCATTTGGCTTGTACTGTAGCTTGGAACAGCCCAGTCATCCAGCCACAGTGACAGGTAGATAACAACAGAGCAACTCAGTGATTTCTTTAACAAACAGCAGAGCGAAGTACCAGACCACACAGAGCAAATGACCACCCCATGCACAGCGCTCTGTGTTATGAAATGTGTTCCCTTTGCATCCGACTGTTTGCTGTAATATATCAATGTAAAGGGGTTTGATCCAGGGCTGCAGGCACCATGTCTGTGTTCAGACTCCTAAAACAACAGCTTAGATGAGAGTTTAAATGATGTCTTGCTTGTTAAAGTCCAAAAATGAGCCAAAGGAGCAGCTAAAAACGTCAAAGCTCAACAAACTCGCTGATTGACTGTGGACATGTTAAGCTCTATCATGATTAACATGAGTCTTCCAAAAAGATTTTCACAATAAAGTCACATTTTGAAATTATAGGCAAATGCTTTTATTTTGAAAGCATTTGAACATCCAAAACAGGAAACAGTGTGTTTCCAGTAGTAGCTAAACAAAATTCAGGAGATGATAAACCTCTGAATCAGGTAACGATAGAACAGAATCTGACAGAAATCAGAGACGGACAAAAACATCTTTCTGTGATATTTTAAGTGTTTGTGAAATCATAGGCTTGTTTTAAGGTGTAAGATGGCTTAAGCTCTTGAGAATGCATTTTAAAACACTCAATTTCTTTTAATTATTAATATGGTGAAATAATATCACTACTGGAGACTACAAAAGGAAAATAATTTCAAAACTGGAAAAATGAAGAAACATTGCTTTGATAGGTCAAACTGTTTCACTCTGCACTTTGAGTGCTTTTTCATCATCACTTAGTTATTATTATTACCTCCGCCAAGGAGGTTATGTTTTTCGCCAGGGTCTGTCTGTTTGTTTGTCTGTTTGCAAGATTACACAAAAACTACTGGATGGATTTACATGAAAATTTTACCAGAGGTGTGGTTTTATCCAAGGAAGAAGCCATTACATTTTACATTTTGGTGGTGATCCACATATTTGTCTGGATGCAAAAAATTTCCAAAATTTTCTGACTATCCCGTAACTTAACATTGGGCAGTATTTTAAAAAAAATCACATCTCTGACATCATTTGATGGATTCTCTTCAAACTTTACAGCATAACTTATATATAATATAACTCTATCATCAAGGTAAATTCATCTGGATCCTATCCAGATAGACGTCAAAAAAACTTGGAAGTTTATAATGGCAAATCCCATTCATTTCTCCTTGGCTGCTGTGAGGGGTTTGCCCCCATTATGTAATTATGGGAATTGTAGTTTATTTGAAAACTGACGTCAGTGTTTTTCAAGCCATGTCACTACATTTCCAAGCTTCCCTTGCAATGCCAGCGGAGGAGTTCTCCACATGGACAGACATGAATTGTATCGTTTACAGAGGTTGTGGAAAAACCACTGCTGTAACTGAGCTGCTTGGTGGAGGTCTGCACTCTCTGAGTGCTTTTGTAGTTATTATTATTATCATTATTTATTTTTCTTAACAGTTATAGTTGCAGACTCTCCAGCTCTCTAATTTTGCCGAAGCAGAGACAAGAAATAATGCTGTAGATTAGGATTTACAGTATAATTTTTTCCAAGTATTATGATAACATCATTATTGGGGTTTTTTTTGTCCATGATAATTGTGGGATGAAAATCCAATGTACTGACAGCCCCAGAGCCCAAAAAATGATCAATTTAACGTCCAGAATAATTTAATTATGGTTTCACAGTTAAGTTATAAATTGCCTTTGTAGAAGCTACTGAAAACTTACTGTATTTGTATGTAATAATTTCTAATATGTTTTTATGTCATCCAGCCCTGAAGCATGTCGTTTCATTTCCACTATTTCTCTACCAGACTCATGTCAACACTTAAACAACACCTAAAGATTTTGTAGTATTAACTTCTTTAAATTGAAGATCAGGGGCAGATCTGCAGGTGAAAGCACCTTGCTTTCCTGGAATATCATGGTTTCCTGTCTAAGCCCAGGTCTGTTGATTGTTGCCGATTAGGAAGCCACTCGCTGAGCTCTACAGGGGGAATGTTCAGGGCGTTGTCTCAGAGGGAACACCGAATAGAGGAGAGAAAAAAGGAACGTGTCAGAACAGGCTTGGCCAGGTCTGCTGGCAAACCCACACAACAAAGTATATCTCTCCTCCTCTCTCTCCGTGTCCCTCTGTTTCTTTCTTTCAAGACGAGCTGAGCCCAGACTGGATGCCAAAGAAAAACACTTTGCATTATTGTTAATTAGTAACAGTAACATCTTGTTTGTTTCCTTTTGTAAATTCCATCAGAAACAGCCAAAAGAGTTGTTCCTATGAGCAGAACTTTTTACAACTAATCCAAAAAGTATGCTGTAATTTAAATCAACATGGAAATATTGTTTAATCTAATAAACCCCAAAGCAGTCAAACCTTCGATCCTTCCCTGAGATCATTGATGCCGTCTCCAGGGGACCCAGACCCCATGAATCAATGACTTACTTATATGTTAAAGTTATTGCCAGCTATTGATTATTGGGACATGTATCACATGACTGAGAAGTTTTAAGGTAAATCTGAGGTGCAAAATGGCGATGTCGACAGTTAAAAAGCTTTCAAGATTTCTATTTTTCCTTTTTTTATATTTATCTTAATATTTATCTAATTGTGTATGAACAAGGCTGCCTTTATTTCTCAAAGTTTGAACCCGTATCATTTGAGGTCCTACGATGAGTCACATCTAGATCTTGCTGAACTTGTTGTTTGGATGCATAAAGCAGGAATACTGCAGGAGTTGTGGGCCTGTTGAGAAGATTTCACCCCAGGCCCCTCTACTCCAGCTCAAACCAGCCCTGCACCTTCATAATGCAAAATGAATATATGAAAAAACAAACAAATTATAAGGTCAAATAACTCATTTAGTCTTGTTTGGATTATTACTTGAGCAATTATTACAGCTATTGTCTCCATTGATAGACAGCAAAATATATTAAAAAATGGTGAAAAAATATATATTTATTTGAAGTTCGAATTGATCGACAACAATTTTAACTATGTGTAATGTTAGCACACTGTTTGCCCATTTTTTTCTGTTGAAAAAAAAGGGAAGGCAAATTGTAAAGGGTCACGGGGCCCCAAAATTTGTCATAACTTTCTTAACCATACCACCCTCCAATTTAACATCATACAACTTTGGCAACACAACCACCGCACCCATGTATCCAAAGAACGGCTATGTAATGCAATATACAATAAACATCACTGTTTTTTTTTAGGACAGATGCTACTTCTGTTTGATTAATCCCTAAAAATACTTGAATATGTGCATCACAACTACCAAATCATTCAAGACACAGTGTTCAAACTGTATGCTTAATCTAAAAATAGTCCAAAACCTTTAATTACTGAGAATAATTGCAACAAAATAAAGAGGCAGTTCTTTATAATTTAACTGCCAAAATGAGGCAGGGATTTGCACTTTTGCATAATACAGTCATTTCAGAAATAAAAAGTTGATTATTGGTTTGGCAGATCTGAACACTTCTGACAATATTTGCAGCGGATGTTTTGAATCCAAATTGGCCATTTAGAATATATCCCGTATATTTCTGTAAAACTGGACAAATGTACAACTGCACCATAGTGGTGTACTTCATTATCACTAGAAGTCCACTTTTATAACTCAAACGTGACATTTTTTAGAGAAGAAAATGTTGTCTGTTTCTGTTTCTTTCTTGAATAAATGTCATCATGATAGGACCATGTATTATAATATTAGGAAAGTGGAGGCTTTGTGCTCTTGACAAAAATATCAATATTGGTTCAGGTTTTGGCAACAGTGAGTATAGAAATATCAGCATATGCATCCCTATTAAAAAACAGTGAATCAATTGAGTGGAAAAGCCCTTCAAAAATAATACAATGTTTTATGCAAAATTGAAAACTTGACATATTTTACCTCGTTTTCCATTTTCCATTCATTAAAATAAGTTGGTGGCTTAAGTTTATTGAGGTTTGTAGTTTAAGTTTTAGCACAGAAATACTCATTTTTAGCCGTACTGTACTTTCTAGATAAACCCTTCATGTTGTAGGCACTCTACTAATTTTCTTCTGCTTTTTTCCCACCAAAAATCTGAATTATGCCTTTATGGTGAGAAGTTATTCAAACTAAAATTGTGCAATGAGAAACTGAGCTGTCTATGAATTATTACAAAACATACAAAGTGTAACCAGTTAGAAATTGAAGATGCAGTGGGCTCTTAAAATGACTGAGGAGGGTGATTGAAAAAGGTCTTAGAGAATATCAGATATGGAAACTGCTTTCCTGTTTGTACTCTATTTCAGTGGTGAACTGGCACATCCTGCCAGCTCCAGTTCTGTCTCACTTGCTCTATTTCCTCCCTTCAGTTTCAGACATTGTTGACACATTTAAACCACATTCCTGGTGATGACACTGGAGTTATGTTGACTTAATTAGCAGACAAGTGAGTGAATTACACCTTTTTCCCTTTGTCAGAACACAGGCGCTACTCTTATGTGTCCTATAGAGGGTCCAGCCTCTAAAGTGGGACGTGGAAAAACACCTGTTTCTCCCCCTCCTCCACATACCATCTTTACCTCTCCCTGCATGCCTGTTAGCCATCCCACACTGCATTCATCTGCTTTATATAAGCAAGGCTGCTTGAATTATCTTAGGTTTGAATTATCTTGTGTTTGCAAAGGTGCACAGGGCAGGAACATTCCAGCAGTTCAGAGCTTTACCTGCCAGTCTGCGATCAGTACTGTACTCAGGTGTAACTCGGTGTCTGTGCAGGCACTATTGTGGCCTGTTAAGACATGACCCTTCGTGAAGCTCGTACTGGAATGAAGAAGAACTGTCTGTCTAGGTGCTGCGATGGGCTCAGTCAGGCTGCAGCTGATCAGCGTCACTTTATCCAGTGATGGGGTGGTGACAGTTGTGTTGTTGGTACTGCTCCTGCCCATAGTTACTGTTTCCAGCCTCAATATCAAAACAGCCAAAGCTATTTTACAACGATGGCAAACCCTCTAACAAGTTTCCTCTGGAATCTATGTCATTAAATACTCAAGATAAAAAAAAAATTATTTCTATTTTACAACGTTCCTGGCTAGTGTCCTGATTCAGCTGGTAATACTGAAGTAGTAAATAAGATTGTCAAGTTCAGCATAACTTATCAAAATTTCCCCATTATGAATGTTTTAAAATGATGCAATCTGTTTTATTCTTTATGACTAGTTAGCTGAAAAGGGCAAAAACTTGGAAAAAAAAAACTGGTAGGTTGAGTGTCAGCACTGCCAATGTCCATTCAGTTTCTTTCCCTGGTAAATAATCTTTTTTCTAACTGAGACTTAACCCTGAAAATGTACTCCCGCCCCTTGTATTTCCCCTTATTAATTGACTGACAGGCAAACTGCCAAAAAACTTTCTGCTGTCAGCTTCAAGTGTGAAAGACCAATTCAGGTAATTTCATTGGTTGGCTATTTATTATTTTCTGGGATATTTCTGGGTTGCATGTGTGCAAACTGCTTAAAAAATCCTAGATCTGCAAATATGACTTTTGAAAGATCAGTCTGGTCAGTTTTTGATATGCTATTGCTATTAACAAAACTTATATAGGAGGTCCCACCTCCTCCGTAATTTGATTGGTCAGTGAAGGAGAGGGGGCATTATACTGTTTTAATTGAAAGACCTGTGAGTGTAGAAACAAAAAAACAGGTGACCTAAAGGGTATTTTGACACTCAGAGCACTGAAAACACAAGGATTTCATGGTTTTCCATTGACTTTGAACACAAAAAATGACAGCTTTGAACACAGGCCCCTAATTGTGATGTTTAAAGCTGAGTGGGTATAAAAATGCTCGACTGAATTCAATTAATACCCTTTATTAGGCTCATGACAGTCCCAGGGTTTGTATCTTTGACTGGAGAACAATGACATCTTTGACGTTTTTGTGGCGCATTGACAAGTTAATGAAGTCACGTTTTTGTCTCTAGTTAACATTGACAGAGCAGAAAGATGACATCAGTGCTTGGCATCTAAATAAGTTTTATTTTCAACAGCGATTTCAAGCTTCTGAGAATCATAAAAACAAGATAATCAAAATAAAACAATGCCACATGTCATGTTTGTCCATTAGTTTCATCATGTGTGGTAAATGATACTTTTCGCCTTTACATCACAGTGCATTGCATGCTCTGCCCCTCCCACCTAAACAGCTCTCTCTTAAATTTAAGTGAGGAGCAGTGGTTGAGAGAGCTAAATTAAATGACAGAAGCTGTGGTTGGTTCGACAAGACAGGTGATAGGATTTAATAACATGAAACAGCTTAGATCTCAGGATGCTGGTCCTGATTATATGCAGAACGACTTGCAGAGTTTGTTACATAGGTGTGGTTGCCTCTCAGTGCAACAAAACAAAATGAATTTATTATTGAAATTAACGTATTGATCAATGAATAATCAATAATGTTAGTCAAGGGGGTCCATAACTAAGAATTTCCATTGCTGTATCTGGTTGGACGGATTTTGCTTAAAGTTTGCTTGTAATTGACCCAAAATAGACACGTACCAAACCAGTTTTGATGACGAATAACTTTAGAGAGACTTGAGTCAAGTAATTTTGCTTAATTTCATTGTTTATCTGTGATAGTACAAAAGAGAATTTTGAAAGCACACAAGGAACTTTTATAATTATTTTGTTAAGTATTATGAGGTTTAGGGATACATGATATTGGTTTATTGCTGTTATGCAAATATTTATGAATTAATTTCTGCCAGGACCGATACTTTTACGTCGAGAACACAAAGTCTTTACAAAAACTGACTTGTTGCTTTCGCTTTGACAGTCTATTTGTGAAAGGAACAGATGTAAAACAAGGAATAAACATTTAACTTGAAAAAAATGAAACTCTTGATTTTTAAATGCACCCATGCAGTGATAATAAGGTGAAGCATTATGGTACATATGTGTATTCTGACGATATTACAGCCAATATTCACAAGGTAAAACATTATGACTACTGACAGGTGAAGTCAATAACACTGGTCATCTCTTTATACTGGCACTTGTTAGTGGGAAAAACAGGCAGGTTTGACCATGTTGTGCTTCATAAACTAATTAAATCAGAACTAATAAAATAACTAGCTGGCAACTAGGGTCAAGACTTAAAATATGTGTAATATTTTTTTTGTCCTTCTGGTCTTTGTCAACTCTGTGGCAGCTGAATGTAGTATTAACGGTAGCTGATATATTGTGTTCAGGTAGTGAGGAAAGGCAAGTGTCACAGTGTTGTAGCCTGTTGGTTATGAAAGCGTGAGTAAGTCTCTCTGTATGGCTCATAAAGACGCTTATTAACAGATTAATTTTTAACTGTGCAAGTCACAGCCTTATTTCAGAATCACACAAACCTGATTTTCAAAGTTTCGTGTCGTTGCTAAATGAAACAGTGCCCTTCCCTTTATAAACCAGAGTGATTTATTTGATAGCTGCTCTGTGTTTATAATGCTCCGGGTTCTGTGCCAGCGCCTGTGAGAAACATGCCTGCAAATATTTCTGTTTACTTCTGTGAAAACTTATGTTCCCTTTGTTTCAAACAGGCCTTTGGCAATGCAAAGACTGCAGAGAATAACAACTCCAGTCGCTTTGGGAAGTTCATCCAGCTCAACTATCTGGAGAGTGGCATCATCAGAGGGTATGACATTTTTGTGATTCCCCCCCATTTCCTTTATTCACTTCCACAGTGTTGTTAAAGTTGTTTTTGTGGATACAGTTTCAGTGTCATATCATTTGTCCCAAGCCAGACAATATTGTCTCAAGCTGACAGCCTCCTCTCATGTGTCTCTTTCAGGGCAGTTGTTGAGAAGTTCCTGCTGGAAAAGTGCAGAGTGGTATACAGAGAGAAAAATGAGAGGTATGATGAAGACGAGCCAGATGGAATATAATATCCTCACAGACATGCTTCATAGACTTATTTTTTATTGATATATTCCTGGCATATGACAGGACTGTATCAATTCACTGAAGCTCACTTTACAATAACCACCTGTAAAGAGCCATTTGCAGTGAAAGATGGAGTTTGAAAGCCACTGTGTGATCTCTGACCTGCAGGAATTACCACGTGTTCTACTATCTGCTCATGGGAGCGTCCAAAGATGAGCAGGAGGAGTTTCAGCTCTTACAGCCCCAGGATTATCTCTACCTCAAGCAGGTACCTCTGATCCGCCCTCTTTACAGCTGCAGTAATCCACAAAGGAGGGCTGGCTTTTTCTATCAAATTTACGTAAGACCAAAAAGTGGCTTTATGGTTTGCTTCCGTGCACTGATCGGCCCTCAGGACTTCAGGTAGTGGTGTTTTAATGGTACCAAGAGTTAGAACTAACACATACGGTGTTTCAATATTATGGCCCTCGTCTGTGGAACAGTCTACCTGAGGACCTGAGAGCAGCACCTAAGGTTCATATTTTTAAAAGCAAACTCAAGACCTACCTTTTTAGTCTGGCTTTTAGCTGATTATATTTTTAATTATTATTTCTTCTTATCTATGTATTTTTTTTAATCCTCTTATTCTGTTTTATTTCTCCATTTCAGTTCAGATTTATCGTTTCAGAGTTTTATTCTCTGTTAATGACTTTCTTTTCATTATCCTACTTTAGCAGATTTTATTGCACATTTGGTGTTTGGCTATCTCATTTTACCATATTATTATTTATTTATTTTATTTTTTTAAATTTAATTTTCTGTAAAGTATTTTTTATCTAATTTCTTATCATGTTTTTTTTTAATTGTCATGTTAGTCTTAGCTTCTGTCTTTCCGCATTTTAATTCAAGATAGTGTTTCCTCAGTCCTCTATTTCTGTTTTCTGTTAGAATCTGTTCTAATGTCTTTGTTTGTGTGTGAGTGTGTGCTGTATGTGGATCGCGAGGGCGGAAAGGGTCTTGTATTTTAATTTTATTCAATCTTCTACTTTTTATTTATTTATTTTATTTGTTTTTATATATAATGCACTTTGTGCTACAAGACTTTGTATGAAAAGTGCTATACAAATATTAAGTGTAGTTCTGTAAATGAAGAATATTTGTTTGAGGCCTTCTCCTTTTTTAATCTTTCTTTTCTTTTTCTTGTTCTCTTCCTTTCTCTTGTTTTATTTTCTGCGTCACAACTCTAATCTTATCATGTGGGTTGTAAAATGAGGTCAGGCACAACTGTGTTGTCTGTCATGTTTGTGGGTCAAGTCATCACAATATTGTGGCTCGATTGTAGCTCAATCTGACACAGCAGCCATCATAAAACAAAAAAATTAAGTCATCTGGCCTCGGCATCACACTGCACTTGCTTTGCTTCAAACTAATATGATGGTATTGAGGTTTCATTTGTATAGATTTTTTTTTATATTCACCAATATTGTGTTGGTCCCCTTTTTGCTTCTATGCAACAAAATGCAATGCACTCGGTATTCTGACACCTTTTTATAAGAACCAGATTAACACTTAAGTTTCTTCCTTGGACCACTTTAGATAAATCCTGATCACTGCAAACCAGTATCACCCCACAAGAGCTGCAGCTTTGGAGATGCTCTGACCCAGTTGTGCAGCCATCACACTTTGGTTTTGTCACATGTTCACTCACTTCCAAAAAATATGCCACCCACTAACAAGTTTCATGATGAAGAGATAATCTGTGTTATTCACTTTGCCTGACAGTGGTCATGATGTTATTTCTGATCAGTGTATGTCTTTCAGAAAAGTTACTGCTTTTTTAAAATGTGTGCTAAAACCGAAACAAAATGTACAACGCAGCAGATATAAACTTTTTTTCCATTGTGTGCAATAAAATGAAATTTGGTTTTGACAAACAGATAATCTTCTGAGGAAAAGGCTAAAAAAGGTCATAATAAGAAATATAAACAACAGATCAAAACAAAAGCAAAAAAACCCAATATGTACAAAAGATTAATAAAGAAATAGTTATTAGTATCTGTTTGTTTTAAATAAATTGTTTGCATCTTGTTCATTTAAACTGAGCTTATTAACATGTACAAGAAGCAAAAGTTTCATATCTTTATTTTTTGAAGTTATATAGGCTATATAACTGCTGATATAGGCTTATTATGTTTTGTTTAAACCAAATTCCAGCTTAAACATAAACTAACTCTCAGCCATCATGTGTCTCATTGCTTTCATAATACAACATACAATATTTTAATTGATTTGTCTTTTGTAATTTGTTTTTGTGTCACGCTCAGGCTTGAATACAAGATACCCCCATTCTTTATATGTCTTGAAGGAAGAATTTAAAATTAATTTCTTAAGCTTAGTCAGGTGGAATAATTTAGCTGTTTGAGTCTTAACATTTTTCTCTGAGCTAATAAATTCTGGTACCTTTTCTCTCTACATATGTTGTGTTTCTCTGCAGGAGAACTTTGCTTTAGATGATGAGGAGAAACTCAGACAGGAGTACAAGAGGCTCCATCAAGCTATGGAGATGGTTGGCTTCTTGGCAACAACCAAGAAGTAGTAAGTATGAGTTAAACTTTAACTTTACAGGCAAGTCAATCTAAGAAAGACCTATTAAAAAATTCAGTTTGCTAAAAGTCATTGAAAAAAATCAGAGTGTCTCTTTGGGTTTTTAGTTGTTCTTGTGTTAAATATTAGTGGGTTTTACTTTGGTCAGATGTGGTTTGTCATGAAGGACAGCAGCACATGCCATAAAGCTGAGTCAGGCTCAGGAACATAAATGGTTACAGTAAAATTCAATCATTTGCTTCTCCAAGAAGGTGCAGAGAGCTTGGAATGACAGGAATTTTTAGAAAACAAAATCATACATTCCTTTGGCACTCAGTCGGCTCTGTTTACAGTTTTTACTCTGTTATCAATCAAGCTGCACAGTTCTGAGAGCTCGAGTGTTCTAGAAATCTGTGTTGATTGGAAAAGCAATTTTTATTCAATTTAAAGCTGACGAATAGTTTCTGCTCCCTGCACTGGTGTCATAAACAGGTCAGAGCATGTCAAGTCAAGAGGGAGAAAAATGCAGCAAGCATGTCAATGAGTGCCTGACAGCCCCGGGGCACTATGTGCATAAAAAAAGCAGCACTTACAGCACAGCTTATAACCTGTTGAGGTTGATAAAACCACAATAAAGTTGAAGCAGCCATCGGAATAATCATGCACTAGATGATTTACAGATTGTAATAATACAAGCATAAAATCAGAGCATAGTTTAATGTTTTGATCCATTTGTTAAAGGCTGCATAAGATCCCTAGTGAACACCTTAGATAAATGAGCATTAAGTAAAGAATACACAAATTATCAGGAATGATTGTATGTGCAGATCTTTGCTGATGTTGACAGCATTTGATCTTAGTGTTGTGACCTGCATGCACAGCTTGTTTTTCTTACAACTGAGATTCCATATCAACATAAAAACTACTATCAACCACTATATTAAGCTTTCTTAGTACTGCGTGTTCTTGTTTGAGTCCATGACAAGCAGATAGACACCATTCTCTCCACTGTGCGTGCAGTAACAAGAAAGAAATGGGCAAGCCTCACCTACAGCTAATTAGCTTAGTTTAAACACTGGGAGTCAATGGGAAGTGTGAGCCTGCCTCTACCTACAGTCATCAGATAAACTCTTCAGCAACTCTAAATGGTCCTGTGTGCTTGCTGTGACTCCTTTTTTACTGTGTTATTGTTTCATTATCTTCTACTATCCTCGTATTATCTTCTTCTTCTCCTACACCAAGGATTTCTTTTGTTGACCCACTTCCGTGGTGGTTTGTGCTAGAGATATGATGTTCATGAACGAGTTGAGTCTTTTGAATGGCTCTTTTATCGAACGATGAGAACCGATTCACAGTTTTGAGTGAGCTGTTCATTTGCGAGCCATTCTGAAATGCAAATTGCCTGCAAATTTAAGAATGGATCGCAAGCAAACAGCTCGCTCACAAATGTGAATTGGTTTTCATCATTCTCTTAAAGGAAATGTTCAAAAGACTCGACTCATTTGCAAATGTCACATCTCTGGCGCAAACCACTGTGGAAGTAGGACAACAAAGCAAAGCCTCTGTTTAGGAGTAAAGGAAGATAATTTGATGATAGTAGAGGATAACGTGACAGTTCTCGGTTAAAAAGCAATTCACAACATGCACACAGGACCGTTTAGAGTTGCTGAAGAGTTTATCTGATGACTGTAGGCAGAGGCAGGCTCACACTTCCCATTGACTCCCAGTGTGTGAGCTAAGCTAATTAGCAATAGGCGACCTCTGACCATCTCTTCCTTGTTACTGCACGTACAGTTGAGAGAAGTGGTGTCTATCTGCTTGTCATGGACTCAGGAATGAGGCAAGACACGAAATGACAAAAAAAGTTGGGGGATCCCTTTAAATGAATTGCATGACCTCAAATCTAAGTTTGTCAACATGTTTTACACCTTCCAGCATATTCTCCATCCTCTCTGCAATCCTTCACCTGGGCAATGTGACTTTCTCACTGTCAGAAGATACTGAAGTCCTGGAAGTCGGACCTGATGAGGTTTTGTCCACACTGTCGGACCTTCTTAAGGTACTTTTCAAACTTTAAAACAAATGTCAAAAGTCCTGTTTAATGTTTGAATGAAAAATAATTTTCTGGTGTTTTGTAAGCTCAGTGTAATGCTAATAATGGTCAATAGATTTGAATTATATTCACTTTACCGGGTTATTGCTACGTCTAAATTAACCTCTGAAATGCTTAAGAAAAAACGTGCTGCTGTGCTTGTCAAATACACTTCTTTGTGAATGACGTGTATTTATAATGTGTCTCATTATTGCCGTGTTTTCTCACCTTTTTAATTTTATGTTTAATTTTCAGGTGAAAAAGGAGTTACTGGTGGAGACTTTGACCAAGAGGAGAGTCATGACTGCTGATGGTGTTGTAGTTTCGCAGTACACACTACAAGGGGTACGGCTTTTAGTAAAGCATTGAATTTGCTGTTCGTTTTTACTCAAGCCCTTTTTCTTTTGAGGTAAAGTCTTACGTTTTGAGTCTTTATCCCTGTGTTCAGGCCTACACTTTAAGAGACTCCATGGCCAAGTCTTTGTACAGTGCTCTGTTCGACTGGATCATCCTTCACATCAACCATGCAGTGCTCAACAAACGAGACATGCAGGAGTCTGTCTCTGTAAGTCATGAAATGCAGTTTATAACCGCACTAAGAAGTAATTCAGAAAGCTATTGCATTTGTTAGGGGCCATTTTAATTCACATAACAAGATCTTTAATGTAGTTTCCCCACTAGTTGTCAGTATGATGCTGACTTTAAATAAAATTAATGAATTTTAAATGAATTGAATGTCTTAAATCTTTGAGAGCATTTCTTAAGTCCTCAAAGGGTTGTTACAAAATTTCAAAGCACAAAAGAATCTTCTGGAAGAGACAGTGGGATTAGTCGATCATACACTATTAATATGACAGCAAGTTAAAACTTTAAACATGTTTTTGATGGTTAAAAATCTTGTCTTTCCTGTTTTTGTTTATCAGTGTTTGTCCATCGGTGTCCTGGATATGTTTGGGTTTGAGAACCTCCACAGAAACAGCTTTGAGCAGCTGTGCATCAACTACACCAACGAAAACATCCAATACTACATCAATCAGCACATCTTCGAACTGGAGCAAGTGGGTGTTTTTTTTTTTTTTTTAACGAAACCATCTTAATAATGTTGAGAAAAAAACATGACTTAAATTATCTTAAAATCAGATGGGTGTTGAATATCATAGTTTCAGTTCATAGAGCTTTTGTTTGTCTGAGTTGTGTGTTTATGTATTTAATGGCTATTTAAGATGTTTCTTTATGTCCTTATCTCTGTTTTTGCTATTCTGCTGCCAACAAAAGCCTGGGTAATATATGGATTATGTTGATTAATCTAAATTTTTGCTTGTGGTAGATTGAAAATATAAATAATTTGATTGTTTTTCTGAACCTACTCCACTGATAATTTGCGATCCCGAGGCTCCAGTATCCAGTAACAACATTCTCCAAATTTTCTTGAAAGTTGTGGTATTCTTTGAAGATATAAATACTGTGATTTTTCAGTTTTTTGTCGCAGGGCCGGACATTTTTGTGGAGGTGTATTGTAGCCTTGTGTTTCTTAATGAAATTAAACCATGATTAGAGCGTTTCATGTTAATGTTTTGCAGTTGTTAAAACACTTCGGTTTTCAGTGCCAGTATAAACAAGACTCCGTACAGCCAAACTAATTCACGCAGAGATGTTCAGTTCATTTTTCTGAAACGTAGAAAAATCAAAATAAATTATCAAAATTTTGATCAAAATAAATCAAAACTTGTTATGTGTTTTTGGTGTCATTTAGGGGTAATTTTTCTTTAAGAGGGAAAAAAGTATTAAAATTGGAAATTGAATTTTGTTTGACAAAGATCTGAGTTTGTAATTTGAGGACATATTGCCCAGTCCGAGCTAGCGATTGGGAGTTGATACATTTTATTTATACGAATGCCAGTATTGATTCTGCTCATTGATCCTATTCCCTTATCGATTCCTTTGGATTTTCTGTGTGGGCAAAATTTGACTCAAATAGTAGGGATGCACGATATTATCTGACCAATATCGGTATTGGCAGATATTTGCCTAAAAAGTTGATTATCTGTATCAGCAGATATTAAAATTTTTGCCCATAATTATACCATATGTAGGCTGCATAATGTACAATTATACTGTGATGGTTTCCTTATCATCACTCAGTGTCCACTTTAATAAATCAAAATATCATTTATTGAATAATAAAATGTTGTTTTTCTTACTTCTCATCTGTTTCTAACACAAAGGTCAACAACAGGTCAATTTCAGTAAAGTAGAGACTTTGTGCTCTTAACACAAAATATCGTTATCAGCGATAATACATTTGGAAATATCGGATACCGGCAAAAATCAGATAACATGCATCCTTACCAAATAGATCTTCAGGGGCAACAATATGAAATATGTCACTCCTGATATTAAATTCTTTGCTGCATACATATAAAATTCTGCAAGTTGTTGAGTTTCTACCCACAAAATGTTGTTTTGACATCTTAATTTTGTTGAAAATTAGCCACAATTTTGAAAACTCCTACACCCTTTTTTCCGTGATTGACTTCTTTTCATCATTACTGCCTCTTATAAGAGCATGATGTCTTTGATTGACAGGGCACGCAGAACACAGTGGGAGGAATTGATAAGGGAATTGTTAAGCAAAAAGACGAATGATTTTGATTCTTTGAGGGAGTTGTTAAAGATTCTCAGCTGGAATTGCTCTTCGATTCCCATCCCTAGCCCTAGCTAACTGTTTGAAATATATTCCAGGAAGGCTATGTGTCAGAGGGCATCACCTGGGAGAACATCTACTTCTCTGACTACAGTGGCTGCATTGAGCTGATTGGCCAGAAATCAACTGGACTCTTTGACATGCTGGACGAGGAGAGCAAGTAGGTTCACTTCATTAGATACACATAGTTCACGTGCTGGTTATATGTATTGATATTGGAAATATTCCAAGACTGTGTAGTGATTATTTGCTTATCACAGTTTATTTTAATGATAAGTGTCACCAGGTAAACATATGTCTTCATCAATGAACATGTGATTCAGTCACACCCTTAGTGTTTAATGAGCCTCTGAGTTTCCCCAAGTAATTAAGCACAAAATTTAAATTCAAAAACTGTTACACTGGTTATTACTATTTAAAGGGACAGTTCAGTTTGTTTGACTCATCGACTCACATCACGTATTCTTCCGCGCAGCGCTACCTCAAGTTCCAGATAAACTTTATTTTTCTGAAAAGTTAATGCACTCAAAAAAATGTCTAGGTAGCGTACTCTTAAACTGTGGGATTATTTTTTGATGGGAGTTCTTGTAGGCAGAGAAAATACCCTTTGTATTTGTACAATACTTCCCTGTTTGCAGCTGGTTCTGCGTCACAAACTTTTACAAACTGTGGCGTACTGAGGGAGAGGAGAGAACTTTCAACTGCATCTAATGTACTTAGTGGCCATATGGAGCTCATACAACCCCACTAAAAAAAAACTGAACTATCCCTGTGTTCATTCACAGCTAAAATAGGATTGTTAGGAATAAAGTAGAGGGATATTGTAAACACCAGGGGCACTATTTTCACTGTATTCATATATATATATATAGTTTATTTAATTTTAAAAACTAAATCTTTTTGATATTGATCTTTTGCTCTTGTTTCTGTGTATTTTCAGCCTCCCTCATGCCACTGATGAAACCCTGTTGGACAAGTTAAAGCAGCAGCATCAGGACAACCCGTTCTTCAAACCCTCCTCAAATGCAGAGTCAGCTTTTGCCATTCAGCACTTTGCTGGCGAAGTCAACTATCACATCAAGGTGCAGAACATTTTACATAATGTGAACTTCTACATTATTTCAAAATAATAAAAGAATTTCATCGAATATCGACCACTGTGAGGTAGAACTTGTGCGCTGTCGACCTGTTTGATAAGCCACCGTGGGAAACGCCTGGAAAATCGTTGTGAACGAAGTGAATCATTAATGAAGCCCCGTCTCCCAACAGACTCTGAATTGTTGCTCTGTGCAGTTTGTGGTTGAGGATGATGATGTTAATGTGGACTGAATGAGGTCCCTTCTGTTCGGTATCAGTGAGAGTAAAAACGTACAACTTGTAAATCATGATTGTTGTCATTCTTCAGGATTTCAGGGGGAAAAACACAGAACACATGCGTCCTGAAGTCATATCACTCCTCAGGAGCAGTGAGCGGGCGTTCCTTCATCACTTGGTTGCTTCAAGTCCAGAGGCTCTGTTCAGATGGGGGGTGCTCAGGGCGATCATCCGCATCCTCTCTGTATTTAAGAGCATGGCACGCAAACGGGCTGAACTGAGTGAGAATCTTTGTATGCTAATCCAACATTTTCATTGTAAAGCGGCAACTAGCCTTGTGCTTGTGGTTTGATGGCATTTTTGTCAGTTTAACTTTTTTTTTTTTTGATCATACATGATCATTTACTAATGACAACATCCATGTGATTTTTTTTGTCCTCATAGTGATGAACAGACAATCCTCCAGAATATCGCTCAAAGACATGAAACAGCAAAGTAGTCCCTTGGACAGGCTGTCCAGGTAAGATATCCTTTTCAGTTCAGTTAAGCTGTTCTTTTTTATTTATTTGTAATTATTTAAAGTCATATATTTGCACTGACATTAGTACTTTAAAAAGTTGTTGGACAACCTCCAGACTGATCCCTTTTTTCAGTATTTTACGCTAGTATTGTATGAATCCAAAGTCAGAAAGAGTTTGGAAGTTGTGTTGGAAAAAGCGTCTTTATTTGGAAGTAAGCACACACATTGAATTTGATGCCTGAAATATACTCCAAAAATATTGGGCAGGTGCATGTTTTCCACCATGTTTCATCATCTTTTCTTTTCACAACATCCTGTTGGCTCATGGGGACTAAAGGTTCTAAATTGTAAAGTTTTAAAAGTATAATTCTTTCCCATTCTGGCTCAGTAAACATCCTAAATTAGTGAACAGTTTTTCATAGATCTGTCCTTTTGATGCTCACACTAGCTCAGTACGACAGTATGACCCTGAAGAAATTCAGGGCTACGTCAGTGAGAAGAAAAGTGGTTTTGCATTCACACATGCAGCTTAACTTTTAGAAGTTTTGGTGTGAAAGTGTGATTACCGTTGGTACTGATGCCACCAGCAGGCCTGCACTTTACATACACTTAAAATATTTTAAAACTATAAACCAAACCAGACAAAAACCAACTTGAAGATACACAAATCTGCACTCCCTCATCCCAGTAAATCTAAATAAAATAAACTAGCTTTTCATTTTAATAGTAATCTTTCTTACATTAATTCTTTCTCAAGGATCTGTTAAGAACAGGCAGTGTACAATGCGCTTTCTTGTGTTTTTTAAAGCCAACTATTTTTTTTTTTTCCAACTACATTTCTTTCTGCTGTATTTATCTAATAATGATTCATCTCTGTGTAGTCAGAGAAATGTGTGTACCCTAAGACTCCAAGACAAATTTCAACATGTGGACAATTAACCCTTTAATGCCTGAAAACACAAAATATAGCCAGAAAATTCTAATTTTTTGGAGCTGAAATGTTTATTTCGTTTTCTACCTAAGCAATCAAAATTTCCATAAAACTTAACATCTATATTTTTGTATCTCATTTGATACATTAGGTGGTTTTGGCAACTGATAATCCATTTGAGGACATTTTTATTATTTATCCGATTGTGTTCAGATGATTTTTTAGTACTTTGTTGATCATATTGATTAGATAGAGGTATCATAAAAGTATGTATCAAATATGATACAACAGGCATGAAGGGGTTAAGTTTGCCGTGTTGTATCTTTTGTTAAATATTTTGAATCTGACAGCGAGTCTCAAAGCAGCCACACATTATCTGTTTTAAAATCAATAATAGTTGATTGCCTTTTGTTGCCATAAGTCATCAGGACTCTAGCTAAGCATTAACAAAAACCTGTCGACCCTGGTTTAAAGTTTGTTTGTCAAGTGTTTGGATGTTTGAAAACACTTAAGAAACAACTGGAGTGTGCAACTCAGTTAAGATTCGACATTTTATTCAGGAGTAAAGGACTAACATTTGGACATGCCTTGCGTCTTCCTCAGTCAAACAGTATAGATATAATTTGAAAGATACATCCTCCTCCCAAGCAGACTCATCTCTGATTGGTAGATTGGAGTACCAGATAAGCAAATATTGAGCCAATACTGTGATAATCTGCATACACAGCCTTTAAATTAAGTGACATTTTACGACTGACTGCAACATACAATATATACAGGACTTGACGGATGATAAATTAATAAAAAAAACACACGGATATCACAAAAAGGCATGAAAGATTTAGTTCTGACTTCACTGTTCGAGGAGCTTCTTAAGCCAAAAGTCCCTGCTGATCTTGAACTGATGTTGATTTTTTCATTGAGGCTCTTTGAGAACAGAGTGTGTTTGGTGAAGTTTTAATCTCAAGAAGTTTTCAACCCATCATTAAACAAGAGTGATTTTGAGACAGTCAACAATAACCTGATGTATAATTTGTCCAGTAGCAACAGCATGACCCTGGACTTCTCCTTCGATCGCTCTGATGACCTGCCTCTTGATGTATTTGAGGACATCTTTGCAAATTTTGAAAAGAAAAAGTAAGTGAACTACAAAAAGACTCATATTTTCACATCATGTGTCAAAGGATGTTTGTCAATTAAGCTCTCATTTTGTCAGTGTTCTCTACAGAAAAAATCGAAGTGGTCGGCAGAAGCAGCTCATCCCAAAGGTAGATGATTATGTGGACAGTTGTTAGAAATATTTTCAAAAGCAGTGAGCATACATATGTGTTTGTACTCATTGAAATATCTTATTGTCTTCATTTTAGATCAACTTGTTGTCAGTCTTTGTACTCGTCTGGAGTTCATTTGCCCGTCTGCAGTTTCAGGACTTTTGTTGTGCTTCATTTCACAGAACCTCATGGATTTCAACTCAATCCAACACATCGTTAGTCTGATCGCACACGACAGAACAAGTAAAGTCGTCCACCTTCACAGGACAGCAAAGCCTCCTACAGTCGGCGCTCAGTTTCAGGTTTGACCTTTCTCTGCCTTTGTTGACTGTTATTGATGTTTTTATAAAGCTCAATGTAAATGATGACTTTATGTGACATATGTGAGTCTGGTAAGAAAAGGCTTCATTTTAGTGCTCCGTCGAAGGAAGATATCCAATGTTTTGAACTGTGTGACATAAACATACTTTAATGAAGGTGTAGTATGTTGTTTATTCTGTCCTGTTGCCTCCGCCAAGGAGGTTATGTTTTTGCCGGCGCATGTTTGTCTGTTTGTTCGTTTGTTAGTGAGCAAGATTACGCAAAAGCTACTGGACAGATTTTGCTGAAATTTGCAGGAGATGCTGATAATGGCCCAACTTAAAAATTATTAGATTTTGGTGGTGATCCAGATAACCGCCATTAGTGAACAAACATTTTTACTCAATAAGTGTCTAATAATGATATCAACATGATTCTGAGTGCTAGGTGTGCGTTTTCAGGGTCAAGGAATCATATTGCGATGGTAACTTGTTATTGAACTGTTGCTTATAGATGTAACAGCAATATGTGAGCTACCTTGGCGGAGGTTTGTGCTCTCCGAGTGCTTTCTAGTGTTACATCTGTGTTGAGTTGAACATTTTCCCTCAGCTGGAGGCAGTGTTTTCTTTTTGTTTTCTCTCAGGTATTTATGAGACAAAAGTTTGGAATTTTAAAGCCTTAACACCTCCATAGGAAAGACTTCAGTCCTCAGATCCACATGTCCTGTATCAGCAGCCTGAGTGTGACACCAACTGGTGGCTCTTACCACATTTCATCCCTGTCTCTCTAACTGTCCTACTTTATCCACTTACTGCCCTATCAAATAAAAGCCATAAAGGTTTAAAAGTATTTTAATAGGGAAAGCTTTCAAACATCCTCTTTATTGATTTATCATTGAAAAATGTTTTACTTACTCTACAGGCTTCACTCAGAAAGCTGATGGACAAGCTTGAAAAGGCAGAGCCATTCTTCATTTTCTGTCTTCGCTCCAATAGTGAAAAGGTCAAATTACCTTGTTCCCTCTGCAATTAAAGTAAGTCAAACACATTTGAAAGTATAAAAAACTCAATCACATAAATGTTTTGCTTTTACAGAGGGAGCTCCACTTCGATGATGAGCTTGTGCTGAAGCAGATCAAGTACTTGGGCATTCTGCAGATAGTTAATATTCAGAAGTCTGGCTACAGCGCTAAATACACATTTAAGGTGGGCAGTCATTTCAGAGAAGTTTTATGTATTGTTCAATGTTTATAACTTTCTCAATATGCAGTGTGATCTTAGGAGTACAACATAAAAAACAAGTATAATCACAGGAATGTTGATTTTCACATGTCATTTTCTCTTAATCACAGGAATTTGTTGAAAAGTTCAGGATGTTGCTGCCAAAGGGAGCTACGGCATCTCCAGAGCACATAACAGAGCTTCTTTTGAGGATGGAGCTGGATAAAAGTACCTATCAAATAGGGAAAACACAGGTAAGACACATTTATGAGTAATTCACCCTGATCTTTACTTTATCACAAAATCAACGGGATTTAAGTAATGTTAACATATTTATCTATGAGACTTAAACCATGTAACTGCAAAGTATTTAAATCAAAACAGCTAACAAATGCAGAAATGTTTTCAATATCAAAATATCCCATAAGGCAGTGGCTGTATCTTCACTCATCGTTGGAACATAGTGACTCACACTTTGGTTATCTTGCTTTACACATGCAAGCTCATGCCATCACATAAGAAACAAAGATTGAACAGTCACTAACTATAACTTTAGAGAGATCAACAAAATTAAATACATCATACTCCCTGCAAACAGCACACATATAGACTGATGACATTAGATTGATGACATTAGATTGATCTCTCTATCCATGGTTGTATTGATTATAGATCCATAGTAACTATCTTTACAACCATGTAGACATGAGGTCCCTCTTAAAAATGAGATGCCACATCTCAAGGGGCTTACCTTTAATAAATGTATATTCAACAAAGAAAAAATATGGTGCTATACAAATAAAGATTAATTGATTGAATCTATATTCATCAGAGACATATGTGATGAGGACAGATTTATGATCTGTGTGTCCATGGGTTTGTTGCTATCATAAATTCTTATTTTTAGTCCCTTTGTCTCTGCCTGAATGGATACATGTCTGGATGTATGAATGTGTATATGCAAATATATATATATTTATATATATCTGTATATATGTATATATGTGTATCTTTAAAATGAAGAGTATGGCTTCAGCCTGCCCTATTGCGAAGTGTCTTGAGACAACACTTGTTATGAATCTGCACCATACAAATACTGATTGATTGATTTGAGAAATATACTATGTCTAACAATTTTGTTACAAGTAAGCTTTTTTCTGCCTAGGTGTTCCTTAAGGAGAAGGGGAGGCAACTACTACAAGATTTTCAGAAAGAAGAAGTGATGCGTCGCATCATCACCCTGCAGCGCTGGTTCAGAGCCTGCCTGATGAGGCTACACTTCCTGCAAAAGAGAGATGCCACTATGCTCATACAGGTACCTGTGCGGGTTATCTTTATTTAACATGATGATACTGTTTATTTTTTTCATAAAACAGTGCTGCTGCTCACCCTCATGTCTATGGATGACTGAGTGCCTCTCTAGGCAACAGCTAAGGTCTGTTTGCATCCTTGTTTGTCGCACGTGTAGCGCTCCCAGTGCTCTCATTGGTTGAGGTCTCTTATGTGAGGGGAGAAATCATAGGAGGCAGGATAAAACTCAAACTTGGTAGACTTTCTGTCGTGGAGTTGTTAGGTGTCCCAGACCATGTTTTTTCAGTCACTATGACAGACTCTACAAGATGAAACAACTTATTTTTGTGGCTGACTGGTCCTGAAAACCTCCAACTATCATAAATTCTGTAGTCTGACCCCGGCATGAGAGGTCATGTGGGGCTAACTGGACGAAACACCAATTAGCTCAACATATCAAAGTGAATATTTTTCCAATTTTTCTATACACCCGCCTATTTTCTTATCCACAAGGCAGCCCTCTAACAGCAGCTGTGACACAAATACAGACAGAGTGGATGTTGCCTCACTCACAGCCTACGTCATTAACCATTTCTGACCACGTTTTAAGTGAATTTTCTAAAAGCAGCCTGTTGGTTTTAAATTGAAAAAGCTTGCAATGTCTCCCTGCTGAGCATCTGTATTTGTAGCAGTTAAGCCAGCCTTTGATGGCAGAAAGTGTCCAGATGAACATCTTTTTGTTTACGTGTTCACTAAAGCTGCATACACTGCATATTTTTTAACTGAAATTCCAAAAAGTCTAGAAAGTGAGAGAAAATCTGCTAAAAGACTCCATTTCATGCTATCATTGTTTTAACTGTACACTGCTGTGCTTGGTATGTGTCAACGGCAGCTTGTTCCTCTAATGCAGGGGTGTCAAACTCATCCAGGGCCACTGTGGCTGCAGGTTTTCATTCCAACCAAGCAAGAACACACCTGATCCAACAAATCAACTGTGTAAAGACAATCCAGTTGATTGAATAATTTGCATCAGCTGTGTTCTTGCTTGGTTGGAATGAAAACCTGCAGCCACAGTGGCCCTTTACTGGATCAGTTTGACACCTGTGCTCTAATGTGTAAGAAACACACAAAGTCAAACACAAATAACACATAAGAGGCTGTAGCAGCAAAAGGTGCTTTAAGCCACATGACTGATAATGCATGTCCTGCAGTGTGACTATCACACATGCACTCATTATATTTGTGATGTTATAGTTCAGCCCATTAAGCTGCCACAACAGTTATGGCAGCACCCATGAATCATCCATAGGATTTGTTCATTGGAAGAAATATTGTAAAGTTAACCTGACACGCCAAACAGACAGTTCCATATATCCGCCACTGAAATATTTCACTAGTCCATCTGGAGAAGAGCCCATTGGAAATGTATTCAGAGGGCAGAACCTTCAAAAATAACTGCAGCTGGTGATTCGATGATCGTTCTGCCAGTCACACTCATCACAGACCAATCATATCAAGCCCCAGTATGATGTAGCAGCTGACCATGTTGTTAGCCATTAGCTTAAACTACGTTTCAGTCCTCAGACTATCGTCTTTTATTAAATTATGTAACACAGATGTTTTATTTACCACTTAAATGTAACATGAGCCTTGTCAACAGCAATCCCCACCAAGTTATTCCAGTTAACTTCTGAGGAGAGCATGTTCCGGCAGGTATTACTGAGTAACCATGGCGACCACAGACTAACCGGCATCGTCCAGAAACTGCCATTGTTTTCCAACATGCAGTCACTTCCTGTTGTCATGTCTTCATTTCCCTCCTCTCTTCCTTGATTCGGCCGTCTGGCTTTTGGTTGTGAAGTAGGAGATTGGAGCTTGGCAAGATGGATCTGCATGATTTCAGACAATGAATCAGGCAGGTCCATCTGCACTGCAAGGTTATTGTAAAGTAGGAGACAATTTACTTAAGAGCAGTAAATGTTGTCCTATTTCAGTTTCCTAAAAAGGCCCTCTTAACTTGACAGCTCAGTGTCCCAGCAAGAGCTATAAATGTTTCAGAAGTCCCAGATCAAATAAACAACCCTCAGGAGAACTCAAGTTAATAAGGAGTTTTGGTGTTTTCCAGAGGAGCTGGCGTGAGTTTTATGAGAAGCAAAACAAAGCTGCCTCAGTGATCCAGACGGCATGGAGGACTTCCCTGAAAAAGCACCAACGTGGAGAGGAAGCTGACCAGCAGACGACGTGTGCACGACATGGAAGAGACAAGTAACCAAAACACCATCCTTACACTGCTCACATTGTGGAACTGTCACTTCTGATGTCCAAGTTTAACCTGCAGAAACCAACTCTCAAGAATGAGACTACATCTAGTTGACTGGAAATGAACTGAAAGTGTGAATTAATGTGCAAAATATATGTGGGCTGACACAGAGTTTACTCAAAAGCAAGGATTAATAGTGTGCTGGGTCGAAGAAAAATGACTGTCATTGAATGTTGCAGAGGCATATGACACAAATTGATAATGTTTTTGCAGCATTTCTGTTCAAGCTGCATAAATGACCTTTTATCGCAAAGGGCAGATAACTTATTTCAAAAGTTAAAGGGGCTTTTTGGGGGATTTTATATCTTACAATCTCAAAACCACAAAGGAGGTGTTTCTGGTAGTGTTTTAATGATTTGGGTGTGTGTGTTACCCAGCAGGGCTGTCAGAGAGGAAGGATGTTATGGGCTGATGTTTTTTAAAACCATTCATGATGTTAAAAATACATCTAATTCTCAATTTGTTTATAGATACATGCGGTGAAGACGAGCTGAAAAAGTCAGTGTGATATTTTTGAAAAGTGATCTTTCTAGTGCCCTCTGGTGGATGCAGCTCATTGTTGGCCTGTGATAAGTGATCAGAAATTTCTGCAACAAGCCACATCAGATTAATATCCATCTACGTTTTAATCATGAACCATACACTTACTGTTCTTTAGCTTACTCTTTTTTGCACAAAGGGAAACTTAGAATTATTGTGGATCATAAACCATGAGCATAAATTTTATGGATTTACTCTGACTTTCCTCTTTACAGCTTGGCTAAAAAGGAGTTGAAGAGGCAGACCAATGTGGAGCAGATGGACACTGCAGAGAGGGACAGGAGCAGGGAGAAGAGAGAGGGCAGAGGCTCCCCTCCTCCTCTGAACAGACCCTTCTCCCTCCCGCTGGACCCCAAAGTTGGCCGTGACGATCCCTCCACCGGCCAACCAACGTCCAGCTCACTGCAGCGCTACACAGACATGGAGTCCATCAAGGAGAAGGCGGAGAGGTGGCGGGACAGACGGAGTGATGACTCAAGTCCAGAAGTACAGCGGCGACGAGACAAAGCGAAAGAAGCATTTCCGTAAGAATCAAAAGTCACTCTGTGCAGTTGTTGGAGCTTTCACATTGTCTGTACCAGGGACGGAGAACTTAAGATACCAAGGGGGCCACATTAATCTAGTCGTCATTGTCGTTGGACCAAATTGTTCAAAGGATAATCTCAACTTAACGAGAACACTGAGGTCTAATTTAATATAAAGGACAAATATGCAGCCTTCAGAAGAAGTTGTTTTATCAGCATTTCTGTTTATCTAAACTCAAGTGCAAGTAGCATAATCTGAGTTTAACAGTAAATTAAAGATGGTGTCAGCTACTTCGAGAGTGTGAACCAGTTACAGGACAGTCCAGTTGTCAGTACCAAAGCGTTAATCAATTCATAATATTTGAAATGCTTGTAATGAAAATTTTAAGGCACACATTAGTGAAGAAAACCAGAAGCTGGATGCTTCTAATTGTGGCATCTCACTGACCCCACTGTGACGTAAAGTAAGGACACTTCTGCACTCACTGTGAAAAACATGCAGACAGCTTGGTTACAAATCAGAAGTAATCTGCAGCTAATAAGATAAAACATTTAACTTTATTACCTTTTTAGGAACTGTAGAAAGTTCCGTTTTCCATATCTCAGCTTCATTTATTAGCAGTTTCAACAAACTTATATAACACACAATAAGATCAATAGTAAGTCATCAGTTAAAGCAGTTGCACACTACAAGCCTGGATTTAGGATTTATCACCAACCTCTGTAATTGCTAAGGATACAATTTAATGCTAATGAATGCAAGTGTCATTCTCAAGGACCAAACATTAGCATTAGGATGTATACAATTCCAATGGCATACTGACTTTTGAGAAACTTATAAAAGTATGTACGCAAAAGGAAACTATTTCCTACATCTGATGAGTGACAAAGCATCAGCAATGTGTACCTGTGATGCTGTGTAATGTCTCTTGTTTCAATAAAAGAGAGAATTAAAAAAAAAAAAGATTAATCACCAAGGATTTAAGGACACTTAGGGAAACTAAACGTTGCAGTTTAAAATCAGTCTGAAAATTGTTCAAAGCAAAGAGAGCAGGAACCTTAAGGCTTTCTTTCCCAACTTAGTTCAGGCTTTGGGAACAAGGAACTGAACGACATCCAGCGACAAAGGTTATGCATACAATCCTCCAGGATTAAAGAGAGGGAAGGTAACCTGAAGTTTTTCCTGTAATAGCTTTGTAAATGAAAATGTTGTTCACCAGCGTGAACGTCTGCAACTGCTTAGAGAAGTCCAGTTCACTTCAGAGCTTAAGATGTAATGATGAGTAAGGAATCCTCAATTTGTGATGAATGTCAGAGCATCGTGATACAAACTGTCTGACATGTGAAGACTTGGAGCAGAGGCCTTCATCACCATAATCAAGAACAACAAGGAGGTTGTAATTCAAACAGGAAGCAAAGGACTCATACCAAAAGACATACATTTCAACATAAAACTTTATCAAAAGACAGTTTTTAAGAAAGTCTTTGGGCTTTATACTTAATCCCATCTGGGTTACTTACACTGAAAACAGACAACTGAACTGAAACTCCTGACAACATCCTCATCATTAACTAAAGACAAATGGACTTCAATTTGTTGCTGAATTATACAAATAATAAAACCTTTACCGTGCAATTCAAACTGTGATTAATAATTATGAACTATCAAAAATCAGCATTTAATCACAATTCAAAATATTTTGTATGATTTATTGTTATGTTAGCTGAACTGCAGTCAGGTTTAATGCCACAGTAATCCACAGCTCTTCTCTTGTTTTTCCTTCCATCACAGGAGCAAAGGGAAGTCAAAGTCTGTTGATGAACTCTCAAAGATCAGCTCATCAGGCTCAGATAGCTCCCCTTCCACTGGCGAGGTAAACTTTGCAAATATGACATAATCAAAACAGTTGTCTCTGTCACCACATCTGGTCTTGTTTATCTCTGTTAGTTTCCTCTCATTGTTACAAGGGTCCAGTATTACCATAAGTGTCAGCCAGGTTATATTTAAGTTCATCTTTACAAGTATGCTCCTCACACGGGCCAAAGAACATCTTCCAGCCCATGCTTACTACCTCTCCTGGCCCGATTAGGTGACAGTACGTCTCCGCAAGAAGCGCACGCGCAAGCGGCGCTTAGCTTACGCCCGCAGCGGTCTGATGATGAACTTTGGGGGTTCCAAAGAGAGCGAGTACTGGAGCTTTCCGCTGCCTCCAATCAGCCCCAATGTGACACCTCTGAAGAGCTCAACCAGTACTATGGATTTCCGGGACCTTAAAACTCAGGTCGAGGTACTGGCCGAAGAGACATTTCGACATCACGGCACTCCGCTGCATGCAGGCCTTGCATGTGTACGCCCTGAACTGACTGAAGGTTGCATTGCTCTGGAACTTCTTATTTCTGCTTTGCAGCCCAGGGCAAAAAAAATGAGCTTTTACTTGAGAGAAAACTGTAAGGAAATGTGACGGCAGGTTTCCGAAGCTCATTTTTGGTCTTTTTTTGTCTTCATAACCAAACAAAGTCTAGTTTCATGTCAAACTAGAAAATAATAAATTGCCTGTATGTCAGTGTTTTTAAAATGCAGACAGGGATTTAACCTCAGATGATTGAGCTTTTTGTCTTGTTTACAGTCTTGTTGATTGTGTTTACCTCTCAAAATCACCAAGTATAATCCTCCAAATTCACTTTAACCCGGTAAAGGAAATTATTACATTGAGGGCAGCATTTTGATTTATTCTTTCAGGAATACATCCAAATCATCCTTTTTACTTGCATTATCATACACACATTTTACTAATTATGGAGTCAAGTCTTGGATTTCAAGTTGTTAAGATTCTTAAATCAATCATTCTGCTCCAGTTAACACTGATATCATTGCAAGGAACATTTTCACTGGCCACATCTAATAGCAAACATTTTAACAAGGGAAAAACTCACAATTTCTGAATAAAAACTCACCGTGTGTCTGAATGGCAAATGTGGAAAACATACTGACAAAGTGGCATCAGAACTCAAACTAACATAGGTCACACTAACTATCCAAAGCAAAGAAAGATCAGATAAGCTGGTGGCAGGTGACAGTGAAGCTTTGCATGAGGAGTTAAAACGGTGAAGGACCACTATGTCTGGGCTAATAGTTAATTTCATGTATGCGGTTCTGTTTGGTGGTGGAGGAGCTGTGGTGCAGCCACTGCTGGAGGACATGGTGGGGAAAGAGGCCTAACACTGTGTCTGTGAATATTCAATACACATTTTGATTTTCCTGTCACTGTAAAGGCTTATTTGTGCTCAGACTGTTGCTCAGATGGTATTAATGTTTTTTGGTTTTGTAGCGGATTCCAGCAGAGCCCGATGGGTCCAGGTTCAGCCTTCCAGCCACAAAAAGTACTCAAGACTCAGAAGAACAGGGATCCAACGAGTCACAACTCACCACTCCTGAGAGGTGAACCTCATCTAGATAAAGACTTTGTTACATCACTATGTTTTGGCCAGTTTCCTGGGGTCCTTTTTGACACCCTTGTCATTAGTGCTTATCAGCCATCTTTCTGAATGAGATGTTCAAAGACATTTCTCTACAGGGGAGCTCTAGCAGGGTTCCCACGCATCCTGGAAAACCTGAAAAATGATTGACCAATTTTCCAGTCGTGAAAGAACATATGGAAACTGAGGAAAAATGTAAAATGTCCTGAAAAAGCTTAAATTGTCCTAGAAAATGATTTAACTTCCTTCTACCTTGTTAGTGAACAAAAATCAAACATAAGAAATGAAGTAAAAATGTAGATAAAATAATGCAAGTTAGGGATTAAAAAAAACTCTAAAAGGTACAAAAAGAAATTATAAAAAATGTCAAAATAAAATTTAGGCTACTTAAACAGTAAATAAACAAATATATTTATAAAAAAAAGCAGAGTAAATAAAGATTAAGAAATAAATATAGACCATAAATTTTATTAGTAAGACACTACATAAAAATCAGACTAAAAAGATCGCTAGCAGACAGTGTTGATGCCCGAGAGTTGGAAATAAATAAATTTTAAGTTCAATATGGTGGCACTAGCTAGAGATATTGGTCATCAACCTTTAATCTTGTTTTTTAGAGGTCTAGATTAACCTGAGAATTGCCCACACCAATACTATAACTTCAGTTGATTATGTTACACTGGAGTCTGTGGGTGTCATTGTGCTATTCTATGATAAATTTGCCGAAATTTCTATGAATGTCAGAGATGTATGATATCTGAAAAAATCCTGTAAAATGATTTCTAGAAAAGAGTGGGAACCCTGTCTAGTTACAGCGTTGTGATTCAGTGAACTATTTTGTAGCATCTAGCAAGCGAAGAGGATTATTAAAACTTTTTACATATATCTGTGCTTTAAACTGCCTTCTGTCTTCTCTGCAGGGTTTGGTTTCTAAGTAGATTCCTGAGGAAGCGTGGGCCGAAATATTCCCCCAGCAACGATCCCCCATCAGACAAAAATAGTAAGCAAAGGTTTTATTCACTTGTTCTTAAAAGCCACAGCCTGCAGACATTTTTTACGGCTAAATTGACATCTTTATAGCCTGGTTCAAAAAACAGCTTTGGTCGGAAACTATAGTACATGAAACTATGTTGCTCTCAGTGCACGTGGGTGAATTTTTTTGCCCTTTTTTTTTTGTTTGTTGATCTAAGAGTTCTGGTTTTGGAAATAGGGATGAGATTGAAATGGGTACTTGTCCATGCTGATATGCTTCTAGTCATACAGCTTTGACAGGTTTCATCACCACATGCAACAGTACTGATAATACTAAAGCTGTTGAAAAATAAGATTTTAAATCCTGGTTTTTACCAAAATGTGCTGCTAGCCAACCGCAATGCCCCGTCTAAACTAAACAAAGCTGAAGGCAACATCTTAGCTCTAAAATGGATGTAGTGCAGGAGTTTGCCTGCAGTTGGTATCTAAAAAAAGAAATAATTATCTAGTAGTGGATGTCTAGGTCTTCAGTTTTTTTGTTTTCAGTGATACAGAATCTGGTATCAGTGTTCTTTCCAAGTATCTTAAGTTTAACATTTCTGTATCATGACGACCTTAATACTTGCACGATGCTTTTGAGGCTAGACAAAAGTGTATTATCTTTTTTCCAAACTCACAAATAAAATCCAGGGTTTTTTTTAAACATAAGAGGTTAACAGACTTCTCTCTGTTGCCATCTGGAGATCAGCCATAACTTTAAATCTTCTTCATTTTGTCCATAAGAGTAGAAGTTTTTTAGGAGGCTCCACCAAATACAGATGTTTAGTTTTCTGTCGGTATTATGTTAGAAATCCTGTAAAATCTAATCTAATAATAGAAACAGTTTTGTAACTTTTTGTTTTCCGATTCTCTCTTTTATCAAACAGCAATCACCTTGGCCAGCTACACTCCTCACCCCTACCACATGCCCAAACATGACAACGACCGAGCGAGACGAAACCCGACCATTCGTATCAGTCGAGCCACGCGGGTGATGCAGTGGAACGTTTCTCTTGATCGTGAGATCACAAACACCAAAGAGCTTCGAAACCTCGACGAATTCCTGGGAAATCAGGTGAGGCCTTCACCTGATAAGGAGAATTTGGAGCACAGCAAATCAGAAACTCGGCTGTTATTTATAGCTCATTCATGCACCGCTGACCCACATGTGGCTCTTTGTACTGAAGTTTTCTGTGTTGTTAAATATTGTGGTCTAGTTCTTCAACAAACTCTTTGCCCATGTAGACTTTTTAAAAACATTTTTTTACACATTCAGTTTTTAAGGAAAAGACTGTTCAAGTTGCTGGGACCATTATGGTTAAAAGAGAGATGTGAAAATTCTGAGACTCTAATACTTTTTGATAACATGTCAAAACAGTAAAATCCGAATCATATAATAGGATCAAAAGGTACAGATGTATAAAGCACAAAAGAACATTTAATGTATTTATTGGTTTATTTATTGGGAACAAATTCAGTTCACTTAGACTAACTTGATATGGTCATCCTATGCTAGTTTTGCAGAATTTGTTGTGAAAGCTAATTTGCAGCACATGCCCCTAGATGATTTTTTTTGAGGGGAAAGAAAATTCAAACCTAAGGCTTAAACAAAGAGAAAGGAGGGGTACAATTGTATACACAGCATGAATTTCAACTTCAGTCAGAAATCTAACTAAAAGGTGCTGTGAGTAAGGTGCTAGTGTGGGGGAATGGGATACAGTTGTGCTTTAACAATGTATTCTATATCTATGTCTCAAAAAATAAATAAAATAATTAAATAAAACCAAAAAAAGTGGTGCAGTCATCCATTCAATTTCAATTTAAGATGACTGTGGTAAACCCCTTACACAGAATAGTTAAAAAAATCAGAATAACTAAATGTAAATGTAAATGTTCTTTATTTATACAGCCCTTTGCAACAACCCTTTCAATGAACCAAAGTGCTTTGCAATAGATCGTAAATAAAAAGGAATAAATAAAAACAATAAAAAGCAGTAGAAACAATAAATTCAATGAAATAGAATAAAATAAATTTTTGTAGGAAGATTTGATAACAAAATGCATCAACTGTACAGCATGACTGGAAGTTTCCAGTGCTGACACTGTACTTCTTTTTGAAACAACTGTATCTACCATCTAATTTACTTTGCACTAAATGAAATTAAAAATTTTCATTACATGTTAATATTCAAACACGTTTACAAAATGCTTTGACATGCACAGAAATAAATGCAAAAACAAAGACCAAAAATCCCAAATAAATAGGAGACAAACCAACCGCAATAAAAACATTATGGTTAACTTAAAGAGCCTTTAAAACATACCCAAATAACTTAAATAACCCATCAGTCATAGATTATAAAAATTACATTATGTATTTTTCCTTGATTTTATTTTCATTTGTGTTTTGTATTTACGTTCTTGCCACATTGTTTTTTGTTTGATTGCAACACTTGAATTAATCCCCAATCAAATATCAAAAATGGATTATTTTATCTCATATTAATTCATGATATATGTCCACCTATTCGTGTATGGATTTTTGTCTTATGCTTGATGCTCTGGAAACACAATGAAGCTTAGTAGGATATTGAAAAATGTACATTTTCTTTTGTTTTTAACCTTTATTTAACCAGATGAAAAAACCCATTGAGATCAAGATCTCTTTCACAAGGGGGACCTGGCCAAGAGGTCAGCAGCACGTCATAAAAAAACGTATTGAAAAGTGACGTTATACAATAATAAAATGAACAGTCTATGGTGTAACCCGTAGGCCTTGTGATTGCTCCTTGTGTTCCTGTCGAGGATCTTGACTCATGTTTTTCTTTATAGTGTAATGGAAAAGCATGAGGAAAATTCTGCCTCTTGATAACATTAACATCTTTTTTGTTTTTAGGTGATTGATCTCCGATCAAGAACTAAGGAGCTGTCACCGACAGAAAGCATCTTCGTTACAGCGACCATGCAGTTCAGAGAAACTATCAAAGGAATGTACTCTGTGCAGGTCAGAACAACTTTGTTCGATTTAAGCTCATTTAGTACAGAATTATAGTCTATTTAGTCTTGATGTTTTTTCTGTATTACTTTTTGCTCTCATCAACTACTGTTTGTTGCACCAATTACATTGTTCGTAAGTGTTCACTCACTTTACTTTTCCACGTTACGACTAACAGAAGCCCAAAATTGGCTACAAAGATCTGATGAAGGGCTACCACAACAAAGTGAGCTCGCTGGCAGGGCCCAAGCAAAAGTCTGAAGTGTCGTTGGTGGTCAACTTATTTCAGTCTGTGCTGGACGGATTTATCAGGGGCCAGCTCAAACGAGGAGATTCTGAGCCAACAAAGGTGAAAATAAGCATCTTAGCTGATCTGCTGAGCTTCACGGTACACACTATCACCAGACTGACTCCTGTATGTCTTTGTGATGGCTTCTATTAGGCAGCCAAGACGAGGAAGAGGGGAAGGAAGAAGGCCAAATGTGTAAGTTTATGACAGCACTATTCTTTTCTTTTATTGATACTGATTCTGAAAGATTATATTTCCTCTGTAGTTTCTAACAGCCTCGGAATAGATTTTGTATTTAGGTTCTTCTCTGGTGTACATTATCCTTTAAATGAACTAAACAATAACAGTAAATTTTAAACAGAAGGAAGTACCAGACAAAATCTGTCAGTGAAGATTTTGACTTAACGGATATATGGTTTTTTTCTTTGCTGTACATTAGTACGTATAATTCAATAAATTTTTCAGTAGAGCTCATTTGTAGCTTAAAAATTAACTTTACTTGGTAAATTCTGTGTTTATTTTAACCCTTGTTTTTAACTTCCATTGTAATTAACTTACAAGTCCAAGCCAGTTAGTCCAGTCTTTTTGCCCATTGTCTCTGCAGCCTAACAGTCCGCTGGATCACCTATTCAGCACTTACCAAGTCAACATTATGCAGTCATGTGATCTGTGTGGCTCCTACATCTGGGGCATGGAGAAAGCCTACATGTGCAGCGGTAAGTTCAAGAGCTGCAGCACATAAACAATAATGACGAAGCATAATAAAGGAGGCGAAGCTGTTACTGACACCAATATACGCAGATGCTTTTATTTATTTATTTTATTTGTTGTTGTTTAATTGTAAAGAGCACAAAGCCTCCCTTGCGCTAAAACTAACCCTTTATTCTTATTGCAGTTGTTTCATTTCCTTCTTTTTAATATAGAGACATTATCTATGCAAATCATTAAAAACTCCCTTGATCTTTTTACACTTCATGTGTAGTGTTCTTTTTTCAACTATAACAGTAGAATAAGCATCATCTGCTGTTTTTTATAACTACATGCAACCTGCTGACAGTGATCTATGTGTTGCTTTAAATTAAAATTGGTCCCTTATATTGGATCTCATGCCTATATTCTAAAAAATGTTTCTCCTAAACTGCAGGTTTGAAGGGTTTTCAGTCCTGGTAATGTGCATGAAATTAGACAAAAACAACTTTTCTTTCAACAGCCAAACATTTAACTAGATGTGGTTCAGTACAGAGAATAAGAAACAAAACAAAAAAAGGGGTTATGGAATTAGGAATAAAAAACAAAGAACACAAAATATTGTTGGTTGTGTTGGTTCTGGTTAAAACTCACAAACTATTCATCCTAAATTCCTAAATACTGTTAATCTGTGCAGTCAGTGTATTGAGAGACTAGTATCTTATCACTGAACATTCAATCATTGAGTTAATGATGAATATGAACTCTGCTTCTTTCTCTTTCCTCTAGTTTTTACTTTAAAGACAAATCAAGACATTAAATTTCAGGAAATCATTCATGAAATGAAACGTCAGTATCTTAAATGGCAAGACACTGAGGACATTGGATTATGTTTTCACACTTGTAGAATAAGTAAAACCCAGAGATGTCAGGTTAGCCTGGCTGTTTGACAATAAAAGATTTTTAAAAATAGTTACGTCTCAATTTTACAACACACTGATGAAATAATTAAATTAATATGACTTACATAAGGTCAGTTATTGATGTTATATTTGCTTATTTTTCATGCAGTGAAGGTTTTTGACCAGTTCAGGTGTCATTAAAAATGAATGGGAGGTAACTACAGTATAACGGATCCTAAAGCTGTACGCTAAGAGAGAGCCTGGGTATATTGATCTGATTTTTGATATTAAACTAAATCAAACAGATACAGAGTTAGAGTCACTGCAGAGCTTCATCCTAGGGTCTATGTTTTCAGTCATGAACATCTTAAGAAATAATTCTGCCTTGTGAAAATTACCAACATCACAGCACTCAAAGGTGAATTCAAGCCTTTTACTGTTTCTTACCTCTGATATTAATTCTAGCCATTCTCAGCCACTCGGCGAGTGGTACTGTGGGTCTGGCACACAAATTGTGACAACAGTGCATTGGCTGCAAATTTTGCTGGAAATTTAAAATCTGCTGGGAGTGATAAATCAGGTTTTAAGGCGTTACTTGCTAATACAGCATACAATAGTTCGGTGCATCCTTATTTAGTAACATTTCTGAAGAAAAAAATAACGTAGTTGCACCTTTTTCTTTGTTTATTTATTTTATTTTAGCTTGCAAGTTAATCTGTCACAAGAAGTGTTTGAGCAACATCATCACAGACTGTTCGACACGGTGTGCCAGAAAGGTAGGAAACGGGATTGCTTAAAGATTCCACACATACAACAATGACTCATTTATTTTGAAGATTTTTTATTTAAATTTTAACCTCCTCTTGTCTTTATCTGTACTAGGATGACAGTGTGCCCGGCTCGCTCCATTTTGGGGTGCAGGTGTGTGTCCTCACCAGTAAAGCCAACCCCGTGCCCAAAGTGGTGGAGCTGTTGCTGATGCACGTGGAGCTGAACGGCCTCTACACTGAGGGAATTTACCGCAAGTCCGGCTCGACCTGTCGAGCCAGGGAGCTCCACCAGATTCTGCAGACCAGTAAGAAAGTCCATGAAAATCATCTGAAATATTAAAAGTCTTTTGTTTGAGGTATACCGCATCAACATGAGCCACACTGACAAACACCAGCTCTGTCTGTGCCAAAATACTCAGAAGGAAGCCTAAAGATCGGCGCTGATGGTGCCACTGAATCTGCGTAATTAAAAGAATTGTGAGTGATAACAAGCCACAAAAACAGCATAGAATGGTTACATGCTATAAATAGGTTATTTACAACTTACTTTGTCACTACCATGCCACTTGGTTTGGCACTACTTTAGTATACAGCACAGTCATTGTGACCTTCCACCAGAAGCTTACTCATCAAAATATGGTCTTTACTTCCACCGACTACACAAATATCACGACATCTAAAATAAAGATTAGTTTAATGTACAAATGTGTAAGGATTATCTTCTTCAACAAGCACAGTAATGTTGATAAAGAGAGTATTTCTAGCTCACTCTTTTTTTAAGACATAAAATACCTCCAAGTTGACCTCCCCACCAATGAACTTATAAACTATGTTTTCATCAAAGAACCTTGTAGACTTAGACTTCTGTCTTGACAAGATAAACAATCAGTTTGAGCGGAATACTTAAATTTAAGATAAACTTTAAATCAATCAATCTTTGTTTGTATAGCACCAGTTGTAACAAGTGTTATCTCAAGGCCCTTTTCTATAGAGCAGGCTGAAGCCATGCTCTTCATTTTATAGATAGACACATATATGCGTATGTATAAATACATATATAATTTTCAGTAATGCACCCGTGCAAAGTTCAAACATGTAAATCTGCTGTCTTGATTTCAGGCTGTATGTAATTATTTCTAACCATAGAGTGAAACGATCTTTACAAAATTAAATATTTTAATACAATTCCTTGTTCAGCTGTTTGCTGTTTTTCATGTGTTTGCCATCAGATCCTGATACAGCCTCTTTGGAGAACTACCCGATCCACACCATCACAGGTCTGGTTAAACGCTGGCTCAGAGAGCTGCCGGACCCCCTCATGACCTTTTCCCTCTACAATGACTTTCTTCATGCATCGGGTGAGTACATTTTGGTTAGATTTAATTTTACACGTGTAAGCCAGGGGAGCCAGACTTGCTAATTTGAGTGGTGCAGAATGAGTCCATAAAGCATCTTACGCCGGAGTGAGTTAGCAAATCGAGCACTTCCTGGTTCCCCACCATCCAGAGTAAAGACATTTAGAATACCGGTTTGAAAAAGTGCCTGAAAATAAGATTTTTGGTGAACACACATGTGGGATTTTCAATGTTTAGTGGGAGATAATAAAATGCATCTGATGATTCCTGCTTTTGAGTCTTAAAATCATTGTTGTGTGTTTAAAATGATGTTTGCTAACTAACTGCTAACAAGGACTACTAAAATGGCCGGGGACCTGAGGACAAGTATTTCTGATTATTTTTAATAATCAATAATTCATACACTGTTGCCACAGCCATGAGCACCAACTTTATCAGGTTACTCAATTATGAGGAAACTCTCAAACAAAAGGTCACAATAAGACGTTGCATTTTTAATTTGTTGACTAATTATTTTCGTCTTAGTTTTTGTCAACAACCTTTTTTACCCTGACAAAAACTAGACAGTAACTAATAAAAACAAGTTCACATTGACAAAAACTTAATTAACTGACATTTTCCCTCAACAAATAAAAACTGGACCTGAAATGTTTGACAGAGACTTAATCCAATCAGACCTAATTTGGTCATGTAGAAAGTAGGGACAAGTTAGGAATATGTCCAATCACAGCTACTTTGGTTGTGTGGAAAGGTTGGATGAGTTAAGAGGGACATCCAGTCACAACTGCCTTAGCTTCATGGTGGTGGGATAAGTTGTGGAGCGAATGAATTGATATATTCATGTAGAGCAGGTTCACTGTTTGTTGTCAGTTCTGGTATTGTAACTGAGATGCTCTGCAAGGTAGCCTAAATAAATGTGACTGCATATCACACAAAAGTTAAATTTGTTTCTGTTAATTTTATACATTCAAACTTTACTAGCATTCAGTAAAGGGGTTATTAGATGTTTAATTTTATCCAAGTGTAAAAACATGACTTCAGAAATTCAAGGAAACATAAAAAATGCCTTACACTTTATACCTCATATTTTAGTGGAGTAGATTTACAGCAGATTTCGTCAACTAAAATGTTGTGAAATTTCATCAACTGAAACTAGACTAAAAATTAAAACAATTTAAATAACTAAATTATGACTAAAACAAAAAGATATTTTAGGCAAAAGACCATAACTTAAAGTAAATCAAAAAGTGCTGTCAAAATTAACACTGATACTTTGGAAATATTGTTGTTTCTTCAAAGTCGAACACTTGTTGTAGTTCCATAGTAGCTAAATGATAGCTTTCACTCTCGCCAATTACATTTAAGCTTATGAAGAAAAAGAGAAAATGTTGTCTGTTAAGATTATCACAAAGAGCAGAACATGTAAGTTTCATAGTTTTTACGTTCACTACAGAGTTTATTGTCAGCAATGATCCAAAAAAAACAGTGAAAAATTCCACAGGTATTTTAGTGGGTTTGCAGTCAAAAAACCAGTGTGATGCTAACTTCCATGTTTGCGCTCAAAAATACGTCACCCCTGCACCTCTCTGTGTACAGTATGAAATCTATCCCAGAGCTCAGGATGGGAACTCAGGATCTAATCTACTTATTTATCATTCCAGCTCTATTCTTTTCAGGAAGCTTAACATGAACACTTCTGATCTGCGAATGAACTCACTTCATTAATCTCTTGTTTTTGTTTGTGCCCAGAGCTGCCAGAAAGATCTGAGAGAATCAGAGCTGTTTACCAAAAAGTGGATGAACTTCCTCCAGCTAATTACAACACATTAGAGAGGCTCATCTTTCACCTCGTCAGGTCAGATTACCTCACTTGTGCTTTTCATCTGTAACCAGTTACCAGTTGATTAAAGAATTCTGATTTTGTGAGGTGTTGCAACTTTGACTCCATGTGTAAATATCAAATGAGTCACTGATTTGTGTTTTTATTTAGGGTTGCAAAAGAGGAAGAGCACAACAAGATGTCTCCGAGCTCTCTCGCCATCGTGTTCGCCCCCTGCATCCTCCGTTCACCAGATGTCAACGTATCCTCTCCTCGGTATGAAGGACGTATCCAAGACGACAACGTGAGTCACCATACAAATTAATCTAACCCTCTGATTTTTCAAGAGTTTTATTGTCTTCATTTGAAGATGCCTGCAGTAATGAGTCTAAAATTATGAAATGACCAGGCACTTTAGCAATCCCATGTTCATCATCTCAAAGTTTAAGGGATGTTGTGATGAGTTTTTGGTCAGAGTCAGGTCTGTAGTAAACACAAGTTTATGAGGATTTTTTTCTACAATATAAAACATCTGAAAATTCCCACTTGTCGATCATAAAGCGTTATTATGTCACACAAAAAGCAGTTGTTAACTTGGACTGTAAAGAGTTCAGGGCATTAACCATCATCATTTTTAACGTCTTTGACAATTTGTATTTAAATCAGATTGGCACAGCTATGAGCACAGACTTGATCAACTCTAACTAGAAGAAGTTATTAGTAAGTAATGGTTATAGCATGAACTAAGGCCACACATAGCAAAGCCAAAGTTTTCCTCCTCAAACACAAGTGTTTTAAAGACGACCCAGTCCACATTAAAATACAAAATCAATCAGTCAAACTTTATTCATACAGCACTTTTCATACGAAGTATTGTAGCACAAAGTGCTTTTTATAAAAAGGAAAAAAATAAATAACATAAATAAATAAAAAGTAAAAAACTGAATACAATTAAAATACAAAACCCCACCAACCATCACGATCCACATACAGCACACAAACTCACTTACACACATGCACAAAGCAGTAAAGGGGAGATTTTAACAAAAAACAGAATTAGAGGACTGAGGACACACTATCTTGAGTTAGAAATAAGGAAACACAGGAGCTAAGACTAAAATGACAATAAAAAATTATGATAAAAACTGGATATAAAAATACTATTGGAAAAAATTAATAAATAAGTAAATGAAATAACATTTAAAATAATAATATGGAAGAAAATTGATTAACAGAGAATACAATTCCGAACAATAAATCTGAACTGAAACTTAGAAATAACACATATTAAGAGGGTTAAAATAAAAAATAAATAGGATTAGATAATGATAACGAATATAAAAAAGATAAACACACTGTCAAACACTGTTGTCAAACACCTTGGGTTTTTGTTTTGATTCTCCTTTTTTTCTTCAGTTTCTATGTATAAGCAGTTATTTGATGTCTAATTCAAACCACAAGTCTGACTGGTGTTACAGTTTAAGTCGTGGCTGTGTTTAACAGTGTTAGCAGGTATATTTCTTTTGTTTATATTTCAGTGTGAAACATATCTGATAATCTTGATCAAATCCTGTTATTAAAAGTTTCGTAGGTACTCTTGTTGGTTTTAACATCAGTTGTAACCATGGCAACCACAGACGCAAGCCGCCATGCGTCACCAATCAACACAGTCACTTGTGAAACAGTAACACCGAACGTTTACTGGGTGGAGTCCTCAGTTTAAAGAACAGTAAACAGTGATGGCAGGGCTGACTGGGTCACTACGTCACGACTCATCTGTGGTTGTTTTGTTTACTTGAGCGCTCCGTCACCAGTTTTACATACTGTGCCTTCACTGATGTGTTTACGCTCTAATATGATTTCAGTGGTTCTCATTTATGCAGTTGCCAGTTTTGTTAAATGCTTTTTTTTTTCTTAGTAATTCAAAAAACACACTTTTCTCAACTGAGCCCATGCCACCTTCCAGATTGGCAGACTAATTTATATCATCTCCTCAGCATTTTGTTATTCTTCACAAGCGTCTACAAAGAGTCTGGCTTCAAAACATTTTCTTGAATTTATTGGTGTTTGTATCTCTGACCTTTTCGAGCGCAGGTGTGTGGAGATCCTGATATCTGAGCAGTTCAGACGCTACAAGGAGAAAATGCAGAATATTCAGGAGCTGGAATATGCAGAAGCTCTGGCTGTCAATCAGCTCAAACTGAGAAGACAAAACACGGTGAGAGGAATCTTTGAGCCAAACATGAATGCTCTATTAAAGAAGCACTTTATGTCATCATTTGAGTTTCAAGCTCATTAACTCAGAATTAAATGATTGGGATGCGTGAGACAGTGTGTTGGTTTAGTTCTTTTTCTTGATTTGTAAAATTTACCAGGAACTCACTTTTTGTGTAAGCACGCTATTAATTCATTAACAGATTAATATCACAACATAATGCTGAGCATTGATTTTGAAGATTCTCACAATCATATGCTTAAAAAAAGTTTCTTTTTACCCCCAAATTAGCCAAATTTTATATATTATACTGTTGTTTCTACAAAAAACTTCCCACAGTGACAGCACAGTGCAGACTGACTGATAATAATGCTAATAATAATAATAATAAAAATAAATAATACATTTTATTTGAAGGCGCCTTTCATGACATGACACTCAAGGACACTGTACAGGATAAAAACAACAACAATAAAACAATAAAACGTTATAATAAGCAAAACACAACAGACAATGACAGATAAGTGGATGAAAATGGCAAACTCATGTTAAATGGAGTATGCAGTCCTGAACAGGTGGGTTTTGAGTCTGGATTTGAAGAGGGAAAGAGTACAGGGGTTGCACAGGGGGCGTCGGTGGTGCAGTTGGATAGTGCACTGGTCAGTAACTGGGAGGTTGCAGGTTGGAGCCCAGCTCCGGGCGACATATGGCGATGTGTCCTTGGGCAAGACACTTAATCCAAGTTGCTCCCACTGCTGCATCAGCGGTGTATCAATGGGCATGAAAGGGTGAGAATCAGTGTTGTCAGGCCTGCTTATTATAAGTGACTTTGGGCTTCTTTTTGAAAAGTTACTTGTAAATATTGGCAGTTGCAGGTTATATTTTTTTTTGCGCTTGTTCAAAAAGTGCAGTTGCTCATTTGGCTTTGTTGTGCCTCCATACCTGGAAGGGATCTGATGCTCACTCTGCTACCAAAATAAACTCAATTCAAAGTTACACAAACTTTTTTGTCCCACTCCAAACACAAATTAAATTTTTACTGTAAAAAGGGGGGCAACAATGATGTTTCCACAAAAAAAGAAA